>CM076974.1:30202953-30327101 GCA_039105355.1 Benthosema pterotum
CTTTTTTGGTCAGCATCTAATATAAAAACATTTCACATTTCTGGAATCGTTTTGATAAAAAAAACACAATTTTAAGAAATGCATTCAGGAATGGAACATGTGTTAATTGGATCTGCAAATGTTTTTGGAACCATAACAAGTCACAGAAATATCAATGATTTTTACAATTTCTTGTGAGCATGTAGAATAGATCATAGAAGTAATTTAGAAAAAAGCGACTTGGTCTTCACTAGTTCACTGAATCTCATGTCCACTGTCCCTCCCTGACATTTTAGTATAGTTTTTATTTGTTTGACAAAAATTTTCATTATATTTAGTTGTCGCTCTTTTACCACTGCTTCAGGGTTGTGCCACGAGGTGAAAGTAACTTGCAAGGATCTTTATTTACAATCATCAATTGTTTCAGCATACATTATCCTTCCACCAAACATATAGTCCCATAAACACCATGATTGCAGCCACATTCACTGGGCCCAAAACAACAACACAACTCCAGGTCATCCAGCTCTTCTTTATTTTGAGGCATTGATCTGTGGCTCATTTGCATCACAACATATAATAATGACTGCGCTGATGTTCTTTTTCTCTCTTGAGACCCGGAACAGGTTAAAGAGCTTCACACTCTGTTTGCCCGGAGAGCGACATCGCGAGCAGGACATCTGTACCAGCAGGAGCAGTTTCCTGACAGCTAGTGGCTTCTTCATTTCATATAACCATCTAACCATGGATCAGGCATGGATTCACTGTTTGACTCACAAAGGGGCAGTGTGGACCTGTCCACAGTCGCCATGGAGAGGTCCTAGAAGAAACGTCGGCCAATGGAATCCAAAGTACGTTTTCTTTTTCCTAGATCAGGCAACTTATGATCTCCACCCCCTGAAAGGGGGGGGGGGGGGGGGGGTTAAAGACTTAATTCCTTCCCTCTACCTTTTCATGTGAATTCTCAGTGTTACATCACAGATTTCTTTGAAGCATCTGAATATCTGGATATTTTTTTCCTATGGGCATGTTTTCTGTTGCAATATTGATTCTGTTGATGGGATCAATAGAACAGGTTGATCATACAGACTTGCTCTCACATTAGTCATCTCTATTGTGTACCAAAAAGCAATTGTTCACCATCTTATTCACAATGGTGAAAGTGGTTGGGAGTTCTTGCCGGGGCTATCAGAAATAAGTGTATGCGATGCCCTGTGAGAAGTGCTGCTTTGTGGCGCATCCGGAAATTTTGGGGGAGCTCAAAACCCTCCAATAACCCTAAAATGCATTCTGGCACAGTATACCAACAACAATACAAACATCCGGTCTTAAATCATTAGTGCAAATGTCTCTTGCAATGTGCAATGTCTTCATCCCCATAAAGCAAATTAAATGACATTAAAATAAGCACACAATGTAAGTAATTTATTCTAAGAGTAGAAAACTGTTTAGCTTTTTACTCTTAGAATAAATTACTGCTTTTGGAAACCAAAGGATTTTGAGAATGGAGCAGAACTTACTGTATTATATTTTAACATTTTGATAGCTCCAGTGCGCTAAGGCTGGCAAAGTCTTACTGCTCGCTTACACTTTCACCATGCTTATTCACCTAGCAAACCTTTCAGGTGCATTATGGAAATATGTTTTGTTTTGGCTCTATTCCAGTAGTAATCATTGCTGTGTTGTTAGAGTTGGGGGTCCCCTGTTCTTTACAGAGCTAGAGATATAGGCCGTAGGCCACCGGAAAAATCTTTGCCATCAAAAGGGACAAGACATGTGGTATCATTACGTTCGTATGACATCCAGGAATGTGTAATAGCAGTTTCAGAAGAGTAGCTGAATACAGGTTTTTGGCCTTTATATCTGATAATGTTGTAATAACTTCCTAACTTGAAATGCATTGATTTTACGCCCCATACATGTATTGAGCGTCGAACATTACGAACAATTTGGTACCAAGTACATGTCTGTATCTCCTACGGATCGCAAAACTACAGCATATAGGTACGTTCACAGATTGAGGAGAGCAAGACATTTGTAACATTGATTCTTAACTCCATCAAATGGTGATACAGGCATGAAAATTGGTACACACACTATTTTAAACCCCACCCCACTATTTAAGTACTGCTTGAGTGAGGGTGACCACACAACAAGGTCTGGTGGCAGGTTGGTGCATGGGATCTCAGTTGGAGTTTCTTGTCCAGGTCTGCCAGCAGCTTCCAGTCCCGTGCTCTACCCAGCTGCCCGGTGTCAGCCCTTATGGTGGCGAGGCTGGCTTGGCCCTCTTGGACAAATGATGTTCGCTGCCATGGGAGGAAAGGGCATTCACACTTGTTCTTTGATATTCCAGCACTGTTGCAAGGCACTTTAGCACGTAGTTGTGCCACCAGGTGTATCAGCTTTGTGTGAAGCTGGTCTTGCACCCCACTAAGATGTGCTGGGCTTGGACATAGGGGTCAAGTGGGGTCTTCGTCATGCCACTGGCTTAGGTTTGCACGAGAGGGCAACACATCATAGGCAGCCCTGGTGGTAAAAGTTGCCCTGAATGCCTCCATATCCCACATACTGTATCTTTCGAGAAGATCTTCCTCTTCTCCACTCCTTCCAATGCCATCCACTGCCCTTGCTCTGCCTGCGCCACAGCTTGTGTGCACCTCCCTGCTTCCTCTTTCCGCCGTACCTCCTGGACCACCAGCTTGCGTCTCTCAGGCAGATTAGCCTTGCTCCAGGCCGGTGCACTGGGCCCAAGACCACTCCTCATTTCTGAACTCCAGGTGTGTGCCACACATGTGTGGCACATAAGCATGAGTCCATCTTTAAGCAGTAGCAATAAAGATGCTATGTTGTCCCTTCAGGATATGTCCCATCCAATAGGACAATTGAAAGCTGGTGTTTCAGCATACATAGTGGCAGCCTCATTTGGTGTCATTCCTGGTACCTTTTACAATTTAAGTTTTGTAAGAGCCCATATCTTCAGAATCTGGGCCCTCAAAAGCAAGGGTTGATGCAAGCCATTAGCCATTTTGGCAAACTTTTGGGGGGTGCAATCCACATGTTTAGCAACGCTACTCATTCCAGGAATGTCTGATCTCTATATGCCATACCTCGTTGTAAAGGTGATTAATCATTGATTAAAACAATATACTGTAAGATGCAAACCAATTGGTATTATTAAGGTGGAGAGAATAATTCCCAAAGGTAGGTTTCTGACTTATATGGGCCACTTTACTATTACAGGACATTTAGATACAAATGACCATGACATTGACCTTTGACACATGAATAAATAATAAATCAACTCGGCACCCAAGAAAATGTATACTTTGATGTCAGAATCATCACAATCGGCCCATTAGTCAGCATGTTCACCATATACTGTATTCATTTTTATCAGATGTAAAGGCCAAAAAACATGTATTCAGCTACTCTTCTGAAACTGCTATCATACATTTTTTTTTAATTCATGGATGTCATATGAATGTAATGATACCTCATATGTCTTATACCTTTTGATGGCAATGGATTGCCATTTTTAGGCCGGTGGCCCACGGCCTAATGTGGTCACAACCTGTTTTACTGAAAAAACTCTAGCTGTGGTAGAGAAAGGATTATTTTACTTGATCTGTTATTGTTGAACACAATGCCATTATCTCTTCAAATATTCCTAATTAGGTAGTTTTGTATTTTTATATTCACACCCTCAGAAATATTTGCCAGAGATAATACTCCTCGGCCTTAGATGTGAACAAAGTAGTTAGATGGTTGAATGTTGTACAGACAGATTAGGGGAAACCATAAGGCAGAAACACGAAATGAAATGCTATCGAGCATTTAGCGTTTATCTGGTCTATTGGGTAGCAAATATAGTGTTTGACAGTAGCAGGGAACTCTTCTGCACTTAGGTAACACAAATGTATAATTGTCTATGTCACATTGCTATAGAAATATTTACTAAAGAACTGGAGAACACTAGACTGAATCTTGATAAAGACATTGGTTGCACACGCCAATAGCCAAAGTATCAACTTTATTATGGACGCAGCATGAATGTTTCCCTGATGAATGCTTAGTCTCCGAAACATTGGATTTTAATAAAGTTGGTACTTTGGCTATCGGCGTGTGTGGCCATTTTCTTGTTTTATCAAGATTCAGTTTACAGTTCTCTCCTGTGGGCCTCAGTCTAATGTGAATTAAACAGATTATAAGTTGCATAATTCAGTGGAATTTCATTTAATGATTTAATTTATTTCTAATAATTGATTCAATTGAATACCAAATATCTTATTACTGAATCAAGAAACTTAAATATTCTCCGGGGTGTTCACAAAAGCCGCAGTGTATGATACATTTTAAAAGTGAAATATCCTTTCATTCATTTTGTTTTTTATTTGTTGTATGGATGCTGTAAAATGTCTTAAATGCTTTGTTTGTTATTTATTAAGGTTCTGTAAAAATGTTCCTGTGTATGGAATAACATCAACGTTGATCTCAACCTTAAGTCTGAACCTAATCTCAACATTGATTCAAGAACTTTTTGCTATCTGGGTTATTTTTTAAGACTTTTTGTTTTATAGAACCTACATTGAAGAAATGTCGTCCTTTAAGAGGCTGTCTTATGTTTTAAAAAAATTTGTTTCATAGAAAAGATGTGGAGGGGGGAATTTTTCCATGAGAATGTTCAGCCTACTATCTGTTTTATGTTATGTTTTTATATACTGTGATTTAATAAACAGATTGACTGATTTTGGACATTATGTCAACCTAATTTGGGGTTTGACCGCAATGCTATTTCTTACTGCCACAAATATCGGATTATGATGTCTTGCCAGTGTTGGAATATGTCTGTCTGATTTTCAGTTGAACCAATTGTCTAACATCGGATGTTGACCTCAAACAATGTTGGTTTATGACGTCAATGAGATTGATTTTTCAGCTAAAATATAACATGTATCCAATGTTGGAAGTCAAACCTATAATCAACGTTTACGTAACATCACAGATTGACATCAAATCAACGTTGGGTTATGATGTCAGTCCAATGTTAGATATATGACGTCAATCAAATTTTCATTCAACTAAAATACAACTAATATACAACGTTGGAAGTCTAACCAATATCAACGTCTACATAACATCATAGAGTGACCTCAAACCAACGTTGGATTATGATGTCAATACAACGTTAGATTATGAGGTCAATCGAACTTTCATTTTCAACACAAATACAACTAAAATCCAACGTTGGAACTCTACCCAATAATCAACGTCGACATAACATCATAGATTGACGTCCAACCAACGTTGGATTATGATGTCAATACAATGTTGGATTATGATGTCAATACAATGTTAGATTATGACGTCAATCAAACTTTCATTTTCAACACAAATACAACTAAAATCCAACATTGGAAGTCTACCCAATAATCAACGTCTACATAACGTCATAGATTGACGTCAAACAACGTTAGATTATGACGTCAATCAAACTTTCATTTTCAACTAATATACAACTAAAATCCAACGTTGGAAGTCTACCAAATAATCAACGTCTACATAACGTTATAGATTGACGTCAAACCAACGTTAGATTATGACGTCAATCAAACTTTCATTTTCAACTAATATACAACTAAAATCCAACGTTGGAAGTCTACCCATAATCAACGTCTACATAACGTTATAGATTGACGTCAAACCAACGTTGGATTATGATGTCAATACAACGTTAGATTATGACGTCAATCAAACTTTCATATTCAACCAAAACCCAACCGTCATCCAACGTTAGAGTACAACGTTATCCTAACGTTGTGTAGACGTCTTGTGCCAGCTGGGTTGAGGACAGGATTCAACATGGCTCCCTGCTGCTGCTCAATCTGTCTGTGCTCCGTTAGAAACATCTCTGTGTTGAAAAGCTTCAGTAGTTCCTCCTCGCTCCGCATTGGAGACAATAAGCTTTCTGCAGCTGAGATACAGAGAACTGACTGTTGTCTCTGTGTACTAATGTCATCTGAACAACATTATCCTAGAGCTTCCTTTCCGTTATAGAGAGCAGAGCCAGATTGTCGTCAGAGAGTAGTCAGAAGTCAGAGTTACGACAACTCCGTTCACTTCATGGGGTCAGTCCAATGGCGTCTTCTGCATAGACTACTACGATTGAGAGATGAGAGAGGAGACAACAAACAGGGACAGTCCGGTACAGTCTTGTACGGAAATAGGCAGAAATAAATGGGACCCAGGCAACAGCACGGCTTTAATGACCTTAAATCGCTTTTTAGATAGTTTTGTTGCAATGGTGCAACTTAAACATACACATAAATGTATAATAATTCCTAACTTTTCATATGTTGCACACGAGCATAAAACAGTTACTATTTGCGCCGCCCTCGTTGAAAACAATGCATTTCCAACTCCACTTTGTCCCTATTAGAGCTGCATATATAAACAGCGCTCGAGCCTCTCGGTTTCTGTCACCTCAATGTCGCAACTTTTCTGCTAAATGGCTCTGGTGGAGATCACAGCGGCGCAGTACCCGCCAGAGCCCCCCCCTCTCACCCACCCACCCACACACACACACCCACACACACACACACACACACACACACACACGCACACACACACGCACACACGCACGCACGCACGCACGCACGCACGCACGCACACAGCTGTCAGTGTACTCAACTGCTGGGAGACATTTATACTTAGTTATGTAAGTTGTTGTTGCACTTCGCTGCCCCTGTGCCCTAGTATTCTGTCTGTGTTGATTTTATCCTCTTTTGTGCGAACTTGCCAATGTCTTATTACTGTTGTATTTTTAGGCCCGAATTATCTCCCCACTAGTACCTTATTTTTGGCCTGACGAAATTTCATTTTCAATAAAAAAAAAAACTACAAAGAAAACTACAAAAAAAAAAAAAAAAAATACAACAATTCAAGTTGCACATTCAGTCATTTTAACTTTTCAAAAGATCTCTCTACCTCACTGAACACATTATAACCAAGGGGGACGTCTATACGACGTCGTCCAGACCTCTCTGTCTGTAACCTCCATCCTGAAACGTTCATATACGACGTCCTGAGCACATAACCAACGAGACGTCCATACGACGTCCACACGACGTTACACAGACAACCCTCTCTGAAAACGCGCCGGCGCGTCCAATCTCGTCCATACGAGTTTAGGACGTCCGTACCACGTCCGTACAACGTCGTCGACACGACCTGACAGTCAAAAACCGACTCACTCAGTCCAGTGCAGAAAAGACGTCCATACGACGTCGAAACGACCTGCATTGGCTTCTTGTATAGAAACCACATGAGGAACCGTAATGGCGACTCTGCTTTTGTCCACTTGAGGGCAGCACCTGATCATTCGTTTGAGTAAAAGTCAAATATTATCAAAGCATTCTGCAGTAACCTCGCGTCAGCGTCATCACGCCCAACTCCACAGTCCAGGTGGTCCACAGGTGGTCCGGGGACCATCAGTGGCCCTTGAGAAGGTTCCAGGTGGTCCCCAGGCTAAATGATGGAAAGTTGGTTAACCAGATGTAACTCTTGAGAGTGTAAAAATGAAACCAAATGGACCTGCAAGGGTCCATTTGGTTTATATATTATTGGTTTATATATATAATATTCATCATCTGAATTAGGCTAAATTAGCACCACTTAATTAAGAAGTTTACCCTGTTTTGTTGGCAAAATACAGCCTGGAATTGTGGACAAAATCAAAGGAATTCTTTAATTTTAGGTCTTTGGTGTGAAAATGTATAATCAAATGGTGGTCCGTGGCTCAAATGCTGAATAAACGGTGGTCCCTGGTGCCAAAAAGGTTGAAAACCCCTGTCCTAAACCACCATGATACAGTACATTACTGCAAGTGTTCTAACATAACATTTATTTGCCTTAAAGTTACTCTGTCTGTTTATTATTTTAATTTAACCAATCCCTTGCTGTAAATCCTGCTGAAATGCAGGTGAACATCACAGGTGTTTAGGCTATGTCAGTGTTTTTAAACCAGTTATAGATAGTTACAATTATAATGTTAAATGATATACTTTTATATTTAAAATTTAAATATATAGATATTTCCTGAAATCTGGTTAGAACATAATGACGTGTTATATTTTCTGAAACAGAATCTGTCATGAGTGACAGATAATAACCAAATAACTAATAATTATTACACAATAGTCAACCTTATTTTTAACGTTTATTTTTATTGTCACATCACACCTGGTACAAGCTCTGATGGATAGTTTTCAGACAAAAGACAAAAATATAAAATTAAAGAAAGTGTGTGTGTGTGTGTGTGTGTGTGCGTGCGTGCGTGCGTGCGCGCAACTGAAAAAGGAGAAGAAAAACAATGTATTTGATTGAAACAAAAATGTCCACTAAATAGTAACTGAACTACTAATATATGTTTACAAAACTACAGGTTCACAAATTGAAATATAATTTTAAATGCTGGTGTTAAACATTTAAACAAATCCATGCATATTTGAAAACAGTGAAAAAAGCAGATCTCCAGTAAATGTTCACAATGTGTCCTGAGGCCTAATGTCACTAAACCTGGATTAGGGATTAAGCCAGGATTCAACAAGTATCCTGGTTTATTATATCCTGGATCAGCAATTAACTGGTTTCATTTACTGGTTAATCTAGCCTGGATATGTTGAGGCTTGATTGGGTTTCATGAAAGCAATGTCAAACTAGTTACCATGGAAACTAATGCGGTGGATTTAGTCTTACAGCATTCAATACAGTCAATCTGACCACAAACCAATGAGTTCAATTATTATGTTTTATCGGCCTTCATTAAAACATCCTATTGGTACATCCTATCGGTGTCATTAATGAACTAACTGAAGCCCTATATTAAAGATGTATAGATCAAAGAACCATACATTACACACAGCACATCAGTGTCTCTTTTTGGTCCCTAAGCACACTTTTTATATCCTAAAAAACTCAGAGCACACTTAGATATACCCCAGTTTTTTTTTTTTTTTTTTTTTTTTTTTGAAAACGTCTACACAAAATATTGTGCACACACAATTTGTGCTCAATTTGTCAAGGCAAAGAAATATTTCTAAAAATCAAGTAGTTAAAACAAAGTAGTAAAAACAAGAATAAAAGTCTTAGGCCACAATACAATGGTCTTAACATTGAGCACCTTTGTACAGAAAAAAATGGTAAAATGATTAAAAAAGAAAAGAAAAAAGGACTTTCTATCTTTAGTGTGAACATTGCACAAAGAGTTTCTCTCTTGGATGAGACCAAAGACACCAAAGTGACACAGAGACACAGAGACTCCTCATCAGCTGCTCTCAGTCTCTCTCTGCGTTTGTTTTTTTATCAGGGCCGGATCCAATGAAAGGCAATATCAGTGTTTTTCATCAGTGGTCCGGGACCACCAGTGGTTGACAGAGGTCCAGGTGGTCCCCAGCTAAATGGTGGAAAGTTGGTTAACCAGATCAAACTCATTGTTTTGTTTTTACGCTCTCAAGAGTTAAAATATTAGTCATTTGAACTAGCCCCAAGTCTACACAACTAGAGAATGTAGAAGATTAATAGTCATTTTGATCTGTAGGTTTGACTGTTTTGTTTCCCAAATCCAGCCTGGATTTGTAGACAAAAAGTCGACAATTCCAATCTTTAGCTTTGGGGTCTGTGGAGCTAAAATGTCATCAAATGGTGGTCCGTGGCTCAAATAAAATAGTGGGCCCTGGTATCATAATACCAGGTAATACCTGGTATCATAATGGTTGAAAACCCTTTCCCACGTTGGTCACATTATGGGTCTTGTATCCTGTGTGTTCTCTGGTGACGTATCAGAAGCCTTTTATCACTGTAGCGTTTCTCGCACTGTTCACAGTGAAAGGGTTTCTCTCCTGTATGTACTCGCTGGTGGCTTTTTAGCTCGCCGCTAACGCGGAACCGTTTCTCACAGTGGTCACAGGCATAGGGCTTCTCTCCTGTATGAATTCGCTTGTGTTTTTTTAGTTCGCCGCTATCGCGGAACCGTTTCTCACAATGGTCACAGGCGTGAGGCTTCTCTCCTGTATGGATTCTCTGGTGACGTTCGAGACAGGAGCTTTCCGCAAACCTTTTTCCGCACTGGGCGCATTGGTAGGGCTTCTCTCCAGTATGAGTTCTCTGGTGAACTTTAAGATGGTCTCTTCTGCTAAAGGTTTTCTCACAGTCGTCGCAGTGGTAGGGTTTCTCTCCTGTATGAACTCTCTGGTGTTGTTTGAGGTAACAACTTTGGCTGAACTTTGCGCCACACTGGTCGCAGTGGTAGGGTTTCTCTCCTGTATGAATCATCTGGTGCTTTTTCAGAGTCCCCCCGTCGCTGAACCTCGCCCCACACTGGTGACAGTGGTAGGGTTTCTCTCCTGTATGAACTCTCTGGTGTTGTTTGAGGTGACAACTTTGGCTGAACTTTGCGCCACACTGGTCACAGGCGTAAGGCTTCTCTCCTGTATGAATTCTCTGGTGAATTATGAGTTTATTGCTTTGGCTGAACCCTCTCCCGCACTGCTGACAGTGGTAGGGCTTCTCGCCTGTGTGAACTCTCTGGTGTTGTTTGAGTAGTTTGGGGAGGGTGAATCTTTTTCCACACTGGTTGCACTGGTGGGGCTTCTTTCCTGTGTGAATTCTCTGGTGAAGTATTAGATAACTTTGTTGGTTGAACCGTGACCCACACTGGTCGCAGTGGTAGGGCTTCTCTCCTGTGTGAATTCTCTGGTGAGTTATGAGATTAATTCTCTGGCTGAACCATGACCCACACTGGTGACAGTGGTAGGGCTTCTCTCCTGTGTGAACTCTCTGGTGTGTTTTGAGTAGATGGGGGCGGCTGAACCTTTTTCCACACTGGTCACAGTGGTAGGGCTTCTCTCCTGTGTGAATTTTCTGGTGACGTATGAGACTACCTCTGTGCCTGAACCGTGACCCACACTGGTCACAGTGGTAGGGCTTCTCTCCTGTGTCAGATCTCTGGTGTTTTTTGAGTCTCTTGCTTGTGAGGTCGTTTTCCACACCCTGGTTGAAGTAAGTATTCACATCTGGGTGGGGAAATAAAACAATTAAAATGTGAACCGTTTTGAAATAGCATTATATACTGTCGGTCTAGCCAGCTCTAGCATACAGACTAGCATACAATTCTGAAATTGCAAAGTGGGGTTGTAATGGTGATATGGTGGATTAATGGTCACTGATGATCTAATGTTGACATCCATCAATCATTCGATTGGCTGAGCAAGGAAGCTATGTACTGTATGATGATATAAAACTCTCATCTGAATATACACGACTATACATGAATATACACGTCTACACAACTAGAGAATGCAGAAGATTAATTGTCATTTTGATCTGTATGTTTGATTGTTTGTTTGTTTTGTTTCCCCAAATCCAGCCTGGAGTTGTGGACAAAAGCAAAAATAAATCTTTAGTTTTGGGGTCTGTAGGGCATAAACTATGTGAATAAATAGTGGGCCCTGGTATTAAAAGGCTGAAAACCTTTGTGTCAATCAATCAGTACATACCGATTCTGTGTAACTTTAGGACAGGATTCAACATGGCTCCCTCCTGCAGTCTGCGTTCTGGGACCATCTCTCTCTGCTCCTCCTCCAGTCTGCGTTCTGGGACCATCTCTCTCTGCTCCTCCTCCAGTCTGCGTTCTGGGACCATCTCTCTCTGCTCCTCCTCCAGTCTGCGTTCTGGGACCATCTCTCTCTGCTCCTCCTCCAGTCTGCGTTCTGGGACCATCTCTCTCTGCTCCTCCTCCAGTCTGCGTTCTGGGACCATCTCTCTCTGCTCCTCCTCCAGTCTGCGTTCTGGGACCATCTCTCTCTGCTCCTCCTCCAGTCTGCGTTCTGGGACCATCTCTCTCTGCTCCTCCTCCAGTCTGCGTTCTGGGACCATCTCTCTCTGCTCCTCCTCCAGTCTGTGTTCTGGTGGGACCATCTCTCTCTGCTCCTCCTGCAGTCTGCGTTCTGGGACCATCTCTCTCTGCTCCTTCACTGAAACAATAATGACAGCTTTGAATTTTTCATGCAAATATTGTTCCAAATGATTTTATTTTCTACATTGCTTTGGAGACTCATAACGGAAAAGACAGCAAAAAAAGACAGCAGGATAGGGAGGGAGAGAAAGAGAGAGAGAGAGAGAGAGAGAGAAAGAAATTCTTGGTGATAGCCTACAGATACGCACACATACAGGTCAGAGGTTATCCCCAACCGCTGCATTTAAGATCGCCCCCCCTCCCACACACACACACACACACACACCACACGCTCTCACTCACTCACTTGTTTTGATTAAAAGCACAATCTGGTTATCTATCCTATTGCCGGTCTGATGTAATGTAATGTAAACTGGAGGTGGTGGTGTAGGCAGCTATCCTATTGCCGGTCTGATCTAACTTACTTAATTATAAAGGTGTTATGTTTTAATCAGTCTAGTATTTGATTAATCGTTAAGGTAAAGGAAAAGTAATGGGATGATTCAGCCTGCATTCTCTCTCTCTCTCCTGTTTCCCTTGGTCTCTGTCTCCCTCTGTCTTTCTGTCTGTTATTTCAACCTCTGTCCTTATGTGCTCTGTCATTCTCCCTAAATACTTGACAACCCTGCCCTGCACATGAACCCCCCACCATCACATGACGCCCTGTCCCACAGGGTGTGACTGACACGCGCACGCACACGCACATGCACACGCACGCACATGCACGCGTACACACACACACACACACAACACACACACACACACACACACACACACACACACACACACACACACACACACACACACACACACACACACACACACACACAACACACACACACAGACAGAGACACAGGTAGTAAACGGTAGTCAGACTATATGATACATCACTTGTATAGCTGTCAAAATCACCTTTCTATTGTGTGTATATAATATAATGTCTCTTCCTCATAGCTTGTCCTTGTTGAGCACAAGCCTCATGTTTTCATTAGTTTTACATGCAAACTTCAGTCTGCAATTGAGTATGGAGTAGCCTAAGGCATAGATTTTCATCACCGCTAAACCGCTTGCTTATCCCTTAACTTCTTTGCCTTTTTAAACACCAAAAAAAAAAAAAAAACATTTTCTCAATAGTTCAAATGGCCAGTCTACATGCTTACAACGTGTCAATAGATTGGCACATTTAACTATTCCCAAAAGTTTTTTAAAAAAATAGTAAAAAAGGGATATGGGGTTTGTGGATAAGGCGTTTAGCATGTGTAGCACCCAGCTATGAGCCAGCCACAACAGCCCCGCCAATCGGGCTCAGCCCTATTGGCGCAACTTGTTGTGCGTTGGACTGGCGAGTGGGAGTCCCGGGTTCGATCCCCGCTTCTGCGCAATACTACACATGCAATGAAAATGGAGCCCTAAATGTACAAATTAAAAACGTGTGAATTGTCATTCACACCATTCAACTATGGTTCAGCTTGCCCACCAGCATGGACAACGGGCAGAGATCAGAGAGAGGGAGGAGGTATAACGTGTCAACGTTCCTCTCTATTGTCCTCTGTTTTGTAAGTGTATGTGCTAATTTGAAGTCTTGTTTTGTTTGTTCAAAGAATGAAAACCCAGCAGTTCTAAAACTGTTCATCGCAACACCAAATAGACCAGGGCAAATACGTCTGTGTGTGTGTGTGTGTGTGTGTGTGTGTGTGTGCCAGTAAACACAATACAAACACTACTGTATTAACACTAGAAAGACAACGCGGTTATGGTGACCGTTTTTGAGATTTTGAAGTGGATTTTCTCTCATGTCCTTGATTTTTGTCACAGATGCCCCATTTGCTACATTTCACCCTCGTCCCTGTCCCAACGTCGGCGTTCCAACAGTTAAAGGTAGGGTAAGTGATTTGAAATTCATGGTGTAGTACCAGCCTGGTGCACTAGGGGCGCCCAACAGTAGCTACACTATGTGAACCTGCTGCTCGATCCTGATTGGAGGAGAATTCACCCTCCACCTAGGGAACTTTTATTAGCTCCTCTGCTAACATCGGGGAGGGGGAAACTCCATATATGGTTTCCACACCTTATAATAGAGCATTTTAACAGAAAAAAATATTTTTGGGTGATATCTGACAAAAGTGAAATCACACTTCCCCTACCTTTAACTCATGGCTACAGGTTGTCCTTCTTCTAATGGGGGTGTATTAGTAGCTCCCAACTTATTTTTTTTTCCCCCACACAACACCTCAAACCACACACTACAAGATAATTGGACCACTATACGAGTTTTAAAAAACTCAGGTGCCAACCCATGGGACAGGAGTTTCTACCGGAGTGATTGGAGAGGAGAGTGGCAAAAGGGAGAGGATGAGAAATAGATTACCTCTGGGATGTTTACCTCTTACATGTAAAGTCTGCCTCAGAGTGACGTAAAACTCAAGTGTGAGGATCAGTATACTATTAAAATATGACGTGTGAGAAAAAAAAATAAGCTTGGAGTTACAGAAATACCACATTAGAATAAAGACAACCTGCGGCCAAATGTAGAAAATGGGACATCTGTGACAAAAATCAAGTACATTATGCATCACGTCACAGGAATCAAGGTTGATTGATGCCCAATGTGTTTTGGTGTGGAATTCTCCTTTAAGCAGCCCAGTGTATACACACCATTTCCTTTCTGTGCCACAAAAGGCCCTTCACAATAAAGTGTATCCCTTTATGAACTACATTATACACATCTTATTGACAGGAAATGTGATGTCTTAATTCAGAAACCTAAACACAGACAGACAGTGTCAGTCAGACTGAGTTAATACTAACGCGCATATTGGAGCAGCCAGCCGGGCCCTTGCTTGCTGCGGGCCCCAAATTAAAGTGCTTATATTTAAAATGTGCGGCTTCATCGCCTGTGGCGCGAAGCATCACAGGCGAAGCCAAAACCATACCATTTTTCTCCTGCCCCACCCAATTGGGAAATGTCATATCGGCCCCTGTCTGTGCATACTTTATGCCATAAAGCCATAAAGTATCTCCGTCCGTTGTAACTTTATTGAACATTTCCTACATGTCGCAGTTCCATAAACTGGAACTGCGAGATGTAGGGAATGTTCAATAAAGTTACAACGGACAGAGATACAAAGCTCACAGTCTGATACAGTTCTGAGGCTGACCTGTGATCAAGATGCTAATGAAGTAGACGTGAGTCGTTGTTATGCAAAGGACTGTCTCTCAGACGACCTTGATCAACTACCTACTAAGTAACACATGCTAATTACAGGGGTTGACACTAAGGTCTCGGAGGTACTTGCCCATCGGGCAAGTGCAAGTCAGGTTCTACTTGCCCTCAGGTCATGGTCACTTGCCCCCCCCAAAATATATTGTAAATTTTGCAGATGTAACTCTTGCGAGCGTAAAAATGAAACCAAATGGACCCTTGCGGGTCCATTTGGTTTCATTTTAACACTCTCAAGAGTTAAAATTCATCATCTTGACTGCCTTCAAGACAAATTTATCTTGTGTTGTGTTATAGTGCACTAAGTTGCACACTTGCCCGATCGGGCAACCAGGTAGCAGTCTTCACTTGCCCCTCTGCTAACGTGGGGGAGGGGGAAACTCCATATATGGTCTGCACACCTTATAATAGAGCATTTTAATAGAAAAAAATTGGGTGATATCTGACAAAAGTGAAATCACTTAGCCTGGTACCACAGACTGATTTGTCGTTGGCAACATAAACGTTCAATATATGAACGTTGAAGTTTCCATCTCCAGATCATATAAACTTCAACGTTCATAGGTTGAACGTTTATGTTGCCAACGACAAATCAGTCTGTGGTACCAGGCTAGAAATCACTTCCCCTACCTTTAAATTGAATTGAAATATTAGGCTACTAAATAACGACAATTGTCACACAGGTATTAAACCAATGACCATGTCATAATTCAACAGCCCAGATGGCTGTTACTTGCTGAATATAAGTAGGTATTGGGTATGAATGTCTAATCTACAATATCTCTAAATCTAGATGTTCGGTTATAGGTAGCCTTTAAGCATGCCAAAATACAGTATTCAATGTGGGGGTTTTGGTTGGTGAAGTTCGTTGTATCATTTCTAAATTGTTAGCACAAGCTTTGATGTTTTGTAGTTTGTTTAACGACCCTATTAGACAGATCTTGGGCGTAGTGATGTGGACACACAAAACATAGTTCCAGTTAGAAGTGAAACCACAATATTAATGGATTGGACAGCATTAAATACTGAGTTTAACTTTAAAAAACGAACTATCCCTTTAAATCTACAGGTCATTTACACACACAAACACACACACACACACACACACACACACCACACACACACACACACACACACACACACACACACACACACACACACACACACACACACACACACACACACACACACACACACACACACACACACACACACACACACGAGAGCGTAAAAATGAAACCAAATGGACCCGCCGCAAGGGTCTTGGGGGCTAAAATGTCCCCGAATGGTGGTCAGTGGTTAAAACGGTTGAAACTCCCATATTGAAAAGATAAAAGAAAAGTGTAAAAGTGACATGATTAGCCCCAACCTGTGAGTCTGTGCAACTTGACGACAGGATTCAACATGGCTCCCAGCTGCTGCTCCATCCGTCTCTGCTCCGTTGGAAAACTTCTGGACGACATCTCTGTGTTGAAAAGTTTTGTCTCAGTTTTAGTAGTTCCTCCTCGCTCCGCATTGGAGACAATAAGCTTTCAGAACTGACTGACTGGCACGATGTTGTCTCTGTGTACTAATGTCATCTGAACAACATTCTCCTAGAGCTTCCTTTCCGTTGTAGAGAGCAGAGCCAGAGTGTGGTCAGAGCTACGCCAACTCCGTTCACTTCATGGGGTCTGTAGTCCAATGGCGGCTCTTCTACATAGACTATTACTGTAGAGGCGAGCAGTACCGCCCCATCGTGACGTCGTCCCTGTACCAGAAATGGATTCCCCATTCATTTCTCCAAAGGACTTTTCGAAAATAATTTATATAATGACAATTACACCACGCACAAAGCCAACTCGGGTCGTGACAACAAATCATGACGACACGCAAAATCTTTTGGGGCAAATAAAATGATTTCTAAGAAGAAAAACGAAACAAAGTTGTTCAGATCATACCCTGACGTTTTTTTCTTCTTGCAAATTATAGATATTGCTTGATAATATTGTGTGTGTGTGTGTAATCGTCTTTATAGTGACCATTTTCTAAAAAGTATTTGAGGAAAATGAACGAGAATTCCATTTCTGGGACACGGGCGACGTCATGAAAGTCAAGGGGTCGGACTGCTCAGCTGGATAGAGAACAATAGGGACAAGTCCTGTACCCGGAAATAGGCAGAAATGCATTGGATTCAGGCAACATCACAGCTTTAATGATCTTAAATCACTTTATTTAAAATAGTTTTGTTGTAATAGTGCAACATAAACATTTCATAGACTTTAGAGTAGACTTTAGTAAGCTGAATTTAGCTGAATAAAGCAATGCATTCTCCAACTCTACTGTGTCCCAGTTAGGGATGACCAAACAGGGGACCGGCTCGGGCGCGCTCAGTTTCTGTCACCTCAATGTCGCAACTTTTCTGCTAGATGACTCTGGTGGAGATCACAGCGGCGCAGTGCCCGCCCAGAGGCACCCCCCACACACACACACGCGCGCGCGTGCGTGCGTGTGTACACAGCTGTCAGTGTACTCAGCTGCTGGGGGGCATTTATACTTCGTTGTGAGTTGTTGCTGCACTTCGCTGCCCCTGTGCCCTACCTAGTATTCTGTCTGAGTTGCTTTTATTCTCTTTTGTGCAAACTTGCCAATGTCGTATAAACTGTTGTATTTTTAGGCCAGAATTATCTCCCCACTAGTACCTTATTTTTGGCCTCACGAAATGTCATTTTCAAAAAAAAAAAAAAAAAAAAAAAAAAACACAAAAATATACAACAATTCAAGTTGCACATTCAGTCATTTTAGCTGTAACCGGAAAAAGAAAAAGGTATGGGGGCGGCTTCATGCCGCCCCCATACCTTTTTCTCTTGCCTCTCCAGGTCCCAGCACCAGACATTTCATTCAGGAGCAGTGAATCATAATGGCCTCCTAAAGGCCTCACCAAGGGTTGTTGGGCTGAAACAGAGGTGTCATGAGTGAATAACTAATAATTATTACACAATAAATAGTCAACCTCATTTCTAACGTTTATTTTTATTGTCACATCACACCTGGTACAAGCTCTGATGGATAGTTTTAGACAAAAGACAAAAATATAAAATAAAAGGAAGGAAGAGTAGCATACTGCAAAGGCTATAGTGTGTGTGTGTGTGTGTGTGTGTGTGTGTGTGTGTGTGTGCGCGCGCATGCAACTAAAAAAAATAAATTATATATATATATATATATATATATATATATATATATATATATATATATATATATATATATATATATATATATATATATATATATATATATAATGAAGAAAAACAATGTATTTGATTGAAATTGAAACAAGGTCCACTAAATAGTAATTGAACTACTAATATATGTTTACAGAACTACCGGTGCACAAATTGAAATATAATTTCAAATCCTGGTGTTAAACATTTAAACAAATCCATGCATATTTGAAAACAGTGAAAATAGCAGATCTCCAGTAAATGTTCACAATGTGTCCTGAGGCCTAATGTCACTAAACCTGGATTAGGGATTAAGCCAGGATTCAACAAGTATCCTGGTTTATTATATCCTGGATCAGCAATTAACTGGTTTCATTTACTGGTTAATCTAACCTGGATATGTTGAGGCTTGATTGGGTTTCATGAAAGCAATGTCAAACTAGTTACCATGGAAACTAATGCGGTGGATTTAGGCTTACAGCATTCATTAGGCTGTCAATCTGACCACAAACCAATGAGTTCAATTATTATGTTTTATCGGCCTTCATTAAAACATCCTATTGGTCCTATTGAACTATTGCCATTAATGAACAAACTGAAGCCCTATATTAAAGATATCTAGATCAAAGAACCATACATTACACACAGCACATCACTGTCTCTTTTCCGTCCCTAGGCACACTTTTTATATCCTAAAAAATCACACCCGTGTGAAATGAAGTGCTGCGTGTGTGGCTACAGTATACTAAAACACACTTCGTCCCATTGTGCTTGTTTCTCTGAACATGGCAACATCAACATGACTCCACGCATGCAGGCAGTATACTGAAACACACTTCGTCCCATTGTGCTTGTTTCTCTGAACATGGCAACATCAACATGACTCCACGCATGCAGGCAGTATACTGAAACACACTTCGTCCCATTGTGCTTGTTTCTCTGAACATGGCAACATCAACATGACTCCACGCATGCAGGCAGTATACTGAAACACACTTCGTCCCATTGTGCTTGTTTCTCTGAACATGGCAACATCAACATGACTCCACGCATGCAGGCAGTATACTGAAACACACTTCGTCCCATTGTGCTTGTTTCTCTGAACATGGCAACATCAACATGACTCCACGCATGCAGGCAGTATACTGAAACACACTTCGTCCCATTGTGCTTGTTTCTCTGAACATGGCAACATCAACATGACTCCACGCATGCAGGCAGTATACTGAAACACACTTCGTCCCATTGTGCTTGTTTCTCTGAACATGGCAACATCAACATGACTCCACGCACGCACGCAGGCAGGCAGGCACAGACACACAGACAGACAGACACACACATCTTGTACATCGTCTAAGGGAAGTGCTTGGGCAGCACTTCAAAAACTCAGAGCACACTTAGATATACCCCAGGTTTTTTTTTTTTTTTTTTTTTTTTTTTGAAAACGTCTACACAAAATATTGTGCACACACAATTTGTGCTCAATTTGTCAAGACAAAGAAATATTTCTAAAAATCAAGTAGTTAAAACAAAGTAGTAAAAACAAGAATAAAAGTCTTAGGCCACAATACAATGGTCTTAACATTGAGCACCTTTGTACAGAAAAAAAAAGTTCAAAAAAAGTTTAAAGAAAAGTAAAAAAAAAAAAAAAAAAAAAAAAAAAAAAGGAATTATGTTTGGGCAACAATACAACTTTCTATCTTTAGTGTGAACCTTGCCACTTGTTTTCCTGGATGAGACAGAGACCAAAGTGACACAGCGACACAGAGACACAGAGACTCCTCATCAGCTGCTCTCAGTCTCTCTCTGCATTTGTTTTTTATCAGGGCCGGATCCAATGAAAGGCAATATCAGTGGTCAGGGGACCACCAGTGGTTGACAGAGGTCCAGGTGGTCCCCAGCTAAATGGTGGAAAGTTGGTTAACCAGATGGAACTCATTGTTTCGTTTTTACGCTCTCAAGAGTTAAAATATTCGTCATGTGAATTAGCCCCAAGTCTACACAACTTCAGAATGTAGAAGATTAATGGTCATTTTGATCCGTAGGTTCAACTGTTGTTTCCCAAATCCAGCCTGGAATTGTAGACAAAAAGTCTACAATTCCAATCTTTAGTTTTGGGGTCTGTGGAGCTAAAATGTCATCAAATTGTGGTCCGTGGCTCAAATAAAATAGTGGGCCCTGGTATCATAATACCAGGTAATACCTGGTATCATAATGGTTGAAAACCCTTTCCCACGTTGGTCACATTATTGGTCTTGTATACTGTGTGTTCTCTGGTGACCTATCAGAAGCCTTTTACGACAGAAGCGTTTCCCGCACTGTTCACAGTGAAAGGGTTTCTCTCCTGTATGAGTTCGCTGGTGGCTTTTTAGCTCGCCGCTATCGCGGAACCGTTTCTCACAGTGGTCACAGGCATAGGGCTTCTCTCCTGTATGAATTCGCTGGTGTTTTTTTAGATCACTACTATCGCGGAAACGTTTCTCACAGTGGTCACAGACGTGAGGCTTCTCTCCTGTATGAATCATCTGGTGCTTTTTCAGAGTCCCCCTGTCACTGAAGCTCGCCCCACACTCGTGACAGTGGTAGGGTTTCTCTCCTGTATGAACTCTGTGGTGTATTTTGAGACTATTGCTATGGCTGAAGCCTCTCCCACACTGGTCACAGTGGTAGGGCTTCTCTCCTGTGTGAACTCTCTGGTGTGATTTGAGGTGAGAAGTTTGGCTAAAGTTTGCGCCACACTGGTGACAGTGGTAGGGCTTCTCTCCTGTGTGAACTCTCTGGTGAATTATTAGATAATTTCTCACGCTGAACGTTGCACTACACTGGTCGCATTGATAGGGCTTCTCTCCTGTGTGAATTCTTTGGTGTTTTTTGAGCTGACCTCTTCGGCTGAACCGTGACCCACACTGGTCACAGTGGTGGGGCTTTACTCCCGTGTGAATTCTCTGGTGATTTATGAGATTATGTTTGTCGCCGTACCGCGACCCACACTGGTAACAGTGGTAGGGCTTCTCTCCTGTGTGAATTTTCTGGTGACTTATTAGATGACTTTGCTGGCTGAACCTTGACCCACACTGGTCGCAGTGGTAGGGCTTCTCTCCTGTGTGAATTTTCTGGTGACTTATTAGATGACTTTGCTGGCTGAACCGCGACCCACACTGGTCACAGTGGTAGGGCTTCTCTCCTGTGTGAATTCTCTGGTGAGTTATGAGATTATATCTCTGGCTGAACCCTTCTCCACACTGGTCACAGTGGTAGGGCTTCTCTCCTGTGTGAATTCTCTGGTGACTTATTAGATGACCTTGCCGGCTGAACCGTGACCCACACTGGTCACAGTGGTAGGGCTTCTCTCCTGTCTCAGATCTCTGGTGTTTTTTGAGTCTCTTGCTTGTGAGGTCGTTTTCCACACCCTGGTTGAAGTAAGTATTCACATCTGGGTGGGGAAATAAAACAATTAAAATGTGAACCGTTTTGAAATAGCATTATATACTGTAGGTCTAGCCAGCTCTAGCATACAATTCTGAAATTGCAAAGTGGGGTTGTAATGGTGATATGGTGGATTAATGGTCACTGATGATCTAATGTTGACATCCATCAATCATTCGATTGGCTGAGCAAGGAAGCTATGTACTGTATGATGATATAAAACTCTCATCTGAATATACACGACTATACATGAATATACACGTCTACACGACTAGAGAATGCAGAAGATTAATTGTCATTTTGATCTGTATGTTTGATTGTTTGTTTTGTTTCCCCAAATCCAGCCTGGAGTTGTGGACAAAAGCAAAAATAAATCTTTAGTTTTGGGGTCTGTAGGGCATAAACTATGTGAATAAATAGTGGGCCCTGGTATTAAAAGGCTGAAAACCTTTGTGTCAATCAATCAGTACATACCGATTCTGTGTAACTTTAGGACAGGATTCAACATGGCTCCCTCCTCCAGTCTGCGTTCTGGGACCATCTCTCTCTGCTCCTCCTCCAGTCTGCGTTCTGGGACCATCTCTCTCTGCTCCTCCTCCAGTCTGTGTTCTGGGACCATCTCTCTCTGCTCCTCCTCCAGTCTGCGTTCTGGGACCATCTCTCTCTGCTCCTCCTCCAGTCTGCGTTCTGGGACCATCTCTCTCTGCTCCTCCTGCAGTCTGCGTTCTGGGACCATCTCTCTCTGCTCCTCCTCCAGTCTGCGTTCTGGGACCATCTCTCTCTGCTCCTCCTCCAGTCTGCGTTCTGGGACCATCTCTCTCTGCTCCTCCTCCAGTCTGCGTTCTGGGACCATCTCTCTCTGCTCCTCCTCCAGTCTGCGTTCTGGGACCATCTCTCTCTGCTCCTCCTCCAGTCTGCGTTCTGGGACCATCTCTCTCTGCTCCTCCTCCAGTCTGTGTTCTGGGACCATCTCTCTCTGCTCCTCCTCCAGTCTGTGTTCTGGGACCATCTCTCTCTGCTCCTCCTCCAGTCTGCGTTCTGGGACCATCTCTCTCTGCTCCTCCTCCAGTCTGCGTTCTGGGACCATCTCTCTCTGCTCCTCCTCCAGTCTGTGTTCTGGGACCATCTCTCTCTGCTCCTCCTCCAGTCTGTGTTCTGGGACCATCTCTCTCTGCTCCTCCTCCAGTCTGTGTTCTGGGACCATCTCTCTCTGCTCCTCCTCCTCCAGTCTGTGTTCTGGGACCATCTCTCTCTGCTCCTCCTCCAGTCTGCGTTCTGGGACCATCTCTCTCTGCTCCTCCTCCAGTCTGCGTTCTGGGACCATCTCTCTCTGCTCCTCCTCCAGTCTGCGTTCTGGGACCATCTCTCTCTGCTCCTTCACTGAAACAATAATGACAGCTTTGAATTTTTCATGCAAATATCCTTCCAAATGATTTTATTTTCTACATCGTTTGAGACTCATAATGGAAAAGACAGCAAAAAAGACAGCAGGATAGGGGGAGAGAGAGAGAGAGAGAGAGAGAGAGAGAGGAGAGAGAGACAGAGAGAGAGACAGACAGAGAGACAGAGACAGAGAGAGAGACAGACAGAGAGAGAGAGAATAGCTTACAGACACGCACACATACAGGTCAGAGGTTATCCTCAACCCCCCAGCCCCCCCCCCCCCCCCCCCCCCCCCCCCCCCCCCCACACACACACACACACGCTCTCACTCACTCACTTGTTTTGATTAAAAGCACAATCTGGGAAAAATGTAAACTGGAGGTGGTGGTGTAGGCAGCTATCCTGTTGCCGGTCTGATCTAACTTACTTAATTATAAAGGTGTTATGTTTTAATCAGTCTAGTATTTGATTAATCGTTAAGGTAAAGGAAAAATAATGGAATGATTCAGCCTGCATTCTCTCTCTCTCTCCTGTTTCTCTTGGTCTCTGTCTCCCTCTTGTCTTTCTGTCTGTTATTTCAACCTCTGCCCTTATGTGCTCTGTCATTCTTCCTAAATACTTGACAACCCTGCCCTAAACATGAACCCCCCACCATCACATGACGCCCTGTCCCGCAGGGTGTGACTGACACATACACACGCGCGCGCACGCACGCGCGCACGCACGCACGCACGCACGCACGCACGCACACACGCACACGCACACGCACACGCACACGCACACACACACACACACACACACAGTAACAGGTAGTAAACGGTAGTCAGACTATATACATGATACATCATCTGTTTAGCTGTCAAAATCACCTTTCTATTGTGTGTGTATATAATGTCTCTTCCTCATAGCTTGTCCTTGTTGAGCACAAGCCTCATCTTTTCATTAGTTTTACATGCAAACTTCAGTCTGTAATTGAGTATAGAGTTGCCTAAGGCATAGATTTTCATCACGGCTAAACCGCTTGCTTATCCCTTAACTTCTTTGCCTTTTTAGGCTATTTAAAAAAAAGGGTGAACATGGTAAGAGACAATGGTATGGGTGCGGCTTCATCGCCCGTGGTGCGAAGCGACACGGGCGATGAAGCCGCACCCATACCATTTTATTAGTCAAGTAAAGCATCAAAAATAACATCAGTTGTTGTTGAAGTTGCAACAGACACGCAGCATGCATAAAGCTAAAGGTCTGACTCAGAGAGTTTTCTGTTTTCAATGATGAAATGCTGTTGCTTTAGTGGTGACACAGCTGTAGTTAGTTAGTAGCAGTAGTAGTGTTTCACATCATTTTAAATATAAGCAGTGTTGTAGTGGTACTTTTAGAAGTGGGGGGACGCCTCTTAAAGGGGAATTCCATCCATTTTCATTTTTTTTCTGAGAGTGTACAACTCTCAGAAAAAAGGAAACTCATTAACATGGTGCAACACATCTTGATGATGTCATCAAGATGTGTTTCACCATGCTTATGATTTTTTTCAGATCTCCATTTCTAGGAAACACAGAATGGGGGAACTTTTTTTACCATGTCCCCACAACATCTCCAACACACACAAGACACGCTTGTAAAACAAGTATAGCATATTGAGAAAGATTGTTTACAATGCCTAATTGTATCCATAAATGTAAAAGACAAGACAAAAAACATACGGTAGGCCTACTTTTGCCGCAAAAATATTTTAGATATGAGAAGTGAGGGGACGCCCCCCCCCCCTGCGTCCCCCTACACTACACCCCTGAATATAAGCACTTTCATTTGAAATATCTTGGGTTGTTTTGGATGGCATCGTGTTTGGGGGGGGCAGACTGGGTATTTAGGGGGGCTAGATCCGCCCCTGCTTGTGTTCAAGATGCTAATGAAGTAGACGCGAGTCGTTGTTATTCAAAGGACTGTCTCTCAGACGACCTTGATCAACTATCTACTAAGTAACACATGCTAATTAAATTAGTAGAAACAAGTTGACGTGAGTATTATTCTGTCTGCCAGCTCAGCAGCCTGGCTCACCATGAAGCCATGCAACCACATTTTAAAGATATTTCAAATTAAACTGCTTATATTTAAATCGATTTGAAACATTAGGCTACTAAAACTAATTAACTACAATTGTCACACAGGTAATAAACCAATGACCATGCTATAATTCAACAGCCAGATGGCTGTTACTTGCTGAATATAAGTTGGTATTGGGTATGAATGTCTAATCTACAATATCTCTAAATCTAGATGTTCGGTTATAGGTAGTCTTTAAGCATGCCAAAATACAGTATTCAATGTGGAGGCTTTGGTTGGTGAAGTTCGTTGTATTGTTTCTAAATTGTTAGCACAAGCTTTGATGTTTTGTTGTTTGTTTAACCACCCTATTAGCAGTGATGGGCAAGTTACTGGGAAAATGTATTAAGCTACACTACTTGTTACTCTCGAAAAAATGTAGCTAAGCTACACTACCAGCTATCCCCAGAAAATTGTAGCAAGCTACACTACAAGCTACACAACAAAAGTAGTTTGATGTAGGTTCATACACTCAACAAAAATATAAACGCAACACTTTTGTTTTTGCTCCCATTTTTCAGGGGATGGACTTAAAGCCCTAAAATTCATTCCAGATATACAATATAACCATTTCTATCAAACACTGTTCACAAATCTGCCTAAATGTGTGATATTGAGCAGTTCTGCTTTGTTAAGATAATCCATCCCGCCTCACAGGTGTGCCACATTAAGATGCAGGTGTGACATCATGATTAGTGCACAGGTGTACCCCAGACTCTCCACAACAAAAAGACACCCTTAAATGTGCAATTTTCTTTTGCCTTATTGGGTGTATGGGCCTCCGAACCAGTCAGTATCTGGTGTGACTACCATTTGCCTCATGCAGTGCAACACATCTTCTTCGCATAGAGTTTATCAGATTGTCAATTGTGGCCTGTGGAATGTTGGTCCACTCCTCTTCAATGGCTATGTGAAGTTGCTGGATATTAGTGGGAACTGTTACACACTGTAAAAATGGTAATAACACAATATTACCACATTATTACCATTTCGACAGCGCATACCAGTTCCCACTAATATCCAGCAACTTCACATAGCCATTGAAGAGGAGTGGACCAACATTCCACAGGCCACAATTGACAATCTGATAAACTCTATGCGAAGAAGATGTGTTGCACTGCATGAGGCAAATGGTAGTCACACCAGATACTGACTGGTTCGGAGGCCCATACACCCAATAAGGCAAAAGAAAATTGCACATTTAAGGGTGTCTTTTTGTTGTGGAGAGTCTGGGGTACACCTGTGCACTAATCATGATGTCACACCTGCATCTTAATGTGGCACACCTGTGAGGTGGGATGGATTATCTTAACAAAGCAGAAGTGCTCAATATCACACATTTAGGCAAATTTGTGAACAGTGTTTGAGAGAAATGGTTATATTGTATATCTGGAATGAATTTTAGGGCTTTAAGTTCATCCCCTGAAAAATGGGAGCAAAAACAAAAGTGTTGCGTTTATATTTTTGTTGAGTGTACATCAACACTACATATATATAAATATATATATCTCAACTTAATGTACAGCCTTCTAAATAATAATCGTAATAATAAAATACTATAAAAATCATAATAATAATAATAATCTAGGGGTGGGTTTGAATCTGGGATGGTGGCATGTTTAGGTTTTGGGAGGTTTTCTACCCATTAAAAATGAGTTACTCGAAACAAGTAGTGTAGCTTCACTACAAACTACTCGAAACAACTAGTGTACCTTTACTACAAGCTATTCCCAGAACAAATACTAAGCTACACTACAAAATGTAGTTAAGCTATGTAGCTTAGCTACTTGTAACAAGCTACTGCCCATCACTGCCTATTAGACAGATCTTGGGCGTAGTGATGTGGACACACACAACATAGTTCCAGAGGTGAAACCACAATATTAATGGATTGGACCGCATTTAATACTGAGTTTAACTTAAAAAAACGAACTATCCCTTTAAATCTACAGGTTATTTACAGGACACACACACACACACACACACACACACACACACACACACACGCGCGCGCGCAAAATGGTGGTCAGTGGTTAAAACGGTTGAAACTTCCATATTGAAAAGATAAAAGAAAAGTGTAAAAGTGACATGATTAGCCCCAACCTGTGAGTCTGTGCAACTTGACGACAGGATTCAACATGGCTCCCAGCTGCTGCTCCATCTGTCTCTGCTCCGTTGGAAAACTTCTGGACGACATCTCTGTTGAAAAGCTTCAGTAGTTCATCCTCGCTCCGCATTGGAGACAATAAGCTTTCAGCAGCTGAGATACAGAGAACTGACTGTTGTCTCTGTGTACTATGTCATCTGAACAACATTCTCCCCTAGAGCTTCCTTTCCGTTGTAGAGAGCAGAGCCAGAGTGTGGTCAGAGCTACGCCAACTCCGTTCACTTCATGGGGTCTGTAGTCCAATGGCGGCTCTTCTACATAGACTAGTACTGTAGAGGCGAGCAGTACCGCCCCATCGTGACGTCGTCCCTGTACCAGAAATGGATTCCCCCATTCATTTCTCCAAAAGACTTTTCGAAAAATAATTAATATAATGACAATTAGGACACCACGCACAAAGCCAACTCGGGTCGTGACAACAAATCATGACGACACGCAAAATCTTTTGGGGCAAATCAAACGATTTCTAAGAAGAAAAGCGAAACAAAGTTGTTCAGATCATATCCTGATGTTTTTTTTTTCTTCTTGCAAATTATAGATATTGCTTGATAATATTGTGTGTGTGTAATCATCTTTATAGTGATCATTTTCTAAAAAGTATTTGAGGAAAATGAATGAGAATTCCATTTCTGGGACACGGGCGACGTCATGAAAGGGGTCGGACTGCTCAGCTGGATAGAGAACAATAGGGACAAGTCCTGTACCCGGAAATAGGCAGAAATGCATTGGATTCAGACAACATCACAGCTTTAATGATCTTAAATCACGTTATTTTAAATAGTTTTGTTGTAATAGTGCAACACAAACATTTTAAAGACTTTAGACTTTAGTAGCCTAATATAGTTCATATGTTGAACAAAGTGTTGAATAAAGCAATGCATTTCCAACTCCACTGTGTCCCAGTTAGGGATGACCAAACAGGGGACCGGCTCGGGCGCTCTCAGTTTCTGTCACCTCAATGTCGCAACTTTTCTGCTAGATGACTCTGGTGGAGATCACAGCGGCGCAGTGCCCGCCCAGAGCCACCCCCAACACACGCTGTGTACACACACGCCAGCGCCATCTAGAGACAGAGTTCTGACAACTCCGTTCACTTCATGGGGCCAATCCAATGGCGGCCGCTAGTGCTGCTGGGGAGGGGAATAGTGACACTCCCATTGATGCATAATTGATGCATACACATGAAACAAGACATATCCCAGATTATTTTTAGATACTTTGTGGATGCAGATACTGATTTGCAAATGATATAATCATAATGAGTGCCATTGATACAAGGTTCAGAGCAGGCTATATCGCGAGAATTCTTTGAAAAGCCGCTATGGCTATCGCGACGACTCCTATTGATAGCCTTAATAATAGATTAGAGACATTTCGTAGAAGTACATGCTTCTGCACTTATCTGGTAAGTTGATTTGTTTCATACATGTGCAGGGGTGGACTGACAGTCTGGCATACAGGGCATTTTCCCGGTGGGCCGACCCCCCCCGGGGGCGTTAATGTCGTGTTTTAATTAAAAAAAAAAACCAAATCTGCACAAAACCGGCCCACGAATCAGTGCCGGTACGTTTTGAGCTCCCAGTCCAGGCCTGTACATGTGTGTATTATTTCCATTCGGCCATGTTCTTGTTGGGTCATTGTGCAATGGTGTAGGTTATTTATTAATGTATCTAGACTAATGTATGGAATTCACGTGACAATTGATAAATTGAAATAAGAAAATAAGAACCAGGGAGAAGCTAGCTCCACTTGAAGATTAACTCCCTTTGTGAGTGGTGAAGAGAGGGGGGGAAATAGTAAAAAGCAGATTTGCATGCTTTACACACACATTGACTATAACTATATCAGCCTGATCAGTGAAAGTGAATTGGCATAAAGAAACTGAACAATATGGACTGTACAAAATATAGTAGGCTAGTGTGTCACTCTGTGTAGGTCGATTGAGAAAGAAACAACTGGAAAAATAATAAATAAGTCAGACTGTGTAATTAATTGTACGTTTAATCGGTCAAGGCCAAGTACATTTCCTTTCCAATAAGGAAAGGCAGTTGGAGCCCAACTGGAGCTCAGTCAAAGCAAAGAACAACTCTGATTATAAACAAATAATCATAACATCAACGAATAATACAAATAAAAACAAATATTATTCTTCTCCTCTCCAATAAGGGGGCGAGGGAGGAAGTCGGAGCTCAACTATCCCTGGGAGCATCCTGAGGTTGGAGGGTGAGCAGTGATGGGCAAGTTACTGGGAAAATGTAGTAACCTACACTACTTGTTACTCTCGAAAAAATGTAGCTAAGCTACACAACAAGCTATCCCTAGTAAATTGTAGCAAGATACACTACAAGCTACATGACAAAAGTAGCTTGATGTAGCTTGCTACATCAACACTACATTTATAAAAATATATATCTCAACTTAATGTACAACTTTCTAAATAATATCATAATAATAAAATAATATCAATAAATGTGTATTATGCATATTAGAGGGATGTATATTTTAGGTTTTTCTACCCATTAAAATGGGCGGAATTTGAAAATGTGTGTGGGAAAATGTAGTAAGCTACAATCCTTGTTACTCAAAATAAGTAGTGTAGCTTTACTACAAGCTACTCGAAAATGTAGTGTAGCTTCACTACAAGCTATTCCCAGAAAAAATGTAGTAAGCCACACTACAAGTTACGGGAAAATGTAGTTAAGCTATGTAGCTTAGCTACTTGTAACAAGCTACTGCCCATCACTGAGGGTGAGGTCTGCAAAAGAAAGTAAGGTTAATTAATGACTGTACTGTATACTTAAAAAAGACAATAATCAAGCAAGAAAGAAAGGTGAATGACTGCACTCTATATATACTGTAGGCTATATAAAAATAAATTAAGTAAGCACACAGCAGCTCAGCACCACAGTCATCACCGCAGTGAAGAAAGAAAGTAAGGTTAATGCACTGTACCGGTATAGGCCTACATTTTAAAGTAAGGTTAATGCACTGTACCGGTATAGGCCTACATTTTAAAGTAAGGTTAATGCACTGTACCGGTATAGGCCTACATTTTAAAAAGGAAATGAAGTAAGCACACCGTACTCTGCACCACAGTGATCTGTTTATTCAAACACGGATATAAATCGTTACAGATGTGTTGTTGTGAACTGTATCTACATTCGTCCAGCACCAGCAAGGGATTGGGTGTGTGAAATCCTCTTGTTTTAAAAATCTATGTACTGTATGTACTATATACAGTAGAAAGATTGTACAATAGTGCAATACATAATTGTTGATTTAAATGTGTTGATATCCACTATTATTTGCAGAAAAGCCCACCAGGTGTTTCGTCCGGGTCAACAACTGGAATCCCTACTGCTTCCATGGCCAAAATCAGTGGGTCTGACAGCCGCCTGGGAGTTGCTGTCGAAGTTTGGGGTGTGTGAGCAACAGGAATCCCTACTGCTTCCATGGCCAACAATATCAGGGGGTTTGAGAGCTGCCTGGGAGTTGCTGTCGACGTTCGGGGATGTGGGACCTTGTTTCTGTTAAACCTTTTTGCTTGGGATTTGCTGCCTTGATGGCCAGCAGATTTGCTCTTTCTTGCAACTTGAATTCTTTTGGCTTCTATCCGAAGGCGCAGACGGATGAAATTGGATATTATTCTCTTGTGTACTTGGTGGCATGATGGGAAGGTTCTGGTTATGGATTGGGCCTTAGCTTCCAGCACGTGGCGGACCATGCAGGATGTGCGTCTGAATATTTTTTCTATTTCCAGTATTAATTTGAATGTTTGTGTGTGCCCTATCAGCAGCCCACTGAGCCTTCTGGGTATCCATTCTTTGCTTCTCCAGCTCTTTTTTTAGGTTCTCTAATTCTTTCTTCAACTCCTCCATCGTGAGTTCTTCTGTCGGTTGTGTAACCTCGTCTATCATTGTTGGTTCGATAACGTCCAGAATAAATTCTGCTGTGCTTTCAATGACTGTTTCTGCTCTCTCTTCACTTAGAATAACTGGTTCTGCCCTGTCCGCTGTCCCAATTGTATCTGTTTTTTGTCTATTCTCAGCCCTTTCAATCCCTGAAATGCATGTAAAGAATACCACACAGTTAGGGCACATAAGACTAAGGTCAGTATAAAAAATGAAATTTCACTCCAAATAGATGTTTTCATCCAGGTACTTCTCAGGGAATTAGAATAAGGTGGAAAAGTTATTTTGGAATAAATTTAGAAATGTGAAACTGTCATATTCTATATGCTGTGGCTTGCAGGGACCAGGAGGGTCAGTGGTGGACAAGGTTCAGATTTTTGTTGGGTTTTAGTTTGGTTCCAATCAGACAAGGATTTTATGCATGTTGATTCTTGAATATTTAAAAAGTGCAACATATTGAATTATATGGAAGTCTATGGGTGAAAATAACCACAATAACCACATTTTTGAGAAGGACCTGTATACCTTGTGTACCTATTAACCGATATTACCTTTAGTGTAACTGTGCTCCTTAATCATGAACCTCCTGTCAGGTTCTGGGGGATTTCTAACTGCAGGTGGTTTTCTGTGTTTAATTGGTCGACGATGTGCGAAAATTGTTGGAATGGCATCCGCCCTTAACCTTTTCTTGCCCGTTTTGGTTATTGTGAATTGATCTTCTTCAAAGTGTGCCTGTAGAGCAACGGTTTAGATCATTTTACACATACACTAGGCCTACACATCAACATTTTACACTGTCCACACAGTACCTCACACAGCTTTCTCCTGTTGGACATTTCTGTCATGGTCAGGTCCCGGCTCACTTGGATAATCCACCTCTTCCTCCTTTCAGGGTCAACTGGGAAGCCATACATTTTGGCACCTTTTTCAGAACGGCTTCTGCAGCCAACTGCCTCGCAGCCAACCATATTGCAACTTTCTACAAGGAAAGAAAGAGCAGAGCACAAGCAATCACTGTATTAAAAATTAAAGACTCAATTCTTCTCCATTGCTTCTTTCTTTATTTTGAGATTGAGAAGAGAAAGTTTCACTGAATGTCCCTAACATAATTGTTTCATACCAACATTATGCAATGAGGCCATACAAAGTTCATTATCTCAGACTCATTGAGTTACCTTTGGGGTGCTAATGAATCATGTTTAATTTACTTTATATTCCTGTGGGTTGTTTCCAACCAACAGCAGGACTGTAGTACTAGTAAGAAACAGCGCCTTGGAAGAGTTGTCAATATATCAGTGATTGATCTACATTCTAAAAAAAGAGAAATTAAAACCCATTGCTCCCAAACTGTGTGTGTTTGTCATCTTGCAATGATTTTGATACCAACCGTGTGTAGTTCTCTGAAAGTGGGATGTCTGTATTTTATAATTCTCTGGAAGAGTGTGCTATCTGAAAGTAGAAAAAGTAGACAGATTAAAAGATGCCATTGTAACACAGTGAAGAGTTATAGCTATTAGCGGGCTGTGTTGGCTTATGGTGGACATATTTGTCAATATTCCATTTTTGCCACATAATGAGTGAAGAAATATTACCAGAAATACTGGCTATAAAGATAGGTCTGAATGACCATAATCCTAATCAGTCTGTAAGTGTCCTAAGGGCAGTAATCCACTAATTATCCTTTAGCTGGATATACCCAGCTAAAGGATAGTTAGGAACTAAAATAAAAAGAGTTTCAAATGGTTAGTATGTTTGATAATGATAATAAAGTAATGCTATTAAAGTAGTGAAATAAGAAGAAGTGTGTGGTCTCCATAGAATCCATGTTTCACATTAGAGTGCAATGTCATTCATAATTAAATACAGTTTAACTTGTGATATGTGATATGATTAATATGATTGATCAAATTGACCTGCTTCAAAAGTAAGACAGCTGTAGGAGACCCTTTGTCTCCTTGCTGAGTGACTAGCCTACCACAGCCATTGTAATTGTTTGTCTTTCTGTATATTTTTATATATATATATATATATATATATATATATATATATATATATATATATATATATATATATATATATATATATATATATATATATATATATATTTTTTTTTTTTTTTTAGGAAACCCTTTTGCCTCTGTGATTTGCTGCTTCTGACATTTATAGAATATCAGAATTAGATATTCTGAGTTGTCTTCAATTGTTTGATGAAATGTAGGCTATAAGATGGCCACTATTGTGAACAAGTGTATTCTTAACTAGTGTGTCCATTCTGGTATCAGCTCTGTTGGACTTGAAATTTACTTTAAATTAAGAAAGAATATTAATTTATTCATTCATTGGCTACATATGGCTACATGGCAAGTTACACAGTGAAAGACAGCATCCTCTGCTTTTAATGGTCTTATTTTAGGTCATTTTTTAATCATAGTACAACATAATCATACAGAGGCTTTAGGTGTCACTGGTCCAAACCACGTGTCCAAAACCACGTGACTGCGTACCCCGTCAATGGCGCAACTCTCCCTCTAGAGGGTTCTGACACACGCTGTGTGTGTACACAGCTGTCAGTGTACTCAGCTGTTAAGTTGTTGCTGCACTTCGCTGCCCCTGTGCCCTAGTATTCTGTCTGAGTTGCTTTTATTCTCTTTTGTGCGAACTTGCCAATGTCTTATAACTGTTGTATTTTTAGGCCCGAATTATCTCCCCACTAGTACCTTATTTTTGGCCTCACGAAATTTCATTTTCAAAAAAAAAAAAAAAAAAAACACAAAAATATACAACAATTCAAGTTGCACATTCGGTCATTTTAGCTGTAACCGGAAATGGTATGGGGGCGGCATGAAGCCGCCCCCATACCTTTTTCTCTTGCCTCTCCAGGTCCCAGCACCAGACATTTCATTCAGGAGCAGTGAATCATAATGGCCTCCTAAAGGCCTCACCAAGGGTTGTTGGGCTGAAACAGAGGTGTCATGAGTGAATAACTAATAATTATTACACAATAAATAGTCAACCTCATTTCTAACGTTTATTTTTATTGTCACATCACACCTGGTACAAGCTCTGATGGATAGTTTTAGACAAAAGACAAAAATATAAAATGAAATAAAGGAAGAAGTAGCATACTGCAAAGGCTATAGTGTGTGTATGTGTGTGTGTGTGTGTGTGTGTGTGTGTGTGTGCGCGCGCGCGCATGCAACTAAAAATATATATATAATGAAGAAAAACAATGTATTTGATTGAAACAAAAAATGTCCACTAAATAGTAACTGAACTACTAATATATGTTTACAGAACTACCGCTGCACAAATCAAAGTATAATTTCAAATCCTGTGTTTACATTTAAACAAATCCATGTATATTTGAAAACAGTGAAAATAGCAGTTCTCCAGTAAATGTTCACAATGTGTCCTGAGGCCTATGTCACTAAACCTGGATTAGGGATTAAGCCAGGATTCTGTCTCTTTTTTGGTCCCTAGGCACACTTCTTATATCCTAAAAAATCACACCCGTGCGAAATGAAGTGCTGCGTGTGTGGCTACAGTATACTAAAACACACTTCGTCCCATTGTGCTTGTTTCTCTGAACATGGCAACATCAACAATACACACTTCGTCCCATTGTGCTTGTTTCTCTGAACATGGCAACATCAACATGACTCCACGCATGCAGGCAGGGACAGACACACACACACACACACAGACACACACACAGACAGACAGACAGACACACACACACATCTTGTGAATCGTCTAAGGGAAGTGCTTGGCAGCACTTCAAAAAAACTCAGAGCACACTTAGACTCGGGGACAGGAGATCTCGGGCCGCCGCGAACTCGGACCGAGCAAAACTGTGGAGATCTCGGCTAGGTGGTGTGGAGAAGTCGGCTAGGTGGTGTGGAGAAGTCGGCTAGGTGGTGTGGAGAAGTCGGCTAGGTGGTGTGGAGAAGTCGGCCAGGGGGTGTGGAGAAGTCGGCCCATTAGACATGCATAGGCACCTTTATCACTGCATATCATAGACATGCATAGGCACCATTATCACTGCATATCAACCATTATCAGGCCATATACCAACCATCATCAAGTCTTTTATGCTTGATATGTCTTGCTGTTGTGACAATAGACATGTATATAGGCACCATTATCACTGCATATCAACCATTATCAAGTCATGACAATAGACATGTATAGGCACCATTATCACTGCATATCAACCATTATCAAGACATATGCATGTTCAATAATACTGGTTTACTCTCAACTAGAGTTGAATAATTAAATGTTTTATCTTTACCAGAGTTGAATAAATACATATTTCACTCTTTACCAGAGTACTTTAAAGTTATTGAAGTAATTCATGTAAATCTATGCTTCAGATTGCAGTAATGTGGCTAAAAGGATACAAAATATTTGTTTTGACTATAGCAATGGCTAACAGGTTGACACATGCCTGAACTCCCAGAGTTGAATAAATACATATTTCACTCTTTACCAGAGTTAAAGTAATTAGACAATAACACATATTTAAAACAGTTTGAAACATTGTGGATGTGTTCTTCCAAACTGCAGCAGGACTAGGGTTGAGGAAAGGAAACGGAACTTTAGACAAGAATAATGTAATAATCACTTTTATACACTTTGAGCTCCCAAGTATAATGTTACATTATACTTAAACATCGGAATTACGTAATTTTCATTTCCAATTGTGGGAAACAGTACACAGCAAAAATTGGAGAGTTAAAATTTCAGGGTTACATATTTCAGAGTTGATTTCAACTCCCAAAGTGTATTTCAACACCTTTAGAGTTAAATTGGCTTCAGTGTTGGAGTTATTTCATAGAGTTGATCATGTCAGAGTTGTCTGGAGTTAATTTTACTTTAAAGTTATTGAAGCCATTAGCAAGCAATTTCACCTCGGGTCCAAATGTGAACATACCCTCAGCAATTATCAGTCAATCACATCACTTTTGCTGGACCAGGGAAACAAAGCAGTCAATTCACTAGATCAACATGACAATTAATCTTCTACATTCTGTTGTAGCCTTAAAAAGTGCACAATAATAAGGATAATGATATACAAGGGCCTAAAACAGCTGACACTAGCTCACTAAGTAACTAACTATTCCACAGACATGGGCCGACCTCTCCACTCCCCCGGCCCGACCTCTCCACAGCCGCGGCCCGACCTCTCCACTCCCCCGGCCCGACCTCTCCACAGCCGCGGCCCGACCTCTCCACACGATTCGGGCCGACTTCGCGGCGGGCCGACTTCTCGTGCGACCTTAGATATACCCCAGTTCTTTTTTTTTTTTTTTTGAAAACGTCTACACAAAATATTGTGCACACACAATTTGTGCTCAATTTGTCAAGACAAAGAAATATTTCTAAAAATCAAGTAGTTAAAACAAAGTAGTAAAAACAAGAATAAAAGTCTTAGGCCACACTACAATGGTCTTAACATTGAGCACCTTTGTACAGAAAAAAAAAGTAAAAAATAAATAAAAAAAAAAAAAAGGACTTCCTATCTTTAGTGTGAACCTTGCACTTGTTTTCCTGAACAAAGATTTTCTCTCCTGGATGAGACAGAGACCAAAGAGACACAGAGACTCCTCATCAGCTGCTCTCAGTCTCTCTCTGCGTTTGATTTTTATCAGGGCCAGATCCAATGAAAGGTAATATCAGTGTTTTTCATCAGTGGTCCGGGGACCACCAGTGGTTGACAGAGGTCCAGGTGGTCCCCAGCTAAATGGTGGAAAGTTGGTTAACCAGATGGAACTCATTGTTTCATTTTTACGCTCTCAAGAGTTAAAATATTAGTCATGTGAATTAGCCCCAAATCTACACAACTTCAGAATGTAGAAGATTAATGGTCATTTTGATCTGTAGGTTCAACTGTTTTGTTTCCCAAATCCAACCTGGAATTGTAGACAATTGTAAAGAAATCTTTAGTTTTGGGGTCTGTGGAGCTAAAATGTCATCAAATGGTTATCCGTGGGTCAAATAAAATAGTGGGCCCTGGTATCATAATACCAGGTAATACCTGGTATCATAATGGTTGAAAACCCTTTCCCACGTTGGTCACATTATGGGTCTTGTATCCTGTGTGTTCTCTGGTGACGTATCAGAAGCATTTTACGACAGAAGCGTTTCCCGCACTGTTCACAGTGAAAGGGTTTCTCTCCTGTATGAATTCGCTGGTGTTTTTTTAGATCACTACTATCGCGGAACCGTTTCTCACAGTGGTCACAGGCGTAAGGCTTCTCTCCTGTATGAATTCGCTGGTGTTTTTTTAGATCACTACTATCGCGGAACCGTTTCTCACAGTGGTCACAGGCGTAGGGCTTCTCTCCTGTATGAATTCGCTTGTGTTTTTTTAGATTACGAATATCACAGAACCGTTTCTCACAGTGGTCACAGGCGTGAGGCTTCTCTCCTGTATGGATTCTCTGGTGACGTTCGAGACAGGAGCTTTCCGCAAACCTTTTTCCGCACTGGGCGCATTGGTAGGGCTTCTCTCCAGTATGAGTTCTCTGGTGAACTTTAAGATGCTGTATTCTGCTAAAGGTTTTCTCACAGTTGTCGCAGTGGTAGGGTTTCTCTCCTGTATGAATCATCTGGTGCTTTTTCAGAGTCCCCCCGTGGCTGAACCTCGCCCCACACTCGTGACAGTGGTAGGGTTTCTCTCCTGTATGAACTCTCTGGTGTATTATGAGATTATTGCTATGGCTGAAGCCTCTCCCACACTGGTCACAGTGGTAGGGCTTTTCTCCTGTGTGAACTCTCTGGTGTGATTTGAGGTGAGAAGTTTGGCTAAAGTTTGCGCCACACTGGTGACAGTGGTAGGGCTTCTCTCCTGTGTGAACTCTCTGGTGAATTATTAGATAATTTCTCACGCTGAACGTTGCACTACACTGGTCGCATTGATAGGGCTTCTCTCCTGAGTGAATTCTCTGGTGTTTTTTGAGCTGACCTCGCTGGCTGAACCGCGACCCACACTGGTCACAGTGGTAGGGCTTCTCTCCTGTGTGAATTCTCTGGTGAATTATTAGATAAGCTCTCTGGCTGAACCGCGACCCACACTGGTCACAGTGGTAGGGCTTCTCTCCTGTGTGAATTCTCTGGTGAATTATTAGATGACCTTGCCGGCTGAACCGCGACCCACACTGGTCACCTGTCTCAGCTCTCTGGTGTTTTTTGAGTGTCTTGCTTGTGAGGTCGTTTTCCACACCCTGGTTGAAGTAAGTATTCACATCTGGGTGGGGAAATAAAACAATTAAAATGTGAACCGTTTTTGAAATAGCATTATATACTGTAGGTCTAGCATACAGACTAGAATGCAATTCTGAAATTGCAAAGTGGGGTTGTAATGGTGATATGGTGGATTAATGGTCACTGATGATCTAATGTTGACATCCATCAATCATTCGATTGGCTGAGCAAGGAAGCTATGTACTGTATGATGATATAAAACTCTCATCTGAATATACACGACTATACATGAATATACACGTCTACACGACTAGAGAATGCAGAAGATTAATTGTCATTTTGATCTGTATGTTTGATTGTTTGTTTTGTTTCCCCAAATCCAGCATGGAGTTGTGGACAAAAGCAAAAATAAATCTTTAGTTTTGGGGTCTGTAGGGCATTATTAGTCAAGTAAAGCATCAAAAATAACATCAGTTGTTGTTGAAGTTGCAACAGACACACAGCATGCATAAACCTAAAGGTCTGACTCAGAGAGTTTTCTGTTTTCAATGATGAAATGCTGTTGGTTTAGTGGTGACACAGCTGTAGTTAGTTAGTAGCAGTAGTAGTGTTTCACATCATTTTAAATATAAGCAGTGTTGTAGTGGTACTTTTAGAAGTGGGGGGACGCCTCTTAAAGGGGAATTCCACCCATTTTCATTTTTTTTCTGAGAGTGTACAAATGTGAACCAAATGTGAACCACAAAAACATACGATAGGCCTACTTTTGCCCCAAAAATATTTTATGATATACAACAGTTCAGTTCAGTTCAGTTCAGATTACTTTATTGATCCCAGACTGGGCAATTCATTGCAGCTTGGTGGTTAATCATACAAAAAGCAAAAACAGTAAAAAAATACAGACATGTAACAAGCATTCATTCAGCAACAGACAAGGGTGGGTGGACCAGCTCAAGTGTCCTATAAATAGCAGTGATAAATATGACATTTCATATCAAAAATAATAAATACTGTGGACCTGCCACCTCTGTACAACAAGGTAACCTACACTTTGATTCCCCTGGAGTTCAAGCATCTTATAGCAGATGGAATAAAGCTATTCGTGTAGCGATTGGTTCTGGTACGAGGGGTAAGATAACGGCGACCAGAGGGCATAATTCTGAATTCGCCTGATAGAGGATGATGAGGGTGGCTTATTATGCCCTTGGCTTTCATCACCAACTGGTCTTCCCAGAGGGAACGCAGATCTCTCTGTCTGACACCGATGATCTTGGAGCAGACATTTACAATGTTAAACAGACTTTTCTTTTCCTTTATGGCTAAGCCATTGAACCAACAGACAAATGAAAAAGTTAAGAGACTTTCAATGAATGCTCGATAAAAGTTGGTCAAGATTCTCTCATTGACATTAAAAGAGTTTAGTTTCCTCATCAGATAGATTCTCTGCTGACCACGTTTAACAATGGACTCAGTGTTGATGTCAAACTTAAGCTTAGAATCAAACACTGTTCCCAAATATTTATAGGACTCCACAATCTGGACATTTTCACCGTGAATGACACTTGGTTTGTGTTCCGTATTATGTCTAAAATCAATGATCATTTCTTTTGTTTTGGCAACATTCAGGTCCAGGTAACTTTCATCGCACTTCTCCACAAAGACAGCTAGTGCAGGACCATGATCAGGGTCAGAATCACTGAGCAGAGAAACAAGGACAGAATCATCAGAGAACTTAACTAACAGCCTGCCCTCCTGGGAAAGCCTAAAGCTGTCAGTGTACATGATGAATAAGAGTGGCGACAGAACGCAACCTTGGGGTGAACCCGTATTTGATACAGTCCTACTGGACATTTGGCCATTCACATAGACCTGCTGGACCCTGTCAGTAAGAAAGTTTAAAATCAACATGAGAAGTTGGTCTGGAATATTAAAATGAGATGACAGTCTTTCTATTAAGATATGAGGCTGCATCTTGTTGAAGGCTGAGGAAAAGTCAGCGAATAGTAGTCTAGCATACGATCCTGTTTTTTCTAGATGTTTGTGCACACTGTCTAGTATGAAGAGTTTAGCATCGTCCACACCCTTATTCGGCTGGTAGGCAAACTGAAGTGGATCCAGTTTGCCATCTATGAGGGACACAATGATCTCTTTCAAGATCCTCTCGAATGTTTTCATTACCAATATGAGAAGTAAGGGGACCCCCCCCCCCCCCGCGTCCCCCCTACACTACACCCCTGAATATAAGCACTTTCATTTGAAATATCTTGGGCACAGATCTTGGGCGGATCTGTGCGTAGATCCGCCCCTGCTTGTGTTCAAGATGCTAATGAAGTAGACGTGAGTCGTTGTTATTCAAAGGACTGTCTCTCAGACGACCTTGATCAACTACCTACTAAACAACACATGCTAATTAGTAGAAACAAGTTGACGTGAGTATTATTCTGTCTGCCAGCTCAACAGCCTGGCTCACCATGAAGCCATGCAACCACATTTTAAAGATATTTCAAATTAAACTGCTTATATTTAAATCGATTTGAAACATTAGGCTACTAAAACTAATTAACTACAATTGTCACACAGGTAATAAACCAATGACCATGCCATAACTCAACAGCCCAGGTGGCTGTTACTTGCTGAATATAAGTAGGTATTGGGTATGAATGTCTAATCTACAATATCTCTAAATCTAGATGTTCTGTTATAGGTAGCCTTTAAGCATGCCAAAATACATAGCTATTATGTATTCAATGTGGAGGTTTTGGTTGGTGAAGTTCGTAGTATTATTTCTAAATTGTTAGCACAAGCTTTGATGTTTTGTTGTTTGTTTAACCACCCTATTAGCAGTGTGGGCAAGTTACTGGGAAAATGTATTAAGCTACACTACTTGTTACTCTCGAAAAAATGTAGCTAAGCTACACTACCAGCTACACAACAAAAGTAGTTTGACGTAGCTTGCTACATCAACACTACATACATATATATATATATATATATATATATATATATATATATATATATATATATATATATATATATATATATATATATATATATATATATATATATATATATATATATATTGCGAGCTGTGGTGTCTCGCTCCGGGACCCAGCACCAGGTAGGCACCTCCTTGGTGAGAGTGACAGAGGCAGAGTGCAGCGTAGGAGGCTGGGCTTCATTCAAGATGGGCGGTACTTCCCAGTCCACCTGTGCAATCAGGCTGATGTGCTGCCAGCTTGCCACTACACAAGCCTCAGTATAAAAGAGCCAGCCTCACACGCAGATCCTCCTTTGACTCTCACCAAGCAGGACTGCATGCAGGGCCCGGGTAAGCGAACACACACTACTACTCTCTCATATCACATGTTTTCGGTGTCAACATTGTAGTAAGAGCATGTGTGTTTGATTGCAGGCACCGCATGAACCGTTGGGCTCAATACTCACCAGGAAATAATGATGATGATGAAATGATGAAAGGAGCAGGGTCTCACTCCCTGGGCTGGAGCCCCTCACCCCCCTTTTGAGCTAAAGTAAGACAAGATAACTCACCTTTACCTTCTGAGGACGGAACCACAGCTAAATGGAGTTTAAGTTGGATGTTTTCCCTATAGTTGATGAAGAGACTGTTTTTGAGTTAACCCTTTAAGAGCCATTGACGGCAGAGACGTTTTTGTTAACATTATCATTTCTACTCACCTGCAGAAGACCCCTAAGTTGTCCCCCCCTACTCACCTGTGTACTTACCTGCAACCTGAAGATCCACCGCTGGTCCTCCTCGTCCTGGCCCCCCCTAGAAAGAAAGAATGAACTGTCTTACCTGCTGAAGTACGATACTTACCTTGAAAGTGAGAAATATACCCTGTATCCTGTAAAAGTAATAAATGCTCGTGTGAGCTTAAGACTGCATTTGACCCTGTGTCTTGGTTGATGGTTCCTGGTCCTCGCATATGGTGGAGAATGCGGGCAGATTGACCGGTCCACGCCAAGTTCACCCCAAAGCATGGAACACACTCACGCCTTGTCTTCGCTCCTTAAGAGCCAGGCTGAGTTACAGCAGGCACTCCTTAAAAGTCAGACCGAACTACAGCAGGCCGTACAGGAGTTGGTAAGGAGAGCAGGCCCAGACGCCGCCACTCGAGCCCCTAATGATGTATTGACGAAGTTGGCCCCTGAAGATGACGTTGAAGCCTTCCTCGAGCTCTTTGAGCGGACCGCGACCCGAGAGAAGTGGCCTGCGGCTGACTGGGGTTCCATTCTCGCCCCTTACCTCTCGGGTGAGGCCATGCGCGCCTGCCACGACCTGCCAGCAGAAGAGGCAAGAGATTACACCAAACTCAAGGCAGCCATCTTAGCCCGACAGGGTCACAGTCTTCCTGCACGAGCCCAACGGTTCCATAACTGGAGTTACCAAGGTACCCTTGCCCCACGTCCGCAAATAGCGGCGCTGGTGCGCCTCACCAATGGCTGGCTCATGACCCCTGGGCCGCCAACCTGTACAGAGAGAATTGTAATAGACCGGTGCATGCGGGCCCTGCCTCAAGAAGCAAAGAAATATGTCTCGCAAGTGTGCCCCACCTCCGTAGATGGGCTCATTGCGTTGTTGGAGAACTGGCAAGTAACGCAAGAAATGTTGAGAGTCCCAAAGTCAGATTCGCCAAAGCTGCCTGCCGACGAGCGAACAGGTAGAGAGAAGAAGAAACAGCAGCAGCAGCCGTTCTCCCCATCCCGTCGTCGGGACCGAGATGCGGGACCCGACCGGGCCGTCCGCCGCTGCTACGTGTGTGGGAAACTGGACCACCTATCCTGGTCCTGTCCAGACCGGGGCCAGGATGTCTCGATGGCCACTGCTGCCTCAGAACAAGACGCACGTCCCTGCATGCACGCCAACACTACCCGCCGGGTCCGCAACACCCTCCCGGTGAAGATCGGAGCCGTCGATGCCCATGCACTCCTGGATTCGGGGAGTGTAGTTACGTTGGTCCACTCCGACTACGCTGACCACATTCAAGAGGTGACCATACCAGTAACCTGCGTGCATGGAGACGTGCGCCGGTATCCCATGACACATGTACGTGTACAAACACCCCGGGGGGAAGCGATGGTGACCGCTGGAGTAGTCCCAAACCTCCCCGTGCCCCTCCTCATTGGAGCAGACTGCCCCCTGTTCGACCGCTACTGGAAGCCTGAACACCCAGCCCCATCAGATGGACGGAGGCCTCGGCGTCGCCAGCGCCGCTCCCCCCAGAATCCGGGAGCAGCAAATTTGGCTTGTCCAGCCCTCCACCCCTCCACTGATGAACCGGTCAGCGAGAGTCCCCCGAGAGTGGGTCTGACCGGCCTGAAAGTCAGACAAGCGGAGAACTGGAGGACGGACCACCACCGGAGGCCGCAGTGGATGGAGCATCAGAGGGGAGCGAGGACACCTTCGCAGAGCTCCCGCAGGCCGGGGTTGATCAACCGTCGCAACGGGGGGAATTTGCCACCCAACAATGGGCGGACCCCAATCTCGAGATGGCCCGTCAACGTGTTGTTGTCATAGACGGCGAAGACTGCAATGGGGTGAGTGACAAAGTTTCACCATATTTTGCTGTGAAGAAAGGATTGTTGTATCGGGTGGTTGAAAGCCAGGGGGGGGACACTGTAGAACAGTTGTTAGTGCCAAAGGCCTATGTCACAAGAGTCCTGTACCTTGCTCACACCCACCAGCTTGGTGCGCATTTAGGTGTGAAAAAAACCTATGACCGCATCTTAGCTCGTTTTTACTGGCCTGGGATAAAGCGTGCGGTAGAAGACTTTTGTAGGGGCTGTGCAGAGTGTCAAAGAAACGCCCCCCGTCCCTCTCAGCATAACCCGCTGGTGCCCATGCCTATTATCGAGGTGCCTTTTTCTCGATTAGCCATGGATATTGTGGGGCCTTTACCCAAATCTGCAAGGGGCCACCGCTACATATTGGTTATTTTGGATTACGCCACTCGCTATCCTGAAGCAATTCCCCTACGCACAGCCTCGGCCAAGGCAGTGTCCCACGAGCTTATGATGATGTTTAGTCGTGTGGGTGTGGCCCAGGAAATTCTGAGTGATCAGGGGAGCTGCTTCATGTCGTCAGTATTAAAGCAGTTGTATAATTGGCTAAAAGTGAAAGCTATACGCACCTCAGTCTACCATCCCCAGACTGATGGTTTGGTGGAACGCTTTAACAAATCGTTAAAACAGATGTTGAGGAAAGTGACTGACACAGAACCGAAGGAGTGGGATCGACTAATTCCATACGTTTTATTTGCAATAAGAGAGGTCCCCCAGGCCTCCACTGGCTTTTCTCCCTTTGAACTAGTATATGGCAGGCAACCACGAGGACTGCTGGACGTTGCCAAGGAGACCTGGGAGAGCCAGCCCTCCCCCCACCGGAGTGTGGTTGACCACATCCAGCAGCTGCAAGAGAGGGCCAGGAAGGTATGGCCGCTCGTAAGGGAGCATATGGAGGACGCCCAGCGCGCACAGGCTCGCATCTATAACAGAGGAGCCGTCGTGCGGGAATTTCAGCCTGGAGAAAAGGTACTTGTTTTAGTTCCCACCTCCGAATGCAAGTTCCTGGCCAAGTGGCAAGGCCCTTATGAAATAGTAGAGAAGAAGGGCCCTGTGAACTATAGAGTGCGGCAGCCCGGGAGACGAAAAGCGCACCAAATTTACCATGTAAATATATTGAAGAAATGGCACCCGGCTCCCCCACTGCCAAATCCTGCTCTGCTCACCACTATCTCCCCACAGAGCCTGCCTCCTGTTCCCACCGGAGAGGACTTGGGCCCCACGCAAAAACAAGAGCTCAAGGAGTTGTTGGGACGAAACCGAGACAGATTCTCTGAGCTGCCCGGCCGCACTCATCTCATTCAACATGATATCCAGACCAAGAGAGGCCAGGTTGTCCGACAGCGCCCGTACCGCATCCCTGAGGCCCGACGAGCTGCCATCAGAGCTGAGGTACAAAACATGTTGAAGCTGGATGTGATAGAAGAGTCAAGCAGCCCCTGGTCAAGCCCCATCGTGATCGTGCCGAAGCCCGATGGCAGCTTACGGTTTTGTAACGATTTTAGAAAATTAAATGAAGTATCTCTCTTTGACGCGTACCCTATGCCACGCGTGGATGAGATGATAGAGCGATTAGGCCCTGCCCGTTTCGTCAGTACTTTGGACCTAACCAAAGGCTACTGGCAGGTGCCCCTGACTGAAAGTGCAAGGCCAAAGACGGCCTTCTCCACACCTGATGGCCTATTTCAATATAAAGTCTTACCATTCGGAGTACACGGTGCCCCCGCCACCTTCCAAAGGTTAATGGACAAAGTCCTGCGTCCACATCGTGAGTATTCATCAGCATATCTTGATGATATCGCCATCTTCTCCCTGACGTGGCAGGACCACTTGCGCCACCTAGAGGCGGTTCTGGGTGCCCTCCGGGAGGCGAACCTGACGGCGAACGCAAAAAAGTGCCGCCTCGGGCTCTCCGAAACTGACTATCTTGGGTACACCATAGGCCGTGGCTGTATCAAACCACAAGAGAGGAAGGTGGATAGGATCAGAGAATGGCCACGGCCGGCGAACAAGAAACAGGTGAAATCCTTTCTAGGTTTGATGGCTTATTACCAAAAATTCATTAAAAATTACTCTACTATTGCAGCGCCATTGTATGACCTCACCCAGCAGAAGCGGCCTATGCGGGTGACCTGGACGGACGAGACAGAGGCCGCGTTCCAGAGGTTGAAAGCAGCACTTTGTGAGAAACCTGTCTTGATTTCCCCTGACTTTCAGAAAAGGTTCCTGCTCCATACAGATGCCTCGGGAACCGGACTGGGAGCCGTGCTGTCACAGGTGGTAAATGGGGAGGAACACCCAATTGTCTTTGCCAGCAGAAAGCTGCTGAAACACGAAAGAAACTATGCCACGATTGAAAAGGAGTGCCTGGCCATTAAATGGGCCATCAACCATCTCCGCTATTATTTGTGGGGAAGGGAATTCACACTAATCACTGATCATGCACCGTTAAAGTGGATGGCTACTAACAGAGACAGGAATGCGAGAATAACCAGGTGGTTTCTTGAATTGCAGAGCTACAAGTTCGACGTGGAACACAGACCGGGGAAGTTGATTCCACACGCGGATGCCCTCTCGAGGGCTCATGAGGATGAGAACAGTGAGGCCTCCACTCCCCGTGACAGGCCTAGGGGGGGGGATGTGTGGTGTCTCGCTCCGGGACCCAGCACCAGGTAGGCACCTCCTTGGTGAGAGTGACAGAGGCAGAGTGCAGCGTAGGAGGCTGGGCTTCATTCAAGATGGGCGGTACTTCCCAGTCCACCTGTGCAATCAGGCTGATGTGCTGCCAGCTTGCCACTACACAAGCCTCAGTATAAAAGAGCCAGCCTCACACGCAGATCCTCCTTTGACTCTCACCAAGCAGGACTGCATGCAGGGCCCGGGTAAGCGAACACACACTACTACTCTCTCATATCACATGGTTTCGGTGTCAACATTGTAGTAAGAGCATGTGTGTTTGATTGCAGGCACCGCATGAACCGTTGGGCTCAATACTCACCAGGAAATAATGATGATGATGAAATGATGAAAGGAGCAGGGTCTCACTCACTGGGCTGGAGCCCCTCACCCCCCCTTTTGTGCTAAAGTAAGACAAGATAACTCACCTTTACCTTCTGAGGACGGAACCACAGCTAAATGGAGTTTAAGTTGGATGTTTTCCCTATAGTTGATGAAGAGACTGTTTTTGAGTTAACCCTTTAAGAGCCATTGACGGCAGAGACGTTTTTGTTAACATTATCATTTCTACTCACCTGCAGAAGACCCCTAAGTTGTCCCCCCCTACTCACCTGTGTACTTACCTGCAACCTGAAGATCCACCGCTGGTCCTCCTCGTCCTGGCCCCCCCTAGAAAGAAAGAATGAACTGTCTTACCTGCTGAAGTACGATACTTACCTTGAAAGTGAGAAATATACCCTGTATCCTGTAAAAGTAATAAATGCTCGTGTGAGCTTAAGACTGCATTTGACCCTGTGTCTTGGTTGATGGTTCCTGGTCCTCGCAATATGTATGTATATATATATATATATATATATATATATATATATATATATATATATATATATATATATATATATATATATATATATATATATATATCAACTTAATGTACAACCTTCTAAATAATAATCATAATAATAAAATACTATAATTAAAAATCATAATAATAATAATCTAGGGGTGGGTTTGAATCTGGGATGGTGGCATGTTTAGGTTTTGGGAGGTTTTCTACCCATTAAAAATGAGTGGAATTTGAAAATGTGTGTGGGAAGATGTAGTAAGCTAACATCCTTGTTACTCGAAACAAGTAGTGTAGCTTCACTACAAGCTATTCCCAGAACAAATAGTAAGCTACACTACAAAATGTAGTTAAGCTATGTAGCTTAGCTACTTGTAACAAGCTACTGCCCATCACTGCACAAGCTTTGATGTTTTGTTGTTTGTTTAACCACATTAGACAGATCTTGGGCGTAGTGATGTGGACACACAAAACATAGTTCCATAGGATAGAGGTGATATTAATGGATTGGACAGCATTTAATACTGAGTTTAACTTAAAAAAACGAACTATCCCTTTAAATCTACAGGTTATTTACTCATTTACTCGTTATTTACTCATAGGACAGTGGTCGGTGGTTAAAACGGTTGAAACTCCCATATTGAAAAGACAAAAGAAAAGTGTAAAAGTGACCTTAGCCCCAACCTGTGAGTCTGTGCAACTTGACGACAGGATTCAACATGGCTCCCTGCTGCTTCATCTGTCTCTGCTCCGTTGGAAAACTTCTGGACGACATCTCTGTGTTGAAAAGTTTTGTCTCAGTTTTAGTAGTTCCTCCTCGCTCCGCATTAGAGACAATAAGCTTTCAGCAGCTGAGATACAGAGAACTGACTGTTGTCTCTGTGTACTAATGTCATCTGAACAACATTCTCCCCTAGAGCTTCCTTTCCGTTGTAGAGAGCAGAGCCAGAGTGTCGTCAGAGCTACGCCAACTCCGTTCACTTCATGGGGTCTGTAGTCCAATGGCGGCTCTTCTACATAGACTAGTACTGTAGAGGCGAGCAGTACCGCCCCATCGTGACGTCGTCCCTGTACCAGAAATGGATTCCCCATTCATTTCTCCAAAAGACTTTTCGAAAATAATTAATATAATGACAATTACACCACGCACAAAGCCAACTCGGGTCGTGACAACAAATCATGACGACACGCAAAATCTTTTGGGGGCAAATAAAATGATTTCTAAGAAGAAAAACGAAACAAAGTTGTTCAGATCATACCCTGACTATTTTTTCTTCTTGCAAATTATAGATATTGCTTGATAATATTGTGTGTGTGTAATCGTCTTTATAGTGATCATTTTCTAAAAAGTATTTGAGGAAAATGAATGAGAATTCCATTTCTGGGACACGGGTGACGTCATGAAAGGGGTCGGACTGCTCAGCTGGATAGAGAACAATAGGGACAAGTCCTGTACCCGGAAATAGGCAGAAATGCATTGGATTCAGGCAACATCACAGCTTTAATGATCTTAAATCACTTTATTTAAAATAGTTTTGTTGTAATAGTGCAACATAAACTTCATAGACTTTAGAGTAGACTTTAGTAATAGTTCATATGTTGAACAAAGTGTTGAATAAAGCAATGCATTTCCAACTCCACTGTGTCCCAGTTAGGGATGACCAAACAGGGGACCGGCTCGGGCGCTCTCAGTTTCTGTCACCTCAATGTCGCAACTTTTCTGCTAGATGACTCTGGTGGAGATCACAGCGGCGCAGTGCCCGCCCAGAGGCGGGCACTGCGCCGCGTGCGTGCGTGCGTGCGTGCGTGCGTGCGTGCGTGCGTGCGTGCGTGCGTGCGTGCGTGCGTGCGTGTGTGTGTGTGTGTGTGTGTAGTGCACACAGCTGTCAGTGTACTCAGCTGCTGGGGGGCATTTATACCTAGTTGTGTAAGTCTGGGGTTTTCAACCTTTTTCATCTCAAGGACCACCATTTATTCAGGATTTGAGCCACGGACCACCATTTTAGGATATTTTAGCCACACAGGCCCCGAATCTAAAGATTTATTTTGCTATTGTCCACAAATCCAGCCTGCATTTGGGAAACAAAACAAGCAAAACATACATTCCAAAATGGTTAATTCAGATGATGAATATTTTAACTTTTGAGAGTGTAAAAATGAAACCAAATGGACCCGCAAGGGTCCATTTGGTTTCATTTTTACGTTCTCAAGAGTTACATCTGGTTAACCAACTTAGCTGAGGACCACCTGGAACCCTCTCAGGGACCACTGGTGGTCCCGGACCACTGGTTGAAAACCCCTGGTGTAAGTTGTTGCTGCACTTCGCTGCCCCTGTGCCCTAGTATTCTGTCTGAGTTGCTTTTATTCTCTTTTGTGCGAACTTGCCAATGTCTTATTACTGTTGTATTTTTAGGCCCAAATTATCTCCCCACTAGTACCTTATTTTTGGCCTCACGAAATTTCATTTAAAAAAAAAAAACAAAAAACAAAAAAAAACACAAAAATATACAACAATTCAAGTTGCACATTCGGTCATTTTAGCTGTAACCGGAAATGGTATGGGGGCAGCATGAAGCCGCCCCCATACCTTTTTCTCTTGCCTCTCCAGGTCCCAGCACCAGACATTTCTTTCAGGAGCAGTGAATCATAATGGCCTCCTAAAGGCCTCACCAAGGGTTGTTGGGCTGAAACAGAGGTGTCATGAGTGAATAACTAATAATTATTATACAATAAATAGTCAACCTCATTTCTAACGTTTATTTTTATTGTCACATCACACCTGGTACAAGCTCTGATGGATAGTTTTCAGACAAAAGACAAAAATATAAAATGAGTGTGTGTGTGTGTGTGTGTGTGTGTGTGCACGCGCGCACGCATGCAACTAAAAAAATATATATATAATGAAGAAAAACAATGCATTTGATTGAAACAAAAAATGTCCACTAAATAGTAACTGAACTACTAATATATGTTTACAAAACTACCGGTGCACAAATTGAAATATAATTTTAAATCCTGGTGTTAAACATTTAAACAAATCCATGCATATTTGAAAACAGTGAAAATAGCAGATCTCCAGTAAATGTTCACAATGTGTCCTGAGGCCTAATGTCACTAAACCTGGATTAGGGATTAAGCCAGGATTCAACAAGTATCCTGGTTTATTATATCCTGGATCAGCAATTAACTGGTTTCATTTACTGGTTAATCTAACCTGGATATGTTGAGGCTTTATTGGGTTTTATGAAAGCAATGTCAAACTAGTTACCATGGAAACTAATGCGGTGGATTTAGGCTTACAGCATTCAATAGACATTCAATCTGACCACAAACCAATGAGTTCAATTATTATGTTTTATCGGCCTTCATTAAAACATCCTATTGGTACATCCTATTGGTGCCATTAATGAACTAACTGAAGCCCTATATTAAAGATATATAGATCAAAGAACCATAAATTACACACAGTACATCAGTGTCTCTTTTTCGTCCCTAGGTACACTTTTTATATCCTAAAAAACTCAGAGCACACTTAGATATACCCCAGTTCTTTTTTTTTTTTTTTTTTTTTGGAAAACGTCTACAAAATATATTGTGCACACACAATTTGTGCTCAATTTGTCAAGACAAAGAAATATTTCTAAAAATCAAGTAGTTAAAACAAAGTAGTAAAAACAAGAATAAAAGTCTTAGGCCACAATACAATGGTCTTAACATTGAGCACCTTTGTACAGAAAAAAAAAGTAAAAAAAAAAAAAAAAAAAAAAAAAAAAAAAAAAAGAGACTTCCTATCTTTAGGAAGTCTTCCTTGAACAAAGAGTTTCTCTCCTGGATGAGACAGAGACCAAAGAGACACAGAAACACAGAGACTCCTCATCAGCTGCTCTCAGTCTCTCTCTGCGTTTGTTTTTTTATCAGGGCCGGATCCAATGAAAGGTAATATCAGTGTTTTTCATCAGTGGTCCGGGGACCACCAGTGGTTGACAGAGGTCCAGGTGGTCCCCAGCTAAATGGTGGAAAGTTGGTTAACCAGATGGAACTCATTGTTTCATTTTTACACTCTCAAGAGTTAAAATATTAGTCATGTGAATTAGCCCTCAAGAGTTAAAATATTAGTCATGTGAATTAGCCCCAAATCTACACAACTAGAGAATGTAGAAGATTAATGGTCAGGGGCGGCTGTGGCTCAGGAGGTAGAGCAGGTCGTCCAATGACCTGTGGGTCGGCGGTTCGAATCCCGGCTCCTCCTGTCTATGTGTCGAAGTGTCCTTGGGCAAGACACTGAACCCCAAATTGCCTCCAATGAGTTGGTCAGTGTGAGCTGGCCACCATTGGTGTGTGAATGTGGGAAGTGGGGACGCTGGCGTCGACTGTTCGCCGCTCTACTTCCCAATGTATGAATGAATGGACCATTGTAAAGCGCTTTGAGCACTTGGAAAAGCGCTATAAAAATGCAATCCATTAAAAAAAATGCAATCCATTATTTTGATCTGTAGGTTCAACTGTTTTGTTTCCCAAATCCAGCCTGGAATTGTAGTCATAAAGCAAAAGAAATCTTTAGTTTTGGGGTCTGTGGGGCTAAAATGTCATCAAATGGTGGTCCGTGGGTCAAATAAAATAGTGGGCCCTGGTATCATAACACCAGGTAATACCTGGTATCATAATGGTTGAAAACCCTTTCCCACGTTGGTCACATTATTGGTCTTGTATACTGTGTGTTCTCTGGTGACCTATCAGAAGCCTTTTACGACAGAAGCGTTTCCCGCACTGTTCACAGTGAAAGGGTTTCTCTCCTGTATGAATTCGCTGGTGTTTTTTTAGATCACTACTATCGCGGAACCGTTTCTCACAATAGTCACAGGCGTAAGGCTTCTCTCCTGTATGAATTCGCTGGTGGCTTTTTAGCCCGCCGCTATCGCGGAACCGTTTCTCACAGTGGTCACAGGCATAGGGCTTCTCTCCTGTATGAATTCGCTTGTGTTTTTTTAGTTCGCCGCTATCGCGGAACCGTTTCTCACAATGGTCACAGGCGTGAGGCTTCTCTCCTGTATGGATTCTCTGGTGACGTTCGAGACCTTTGCTTTGCGCAAACCTTTTTCCGCACTGGGCGCATTGGTAGGGCTTCTCTCCAGTATGAGTTCTCTGGTGAGCTTTAAGATTCTGTATTCTCCTAAAGGTTTTCTCACAGTCGTCGCAGTGGTAGGGTTTCTCTCCTGTATGAATCATCTGGTGCTTTTTCAGAGTCCCCCCGTCACTGAACCTCGCCCCACACTCGTGACAGTGGTAGGGTTTCTCTCCTGTATGAACTCTCTGGTGTACTTTGAGACTATTGCCATGGCTGAACCCTCTCCCACACTGGTCACAGTGGTAGGGCTTCTCTCCTGTGTGAACTCTCTGGTGAATTATTAGATAATTTCTCACACTGAACGTTGCACTACACTGGTCACAGTGGTAGGGCTTCTCTCCTGTATGAACTCTCTGGTGTTTTTTGAGCAGACCTCTTTGGCTGAACTTTGCGCCACACTCGTGACAGTGGAAGGGCTTCTCTCCTGTATGAACTCTCTGGTGTGTTTTGAGATTACTGCTATGGCTGAACCCTATCCCACAGTGGTGACAGTGGTAGGGTTTCTCTCCTGTGTGAACTCTCTGGTGTGATTTGAGTTGCTGGCGGAGGGTGAACCTTTCTCCACACTGCTCACAGTGATGAGCCTTCTCTGCTAGGTGAATACTCTGGTGGATTTTGAGACTGCTTTTTGTGCTGAATGCTTTCCCACAGTGGTCGCAGTGGTAGGGTTTCTCTCCTGTGTGAACTCTCTGGTGTTGTTTGAGGTGACAACTTTGGCTGAACTTTGCGCCACACTGGTGACAGTGGTAGGGCTTCTCTCCTGTATGAAATCTCTGGTGTGTTTTGAGACTACTGCTTTGGCTGAAGCCTCTTCCACACTGGTGACAGTGGTAGGGCTTTTCTCCTGTGTGAACTCTCTGGTGTGATTTGAGTAGATGGGGGAGGGTGAATCTTTTTCCACACTGGTCGCACTGGTGGGGCTTCTCTCCTGTGTGAATTTTCTGGTGGCGTATGAAATTAGATCTGTCGCTGAACCGTGACCCACACTGGTCACAGTGGTAGGGCTTCTCTCCTGTCTCAGATCTCTGGTGTTTTTTCAGTCTCTTGCTTGTGAGGTCGTTTTCCACAGCCTGGTTGAAGTAAGTATTCACATCTGGGTGGGGAAATAAAACAATTAAAATGTGAACCGTTTTGAAATAGCATTATATACTGTAGGTCTAGCCAGGTAGTGTTTCAAAGACAATATAGTGCAGCAGACTCATTTTTTCATACGATACTGTAGGAGCCATGAATTGGTTTATTGTTATGTTTATGTTTGGACAATGAAGTTCAAGGGCTGTCACTGGTGTGTGATTGATTGATGGGCATAGGGGCGGACCTGGTTCTTTCAAGTACCTCACCTAGTTCACCTGTTTGACACACAGTGAGAGAGAGGGGGTGTGTGGGACGCCATACCTTTTGTTGACCGCTTTTATTTCGCTTTATTTTGCTTTATTTCTTTACGTTTAAGCACCTGTATGAGTTAATTTCGTTACTTTAATAAACCCCTTTAAACGCATTATTTGGATTACGTTATTCCTTCTGTTTGCGGAGTGGAGCGCGTCTGACAATAAGTCCCATATGATCGCCTCTCAGCGACATTGCAATCTTAATCTCCTGTGGTCGCTAACAGATACTTCACATTGGTATAGAAGCATGAAAATTGGCACAGATACTCTCCAAGGTCTACTCTTTAAGAAAAAGGCGCGTGTCTGCCCAGAAGTGTGTTTTTTCCTTCATAACTTGAAATGCATTGATTTTACACCCCATGAATGTATTGAACGTTAATACAAAGTACCAAGTATGTGTCTGTATCTCCTACGGTTCTTGAGATACAGCATATAGGTACTTTCACAGATTGAGGAGAGCAAGACATTTGTAACATTGATTTTTAAGTCAATCAAATGGTGATACATGCATAAAAATTGGTACACACACTCTCCAAACCCCACTATTTACAAAAGTACTGCGTGCCCTGCAAAATTCCAAGATGGCAGCCCCCAAAATCCAAGATGTCCACCCAAAAATGTGTTTTTTTCCATCATAACTCGAAATACAAAGATCTTAAGCCCCATAAATGTATTGAACATTAATATAAAGTTGGGCATTACGGACATTTTGACATTTTGTCTGTATGTGTTACGGTTCTTGAGTTACAACATACAGGTATACGCAGTGATGAGGCACCTAAGTGTAACATTTTGGCACGTTTCACTCTTTAACTCAAAGATCCCTTTATCACCATATCTTCTATTTTCAGGAAATGGACCTACATGTATCTGCTATCATAAACCACTTCAAGTTTTTCAATTGATGAAACGGGTCGGGACTTATTAAGCCGATCGTGAAGGGCTGTTTCAGTGCTAAATTTGCTGCGTACATTTTGCGAACATAAGCCCCCCAGAAATGTCTGTCTGTGCATCTGTCCTTCACAATAAGTGTATATGTGAAGCGGACGCATGTTTCATAGTATAATGGTATAATGTGCTAATAGGCATAATAATGTAATATATGCAATAGTGTAATATATGTAATAGAGCTAATAGTGTAATATATGCAGAATATAGCGGTATACTGTAATAGGGCTATATATGTAATAGTGTCATAGTGTAACATGTGTAATAGTGTAATAGGGGAATATGTGTAATGGTGTCATAGTGTAACATGTGTAATAGGCTAATAAGTGTAATAGTGTAATATTTGTGCTTTAGGATAGTAGTGTAATAGGAAGTATGTGTAATAGTGTCATAGTGTAACATGTGTAATATCATGTGTAATAGTTACACTATGACACTATTACACATTTTACACTATGGCACTATTACACATGTTACTCTATTACACATGTTACACTATGACACTATTATACATGTTACACTATGACACTATTACACATATTACACTATTACACATGTTACACTATGACACTATTATACATGTGACACTATGACACTAATACCCAAATTAGAATAAAGACAAACTGTGGCCATGCAAACTGTTGTTAACAGGGACGTTGGGACCGGGACCTCAAGGGTGAAATGTAGAAAATGAGACATCTGTGACAAAAATCAAGTACATTATGCATCATGTCACAGGAATCAAGGTTGATTGATGCCCAATGTGTTTTGGTGTGGAATTCTCCTTTAAGCAGCCCAGTGTATACACACTATTTCCTTTCTGTGCCACAAAAGGCCCTTCACAATAAAGTGTATCCCTTTATGAACTACATTATACACATCTTATTGACAGGAAATGTAGTCTTAATTGCAGAAACCTAAACACAGACAGACAGTGTCAGTCAGACTGAGTTAATACTAACACGCAAATGGAGCTGCTGGCCCCAAATTAAAGTGCTTATATTTAAAATGATTTGAACCACTACTACTGCTACTAACTAACTACAGCTGTGTCACCACTAAACCAACAGCATTTCATCATTGAAAACAGAAAACTCTCTGAGTCAGACCTTTAGCTTTATGCATGCTGCGTGTCTGTTGCAACTTCAACAACAACTGATGTTATTATTGATGCTTTACTTGACCAATAAAAGTCCTGTAACCGAAAATGCTATGGGTGCGGCTTCGTCGCCCGTGGCACGAAGTGACACGGGCGACGAAGCCACACCCATACCATTTTCTACTGCCCCGCCAATTGGGAAATGTTATATCCGCCCCTGTCTGTGCATACTTTATGGAACTGCGACATGTAGGGAATGTTCAATAAAGTTACAACGGACAGAGATACAACAAAGCTCACAGTCTGATACAGGCTGACTTGTGATCAAGGGCGGATGTAACATGTCACATTTGGGGGGGGGGGGGGGGGGGGGGGGCAAGAGAACATGTTGGAGGGGCATGTATGGGGGCGGCTTCATGGATGAAGTCACACCCATTTTTGGCTTCATTTTACACTCCCGAGAGTTAAAATATTCATCTGAATATACACGACTATACATGAATACACACGTCTACACGACTAGAGAATGCAGAAGATTAATTGTCATTTTGATCTGTATGTTTGACTGTTTTGTTTCCCCAAATCCAGCCTGGAGTTGTGGACAAAAGCAAAAATAAATCTTTAGTTTTGGGGTCTGTAGGGCATAAACTATGTGAATAAATAGTGGGCCCTGGTATTAAAAGGCTGAAAACCTTTGTGTCAATCAATCAGTACATACCGATTCTGTGTAACTTTAGGACAGGATTCAACATGGCTCCCTCCTCCAGTCTGTGTTCTGGGACCATCTCTCTCTGCTCCTCCTCCAGTCTGCGTTCTGGGACCATCTCTCTATGCTCCTTCACTGAAACAATAATGACAGCTTTGAATTTTTCATGCAAATATCCTTCCAAATGATTTTATTTTCTACATCGTTTGAGACTCATAACGGAAAAGACAGCAAAAAAGACAGCAGGATAGGGAGAGAGAGAGAGAGAGAGAGAGAGAGAGAGAGAGAGAGAGAGAGAGAGAGAGAGAGAGAGAGAGACAGAGAGAGAGACAGACAGAGAGACAGAGACAGAGAGAGAGACAGACAGAGAGAGAGAGAATAGCTTACAGACACGCACACATACAGGTCAGAGGTTATCCTCAAACCCCCCCCCCCCCCCCCCCCCCACACACACACACACACGCTCTCACTCACTCACTTGTTTTGATTAAAAGCACAATCAGGGAAAAATGTAAACTGGAGGTGGTGGTGTAGGCAGCTATCCTATTGCCGGTCTGATCTAACTTACTTAATTATAAAGGTGTTATGTTTTAATCAGTCTAGTATTTGATTAATCGTTAAGGTAAAGGAAAAGTAATGGGATGATTCAGCCTGCATTCTCTCTCTCTCTCCTGTTTCCCTTGGTCTCTGTCTCCCTCTGTCTTTCTGTCTGTTATTTCAACCTCTGCCCTTATGTGCTCTGTCATTCTTCCTAAATACTTGACAACCCTGCCCTGCACATGACCCCCCCCACCGTCACATGACGCCCTGTCCCACAGGGTGTGACTGACACACACGCACGCACGCACGCACGCACGCACGCACGCACGCACGCACGCACGCACGCACGCACGCACGCACGCACGCACGCACGCACGCACGCACGCACGCACGCACGCACGCACGCACGCACGCACGCACGCACGCACGCACGCACGCACGCACGCACGCACGCACGCACGCACGCACGCACGCACGCACGCACGCACGCACGCACGCACACACACACACACACACACACACACACACACACACACACACACACACACACACACACACACACACACACACACACACACACACACACACACACACACACACACACACACACACACACACACACACACACACACACACACACACAGTAACAGGTAGTCAGACTATATACATGATACATCATCTGTATAGCTGTCAAAATCACCTTTCTATTGTGTGTGTATATAATGTCTCTTCCTCATAGCTTGTCCTTGTTGAGCACAAGCCTCATCTTTTCTTTAGTTTTACATGCAAACTTTAGTCTGTAATTGAGTATAGAGTAGCCTAAGGCCTAGATTTTCATCACCGCTAAACCGCTTGCTTATCCCTTAACTTCTTTGCCTTTTTTGGCTATTTTTTAAAAAAAAAGGGTGAACATGGTAAGAGAAAATGGTATGGGTGCGGCTTCATCGCCCGTGGTGCAAAGCGACACGGGCGATGAAGCCGCACCCATACCATTTTATTAGTCAAGTAAAGCATCAAAAATAACATCAGTTGTTGTTGAAGTTGCAACAGACACGCAGCATGCATAAAGCTAAAGGTCTGACTCAGAGAGTTTTCTGTTTTCAATGATGAAATGCTGTTGCTTTAGTGGTGACACAGCTGTAGTTAGTTAGTAGCAGTAGTAGTGGTTCACATCATTTTAAATATAAGCAGTGTTGTAGTGGTACTTTTAGAAGTGGGGGGACGCCTCTTAAAGGGGAATTCCACCCATTTTCATTTTTTTTTTCTGAGAGTGTACAACTCTCAGAAAAAAGGAAACTCATTAACATGGTGCAACACATCTTGATGATGTCATCAAGATGTGTTTCACCATGCTTATGATTTTTTTCAGATCTCCATTTCTAGGAAACACAAAATGGGGGAACTTTTTTTTACCATGTCCCCACAACATCTCCAACACACAAGACACGCTAGTAAAACAAGTATAGCATATTGAGAAAGATTGTTTACAATGCCTAATTGTATCCATAAATGTAAAAGACAAGACAAAAAACATACGGTAGGCCTACTTTTGCCGCAAAAATATTTTAGATATGAGAAGTGAGGGGACGCCCCCCCCCCCCTGCGTCCCCCCTACACTACACCCCTGAATATAAGCACTTTCATTTGAAATATCTTGGGTTGTTTTGGATGGCATCGTGTTTGGGGGGGCAGACTGGGTATTTAGGGGGGCTAGATCCGCCCCTGCTTGTGTTCAAGATGCTAATGAAGTAGACGCGAGTCGTTGTTATTCAAAGGACTGTCTCTCAGACGACCTTGATCAACTACCTACTAAGTAACACATGCTAATTAAATTAGTAGAAACAAGTTGACGTGAGTATTATTCTGTCTGCCATCTCAGCAGCCTGGCTGACCATGAAGGCATGCAACCACATTTTAAAGATATTTCAAATTAAACTGCTTATATTTAAATCGATTTGAAACATTAGGCTACTAAAACTAATTAACTACAATTGTCACACAGGTAATAAACCAATGACCATGTCATAACTCAACAGCCAGATGGCTGTTACTTGCTGAATATAAGTAGGTATTGGGTATAAATGTCTAATCTACAATATCTCTAAATCTAGATGTTCGGTTATAGGTAGCCTTTAAGCATGCCAAAATACAGTATTCAATGTGGAGGTTTTGGTTGGTGAAGTTCGTTGTATTGTTTCTAAATTGTTAGCACAAGCTTTGATGTTTTGTTGTTTGTTTAACCACCCTATTAGCAGTGATGGGCAAGTTACTGGGAAAATGTATTAAGCTACAGTACTTGTTACTCTCGAAAAAATGTAGCTAAGCTACACTACAAGCTATCCCCAGAAAATTGTAGCAAGCTACACTACAAGCTACACGACAAAAGTAGCTTGATGTAGCTTGCTACATCAACACTACATATATATAAATATATATATCTCAACTTAATGTACAGCCTTCTAAATAATAATCATAATAATAAAATAATATAAAAATAATAATAATAATAATAATCTAGGGGTGGGTTTGAATCTGGGATGGTGGCATGTTTAGGTTTTGGGAGGTTTTCTACCCATTAAAAATGAGTTACTCGAAACAAGTAGTGTAGCTTCACTACAAACTACTCGAAACGACTAGTGTACCTTTACTACAAGCTATTCCCAGAACAAATAGTAAGCTACACTACAAAATGTAGTTAAGCTATGTAGCTTAGCTACTTGTAACAAGCTACTGCCCATCACTGCCTATTAGACAGATCTTGGGCGTAGTGATGTGGACACACACAACATAGTTCCAGAGGTGAAACCACAATATTAATGGATTGGACCGCATTTAATACTGAGTTTAACTTAAAAAAACGAACTATCCCTTTAAATCTATTTACAGGACACACACACACACACACACACGCGCGCGCGCGCGCGCGTCCCCGAATGGTGGTCAGTGGTTAAAACGGTTGAAACTCCCATATTGAAAAGATAAAAGAAAAGTGTAAAAGTGACATGATTAGCCCCAACCTGTGAGTCTGTGCAACTTGACGACAGGATTCAACATGGCTCCCAGCTGCTGCTCCGTCCGTCTCTGCTCCGTTGGAAAACTTCTGGACGACATCTCTGTGTTGAAAAGTTTTGTCTCAGTTTTAGTAGTTCCTCCTCGCTCCGCATTGGAGACAATAAGCTTTCAGAACTGACTGACTGGCACGATGTTGTCTCTGTGTACTAATGTCATCTGAACAACATTCTACTAGAGCTTCCTTTCCGTTGTAGAGAGCAGAGCCAGAGTGTGGTCAGAGCTACGCCAACTCCGTTCACTTCATGGGGTCTGTAGTCCAATGGCGGCTCTTCTACATAGACTATTACTGTAGAGGCGAGCAGTACCGCCCCATCGTGACGTCGTCCCTGTACCAGAAATGGATTCCCCATTCATTTCTCCAAAAGACTTTTCGAAAATAATTTATATAATGACAATTACACCACGCACAAAGCCAACTCGGGTCGTGACAACAAATCATGACAACACACACAATCTTTTGGGGCAAATCAAACGATTTCTAAGAAGAAAAGCGAAACAAAGTTGTTCAGATCATATCCTGACGTTTTTTTCTTCTTGCAAATTATAGATATTGCTTGATAATATTGTGTGTGTGTGTGTGTAATCGTCTTTATAGTGACCATTTTCTAAAAAGTATTTGAGGAAAATGAATGAGAATTCCATTTCTGGGACACGGGTGACGTCATGAAAGGGGTCGGACTGCTCAGCTGGATAGAGAACAATAGGGACAAGTCCTGTACCCGGAAATAGGCAGAAATGCATTGGATTCAGGCAACATCACAGCTTTAATGATCTTAAATCACTTTATTTAAAATAGTTTTGTTGTAATAGTGCAACATAAACATTTCATAGACTTTAGAGTAGACTTTAGTAATAGTTCATATGTTGAACAACGTGCTGAATAAAGCAATGCATTTCCAACTCCACTGTGTCCCTGTTAGGGATGACCAAACAGGGGACCGGCTCGGGCGCTCTCAGTTTCTGTCACCTCAATGTCGCAACTTTTCTGCTAGATGACTCTGGTGGAGATCACAGCGGCGCAGTGGCCGCCCAGAGGCACCCCCCCAACACACGCTGTGTACACACACGCCAGCGCCATCTAGAGACAGAGTTCTGACAACTCCGTTCACTTCATGGGCCAATCCAATGGCGGCCGCTAGTGCTGCTGGGGAGGGGAATAGTGACTATACATTTGCAGAAACTAATTGATGCATACACATGAAACAAGACATATCCCAGATTATTTTTAGATACTTTGTTGATGCAGATACTGATTTGCAAATGATATAATCATAATGAGTGCCATTGATACAAGTTTCAGAGCAGGCTATATCGCGAGAATTCTTTGAAAAGCTGCTATGGCTATCGCGATGACTCCTATTGATAGCCTTAATAATAGATTAGAGACATTTCGTAGAAGTACATGCTTCTGCACTTATCTGGTAAGTTGATTTGTTTCATACATGTGTGTATTATTTCCATTCGGCCATGTTCTTGTTGGGTCATTGTGCAATGGTGTAGGTTATTTATTAATGTATCTAGACTAATGTATGGAATTCACGTGACAATTGATAAATTGAAATAAGAAAATAAGAACCAGGGAGAAGCTAGCTCCACTTGAAGATTAACTCCCTTTGTGAGTGGTGAAGAGAGGGGGGGAAATAGTAAAAAGCAGATTTGCATGCTTTACACACACATTGACTATAACTATATCAGCCTGATCAGTGAAAGTGAATTGGCATAAAGAAACTGAACAATATGGACTGTACAAAATATAGTAGGCTAGTGTGTCACTCTGTGTAGGTCGATTGAGAAAGAAACAACTGGAAAAATAATAAATAAGTCAGACTGTGTAATTAATTGTACGTTTAATCGGTCAAGGCCAAGTACATTTCCTTTCCAATAAGGAAAGGCAGTTGGAGCCCAACTGGAGCTCAGTCAAAGCAAAGAACAACTCTGATTATAAACAAATAATCATAACATCAACGAATAATACAAATAAAAACAAATATTATTCTTCTCCTCTCCAATAAGGGGGCGAGGGAGGAAGTCGGAGCTCAACTATCCCTGGGAGCATCCTGAGGTTGGAGGGTGAGGTCTGCAAAAGAAAGTAAAGTTAATTAATGACTGTACTGTATATAATTAAAAAAGACAATAATCAAGCAAGAAAGAAAGGTGAATGACTGCACTCTATACTGTATATAAAAAGAAATGAAGTAAGCACACAGCAGCTCAGCACCACAGTGATGCACCACAGTCAAGAAAGAAAAAAAGGTTAATGCACTGTACCGGTATAGGCCTACATTTTAAAGTAAGGTTAATGCACTGTACCGGTATAGGCCTACATTTTAAAGTAAGGTTAATGCACTGTACCGGTATAGGCCTACATTTTAAAGTAAGTAGGTTAATGCACTGTACCGGTATAGGCCTACATTTTAAAAAGGAAATGAAGTAAGCACACCGTACTCTGCACCACAGTGATCTGTTTATTCAAACACGGATATAAATCGTTACAGATGTGTTGTTGTGAACTGTATCTACATTCGTCCAGCACCAGCAAGGGATTGGGTGTGTGAAATCCTCTTGTTTTAAAAATCTATGTACTGTATGTACTATATACAGTAGAAAGATTGTACAATAGTGCAATACATAATTGTTGATTTAAATGTGTTGATATCCACTATTATTTGCAGAAAAGCCCACCAGGTGTTTCGTCCGGGTCAACAACTGGAATCCCTACTGCTTCCATGGCCAAAATCAGTGGGTCTGACAGCCGCCTGGGAGTTGCTGTCGAAGTTTGGGGTGTGTGAGCAACAGGAATCCCTACTGCTTCCATGGCCAACAATATCAGGGGGTTTGAGAGCTGCCTGGGAGTTGCTGTCGACGTTCGGGGATGTGGGACCTTGTTTCTGTTAAACCTTTTTGCTTGGGATTTGTTGCCTTAATGGCCAGCAGATTTGCTTTTTCTTGCAACTTGAATTCTTTTGGCTTCTATCCGAAGGCGCAGACGGATGAAATTGGATATTATTTTCTTGTGTACTTGGCATGATGGAAAGGTTCTGGTTATGGATTGGGCCTTAGCTTCCAGCACGTGGCGGACCATGCAAGATGTGCGTCTGAATATTTGTTCTATTTCCAGTATTAATTTGAACACCTCTGCATGTGCCCTATCAGCAGTCCACTGAGCCTTCTGGGTATCCATTCCTTGCTTCTACAGCTCTTTTTTTAGGTTCTCTAATTCTTTCTTCAACTCCTCCATCGTGAGTTCTTCTGTCGGTTGTGTAACCTCGTCTATCATTGTTGGTTCGATAACGTCCAGAATAAATTCTGCAGTGCTTTCAATGACTGTTTCTGCTCTCTCTTCACTTAGAATAACTGGTTCTGCCCTGTCCGCTGTCCCAATTGTATCTGTTTTTTGTCTATTCTCAGCCCTTTCAATCCCTGAAATGCATGTAAAGAATACCACACAGTTAGGGCACATAAGACTAAGGTCAGTATAAAAAATGAAATTTCACTCCAAATAGATGTTTTCATCCAGGTACTTCTCAGGGAATTAGAATAAGGTGGAAAAGTTATTTTGGAATAAATTTAGAAATGTGAAACTGTCATATTCTATATGCTGTGGCTTGCAGGGACCAGGAGGGTCAGTGGTGGACAAGGTTCAGATTTTTGTTGGGTTTTAGTTTGGTTCCAATCAGACAAGGATTTTATGCATGTTGATTCTTGAATATTTAAAAAGTGCAACATATTGAATTATATGGAAGTCTATGGGTGAAAATGAACGTTTTCCACAATAACCACATTTTTGAGAAGCACCTGTATACCTTGTGTACCTATTAACCTATATTACCTTTAGTGTAACTGTGCTCCTTAATCATGAACCTCATGTCAGGTTCTGGGGGATTTCTAACTGCAGGTGGTTTTCTGTGTTTAATTGGTCGACGATGTGCGAAAATTGTTGGAATGGCATCCGCCCTTAACCTTTTCTTGCCCGTTTTGGTTATTGTGAATTGATCTTCTTCAAAGTGTGCCTGTAGAGCAACGGTTTAGATCATTTTACACATACACTAGGCCTACACATCAACATTTTACACTGTCCACACAGTACCTCACACAGCTTTCTCCTGTTGGACATTTCTGTCATGGTCAGGTCCCGGCTCACTTGGATAATCCACCTCTTACTCCTTTCAGGGTCAACTGGGAAGCCATACATTTTGGCACCTTTTTCAGAACGGCTTCTGCAGCCAACTGCCTCGCAGCCAACCATATTGCAACTTTCTACAAGGAAAGAAAGAGCAGAGCACAAGCAATCACTGTATTAAAAATTAAAGACTCAATTCTTCTCCATTGCTTCTTTATTTTGAGATTGAGAAGAGAAAGTTTCACTGAATGTCCCTAACATAATTGTTTCATACCAACATTATGCAATAAGGCCATACAAAGTTCATTATCTCAGACTCATTGAGTTACCTTTGGGGTGCTAATGAATCATGTTTAATTTACTTTATATTCCTGTGGGTTGTTTCCAACCAACAGCAGGACTGTAGTACAAGTAAGAAACAGCGCCTTGGAAAAGTTGTCAATATATCAGTGATTGATCTACATTCTAAAAAAAAGAAATTAAAACCCATTGCTCCCAAACTGTGTGTGTTTGTCATCTTGCAATGATTTTGATACCAACCGTGTGTAGTTCTCTGAAAGTGGGATGTATGTATTTTATAATTTTCTGGAAAAGTGTGCTATCTGAAAGTAGAAAAAGTAGACAGATTAAAAGATGCCATTGTAAAACAGTGAAGAGTTATAGCTATTAGCGGGCTGTGTTGGCTTATGCTGGACATATTTGTCAATATTCCATTTTTGCCACATAATGAGTGAAGAAATATTACCAGAAATACTGGCTATAAAGATAGGTCTGAATGACCATAATCCTAATCAGTCTGTAAGTGTCCTAAGGGCAGTAATCCACTAATTATCCTTTAGCTGGATATAACCAGCTAAAGGATAGTTAGGAACTAAAATAAAAAGAGTTTCAAATGGTTAGTATGTTTGATAATGATAATAAAGTAATGCTATTAAAGTAGTGAAATAAGAAGAAGTGTGTGGTCTCCATAGAATCCATGTTTCACATTAGAGTGCAATGTCATTCATAATTAAATACAGTTTAACTTGTGATATGTGATATGATTAATATGATTGATCAAATTGACCTGCTTCAAAAGTAAGACAGCTGTAGGAGACCCTTTGTCTCCTTGCTGAGTGACTAGCCTACCACAGCCATTGTAATTGTTTGTCTTTCTGTATATTTTTTAGGAAACCCTTTTGCCTCTGTGATTTGCTGCTTCTGACATTTATAGAATATCAGAATTAGATATTCTGAGTTGTCTTCAATTGTTTGATGAAATGTAGGCTATAAGATGGCCACTATTGTGAACAAGTGTATTCTTAACTAGTGTGTCCATTCTGGTATCAGCTCTGTTGGACTTGAAATTTACTTTAAATTAAGAAAGGAAGAAAGAAAGAAAGAATATTCATTCATTCATTCATTGGCTACATATGGCTACTTGGCAAGTTACACAGTGAAAGACAGCATCCTCTGCTTTTAATGGTCTTATTTTAGGTCGTTTTTTAATCATGGTACAACATAATCATACAGAGGCTTTAGGTGTCACTGGGGAATATTTTAAAACAATTGTCATAATTTGGCTCACATACCTAAGATTTCGTACTTTGTACCGATCTCGTTTGTAACGGCATCCAGCCTCCAGAGTTTGTCACTATTAGGATCTCAATGACCACTAACCACGTGTCCAAAACCACGTGACTGCGTACCCCATCAATGTCGCAACTCTCCCTCTAGAGGGCTCTGACACACGCTGTGTGTGTACACAGCTGTCAGTGTACTCAGCTGCTGGGGGACATTTATACTTAAGTTGTTGTTGCACTTCGCTGCCCCTGTGCCCTAGTATTCTGTCTGAGTTGCTTTTATTCTCTTTTGTGCGAACTTGCCAATGTCATATAATTTATTTAGTATTTTTAGGCCCGAATTATCTCCCCACTAGTACGTTATTTTTGGCCTCACGAAATTTCATTTTCAACAAAAAAACACAAAAATATACAACAATTCAAGTTGCACATTCGGTCATTTTAGCTGTAACCGGAAATGGTATGGGGGCGGCATGAAGCCGCCCCCATACCTTTTTCTCTTGCCTCTCCAGGTCCCAGCGCCAGACATTTCATTCAGGAGCAGTGAATCATAATGGCCTCCTAAAGGCCTCACCAAGGGTTGTTGGGCTGAAACAGAGGTGTCATGACCGACCCAGATAACCAATAATTATTACACAATAAATAGTTAACCACATTTCTAACGTTTATTTTTATTGTCACATCACACCTGGTACAAGCTCTGATGGATAGTTTTCAGACAAAAGACAAAAATATAAAATGAAAGAAAGGAAGAAGTAGCATACTGCAAAGGCTATGGTGTGTGTGTGTGTGTGTGTGTGTGTGTGTGTGTGTGTGTGTGTGTGTGTGTGTGTGTGTGTGTGTGTGTGTGTGTGTGTGTGTGTGTGTGTGTGTGTGTGTGTGTGTGTGCGCACGCGCGCATGCAACTAAAAAAAATATATATAATGAAGAAAAACAATGTATTTGATTGAAACAAAAAATGTCCACTAAATAGCAACTGAACTACTAATATATGTTTACAATACTACCGGTGCACAAATTGAAATATAATTTTAAATGCTGGTGTTAAACATTTAAACAAATCCATGCATATTTGAAAACAGTGAAAATAGCAGATCTCCAGTAAATGTCCACAATGTGTTCTGAGGCCTAATGTCACAAAACCTGGATTAGGGATTAAGCCAGGATTCAACAAGTATCCTGGTTTATTATATCCTGGATCAGCAATTAACTGGTTTCATTTACTGGTTAATCTAACCTGGATATGTTGAGGCTTGATTGGGTTTCATGAAAGCAATGTCAAACTAGTTACCATGGAAACTAATGCGGTGGATTTAGGCTTACAGCATTCAATACAGTCAATCTGACCACAAACCAATGAGTTCAATTATTATGTTTTATCTGCCTTCATTAAAACATCCTATTGGTGCCATTAATGAACTAACTGAAGCCCTATATTAAAGATATCTAGATCAAAGAACCATACATTACACACAGCACATCAGTGTCTCTTTTTCGTCCCAGGCACACTTTTTATATCCTAAAAAACTCAGAGCACACTTAGATATACCCCAGTTCTTTTTTCTTTTTTTTTTTTTTTTTAAACGTCTACACAATGTCTATACAATATTGTGCACACACAATTTGTGCTCAATTTGTCAAGACAAAGAAATATTTCTAAAAATCAAGTAGTTAAAACAAAGTAGTAAAAACAAGAATAAAAGTCTTTGGCCACACTACAATGGTCTTAACATTGAGCACCTTTGTACAGAAAAAAAAAAAAAAAAAAAAAAAAAAAAAAAAGATTAAAAAAAAAAAAGACTTCCTATCTTTAGTGTGAACCTTGCACTTGTTTTCCTGAACAAAGATTTTCTCTCCTGGATGAGACAGAGACCAAAGAGACACAGAGACACAGAGACTCCTCATCAGCTGCTCTCAGTCTCTCTCTGCGTTTGTTTTTTATCAGGGCCGGATCCAATGAAAGGCAATATCAGTGTTTTTCATCAGTGGTCCGGGGACCACCAGTGGTTGACAGAGGTCCAGGTGGTTCCCAGCTAAATGGTGGAAAGTTGGTTAACCAGATAGAACTCATTGTTTCATGAGCGCTCTCAAGAGTTAAAGTATGAACGCTCTCAAGAGTTAAAATATTAGTCATGTGAATTAGCCCCAAGTCTACACAACTTCAGAATGTAGAAGATTAATGGTCATTTTGATCTGTAGGTTCAACTGTTGCTTCCCAAATCCAGCCTGGAATTGTAGACAAAAAGTCTACAATTCCAATCTTTAGTTTTGGGGTCTGTGGAGCTAAAATGTCATCAAATGGTGGTCTGTGGCTCAAATAAAATAGTGGGCCCTGGTATCATAATACCAGGTAATACCTGGTGTCATAATGGTTGAAAACCCTTTCCCACGTTGGTCACATTATGGGTCTTGTATACTGTGTGTTCTCTGGTGACGTATCAGAAGCCTTTTACGACAGAAGCGTTTCTCGCACTGTTCACAGTGAAAGGGTTTCTCTCCTGTATGAATTCGCTGGTGTTTTTTTAGATGACTACTGTCGCGGAACCGTGTCTCACAATGGTCACAGGCGTAAGGCTTCTCTCCTGTATGAATTCTCTGGTGAATTATGAGTTTATTGCTTTGATTGAACCCTCTCCCGCACTGGTCGCAGTGGTAGGGCTTCTCTCCTGTATGAATTCGCTGGTGTTTTTTTAGATCACTACTATCACAGAACCGTTTCTCACAGTGGTCACAGGCGTAGGGCTTCTCTCCTGTATGAATTCGCTGGTGTTTTTTTAGATCACTACTATCACGGAACCGTTTCTCACAATGGCCACAGGCGTAAGGCTTCTCTCCTGTATGGATTCTCTGGTGAAGTTCGAGACCTTTGCTTTGCGCAAACCTTTTACCGCACTGGTCGCATTGGTAGGGCTTCTCTCCTGTATGAATTTGCTTGTGTTTTTTTAGATCACTACTATCACGGAACCCTTTCTCACAATGGTCACAGGCGTAAGGCTTCTCTCCTGTGTGGATTCTCTGGTGACGTTCGAGACTGGAGCTTTCCGCAAACCTTTTTCTGCACTGGGCACATTGGTAGGGCTTCTCTCCAGTATGAATTATCTGGTGACGTTTAAGCTGCTCTCTTCTGCTAAAGGTTTTCTCACAGTTGTTACAGTGGTAGGGTTTCTCTCCTGTATGAATCATCTGGTGCTTTTTCAGAGCCCCCCTGTCACTGAAACTCGCCCCACACTCGTGACAGTGGTAGGGTTTCTCTCCTGTATGAACTCTGTGGTGTATTTTGAGACTATTGCTATGGCTGAACCCTCTCCCACACTGGCCACAGTGGTAGGGCTTCTCCCCTGTGTGAACTCTCTGGTGAATTATTAAATAATTTCTCACGCTGAACGTTGCACTACACTGGTCGCATTGATAGGGCTTCTCTCCTGTGTGAATTCTCTGGTGTTTTTTGAGCTGATCTCTTTGGCTGAACTTTGCACCACACTCGTGACAGTGGTAGGGCTTCTCTCCTGTATGAACTCTCTGGTGTGTTTTGAGACTATTGCTATGGCTGAACCCTCTCCCACACTGGTCACAGTGGTAGGGCTTCTCTCCTGTGTGAACTCTCTGGTGTGATTTGAGTTGCTGGCGTTGGGTGAACCTTTCTCCACACTGGTCGCAGTGATGAGCCTTCTCTGCTAGGTGAATACTCTGGTGGATTTTGAGATTGCATCTCGTGCTGAATCCTTTCCCACAGTGGTCGCAGTGGTAGGGTTTCTCTCCTGTGTGAACTCTCTGGTGTTGTTTGAGGTGACAACTTTGGCTGAACTTTGCGCCACACTGGTCGCAGTGGTAGGGCTTCTCTCCTGTATGAAATCTCTGGTGTGTTTTGAGACTATAGCCATGGCTGAAGCCTCTTCCACACTGGTGACAGTGGTAGGGCTTTTCTCCTGTGTGAACTCTCTGGTGTGATTTGAGTAGATGGGGGAGGGTGAATCTTTTTCCACACTGGTCGCACTGGTGGGGCTTCTCTCCTGTGTGAATTTTCTGGTGGCGTATGAAATTAGATCTGTCGCTGAACCGTGACCCACACTGGTCACAGTGGTAGGGCTTCTCTCCTGTCTCAGATCTCTGGTGTTTTTTCAGTCTCTTGCTTGTGAGGTCGTTTTCCACAGCCTGGTTGAAGTAAGTATTCACATCTGGGTGGGGAAATAAAACAATTAAAATGTGAACCGTTTTGAAATAGCATTATATACTGTAGGTCTAGCCAGGTATTGTTTCAAAGACAATATAGTGCAGCAGACTCATTTTTTCATACGATACTGTAGGAGCCATGAATTGGTTTATTGTTATGTTTATGTTTGGACAATGAAGTTCATGGGCTGTCACTGGTGAGTGATTGATTGATGGGCATAGGGGCGGACCTGGTTCTTTCAAGTACCTCACCTAGTTCACCTGTTTGACACACAGTGAGAGAGAGGGGGTGTGTGGGACGCCATACCTTTTGTTGACCGCTTTTATTTCGCTTTATTTTGCTTTATTTCTTTACGTTTAAGCACCTGTATGAGTTAATTTCGTTACTTTAATAAACCCCTTTAAACGCATTATTTGGATTACGTTATTCCTTCTGTTTGCGGAGTGGAGCGCGTCTGACAATAAGTCCCATATGATCGCCTCTCAGCGACATTGCAATCTTATCCTCCTGTGGTCGCTAACAGATACTTCACATTGGTATAGAAGCATGAAAATTGGCACAGATACTCTCCAAGGTCTACTCTTTAAGAAAAAGGCGCGTGTCTGCCCAGAAATGTGTTTTTTCCTTCATAACTTGAAATGCATTGATTTTACACCCCATGAATGTATTGAACGTTAATACAAAGTACCAAGTATGTGTCTGTATCTCCTACGGTTCTTGAGATACAGCATATAGGTACTTTCACAGATTGAGGAGAGCAAGACATTTGTAACATTGATTTTTAAGTCAATCAAATGGTGATACATGCATAAAAATTGGTACACACACTCTCCAAACCCCACTATTTACAAAAGTACTGCGTGCCCTGCAAAATTCCAAGATGGCAGCCCCCAAAATCCAAGATGTCCACCCAAAAATGTGTTTTTTCCATCATAACTCGAAATACAAAGATCTTAAGCCCCATAAATGTATTGAACATTAATATAAAGTTGGGCATTACGGACATTTTGACATTTTGTCTGTATGTGTTACGGTTCTTGAGTTACAACATACAGGTATACGCAGTGATGAGGCACCATAAGTGTAACATTTTGGCACGTTTCACTCTTTAACTCAAAGATCCCTTTATCACCATATCTTCTATTTTCAGGAAATGGACCTACATGTATCTGCTATCATAAACCACTTCAAGTTTTTCAATTAATGAAACGGGTCGGGATTTATTAAGCCGATCGTGAAAGGCTGTTTCAGTGCTAAATTTGCTGCGTATATTTTGCGAACATAAGCCCCCCAGAAATGTCTGTCTGTGCATCTGTCCTTCACAATAAGTGTATATGTGAAGCGGACGCATGTTTCATAGTATAATGGTATAATGTGCTAATAGGCATAATAATGTAATATATGCAATAGTGTAATATATGTAATAGAGCTAATAGTGTAATATATGCAGAATATAGCGGTATACTGTAATAGGGCTATATATGTAATAGTGTCATAGTGTAACATGTGTAATAGTGTAATAGGGGAATATGTGTAATGGTGTCATAGTGTAACATGTGTAATAGGCTAATAAGTGTAATAGTGTAATATTTGTGCTTTAGGATAGTAGTGTAATAGGAAGTATGTGTAATAGTGTCATAGTGTAACATGTGTAATATCATGTGTAATAGTTACACTATGACACTATTACACATTTTACACTATGGCACTATTACACATGTTACTCTATTACACATGTTACACTATGACACTATTATACATGTTACACTATGACACTATTACACATATTACACTATTACACATGTTACACTATGACACTATTATACATGTGACACTATGACACTAATACCCAAATTAGAATAAAGACAAACTGTGGCCATGCAAACTGTTGTTAACAGGGACGTTGGGACCGGGACCTCAAGGGTGAAATGTAGAAAATGAGACATCTGTGACAAAAATCAAGTACATTATGCATCATGTCACAGGAATCAAGGTTGATTGATGCCCAATGTGTTTTGGTGTGGAATTCTCCATTAAGCAGCCCAGTGTATACACACTATTTCCTTTCTGTGCCACAAAAGGCCCTTCACAATAAAGTGTATCCCTTCATGAACTACATTAAACACATCTTATTGACAGGAAATTTAGTCTTAATTGCAGAAACCTAAATACAGATAGACAGTGTCAGTCAGACTGAGTTAATACTAACACGCATATGGAGCTGCTGGCCCCAAATTAAAGTGCTTATATTTAAAATGATGTGAAACAACTACTGCTACTAACTAACTACAGCTGTGTCACCACTAAACCAACAGCATTTCATCATTGAAAACAGAAAACTCTCTGAGTCAGACCTTTAGCTTTATGCATGCTGCGTGTCTGTTGCAACTTCAACAACAACTGATGTTATTATTTATGCTTTACTTGACTAATAAAAGTCCTGTAACCGAAAATGCTATGGGTGCGGCTTCGCACCCATAGCACCCAAGCCACACCCATACCATTTTCTACTGCCCCCCCAATTGGGAAATGTTATATCCGCCCCTGTCTGTGCATACTTTATGGAACTGCGACATGTAGGGAATGTTCAATAAAGTTACAACGGACAGAGATACAACAAAGCTCACAGTCTGATACAGGCTGACTTGTGATCAAGGGCGGATGTAACATGTCACATTTGGGGGGGGGGGGGCAAGAGAACATGTTGGAGGGGCATGTATGGGTGCGGCTTCATGGATGAAGTCGCACCCATACCATTTTATTAGTCAAGTAAAGCATCAAAAATAACATCAGTTGTTGTTGAAGTTGCAACAGACACGCAGCATGCATAAAGCTAAAGGTCTGACTCAGAGAGTTTTCTGTTTTCAATGATGAAATGCTGTTGGTTTAGTGGTGACACAGCTGTAGTTAGTTAGTAGCAGTAGTAGTGTTTCACATCATTTTAAATATAAGCTCTTTAATTTGAAATATCTTGGGTTGTTTTGGATGGCATCGTGTTTGGGGGGGCAGACTGGGTTTTGGCTTCATTTTACACTCCCGAGAGTTAAAATATTCATCTGAATATACACGACTATACATGAATACACACGTCTACACGACTAGAGAATGCAGAAGATTAATGGTCATTTAGATCTGTATGTTTGACTGTTTGTTTTGTTTCCCCAAATCCAGCCTGGAGTTGTGGACAAAAGCAAAAATAAATCTTTAGTTTTGGGGTCTGTAGGGCATAAACTATGTGAATAAATAGTGGGCCCTGGTATTAAAAGGCTGAAAACCTTTGTGTCAATCAATCAGTACATACCGATTCTGTGTAACTTCAGGACAGGATACAACATGGCTCCCTCCTCCAGTCTGTGTTCTGGGACCATCTCTCTCTGCTCCTTCACTGAAACAATAATGACAGCTTTGAATTTTTCATGCAAATATCCTTCCAAATGATTTTATTTTCTACATTGCTTTGGAGACTCAGAACGAAAAAGACAGCAAAAAAAGACAGCAGGATTTTCTAAAACAGCGAAATAGAGAAATAGAGAGAGACACACACACAGGTAGTAAATATGGCTGCCGTGCCATGATTATTTTTGTTTTCTTTTCTAAATTGTTATTTGATTATTTCTAAGAGATATAAAATGGGTTTATATGAATTGCGCAATTTCCGGTCTCCTAACCATATTATGATGTCATATCCGCATGGCGGACATAAGCATAGTAAGTCTGTCTGAAGAGGACACTATTGTGAGACTGCGTGTCACCAGTTAAAGTTTGGGTGTTCATGTTTATCGGGTTCCTTTCTTCATTCCCCTTGATCCTATGTGCAGCCAGTGAGGTGATTATTGTTTATCTGTTCATTTCATTTTGCTTATACTTAATATTTGGTTGTTGTTGTCCTTTTTCTGATCACTGTTTTTCTATCTGTCAGTTTTTACGTTGGCGTATGGAGTAAATAAAGAAGCCACCAGTAACAGAAAACAACTGACTCGTTCTTGAAATCAATGGGAGTGACAGTAAACGGTAGTCAGACTATATGATACATCATCTGTATAGCTGTCAAAATCACCTTTCTATTGTGTGTGTGTATATAATATAATGTCTCTTCCTCATAGCTTGTCCGTGTTGAGCACAAGCCTCATCTTTTCATTAGTTTTACATGCAAACTTCAGTCTGTAATTGAGTATGGAGTAGTCTAAGGCATAGATTTTCATCACCGCTAAACCGCTTGCTTATCCCTTAACTTCTTTGCCTTTTTGGCTATTTAAAAAAAAAGGGTGAACATGGTAAAAGACAATGGTATGGGTGTGGCTTCATCGCCCGTGGTGCGAAGCGACACGGGCGATGAAGCCGCACCCATACAATTTTATTAGTCAAGTAAAGCATCAAAAATAACATCAGTTGTTGTTGAAGTTGCAACAGACACACAGCATGCATAAAGCTAAAGGTCTGACTCAGAGAGTTTTCTGTTTTCAATGATGAAATGCTGTTGGTTTAGTGGTGACACAGCTGTAGTTAGTTAGTAGCAGTAGTAGTGTTTCACATCATTTTAAATATAAGCAGTGTTGTAGTGGTACTTTTAGAAGTGGGGGGACGCCTCTTAAAGGGGAATTCCACCCATTTTCATTTTTTTTTCTGAGAGTGTACAAATGTGAACCAAATGGACCCTAGCGGGTCCATTTGGTTCCATTTGTACACTCTCAGAAAAAAGGAAACTCATTAACATGGTGAAACACATCTTGATGATGTCATCAAGATGTATTTCACCATGCTAATGATTTTTTTCAGATCTCCATTTCTAGGAAACACAGAATGGGGGAACTTTTTTTTACCATGTCCACACAACATCTCCAACACACACAAGACACGCTAGTAAAACAAGTATAGCATATTGAGAAAGATTGTTTACAATGCCTAATTGTATCCATAAATGTAAATGACAAGACAAAAAACATACGGTAGGCCTACTTTTGCCCCAAAAATATTTTAGATATGAGAAGTGAGGGGACGCCGCCACCCTGCGTCCCCCCTCCACTACACCCCTGAATATAAGCACTTTCATTTGAAATATCTTGGGTTGTTTTGGATGGCATCGTGTTTGGGGGGGGGGGGGCTACTACTAAAACTAATTAACTACAATTGTCACACAGGTAATAAACCAATGAGTCATGACCATGTCATAATTCAACAGCCCAGATGGCTGTTACTTGCTGAATATAAGTAGGTATTGGGTATAAATGTCTAATCTACAATATCTCTAAATCTAGATGTTCGGTTATAGGTAGCCTTTAAGCATGCCAAAATACATAGCTATTATGTATTCAATGTGGGGGTTTTGGTTGGTGAAGTTCGTTGTATCATTTCTAAATTGTTAGCACAACCTTTGATGTTTTGTAGTTTGTTTAACCACCCTATTAGACAGATCTTGGGCGTAGTGATGTGGACACACAAAACAGGGTGACAGACGGACAGTCCCAAGTGACTTCGGTCCCGGACGTGTAGTCCCAGGTGGTTCAGACGATCGGTCCCACCCGATTATATTTCACGTATTATCATATACGATCGCTCCCACCCGATTATATTTCACGTATTATCATACACTGTCCCCTGATTATATTTCACGTATTCGTATCATTTATAGCATATATTATGTATTGGCACACGTATTATTTCTTAACACCACTCCAGTAAGAATAACACTCCTGGATAACACGCGGCAGTAATGCCAGTAACAGGACGTTCTTGGCCAGTAATAGGACTGGTTTGCTAGTCCGGAGTTGTTGGTCGCTCTTTTCTACACGCATAAATGGTCGGGAGTTATAGAAATGGTCCGGAGTTTTCGTTAGCTCTGACCGGAAACGGAAAGAGGATTTATCCACCACTTGTTAAAACGCAACGACAAAGTCGATTCATAGGCTAATAGTCATACTGTAGGTGTGTTTGAAACAATATGCCACTAATTATGTGTCAAATACACACGTACGTAACAAAAAACTAACATAAAAAAGATAACTAGCTCCGTTATAATCCAGTGCCCAGCAAACACGCGCAAGTGGGCCCCACTTTGGTTTTGATATGGGCTTCTGGGCCTGGGTTCCGGGTGGGCCCTGCACCCAGGTTCCACTAATGTCCCACCCGTGTTAGCTCATATGGGCTAACACAGGTTTCTGACTGGGTATGAGGTGGTACCCAAATGGGCAATTATATGTGGGAACCATGTGGTCTCTGCCTGGGTTTGCCTATATAGGTTAGCACTGGGATATGAGTGGGCGTTAAAATGGGTTCCAGCTGGGCAAAATATATGGGACCCATGTAGGCGACCCATTATGGGCTCCAAGTGGGCCCTGCACCCAGGTTCTACTAATGTCCCACCTGTGTTAGCCCATTGGGCCAACACAGGTTTCTGACTGGGTATGAGGTGGTACGCCCACCTAAGACGCAGTCAGAAACCCATGTAAGCCCAGATGAGCTAACACAGGCCTAGTCTGGTCCCTGTCTCGGAGTCTTGGGTGTGCCACCTGTGTTCCTATGAGCTTGAACTTGCATCTGAATGGGCTTCAAGTCCAAATTCAGGACCGATGTACAGTAGATCCAAATTGAAGTTGGTCCTGAAGGGATGTAAACTTGTTAGCTATAATTGACATGAACCAGCTGTGTAAATACTGCAAACAAAACTTAAAATGTAAAAGGCATCTATAGTTTACTTTAGCCAGTTTACGTTTTACCTGGGTGAAAATACAGACAATATCTTTGACAGTTTGACAAAATAAAAAGATGGAATTTGTTCGTAAGATTGCATTTAATTTCCATAAAAAGATTATCAAAATTAGCATTGCATAACAAAGTGCATAACAAAATTTAAAACTTTCACATTTTTTGTAAACAGCCTAGTGCAGAACACATTACTTTCAGAACCTCAAAAAAAAAAAAAAAAAAAAAAAAGTGCAGACAATTTTAGAACACTCAAGAGAACACTCGAGAACTTTCGAGGAAGCAGCAATTCAGAACTGTTGAGGAAGTCTGGACCCCCTTTGAGAACCACAAGTGCATAACAAGTAAAAAAGTGCATAACAAATTTTAATTTTGGAACTTTAAGAAACTTCAGAACTTTCGAGGACTACCACTTAGAGAACCACAGATCTATTGCAGAACACACAAGTCTGAATACTTTCAGACTCGGAAACTTTTAGAACTTTCGGGGGAAGCAGCAGTCTCGGGGGAAAACAAAACAAAAAACAGCATTTTCAACTTAAAGGGATAGTTCAGAAATACTGTCCATTAATATAGTGGTGTCAACTGTATTCATTTATTGTCAGAGTCCCATGGTGGGAGTTCTGCTCCGTTTTTGGTCAATATCAAGACCATTGACAGGTAGAGAGAGTAGAGAGAGTGTAAAGAGAGAGTCGAGAGTGTAGAGAGAGTGGCCCCAGTAAGACCGACAAAATGAACAGAAGTACCTGATATTATACCAAAACCAGAGCGGAACTCCCACCACAGGACTTTGGACATCCATTAATTAATGCATGCAATCCATTAATGCAGTTGACACCACTATATCAATGATATTATTCATACAAATAAAGTTAAAAAATCTGAGCTATCCCTTTAAGATGAAGTGCCATATTGGGCAGGCTACTGTACCACAGTGTCCACAGTGTCCACAGCCACATTGTCTTCAGCTGTGTCACGCGCTCTGCGCGCCCTGTTCCCACCTCGGTCCCGGGCCCCTGTGAACCACTTCCCAAGAGCCAGCTCTGCTGTCCTCAGGTTCACGTCCTGGGTGGCGTTGTTGTTCTTTAGTCCCGCTAAAAGAAATGACAAAAAGACATTTTAGTAGCTGGCTCAACCAAGTACTCCATGAAATGGACAGTGTGTAGAACCAGACAGCACTAGTAACTTCTACATTAGTGATGAATCTTTGCTGAACAGAAAGGGACGATGGACAAAATTAGTCATTTTAACAGTTTTCTCAAAAATCTTATATTTCCAAATGTGCAAGTGTGTTTTCTTGTAGAATAACAAAGTTGCATGTCATGTTATTATAGCAAAATTGAATAAAAATACCAAACACTGACATTGCTGGTATCCATTTAAATTTGTTGTGAGTATAAGAACGAAGGAAGGTTTCAAGTATTTTTTATAATGAGAAATTAAAAAGACAAATTTACCATAGAAGACATCAAAAAGGGCCAGGTCTCGAAACTTCTTCTTTCCATTACGCCCAAAGAGGTTGAACTGGCGAGACAACTGGTGGCTCAGCAGGAAACTCATCATCCTCCTAACTGCATCGTCCAGCGTCGTCCCTCCAACATCCGCAACCATGGCAACCTGAGTATGATTAGAGTCACAGGAAGTACGAAGAATGAACACCAATTCTGTCTGCGTGTGTTATGCTGGTTGTCCGGTTACACAGAGGTGGCAGGTCCACGGTATTTATTTCTTGATGCAGGTTGTTACATTTATTTATTGCATATTTATGGGACACTTTGAGCTTGTCCATCCACTTGCCCGCTGTCGAATGAATTTGTCTGTTATATGTCTGTATATTTCTACTGTTTTTTACTGTTTGTATGACTAAGCACCTTAGTTGCAATGAATTGCCCAGTTTGGGATCAATAAAGTAATCTGAATCTGAATCTGGAAACATGAACCAATTTAAAAGTAGCAAAGAACTAAAACTTCACTGTCAAGAGCAAACTTGTACTACTTGTAAATGAGCAAAGCGAGTGAGCAGCATGATGTGTAGTTAGAGTGACAGGAAGGAGGTAAAATGACTGAGGAAAGAAACAGCATTCAGTCATTACCTCCCGTTGACAGGTAGGGAGAGTAGAGGGACGTGTGTGTGTGTGTGGGGGGGCTTATTTTAACTTACAACTGCCGCCCTGAACTCCGAGTTGCACAGCTTCGTGTTCATGGACTGGAGCTCTTCCTCTGTCTGAAGCGGAAGGTTTGCACCCTCTGGCAGCTCCATCAGAGACACATCCTCTTTTTTCCTCAGCAGGGTGTTCAGCATTTTTGTATGCATCTTCTGTGTTAGCTTTACGTCTTCTATGAGCTTCAGCAAGTGGGTGAACATCTGACGTTGTCCACCATGTGGCTGTGAAGCTGCAGTAGGGGTTGTAGTAGGCTCACTGTGGCTGGATGCACCTGCGTCACTCGAGATTGGGGTTCCACTGTGGCGGCTTGTTGGAGGCCCCGTGGGACGGCTCACTGGAGTTGCGGGGAGGACGCTCTGACTCAATGCTGGGGTTCTAGTAGGCTGGCTCTGGCTGGATGTACTTGCGTCACTCGAGAATGGGATTCCACTGTGGCGGCTGGTTGAAGGCCCCATGGAACGGCTCACTGGAGTTGGGGGGAGGACACTCTGGCTCAATGCTGGGGTTCTAGGCTGGCTCTGCCTGGATGTACTTGCGTCACTCGAGATTGGGATTCCACCGTTGCGGCTTGTTGGAGGCCCCATGGAACGGCTCACTGGAGTTGGGGGGAGGACGCTCTGACTCAATGCTGGGGTTCTAGTAGGCTGGCTCTGGCTGGATGTACTTGCGTCACTCGAGAATGGGATTCCACTGTGGCGGCTTGTTGGAGGCCCAGTGGAACGGCTCGCTGGAGTTGCGGGGAGGATGCTCTGACTCAATTCTGGACTGGGTGATCTTGTGGAACTTGGTCTTCCTGGATATAAATGTACATTTAAACATTTTAACGTCTCATACCATCATTGTTTTTCTTTTGTTTACATACTGTTCTGCTTAGACTGTTTACATACTTTCGGTGCTCGTACGATCCGGTGACCTGTGAGTCTTCTGCTTTTTGGCGGGTGGGTGGCTCTGGGATGGCCTCAGGTTGGGAGGAGGTGATGGAGGAATCATATCCTCATCAGCCGTTTCAGAATCGCTCGATGTGGAATCCATCAACCTTTGCGGTGGCCTACAGTCAGTTAAGAACACACACGCAAACAAAAATGTAAACAAACATTAGTTCTCAACACAGGGTCTAGGTCAATGTCTTTATCATCATGCTAGTATGCTGTCTTTGTCAGTTTAGTATGTTATAGTTTTCTTACAAACTAAGGAACTATGGTCAAACTATTTTGTGCACTTAAATGGTTAGCAGGTAGTGAATTGGTCGTAGGCCTAATTTATTGGTATTCACATACTCAACTTTTTTTTTTTTTTTTTTTAAATAGTGTCTACTCATGATTTAAACTGTTGGTGTGTCAACTTTAGAATTCCTACTTTATCTAGTGTAAACTCTAAACCAGTGGTTTTCAATCATTTTCAAGCCTACTATTTGTTCTCCACAATTAAGGGGAGATAACTGGCAAAACAATGGGTCAAAATAACAGTTCTACATATTCTAAATGTGTACATTCTTTAAAAAAATTAGTAAAGATATACCGGTAATTTAAATCTTGAGTCTTGAGAGTTTCATTTTACGCTCAAGAGTTACAGACCATTAGGGTCATATAAGGGTCCATTTGGTTACCAACTGTCCAACATTTACCTGGAATACTCTCAGGGACCATTGGTGGTCTGGTTGAAAACCACTGCTGTAAACAACTAGCCTCTCTCTCTCTCTCTATTCAATGCAGTTAAAGTGAAATAAAAACTAAAATGTTACAGAGTTAGTGTAACACTGGGATGCATGCACGGACACACATATTGTCTGTGTGCCAATAAAGGCAATTACCTTTTCATCCGCTTTGGGGGGATTTCTGCGTCACTCTGTAGATCCGATGAAGCCTCCGCCTGCTGCAGCATCCTACGAGCCTTGTCATACACGCCTTTACAAAAACAACACAAAAACATGGGAAGGAAACATTAAGGATTTTTAAAGGAACCCATTAACTTCAGTTGAAGCACTGTAACCATCATTTTATACTTTAGATGTTGAATAATAAAAGATCTATTAGCTTGTAGTGTAGCACGAAGAACTGCCTTTTTCCTTCATTTACATAATTCATTTGTCTAAAGAATGATGTGCAACATGTCTACAATTTCGTAGTACTGTCTCAATGGGATAATGTAGAAGCTTATACATTGCACAGTTGCACACAAAACATTTTCTTACCTGTGCTATTTCCGAGTGGACGCACACTGAATGTCTGCCATGTCTCGGGATCTGGCCGTGCTTGATGTTGCACAAGTCTCGTAACTGCTGATGGCGCTGCACCCACTGGCCAGTAGCACTCCACCTCTTCCGTTGATGTGAACCAACATGTTGGTATAATGTCCATCAAGCAATGTCCATCACTCGAAAGGTCTTCAACAAACTCCACAACTCGGAATGTCCCGGGCATGCTGCAAAGTTAACATGTTACTGGTCATGCAACTGACTGAAAGCCACATTCCCCTCTTTCAGAGGAAGCAATATCAGTTTTTCTGTCAGGTCATTCACTGGCACGCCATGCAGTTCTTCTGAAAGAAGTGTCACTCTTTTGATTCCAACATGGGATGAATCAATGGGGTAATCATGAAAGCACCCTTGACTCTCGAAAAACTGACACACAGCATGCATAGCTCCCGATGTCAATTCAACAATGTTCTTCACTACAACAACTCTTCCACCAACATTATAACAGTTGCTACCATCTGACGAGGAAATCGTTTGGCCTCTGTGCCTGTACTTCTTGTACTGCATACGAGCTGGTACATGTGGTAGAGTCGGACCGCATACATGTGGCTGTTGTGGCTCATTCTTTGTTTCTTTTTCCTCGAGAGAGAGCCTGTGTTTTTCACCAACACGCCTTACGAGTTGTTGAACAGGGTCTTGTGGTTTTCTAACCAACTTACTTAATGTACCCAGATGGTTTTCAAAAGGGAAACATGAAACATTGTCAAGGGCACCAAAGCTCCTTGCATCATCAGCCAGGTGAATTAGAGAGTGGGTATTGTAGACTACCTGCTCTGGTCCATATATGTTAGCATAGTTGTTGACATAGCATTTAAGCAGTCTGTCTGTGTAGTCACAATATTTGGAACACAGAGCTGGACTCAGAAGAATCCTCATGGCTACAGACAAAACCATGAAGTTGTTGTACCACCGTTTAGGTAAGCATCCTTTTAAAACCACAGGGCCTGTGTATAGTAAAAACTGCCTAAATTCAGTGGCCTTCCACATTCTAAATTCACGAAGTGACCGTGGCTTCCGTGAAAAACTGCTCGGAATATGTTGCCTGATGGATTCCAAGTGGCTGGAAATGACGTCGATGGTGGTAGATAAAAGCCGACACTTTTTTGGTCCATGTAGCCACAGACTGATAAGTCTCCGAACATTTCCCAAGCAAACTAGGTGCATGTAATCCAGGACGAAGCTCGAAACCATCCCTATTCCCAGCTCTTGTAAAGGGGAAACACCATGATGATGATCTTCATCGCACCCACTGTCAAAGGTTGCATCAGTTCTTAGTGGTTGTGTTAAATCAGGATAAACAACCTTGCCTTCTCGGTACACCCCCTGCACAACACAGCGCTCACAGGCACTGTAACCCGTGTGTCCTTTGATGCATTTTAAGAAAGCACGTGCCGGTGCGTCACAGATGAATGCATCTGGCAGAGGGACACTGTAATGTTTTCCATGGTACTGTAAACCATCTCGAGATAACAACTTCAGCTCCTGAATAAAGTCCTTCAAATATTCACCAGCAGAGGGAGGCTTGGAGGAGCCTGCATATAAACCAATGATAAGCACATTACATCTCGGAAGTTCTTTGATTGTTGCCAAGATGGGCCATAACTCATTTTTAGAGCTTTTGGAGAGGGACAAGCCATCAATGTTTACACGGAGGGTTAGAGTGTCTACTGCAGGAGGTGAGTCACAAGACAGCTCTGAAACAATTGCATTTAAGACTCCAAAATAGTAGTAGCTTCCATTTCCCATCTCTTTGACCTCACAGGTTCGTAGAGTATGCAACAGGGTTCTTGAATCTTTGGGTAGGTCCAGGCCACACCCTTGTAAAATAGTTAATAGTTCTGAGACGGCGTTATGGGAAATATTGCGTTGTACAGCCCAATCTGCTAATTTACATTTTAACTCATTGCCTGGTTCAGATCCCTTCACAATGTCTGGATTTGCCTGATAATGTGTTGCTTCACCGAAGGCATCATAAACTATTTCGGCATCAGTTTCCTGGTCTTCGGAATCTGATATTGGGCGCCTTTCCTCGGAATCGGACTCAATTCCCTCGCTATTATCTGACTCTTGCAGATCCACTTCCTCGAAATCTGGTATTTGCTCGAAGTCTGGTATTTGGCGTTCGTTTGATTCTTGTCCCTCAGAATCCCCTTCCACGCCTAATATTGTGTCTTGCAAATCCCTTTCCTCGTAAACTGATTCTTCCAACATCCGCAACTGCTCTGCAACATTGGTATTGATTCGGCGCCGTTTGGTCCAACGGCTACTCGTAAAATCCATTATCAATATCCCAAATCTGTAAAAGATAAATATTTGAGACTTAAGTTAACTGTTCACACACACACACACACACACACACACACACACACACACACACACACACACACACACACACACACACACACACACACACACACACACACTTTGTGTCCAAATGTACCGATTCCATTTGTACACACTCAGGAAAAAGGCCCTAAAAGAAAAAAATATTGACATGGTAAAATAAGTTTCACCATGTTAATTTCTCCATTTCTAGGAGACAGAATGGGGGAACCACACAACACGACATCAATCAGGTGTATTTAACGACATAGTAATATGTTGGAAATGGGTGGAATTCCCTTTTTTGGTGGAATTCCCCTGGCTTTCAGCTATAGACAAATCAACGTGGGTTCTCTCTCTCCCACACACGCGCGCACACACACACGATCGTTATTTATTGTTTCAACTATCTTGAAGTGCTTTTGCTTTTCTCGTGCTTATCAAAAGCTTGCTGAACGAAATCCTTTATCCCTGTATGAAAATGCAGTTTTATCGACTAGATTTGGATACTAGCGGCATAGCCCATTTAGCACATCTCGCAGTCGCTGCGTTCGCCAAGGGGAGTACATGCCGTGCCTCCCCGACCAAAGAGACCTCTGGATCGGAGAGACTCGGCGCCCCGTCCCCGTTTAGTTCACAAAAATAATTCCTTAATGGCGCTTTCTTCTTGGACATTTTGACGAGAGTCTGGCTAAGTTAGAAGATGAACGTGTCAGTAATAGCCTAGCGAACTGCATGGGAGGACGCACTCAGAGCATATGCACTCTGTTCTGTTTGGCTACAACATAGAGTAACAAAACATAGAAGAGACGTATTCTGATTTTCCCTTCCACCCACAACATAGAGACCAGATGTGGTCTCTATGTTACTCTATGGGCTACAACGGCTAATATATCCACAAGACACGGTGTGATTGGCCAGTCGGGGCAGAGCCATGTAGTGTCAGAGATGCGACATTGGGGGGTCAGACACTGAGCGCTGGAGCTGCTCTTCATGCAGCCTGAATAGGGACAAACTGGAGTTGAAATACATTGTTTACGACGTAGCAGAGTCGCCATTGGACTGGCCCCATGAAGTGAACGGAGTTTGAGTTTGGTTGCGCTCTTTGCGTATTTTTAAGTGATTAATCGTAGCAGCGTAGTATGAGGTAAAAACACGTATCTGATAAGAGAAATGCGTACACGTTGGGATGTATGGAATGGTATCGACAGAATCACAACAACAAAAAACTCAACCCGGGACCTTAACATTTTAACCCGTACACACAGAAAACGCGTATTTAAGACGGCAGCACCATGTTTTGGAAGCTCCGGTTGTCCCTATTCTTGTCCCCATTTTCAATAGGTCTATGTAAAGATAGAAACGCTAACTGCACGAACAGCAGCGCTCGAGCGCTCAGTTTCTGACCCCTCAATGTTGCAACTATGACACGAGATTTCTCTGATACACGGTTTGCACAACACAGCAAAGAATGATGCTTTATAAGCTTAAAGACAGATCTGCTCAAATGCGCTTATAGTGCTATGCCAGCATTAATGAAACGGAATCCCACAAAAATAATTGTGACAATAGCATACCATTAGCCATTTTGGGCGCGCAATCAGTTTTGCACAACATTACAAATCCACAGCCAGCAGTGACGCCTAGCCTTGAAGGCTTATAGATCTGCTAAAATGGCTGACGCTATAGCATACCATTAGCCATTTTGGGCGCGCAATCAGTTTTGCACAACATTACAAATCCACAGCCAGCAGTGACGCCTAGCCTTGAAGGCTTATAGATCTGCTAAAATGGCTGACGCTAGCGTTAGCATTAGCCATTAGCAACTTTGGGCGCGAAATTGTAAACGTTCCATTTAAAACACGCGCACATCATGCGTGTGTGTCGACATGAACGATATAATACCCTTATAGTAAAAACAAACCATGTAATTACAATTAGCTATAAAAAGGGCAGTAAATCGTCGGTTTACCTTTTTTTCCCCGTTAGCATTAGCCAGCGAGCTATGATAACACTACATCAGCACCGACCAGGTTGCATTAAGAGCGTGATAAGTTGAATATATGTTCATAAACATGCATGTCGACATGCACACAACACAAACAACAAGGTGCAACGAGCTGTACACATTTATACATTTCATTTTTACTTACTTTAATCTCCCGAATGCTTAGAATCTCCAAAGATTACCATCCAAAAAAACATCCGACCACTCAGCCGTATAGCACAAAATGGCCGATAGGACCCCAGTGGCTAGCTTGCAGTGCCTGACTGAAAATATTTCGTGTGCGGGGTTCAGTGGTCCAGTTCAACTACATTTGTAATATTTAACCCAACAAATATACATTTCAAAAGAACCATTAATCCTACAATGATTATAAGTGTAGATTAAATACAGGCCTGTACCCCAAGAGAAAAATATATACTCAAAAGCAAATTTGCATTCAACCACTTTATTCAAACTCAAAATCAATTTTTACAATAACTTTTTTTTCTTCAAACCTTTTTTTTTTCACAAAAAAACTCACATAAAAATTAAAACTTTTACATAACTCAAACATTTTTTTCACAATAACTTATAAAACTCTCGAAAACTTTTTTTTACAATAAATAAATATTTCTCAATGAACTTTTTTTATTTTTTTTTTTTTCAAAAAAAAAAAAAAAAAAAAACTCACATAAAACTTATTAAAACTTTTACATAAAACTCAAAGATTTTTTTCACAATAAAACTTATAAAACTCTCGAAAACTTTTTTTTTTTACAATAAAACTTTTCCTTGAACTTAAACTTATTATTAAAAACCTCGAAATTTAATTAAAAAAAAAAAAAAAAATCACTAGCGTACCTCCGGGCACTGGGCCACACGGTGGTCGGGGGAGCCGCAGTACAAGCAGAGGCCCTGTACCATCCTCCGGGACCTCTCCTCTGGGTCGAGGCGCCTCTGTCTGGTCCCGAAGGATGGTACAAGTACCTGCCGCGGCCGGGTTTGCGTTCCAACGCTCCTATAGCGTTGAAACGCAAACAGTCCCGGGCCGGCGGCCTGCAGCTCCCCCTCCTCCCCTGGGCCATCTGGTCGCGGTGGTGGTGGTGGCGGTGCAGCGGCTGCTGCTGCATGATCTGCCGCGGCCTCCTCCGCGCCGCGTGGTGGTGGCGGTGCAGCGGCTGCTGCTGCATGATCTGCCGCGGCCTCCTCCGCGCCGCGTGGTGGTGCGGCTGCTGCTGCTGCTGCTGCCGCGGCCTCCGCGCCGCGTGGTGGTGCGGCTGCTGCTGCTACCGGCGCCTCCGCGCCGCGTGGTGCGGCTGCTGCTGCTGCGGCCTCCTCCGCGCCGCGTGGTCCGGTCATCGTTGCCTAAATAAAAAAATAATTACCATCAGCTTCATGGAAAAAAACACACACACACACACACACACACACACACACACACACACACACACACACACACACACACACACAAAATTACAATTCTACAATTTGAGACGATTACCTCATTGTCCTCGGATTCCTCGGAGAAGTCCTCGGATTCCTCGGAGAAGTCCTCGGATTCCCAGAAGTCTTCTAGCTGAGGCTGCTCGTAATCATAGATCAGATCTCGCAATATCTTGTTTGTTGTTTCTTCGAGGGTGCGGACCATGGCCTTAATTAACGCCATCTCGAGTTTAAACTCGAGACGTAAAGCTTTCAATTGCTTCAGGATCTCCTGCAGCTCCTCGGATCTCTCCATCTCTCTCGCGCTCTGGCTCTCTCTCTCTGTGCATGGGCAAAAGACCTGGGCCGACTGCAAACTCGCATTATATAGAGGCCTAATTAGTTGCAGCAGCTGGCTCACAGGTGAAGCAGATGCGCAATCAGCGTGGACGCGCACGTGTGTGTGCGTGTGTGTGTGTGTGTGTGTGTGTGTGTGTGTGTGTGTGTGTGTGTGTGTGTGTGTGTGTGTGTGCATGCGCGCCTGCATAGGCATTATTAAAGGGGAATTCCACCATTTCATAATTTTACATGGTGTGGTTGTAACCTTGTTTTTCAGGTTTATGCATCAAACATGAGAGCTGATCATACTGTTGAAAAGGTCAGAATATGTTGTCTAGAATGATGGGATTCAAGTACAATAAAGTCATTATACTTTTGAGCTGGTATACAGATCTTTATATTTACGCCCTGAAACAATGTTTCCATAATTATGTGTCTGCTCTTTCTTGCTCTCTCTCTCTCACACACACACACACACACACACACACACACACACACACACACACACACACACACACACACACACACACACACACACACACACAGGGAGAGAGAATGTATCTAGATTCCAGGGGCGGATCTAGGCATGGGCATGGGGGGCAATGTCCCCCTAAATACCCAGTCTGCCCCCCCAAACACAATGCACAATGCCATGCAAAACAACCCAAGATATTTCAAATTGTGCTTATATTTAAATGATTTGAAACACTACTACTGCTACTAACTACAATTTTGGCACCACTAAACCAACAGCATTTCATCATTGAAAACAGAAAACTCGGAGTCAGACCTTTAGCTTCATGGTTGCTGTGTGTCTGTTGCAACTTCAACAATAACTGATTTTGATGCTTTGACTAAAAGTCCTGTAACCGAAAATGGTACGGGTGCGACTTCGGGGCGGCTTCATCACCCGTGTCGCTTCGCACCACGGGCAATGAAGCCGCCCCCATACCATTTTCTCTTGCCTCTCCAACATGTTCTCTTGCCCCGCCAAATAGGACATGTTACATCCGCCCCTGCCAGATTCACCCATCTGACCAGTTTGTTTTGTGAGGTCTGTAGCCTTGTTTTCAAGGTCTTCGAGGTGCTGTACGTGGTACCAAGAGGTGCAGGCATAGTCAAAGAAACCTTGTACCAGGGCTCCAGTTATGGTCTTCGTAAGGCAACCGAAAAAACTAAAAGATGCCAGTGAGGGAAAAGGAGTATTATAAGCTCTTTACGTGTGGCACTGTGATCAGAAACCCAGGTCCTCTCAATGAGTGCATTTAAGAGGTTTATTTTGATGTTGCAGGATATGGTACAATTAAGTGCATAACAAAAGACTGGATGTTTTGGCTGTAACTTAAACAAAACCGGTGTTGAAAAATAAACCGAATAAAACTCAAAATAACAAACAATACACAAACACATGGTTGAAAAACTGTGTGTCTTCCCTCTAGCCTGATTCCCTCCTGGTGTGCAGGGTTGTGACATACCAAAATAGCCTGCTTACTGGCCCCACCCATCCGCGTGATTGTCAATTAATAAATCAATTACTCAATCCTGAAATTGGCTTTAACAGTCTTCAAAGTGTCTTTGTTGACCAATGAGGAGATCCTGTGTGTGTGTGTGTGTGTGTGTGTGTGTGTGTGTGTGTGTGTGTGTGTGTGTGTGTGTGTGTGTGTGTGTGTGTGTGTGTGTGTGTGTGTGTGTGTGTGTGTTTTAGTTTTGCTTATTTTGTCTGCAGCTTTCAGTGCTTTCGTCCGCGGCTTGGTCCGCTACTTCTCTTCATATGATTTAATCATAAATTATGGCGAAACAAAACAAATGTGATTGGCTCCGCATAAGCCTTAAAATGCAACTTTGCATTTAGTTAATATGTTTATATGATGGGATGGTCAGTGTGAGAGCATTCCAAACGTCGGGTTTTGTGCTGTTGCCGGTGCTGTTTTGATGCGCCGCTGTGATCTGCGCTCCTCTCTGCTGCTGCTCAGGGCCGGATTTAGAGGGGGGCAGGGCCCCCTCAAACAGGCATCCTGCCCACCCAATGAAAGGTAATAACAGTTTTCAGCCAGTGGTCTGGGACCAGTGGTCCTTGAGAGAGTTCCAGGTGGAAAGTTGGTTAACCAGGTGTAACTTTGAGAGCGTTTTTACACTATAGAGTTAAAATATCCATCATCTTATTAGCCCAAGTCTACACAACTAGAGAGTGTAGAAGATAATGGTCATTTTGATCTGTATATTTGACTGTTTTTTCCCCAAATCCAGCCTGGAATTGTGGATAAAATCAAAATAAATCTTTAGTTTTGGTGTCTGTGGGGCTAAAATGTCACCAAATGGTGGTCCGTGGCTCAAACGCCGAATTAATAGTGGGCGCTGGTGTCAAAAAAAAGATTGAAAACCACTGCTTCATATGAAAAACTTGGAGTTTCCCACCCTGCCATTCTTACAGCCCACCCTAGTAGGGTTGGCTAAATCCGGCCCTGCTGCTGCTGCTCCGTGACTGCGGTAGAGTGAGCCGCTGCGGCCGAAAGCTCAGTATATGTGAGCCGCTGTCCGACAATTTCTGCAAGCTCACAAACAGCTCAACTCTGCAAGAAAACTACACTGAGGCATTTACATCCGATTCCCCGTCTCCTCGCACCGCCCAAGTCCTGCAAGGCGTTGTGGGAAATGGAGGTTTGGACCATATGTGTCACTGTACGTGTCAATGCGTCTCTATGGCTCGCCATAGCGACATAACTGTGTGTATGAGGCCTGTCTCTCTCTCTCTGTTTCTCTGTCTGTTTCTCTGTCTGTTTCTCTGTCTGTTTCTCTGTCTGTTTCTCTGTCTGTCTGTCTGTCTGTCTGTCTGTCTGTCTGTCTGTCTGTCTGTCTGTCTGTCTGTCTGTCTGCCCCCCCTCGCTCTCTGTCTATATATCTGTCTGTCTGTCTGTCTGTCTGTCTGTCTGTCTGTCTGTCTGTCTGTCTGTCTGTCTGTCTGTCTGTCTGCAGGCCTGCTATTGTAGGGGAACAAATTTGGAAGAGCTTGAGTGTTGTCTGAAGTGATTGGCAATATTGTTCTGCTTATATATGCAGCTTGTAACTGACTGTTATGTTATGACTGCACTGGTCTGGTAGTGTTTGTTCTCTGTATGCAAGTCTGTTAATTGTATTTCAGCTTAGGTTATTGTCATAGCATAGTTATCATATTTTGACAAGGGTGCAGGTTGGGGGACATCACACTTAGGTTTATGTGGATGCTGTTTGCTTCAGTAAACAACAACTACAAATGCGGACACACAGACGGATGGCAAAACATACTAAAACATATGCAAAACATAGTTTTTTTTCCCCTCTGTCCGTGCGTCCGTACATCCGTGTGTCCACCTGTTATCATGTAATCTTCGGCGCTGTTAACCCGATCAATGAACTTTGCACACACACTCCCTGGATGATGACCATGCACCTCTGCTCCAAATTCCATTTCCCATATGGCCTGTTACAGCGCCACCCCTAGGCAGCATGCAATTTTACATATGCCTTCATCAATCTGCATGAAATGTTGCATACTCCTTAGAGGACTGAGATGAAGATTTGACCTGTTTTTCATTTCAGCTTTTTATAGCACCGCCGGGAGGCCGATTTAAGAAAAAAAAAAGAAAAAAGAAACACGCATTTTTTCATATTTCATTTCATTGTATGTGTCCCATAATTCATATTCCAATTGCCTATAATTTTGTCTCAAAATTTGCAATATTGGACTGCTTACAACAAAAAGCATCAAATGATGAACACAGCAGACAAATTACATAAAACTTTAACTCACTTTCATACTAGGCTGAGAAAATATGCCACTCTTTTCACTAGGCTTGGGTACCGTGAGCGATACCGATACTGGTACCGATTGGGACATAGCGGTACCTAGTGGGATCGATTCACTTCAAAATGAACGGTGCCTCGTTTCGATACTTTGTCATTCTGTGCCGCTGCACAGCAAAGAGCGAGCAGAAAGACTGACGCTGACAAGATAGAACAGCTGGTTGACTAATTACAAAGACCGCGTGGTTTTTGTTGACTAAACTAGACTAACATTTAGTGCTTTGCAAAAAGTTCCACTCTGCATGGAAATGTTCTGCTGTAGGCTGTGTGTGTGCGCTGCGCACAGAGAGAGAGAGAGAGAGAGAGAGAGAGAGAGAGAGAGAGAGAGAGAGAGAGAGAGAGAGAGAGCGGGCGGCATAGCGAAGCAAAAAAAGAAAAGAAATCCGCTATTCCGTCACTTGTCATTGCATGGATCTATAAGTATTGCGCCCACTGCGCAGATCAGCACACAGAAAATGGTAATGTCGTGCAATTCAGCGTGTGTGTATGTGTCCTGGGCGTGCGGGGGTCCAGTTGTGGTGTTACCGCTGGGCCGCTTGACTTCAATGTTAAAGAATGCCATCTCCGTATTTAAGTTTTGAGATTTGAAAAGGCTATAGTTCACTGGGGAATGGTGACAACAGTATGTATGATACAGTAAATGAAATCTTACCTCAAATGGTTTCTTGGGAAGTCCTGATTTTTTTTTAAAAAGGTTGGAAAAAGAGTCAACATGGCCTTTTCAAATCTCAAAAATATAACATGGAACTCTATGGAAATAGGGAGCGCATTCTTTCTGTCAGTGTCTTCGTGCAGCAGGTGCACTAATTATTGGGGACTTTCCACAGTGGTTAAAGGAGAATTCCACACCAAAACATATCGGGAGCAATCTACCTTGATTCCTGTGACATGCATAATAATGCTCTTGATTATTGTCATAGATGCCCCCTTTTCTACATTTCACCCTGAGGTCCCCCTTCCTCCAATGCAGTTTGCATTATAGCTACTTATTCATTGAGTTAACTGAAACTATAGTAGGCTATACAGCATAAACTAAAATGCACTCAAGAAAGACTAATAATAATAATAATAATAATAATAATAATAATAATAATAATAATAATAATAATGCCACCTCATGGAAGGCTACTTTTTGCCTGTGTGATTTATAGCCTACTTTGCTTAGAAGAGTTCAGTAGTGCAAATGCATCTCAGTCACCATAAAGATAGTCATCATACATTATATAATTTAAGATATGATTCAACCAAACCATTGCTATGGTGTGTAAAATATATAATATTTAATTAAAAAAGTATCGAAATAGGTATCGTTTCTGGTATCGTATCGATTCCCAGGTATCGAGTATCGTATCGTATCGATTCAAAGGTGAAAGGTACCCATCCCTAAAAATGGCTCTGCACCAACAACAATTTGCAAAACACATTTTTTGGACAAATGTCATCAAATGCCGAAGTCTTATGCTATAGAGAAAATATAAATATTCCATGTCATGTGCTTAATTTTATTGCTTCCTTATCACTTCTAACCCATGCCCACGTAGCCCTTGCATAACCTGTATAGGACCCAGACAAGGGTGCCCACTTCTAACCCAGGCCCACTTAGCCCACACATAACCTATGTAGGACTCAGACAAGGGTGCCCACTTCTAACCCAGGCCCACTTAGCCCACACATAACCTATGTAGGACTCAGACAAGGGTGCCCACTTCTAACCCAGGCCCACTTAGCCCACACATAACCTATGTAGGACTCAGACAAGGGTGCCCACATCTAACCCAGGCCCACTTAGCCCAAACAAAACATATATAGGACCCAGACAAGTGTGCCCACTTCTAACCCATGCCCACTTAGCCCATACATAATCTATATAGGGCCCAGACTTGAGTGCCCAGTTCTAACCCAGGCCCACTTAGCCCATCTATATCCCACAAGGGATCCACCGAATTTGCCCAGTTTTAACCCATGCCCACCTTGCCCACATAGTACCAACATGGAACCCAGTATAATTGCCCAGGTCCAGCCCATGCCCACCTCTAACCCAGACAGCCCACACCTTCCCTATATGGGGCCCACTTGTGCGTGTTTGCTGGGAGTGCGCGATAGTCTGGCTAGTGGGACTGTGCCGACCGGGGACCGTCCCGCGTTGGGACTGTCCGTCTGGGAATCCACAAAACATAGTTCCATAGGATAGAGGTGAAACCACAAGATTAATGGATTGGACAGCATTTAATACTGAGTTTAACTTAAAAAAAAAACCGACCTATCCCTTTAAATCTACAGTACACACACACACACACACACACACACACACACACACACACACACACACACACACACACACGGACCCGCCGCAAGGGTCTATTTGGGGTCTTTGGGGCTAAAATGTCCCCGAATGGTGGTCAGTGGTTAAAACGGTTGAAACTCCCATATTGAAAAGATAAAAGAAAAGTGTAAAAGTGACATGATTAGCCCAACCTGTGAGTCTGTGCAACTTGAGGACAGGATTCAACATGGCTTCCAGCTGCTGCTCCATTTGTCTCTGTTCCGTTGGAAAACTTCTGGACGACATCTCTGTTGAAAAGCTTTAGTAGTTCCTCCTCTGTGTTGAAAAGCCTCAGTAATTCCTCCTCGTTAGAAACATCTCTGTGTTGAAAAGCTTCAGTAATTCCTCCTTAGCCTGACTTCAGTCTAAATACTGAAGTGAAACGAAGTGCTCGTTTCACTTGAATCACAAAGAAAAAATAAGGCAGTATTTTTACGGTGCTGATTCAGGGCTGAGCCAGGCTAGTTCCTCCTCGCTCCGCATTGGAGACAATAAGCTTTCTGCTGCTGGGATACAGAGAACTGACTGTTGTCTCTGTGTACTAATGTCATCTGAACAACATTCTCCTCCAGGACTAGAGCTTCCTTTCCGTTGCAGAGAGCAGAGCCAGAGCCTTGGAAATAGACAGAGTTACGCCAACTCCGTTCACTTCATGGGGCCAGTGCAATGGCGGCTCCTCTACATAGACTTCTACTGGATAGTGACAACGAATAGGGACAGCCGGAAGTTACTGAATGCATTGGAGCCTGCTGTGGGCTCGCAAGTACTAGAACCACGTGACCAGACTATTTTCTGCCCCCTCAATGTCGCAACTCTGGCTCTGCACTCTGAGCAGAGCCAGTGTTGCCAACTGCCAAAAACCAAAATGCACTAGTGGCACTTCCAAAATGCGCTAGAATGCGCTAGAGCAGTGGGTTTTCAACCATTTTCATACCAGGGACCACTGTTTATTCTGCATTTTAGCCACGGGGGACCACCGTTTGATGTTGAGTTAATTAGTCCCTCGGACTAATTTAGGAGAAATAACTGACAAAATGTTGGTCAAAATAGCAATTCTTCTACATTTCTAAATGTGTAGATTCTTGAAAATTAGGTAATTCAGATGGTTAAATATGATTTATTTATTGACAAATGCGCCAAGTTGGCAACACTGCGTCAGAGCTACGCCAACTCCGTTCACTCCATGGGGTCTGTAGTCCAATGGCGGCTCTTATACATAGACTAGTACCAAAGATACTCTATTTATAAAGATGGCCATACTCCCATTGGCGCCACTATATAAAATGACATGGACTACAAAGCCTACAAATGGTCTCCTAAGTAGTAATGGTTTAGATCAGAGCCCCCTATCTGTCGTATGTGAAACTGCAGATTACAAAGAGACTCTTCCTGACTCCTAACAAATCTCGCGAGAGTTGGGCGGTGGGATAAAGAATAATTTATAACAAAGTGAAATTTCTTCTGTTCTGTTTATCTAATAGAAGCCATTTTACTATGAATATGCTGTAAATATTATATGCCTTTTGATGATGGGGTGCAGTATTTAGTTCAGTGTCCATGGAGTTAAGGAATGGATCATAAGTTGTGTTCACGTTCATTCTACCATTGGAAATGAATAGACTCCAACATACTTCCGGTCTCCTAATATTGTACCCGCCCCCTCCTTCTAGAGTCAGGAAGCAACGTAAGTATGACCCTCTTTGTCATTGGCCTCTTGGCTATTACTGTAGAGGCGAGCAGTACCGCCCCATCGTGACGTCGTCCCTGTACCAGAAATGGATTCCGCATTCATTTCTCCAAAATACTTTTCAAAAATAATTTGTCAGGGGCGGATCTAGGCGTGGGTATGGGGGGGGGGGGGGGGGGGGGGGGCTCTCCAGGTCCCAGCACCAGACATTTCTTTCAGGAGCAGTGAATCATAATGGCCTCCTAAAGGCCTCACCAAGGGTTGTTGGGCTGAAACAGAGGTGTCATGAGTGAATAACTAATAATTATTACACAATAAATAGTCAACCTCATTTCTAACGTCTATTTTTATTGTCACATCACACCTGGTACAAGCTCTGATGGATAGTTTGCAGACAAAAGACAAAAATATAAAATGAAAGAAAGGAAGAAGTAGCATACTGTAAAGGCTATAGTGTGTGTGTGTGTGTGTGTGTGTGTGTGTGTGTGTGTGTGTGTGTGTGTGTGCGCGCACGCGCGCGCGCGCGCGCATGCAACTAAAAAATATATATAATGAAGAAAAACAATGTATTTGATTGAAATTGAAACAAAAAGGTCCACTAAATAGTAACTGAACTACTAATATATGTCTACAAAACTACCGGTGCACAAATTGAAATATAATTTTAAATCCTGGTGTTAAACAATTAAACAAATCCATGTATATTTGAAAACAGTGAAAATAGCAGATCTCCAGTAAATGTTCACAATGTGTCCTGAGGCCTAATGTCACTAAACATGGATTAGGGATTAAGCCAGGATTCAACAAGTATTCTGGTTTATTATATCCTGGATCAGCAATTAACTGGTTTCATTTACTGGTTAATCTAACCTGGATATGTTGAGGCTTGATTGGGTTTCATGAAAGCAATGTCAAACTAGTTACCATGGAAACTAATGTGGTGGATTTAGGCTCACAGCATTCATTAGGCTGTCAATCTGACCACAAACCAATGAGTTCAATTATTATGTTTTATCGGCCTTGATTAAAACATCCTATTGGTGCCATTAATGAACTAACAAGCCCTAAATTAAAGATATCTAGATCAAAGAACCATACATTACACACAGCACATCAGTGTCTCTTTTTCGTCCCTAAGCACACTTTTTATATCCTAAAAAACTCAGAGCACACTTAGATATACCCCATTTTTTTTTTTTTTTTTTTTTTGAAAACGTCTACACAATGTCTATACAATATTGTGCACACACAATTTGTGCTCAATTTGTCAAGACAAAGAAATATTTCTAAAAATCAAGTAGTTAAAACAAAGTAGTAAAAACAAGAATAAAAGTCTTTGGCCACACTACAATGGTCTTAACATTGAGCACCTTTGTACAGAAAAAAAAGTAAAAAAAAAAAAAGTTAAAAAAAAGAAAGAAAAAAAAAAGGAATTATGTTTTGGCAACAATACAACGTTCGTTTTTACGCTCTCAAGAGTTAAAATATTAGTCATGTGAATTAGCCCCAAATCTACACAACTAGAGAATGTAGAAGATTAATGGTCATTTTGATCTGTAGGTTCAACTGTTTTGCTTCCCCAATCCAACCTGGAATTGTAGACATAAAGCAAAAGAAATCTTTAGTTTTGGGGTCTGTGGGGCTAAAATGTCATCAAATGGTGGTCCGTGGGTCAAATAAAATAGTGGGCCCTGGTATCATAATGGTTGAAAACCCTTTCCCACATTTGTCACATTATGGGTCTTGTATACTGTGTGTTCTCTGGTGACGTATCAGAAGCCTTTTATCACTGTAGCGTTTCTCGCACTGTTCACAGTGAAAGGGTTTCTCTCCTGTATGTACTCGCTGGTGGCTTTTTAGCTCGCCGCTAACGCGGAACCGTTTCTCACAGTGGTCACATGCATAGGGCTTCTCTCCTGTATGAATTCTCTTGTGTTTTTTTAGATCACCAATATCGCGGAACCGTTTCTCACAGTGGTCACAGGCGTGAGGCTTCTCTCCTGTATGGATTCTCTGGTGACGTTCGAGACGGGAGCTTTCCGCAAACCTTTTTCCGCACTGGGCGCATTGGTAGGGCTTCTCTCCAGTATGAGTTCTCTGGTGAGCTTTAAGATGCTCTCTTCTGCTAAAGGTTTTCTCACAGTCGTCGCAGTGGTGAGTTCGCTGGTGGCTTTTTAGCTCGCCGCTATCGCGGAACCGTTTCTCACAGTGGTCACAGGCATAGGGCTTCTCTCCTGTATGAATTCGCTTGTGTTTTTTTAGATCACTACTATCGCGGAACCGTTTCTCACAATAGTCACAGGCGTAAGGCTTCTCTCCTGTATGAATCATCTGGTGCTTTTTCAGAGTCCCCCTGTCACTGAAGCTCGCCCCACACTCGTGACAGTGGTAGGGTTTCTCTCCTGTATGAATTCTCTGGTGTGTTTTGAGATTATTGCTATGGCTGAAGCCTCTCCCACACTGGTCACAGTGGTAGGGCTTTTCTCCTGTGTGAACTCTCTGGTGTGATTTGAGGTGAGAAGTTTGGCTAAAGTTTGCGCCACACTGGTGACAGTGGTAGGGCTTCTCTCCTGTGTGAACTCTCTGGTGAATTATTAGATAATTTCTCACGCTGAACGTTGCACTACACTGGTCGCATTGATAGGGCTTCTCTCCTGTGTGAATTCTCTGGTGTTTTTTGAGCTGACCTCGGCGGCTGAACCGTGACCCACACTGGTCACAGTGGTAGGGCTTCTCTCCTGTGTGAATTCTCTGGTGAATTATTAGATGACCTTGCTGGCTGAACCGTGACCCACACTGATCACAGTGGTAGGGCTTCTCTCCTGTGTGAATTCTCTGGTGAATTATTAGATGACCTTGCTGGCTGAACCGCGACCCACACTGGTCACAGTGGTAGGGCTTCTCTCCTGTGTGAATTCTCTGGTGAATTATTAGATGACCTTGCCGGCTGAACCGCGACCCACACTGGTCACAGTGGTAGGGCTTCTCTCCTGTCTCAGCTCTCTGGTGTTTTTTGAGTCTCTTGCTTGTGAGGTCGTTTTCCACACCCTGGTTGAAGTAAGTATTCACATCTGGGTGGGGAAATAAAACAATTAAAATGTGAACTGTTTTGAAATAGCATTATATACTGTAGGTCTAGCCAGCTCTAGCATACAGACTAGAATGCAGTTCTGAAATTGCAAAGTGGGGTTGTAATGGTGATATGGTGGATTAATGGTCACTGATGATCTAATGTTGACATCCATCAATCATTCGATTGGCTGAGCAAGGAAGCTATGTACTGTATGATGATATAAAACTCTCATCTGAATATACATGACTATACAATAATATACACGTCTACACGACTAGAGAATGCAGAAGATTAATTGTCATTTTGATCTGTATGTTTGATTGTTTGTTTTGTTTCCCCAAATCCAGCATGGAGTTGTGGACAAAAGCAAAAATAAATCTTTAGTTTTGGGGTCTGTAGGGCATTATTAGTCAAGTAAAGCATCAAAAATAACATCAGTTGTTGTTGAAGTTGCAACAGACACACAGCATGCATAAACCTAAAGGTCTGACTCAGAGAGTTTTCTGTTTTCAATGATGAAATGCTGTTGGTTTAGTGGTGACACAGCTGTAGTTAGTTAGTAGCAGTAGTAGTGTTTCACATCATTTTAAATATAAGCAGTGTTGTAGTGGTACTTTTAGAAGTGGGGGGGACGCCTCTTAAAGGGGAATTCCACCCATTTTCATTTTTTTTTTCTGAGAGTGTACAAATGTGAACCAAATGGACCCTAGCGGGTCCATTTGGTTCCACAAAAACATACGGTAGGCCTACTTTTGCCCCAAAAAATATTTTAGATATGAGAAGTAAGGGGACCCCCCCCCCCCCCGCGTCCCCCCTACACTACACCCCTGAATATAAGCACTTTCATTTGAAATATCTTGGGTTGTTTTGGTTTTTGGGGGGGGCTGGGTATTTAGGGGGCACCCCCCCCCATGCCCATGCCTAGATCCGCCCCTGCTTGTGTTCAAGATGCTAATGAAGTAGACGTGAGTCGTTGTTATTCAAAGGACTGTCTCTCAGACGACCTTGATCAACTACCTACTAAACAACACATGCTAATTAGTAGAAACAAGTTGACGTGAGTATTATTCTGTCTGCCAGCTCAACAGCCTGGCTCACCATGAAGCCATGCAACCACATTTTAAAGATATTTCAAATTAAACTGCTTATATTTAAATCGATTTGAAACATTAGGCTACTAAAACTAATTAACTACAATTGTCACACAGGTAATAAACCAATGACCATGTCATAATTCAACAGCCCAGATGGCTGTTACTTGCTGAATATAAGTAGGTATTGGGTATGAATGTCTAATCTACAATATCTCTAAATCTAGATGTTCTGTTATAGGTAGCCTTTAAGCATGCCAAAATACATAGCTATTATGTATTCAATGTGGGGGTTTTGGTTGGTGAAGTTCGTTGTATTGTTTCTAAATTGTTAGCACAAGCTTTGATGTTTTGTTGTTTGTTTAACCACCCTATTAGCAGTGTGGGCAAGTTACTGGGAAAATGTATTAAGCTACACTACTTGTTACTCTCGAAAAAATGTAGCTAAGCTACACTACCAGCTACACAACAAAAGTAGTTTGACGTAGCTTGCTACATCAACACTACACACACACATATATATATATATATATATATATATATATATATATATATATATATATATATATATCAACTTAATGTACAACCTTCTAAATAATAATCATAATAATAAAATACTATAATTAAAAATCATAATAATAATAATCTAGGGGTGGGTTTGAATCTGGGATGGTGGCATGTTTAGGTTTTGGGAGGTTTTCTACCCATTAAAAATGAGTGGAATTTGAAAATGTGTGTGGGAAGATGTAGTAAGCTAACATCCTTGTTACTCGAAACAAGTAGTGTAGCTTCACTAGCTATTCCCAGAACAAATAGTAAGCTACACTACAAAATGTAGTTAAGCTATGTAGCTTAGCTACTTGTAACAAGCTACTGCCCATCACTGCACAAGCTTTGATGTTTTGTTGTTTGTTTAACCACATTAGACAGATCTTGGGCGTAGTGATGTGGACACACAAAACATAGTTCCATAGGATAGAGGTGATATTAATGGATTGGACAGCATTTAATACTGAGTTTAACTTAAAAAAAACTATCCCTTTAAGGTTATTTACTCATAGGACACACACACACACACACACACACACACACACACACACACACACGAAATCAAACGGACCCGCCGCAAGGGTCTATTTGGGGTCTTTGGGGGCTAAAATGTCCCCGAATGGTGGTCAGTGGTTAAAACGGTTGAAACTCCCATATTGAAAAGACAAAAGAAAAGTGTAAAAGTGACATGATTAGCCCCAACCTGTGAGTCTGTGCAACTTGACGACAGGATTCAACATGGCTCCCAGCTGTGTTCTTTCTCCCTGCTGCTCCATCTGTCTCTGCTCCGTTGGAAAACTTCTGGACGACATCTCTGTTGAAAAGCTTCAGTAGTTCCTCCTCGTTAGAAACATCTCTGTGTTGAAAAGCTTCAGTAGTTCATCCTCGTTAGAAACATCTCTGTGTTGAAAAGCTTCAGTAGTTCCTCCTCGCTCCGCATTGGAGACAATAAGCTTTCAGCAGCTGAGATACAGAGAACTGACTGTTGTCTCTGTGTACTAATGTCATCTGAACAACATTCTCCACTAGAGCTTCCTTTCCGTTGTAGAGAGCAGAGCCAGAGTGTCGTCAGAGCTACGCCAACTCCGTTCACTTCATGGGGTCTGTAGTCCAATGGCGGCTCTTCTACATAGAGACACACGGAGACTACAAATTTCACGCCCCCAAATGAAACAGCGGCTACCCAATAGGGTTCGTTAGAACAGGGTATTCCAGCGGTCAGTGCAATCCCTGCAATCCCTGTCACAAAATACCGTAATTTCACTAATTTATTACTGAGGTTGTAGCACTTTATTCTGTGTTCTGATGACGTTTAAAATAAGATTTATTTATCCTTATTACTGTCACACACCTGCCATCTGAATATACAGCCCACAATGTACTATAATATACTCCATCAGAAATTCACATGTACTAGCATTATAAATGATATATACGTCATGGTCCCATCCCTTGAGATTTTCAATACTCAGATATATTAGCTGTGTTTTGTTTCATATGCTATGTATTTGTTTATAATGATCCAAACGGCATTTTACAAGACTAGTTAATACTCCTCTGCATAATTCACTATGGTAGTTGAAAATGTCAGTATATGTCACTCCTCCAAATATAGCTGGCTTATTTTCCCAATTAATCAGCCACATTTATTATTACAACAAGCTGACAACAGTAAAACAGCTGTCAGAGCTCCGAGGTAGGTAAAACATAATAATAAGCTGTGACATGTACCAAATATAGACATGAATGAACAAAGTCAGTCGGGATTGGTGTGTATTGTTGAGAATTCGACTCTTCAAAGTCGGCGATTGTAGCCTCGTAAAGACAGTTACGTCATTTAAAAGCGACAGGTTCTCTGTCTGCAGTCTCCTCTCTGCTCTGTTAGCATTATGGGTAACTAATTCAAGTGGTAAATTAAATGTGAAACACGACCTCTATTGAGAAAAAACAACAACATGTGTTGAGAAAGACTTCATACATTTGGAATCATATTTTTATTCAAATCAATATAGTCTTCTGTTCATTTCATATTGTTTTAAGGGTAGGCTAACTACAGTGGAATTTCAGTGGACTTCAGTGGGCTGCCGGCAGTCCCCCTTTCTGACGTACCCTCTTGCGTCTCCGCTGTTTCATGACATTTGTAGTCCCCGTGTGTCTCTATAGACTATGACTGTAGAGGCGAGCAGTACCGCCCCATCGTGACGTCGTCCCTGTACCAGAAATGGATTCCCCATTCATTTCTCCAAAAGACCTTTCGAAAATTAATTTATATAATGACAATTACACCACGCACAAAGCCAACTCGGGTCGTGACAACAAATCATGACAACACACACAATCTTTTGGGGCAAATCAAATGATTTCTAAGAAGAAAAACGAAACAAAGTTGTTCAGATCATATCCTGATGTTTTTTTTTTTTCTTCTTGCAAATTGAATGTAACCCCTAGAGGGGAGTAGAGTCAAGAGAGAGAACTCGATTTAAAGAGCGTTCTATACAGGCAGGTGTCAGGACGTCAGCTGTGGGTCCTCACAACGCCATACCGGTACAGCGTTGTGAGGCAGAGACACGCGTGGTTGCAACTGTTATCTTGGTAAGCCTTTAGGCCTGTTTGCCATGTTTTTATATGTATTTTATGGGGTTTCGTCTATGAATTGCATTGTAAATTAAGCTTGTTATATTGTCAGGTCCTCACTACGCTTGAACCCTGTAGCTGTAGTGGTGAGGTTGTATGGTCCATTTGTTTGGGGTGCGGCCACTCAACACTAAGTCGTGTAGAACTGTGAGTAGCATGTCAAGCCTGGTAACAAGAAATGGTGTGTTCTATGTGATATGCAAATGTGTGTCAACTTGTTCTAACATGCATTGTCGATGTCGTTAACAGCTACAGGTGGAGACGGGGCTTGTATGTCAGTGGGTGACCAGTTGAGATGCGGGATAGATGTGCTTTAAACTAAATGCTGTAATTGGGTAAGGGGATGCTTTTGGTATTTGTATATATGGAATTTTGAAAACTTATTCTGTTATTTTGTAACACTTGTGCATTGGTATATATATATATGGACGGAGTGATATGTGTATATTGAACTGTCATTTCAGGCTATAATGAAGTTTGTTCTTTATTGTAGATCCTTGTTGAATGTGCAACGACTGCGAACCGTTGTCCCTTTTCCTTACTTGAAACTTTAGGTGTTGTTAACCAACTTCCCATTTTCCCCTGTGCTTCCAACATTTTTAATATTTTGATACAAATAAAGTCTGTTTTAAACCTGTTTTACTAAATAAAACATTTTGTTAACTTTTGTACCTAAATCCTGGTCCTGTCTCAAATCCTTGAACCTTGGAGGTTACATTTTGGCGTAGCCGGCAGGACAGGACCCATTAAAATTATTGTTGGAACAAATTAAGTTGGGAGTTGGTTTAAATTTTAGTATTGCTTGTAAAAGGAAAAGGGACAGCGGGTGAAGACGGCCGCGCCTGCACTGCGGAGAACCAGGGGCCTGCCAATCAACCGGATCTACACCGGACCAGTCATGGAGGAAGAACTGGCGAGCCTCAGAGAACAGCTTGAACAAATGAGGGTGGAAAATGAGAGACTCAAACAACCACCTGGCAGAGGTAATGGGGCACGGGAAGTTATGTATGTCCCACGTGAAAGAAAATGCCCACATTTTTCTGGTGGACCTGGGACTTTGTCTGTAGAAGACTGGCTGGAGGAGATTGAGTGTTCTACCAGGGGGCGGCAGATGTCAGAAATAGATAAAGCACTTTTCATGTATGATCATTTGGAGGGGGAGGCTAAGGCAGAAATAAAATTTAGACCACGTAGGGAACGTGAAGACCCTAAGTTAATTTCTGATGTACTAACGGAACTATATTCATGCTCTACCTCCTATGTTTCATTACAACACCAGTTCTTTGATCGTAGACAAAAAGAAAGTGAGTCACTACATGAATTTTCCCTGGCATTGTTGTCTATCATGGACAAAATAACAAAATCTAATGCTGATGCTATGCCTAACTCCAATCAGGTTTTACGTGACCAGTTCGCTGAGGGGGTCCGAGACCATATGCTTCGCAGGGAGTTGAAGAGGCTTGTGCGCCAGACCCCTGGGGTGTCACTCCTGGACTTAAGGAAGGAGGCCATTCGTTGGGTGGAGGAGGGACATCCCCAGGGGGCAAGGTACACGCGTTTAACACCTCACTCCCATGAGACTCAGGCTATAGCAACGTGTGAGGCAGCTAATGCTAAGCCATCAGAATTTTCAGAGCTGAAGGAAATTGTAATGAAACAGCAGGAGCAACTGGATATGTTGATTAAAACGCTGGGTGCACAGGGTGGGCCTAACAGGGGAATACAGAGGCCAAGACAGGCCACACGGTATAAATGGTCTCCAGAGGGTCAACCTATATGTTTTCGCTGTAATCAGACAGGACACATAGCTCGTTTTTGTGTGAAAAATAGCCAAAACAGTCAAACTACAGTCCTGTCTGACAATAGGCAGCAGGGAGAGGAGATGGAACAGGAAAAAAACTAGAACCCCCCAGCGTGCAGAGCCACATGTTGGAGGTGGGGGTGTTGGGCTCAAATACTAATGACTCAGACCGTGCTAAGTTATTTCAGAAATTGGTGGGTTCATGCCCTGTAATATCAATGAAATGGTGTGATGTTGACATCCCTTCTTTGCTTGATACCGGGTCAATGGTTTCCACAATTACAGAGAGCTTCTTTAATGAGCACTTTTCAGCGTTGGGTGAACAGGATATTGAGGACTGTCGTTGGTTGGGCCTTAAGGCGGCCAATGGCCTTGATATCCCCTATATTGGGTATATAACATTAACAGCAACTGTCTATGGAACACAGGTTCCTAACTGTGGAGTCTTAGTTGTAAAAGATCCCCCCACTCCCAGCGGCCTAGAGCAGAAAAAATCTATTCCGGGTGTTCTAGGTATGAATATTGTAAGGGATTTTTATTATGCATTGTTTCGCCAACATGGCTCCTCACTCTTTCGGACACCACAGGTTGAGTCAGCCCACCCAGCATGGAAGCTGGCCCTTCGCTATTGCGAGAAAATGGAAGCCGTGTTAAATTCTACAGAGGCATATAAGGTGAAAGTTCAGGGCAAGACACCAGTGTATGTAGCTGCAGGCACACTAGCTATGATTCCTGTCACCTGCCCACAACTTCCATCCTCTAGTACTGTTGACTTTTTATTGGAGCCGCTCGGCCCAGATGAAGGAACCCTCCCTGAGGGTCTGTTGCTGTCACCAGCATTAGTTAAAGCGGAGAGAGGTCTTCTTTATGCTCCTATTACTAATGTGGGTACTAGTGATGTGTGGCTTGCACCACGTAGAGTAATCGGGTCTGTGCAGGTGGCAAAAGCAATGTTGAGACATGCAAATCCTACTGTGGCACTGTCGTATGATGAATCTTCACATGAGTATGTAGCGCAGGTTTCCTCACACGAGGCACATGATGGGGTAAACCAGGGGGTTGATTTTGTCATGCCTACTTTTACAAATCTGTCGGAAGGGGATGCAAACCAAGCTGAACAACTACTAGGTAGATATCAGGACATATTCTCTAAGGGAGAGGGTGATGTGGGGTGCACCAAACTCATTACTCATGAAATTCCATTATTAGATGCGGCCCCAGTCCGCCAGCCATATCGTAGGATCCCTCCAGCACAGTATGAAGCTGTGCGAGCCCACATTCAACAGTTGGTGGATAGTCAAGTTGTCAGGGAAAGTAGCAGCCCCTACTCATCACCAATTGTGGTGGTACAGAAGAAGGACGGGGGCATCCGGATGTGTGTCGACTATCGCCAACTCAACGCCAAAACCCATAGGGATGCATTCCCCCTACCCAGAATTGATGAATCCCTTGATGCCCTCTCTGGAGCCTGCTGGTTCTCCACCCTGGACTTAGCCAGTGGATACAACCAGGTAGAGATGGCAGAACATGATAGGAAAAAAACAGCATTCTGTACACCTTTTGGCCTGTTTGAATTTAATAGGATGCCTTTTGGACTATGCAATGCACCGGCAACCTTTCAAAGGCTGATGGAGCGATTGTTTGGTGACCAGCGCCATAAGTCTGTCCTGTTATTTTTGGATGATGTCATTGTGTTTTCCTCTACAGTTCAGCAGCATTTGGAAAGACTGGAGATGGTTTTCCAACGCCTCAAAGAGCAAAACCTAAAAGTCAAACTGTCTAAATGTAATTTCTTCCAGAAGCAGGTGTTGTATTTGGGGCACATTGTGTCTGAACAAGGGGTTTCCACTGACCCAGAGAAGGTTGCTGCTGTACGCAACTGGAGGCGGCCTACACACCTGAGCGACTTGCGTTCATTCCTGGGCTTCACATCATACTACAGGAAGTTTGTGGAGGGATACTCCAAACTGGCTGCCCCACTCCATTATCTGGTTGGCCAACTGAGTCCTCGGAAGGGTAAGACCCCAAACATCCCACTGTTGTCCCGGTGGGACGAGAAATGTGAGCAAGCGTTCCAGGCACTGCGTGAGAAACTTTGTACATCACCTGTATTGGCATTTGCGGACTTTACCAAACCTTTTATCCTTGAAGTAGATGCCAGCCACCAAGGCCTAGGAGCTGTCCTATCACAGGAACACGAGGGAAAGCCCAGACCAGTTGCCTATGCAAGTCGCAGCTTAAAGAGAACGGAGCGGAACATGGAAAATTACAGTTCAATGAAATTAGAGTTCTTAGCTCTCAAGTGGGCAGTCTGCGAAAAGTTCAGAGAGTACCTATTAGGAAATGCTTTCATAGTGTACACCGATAATAACCCCCTTTGTCATTTGCAGACTGCTAAACTGGGGGCCATCGAGCAACGGTGGGCATCGGAACTGGCGTCTTTCAACTTCACACTCAAATACCGTCCAGGGCGATCAAATTCCAATGCAGATGCCTTGTCCCGACTACCCTTGGAAGAGGCGTCTCCTGGTATGGCGGTGCCCAGGCAGCTTGCGGCCAGTGTGGGTAGACCAGCAGACCAAGTGATGGCCACGTGCAGTGCAATAACCACTCTGCCTTGCTGTACACGACCAGACCTCGCTGCGCTACAAGCCGCAGATCCGGTGGTGGGCCCAGTCCTGGCACTCTGGCGGAGAGGGCGCGTGCCGGATGCAAGGGAGAGGGAGGGCCTGAGTAAAGACAGTAAGGAGTTGATCCGGAAGTGGGACCGATTGTTGGAGAAGGAGGGATGCCTGTACCGCCTCACCTATTCTGCAGATGGAAATAAGGAAGTCCACCAGCTGCTGCTGCCACAGATGCTGCAGAAAGAAGTTTTCACCAGCCTCCATGATGCCCATGGCCACCAGGGGATTGACCGTACTACTGAGCTGGTGAGGAGTCGCTGTTTCTGGCCAGGTATGCTGAAGGATGTGGAAAGATGGTGCAGAGAATGTCAGCGGTGCATTTTAGCCAAGGCCATGAGGCCAAAAGTGAGAACTTACATGGGCACGCTCCAGGCTTCCAGCCCCAATGAGATTTTGGCTATCGACTTCACATTGCTGGAGCCTGCGAGTGATGGGAGGGAGAATGTCCTGGTCCTGACTGACGTCTTCACCAAGTACACATTGGCCATTCCTACAAGAGATCAGCGTGCGAGCACGGTGGCTGATGCATTGGTTCGGAGTTGGTTCCATCTTCTCGGCGTACCATGCCGTCTTCATGCAGATCAAGGCAGAAATTTTGAAAGTAACATCATCCAGCAGCTATGTAAGCTCTATGGCATAAAGAAAAGTCGTACCACTGCCTTCCACCCACAGGGAAATGGTCAATGCGAACGCTATAACAGGACATTACACGATCTGCTGCGCACACTGCCGCCGGATAAGAAGAAGCGTTGGCCTCAATATCTCTCCCAGCTGACGTATGCCTATAACACCACAGCCCACCAGACTACAGGGGTGAGTCCGTACTTTTTGATGTTTGGTCGCCAGCCACAATTACCTGTTGACTTCTTGCTCGGCAGCAGCAGTGACGGATCCAGCGGCGGATCAGTGGAGGACTGGATCCAGGAGCATCAACACAACTTGAGGGAGGCCTACAGCCAAGTGAGAGAACGGCTACAGGAGAGACTGGAGCGTAGAAACCTCAAACATGATGTCGGCATCCAGGACGTCGGCTTCCAGGAGGGTGAGCTGGTCTACCTGAAAAACCATCAGGTGCGAGGACGAAATAAAATTCAGGACGTTTGGAGCCCGGGTATGTACAGAGTGGTGAGATGTCCAGGTGACCGGGGGACCGTTTACTCTGTAGTGCCCATTGACCAGGACGGCCCAGTGAAGCAGGTACATCGGTCAGAGATGAGGGCTGTCGGTGCCAGAGCAGAACCAGAGACTGTGGCCAGGATATCGGACTCGGAGGAAACGGATGATTCGGGGTCAGAAACTGGAGAGTCCATATGTGTAATTCTGGAGAGCAATGATCATAATACTGATGGCGACGATGACTATGATGACGATGATGATGAATATGATGACTATACAATGACTGACTCTCTCACCTCTTCACCAGGTCTAGAACAGCCAAGTTATACCATCATAGAGGTGGGCGAATCATACTATAGGCCCAGGCGTACCACCCGGGAGACGGCCGGACAGCACTCTAATCCCCATCATCTTCCCCAGTCTGCATGCCCGGAGCAGGAAACCCAGACGGTTTGGTAGAGTATGGTGGCTGCTCTTTCTCTGGCAACTTGTACTATCCATTTTTAGGGTGAATCGTCGGGGCGACGATTCAACTTTGGGGGGGTAGAATGTAACCCCTAGAGGGAGTAGAGTCAAGAGAGAGAACTCGATTTAAAGAGCGTTCTATACAGGCAGGTGTCAGGACGTCAGCTGTGGGTCCTCACAACGCCATACCGGTACAGCGTTGTGAGGCAGAGACACGCGTGGTTGCAACTGTTATCTTGGTAAGCCTTTAGGCCTGTTTGCCATGTTTTTATATGTATTTTATGGGGTTTCGTCTATGAATTGCATTGTAAATTAAGCTTGTTATATTGTCAGGTCCTCACTACGCTTGAACCCTGTAGCTGTAGTGGTGAGGTTGTATGGTCCATTTGTTTGGGGTGCGGCCACTCAACACTAAGTCGTGTAGAACTGTGAGTAGCATGTCAAGCCTGGTAACAAGAAATGGTGTGTTCTATGTGATATGCAAATGTGTGTCAACTTGTTCTAACATGCATTGTCGATGTCGTTAACAGCTACAGGTGGAGACAGTGCTTGTATGTCAGTGGGTGACCAGTTGAGATGCGGGATAGATGTGCTTTAAACTAAATGCTGTAATTGGGTAAGGGGATGCTTTTGGTATTTGTATATATGGAATTTTGAAAACTTATTCTGTTATTTTGTAACACTTGTGCATTGATATACGGTATATATATATATGGACGGAGTGATATGTGTATATTGAACTGTCATTTCAGGCTATAATGAAGTTTGTTCTTTATTGTAGATCCTTGTTGAATGTGCAACGACTGCGAACCGTTGTCCCTTTTCCTTACTTGAAACTTTAGGTGTTGTTAACCAACTTCCCATTTTCCCCCTGTGCTTCCAACATTTTAAATATTTTTGATACAAATAAAGTCGTTTTTAACCTGTTTTACTAAATAAAACATTTTGTTAATATTTGTACCTAAATCCTGGTCCTGTCTCAAATCCTTGAACCTTGGTGGTTACATATAGATATTGCTTGGTAATATTGTGTGTGTTGTCCTCCTGATTTATCACGAGCCGGGTTGGCTTTGTCCACCGCATAATCGTCTTTATAGTGATCATTTTCTAAAAAAAGTATTTGAGGAAAATGAATGAGAATTCCATTTCTGGGACACGGGCGACGTCATGAAAGGGGTCGGACTGCTCAGCTGGATAGAGAACAATAGGGACAAGTCCTGTACCCGGAAATAGGCAGAAATGCATTGGATTCAGGCAACATCACAGCTTTATACAATGACTCTTAAATCACGTTATTTTAAATAGTTTTGTTGTAATAGTGCAACATAAACATTTTAAAGACTTTAGACTTTAGTAATAGTACATATGTTGAACAAAGTGTTGAATAAAGCAATGCATTTCCAACTCCACTGTGTCCCAGTTAGGGATGACCAAACAGGGGACCGGCTCGGGCGCTCTCAGTTTCTGTCACCTCAATGTCGCAACTTTTCTGCTAGATGACTCTGGTGGGTCGCACGAGAAGTCGGCCCGCCGCGAAGTCGGCCCGAATCGTGTGGAGAGGTCGGGCCGCGGCTGTGGAGAGGTCGGGCCGCGGCTGTGGAGAGGTCGGGCCGCGGCTGTGGAGAGGTCGGGCCGCGGCTGTGGAGAGGTCGGGCCGGGGGAGTGGAGAGGTCGGGCCGCGGCTGTGGAGAGGTCGGGCCGGGGGAGTGGAGAGGTCGGCCCATGTCTGTGGAATAGTTAGTTACTTAGTGAGCTAGTGTCAGCTGTTTTAGGCCCTTGTATATCATTATCCTTATTATTGTGCTCTACAACAGAATGTAGAAGATTAATTGTCATGTTGATCTAGTGAATTGACTGCTTTGTTTCCCTGGTCCAGCAAAAGTGATGTGATTGACTGATAATTGCTGAGGGTATGTTCACACTTGGACCCGAGGTGAAATTGCTTGCTAATGGCTTCAATAACTTTAAAGTAAAATTAACTCCAGACAACTCTGACATGATCAACTCTATGAAATAACTCCAACACTGAAGCCAATTTAACTCTAAAGGTGTTGAAATACACTTTGGGAGTTGAAATCAACTCTGAAATATGTAACCCTGAAATTTTAATTTTTGCTGTGTACTGTTTCCCACAATTGGGAAATGAAAATGACGTAATTCAGATGTTTAAGTATAATGTAACATTATACTTGGGAGCTCAAAGTGTATAAAAGTGATTATTACATTATTCTTGTCTAAAGTTCCGTTCCTTTCCTCAACCCTAGTCCTGCTGCAGTTTGGAAGAACACATCCACAATGTTTCAAACTGTTTTAAATATGTGTTATTGTCTAATTACTTTAACTCTGGTAAAGAGTGAAATATGTATTTATTCAACTCTGGGAGTTCAGGCATGTGTCAACCTGTTAGCCATTGCTATAGTCAAAACAAACATTTTGTATCCTAAAGCATAGAATGTATCCTTTTAGCCACATTACTGCAATCTGAAGCATAGATTTACATGAATTACTTCAATAACTTTAATGTACACTGGTAAAGAGTGAAATATGTATTTATTCAACTCTGGTAAAGATAAAACATTTAATTATTCAACTCTAGTTGAGAGTAAACCAGTATTATTGAACATGCATATGTCTTGATAATGGTTGATATGCAGTGATGATGGTGCCTATACATGTCTATTGTCATGACTTGATAATGGTTGATATGCAGTGATACTGGTGCCTATATACATGTCTATTGTCACAACAGCAAGACATATCAAGCATAAAAGACTTGATGATGGTTGGTATATGGCCTGATAATGGTTGATATGCAGTGATAATGGTGCCTATGCATGTCTATGATATGCAGTGATAAAGGTGCCTATGCATGTCTAATGGGCCGACTTCTCCACACCCCCTGGCCGACTTCTCCACACAACCTAGCCGACTTCTCCACACCACCTAGCCGACTTCTCCACACCACCTAGCCGACTTCTCCACACCACCTAGCCGACTTCTCCACACCACCTAGCCGACTTCTCCACACCACCTAGCCGACTTCTCCACACCACCTAGCCGACTTCTCCACACCACCTAGCCGAGCAGTTTTGCTCGGCCCGCCCAGAGGCACCCCCCCCCCCCCCCCCCCCCCACACACACACACACACACACACACACACACACACACACACACACACACACACACACACACACGGGCGCGCGCGCGTGTGTGTGTACACAGCTGTCAGTGTACTCAGCTGCTGGGGGGCATTTATACTTAGTTGTGTAAGTCTGGGGTTTTCAACCTTTTTCATCTCAAGGACCACCATTTATTCAGGATTTGAGCCACGGACCACCATTTTAGGATATTTTAGCCCCACAGGCCCCAAATCTAAAGATTTACTTTGCTATTGTCCACAAATCCAGCCTGCATTTGGGAAACAAAACAAGCAAAACATACATTCCAAAATGGTTAATTCAGATGATGAATATTTTAACTTTTGAGAGTGTAAAAATGAAACCAAATGGACCCGCAAGGGTCCATTTGGTTTCATTTTTACGTTCTCAAGAGTTACATCTGGTTAACCAACTTAGCTGAGGACCACCTGGAACCCTCTCAGGGACCACTGGTGGTCCCCGGACCACTGGTTGAAAACCCCTGGTGTAAGTTGTTGCTGCACTTCACTGCCCCTGTGCCCTAGTATTCTGTCAGTGTTGCTTTTATTCTCTTTTGTGCGAACTTGCCAATGTCTTACTGTTGTATTTTTAGGCCCAAATTATCTCCCACCTTATTTTTGGCCTCACGAAATTTCATTTTCAATAAAAAAAAAAACACACACACAAAAATATACAACAATTCAAGTTGCACATTCGGTCATTTTAGCTGTAACCGGAAATGGTATGGGTGCGGCTTCATGAAGCCGCCCCCATACCCTTTTCTCTTGCCTCTCCAGGTCCCAGCACCAGACATTTCTTTCAGGAGCAGTGAATCAAAATGGCCTCCTAAAGGCCTCATCAAGGGTTGTTGGGCTGAAACAGAGGTGTCATGAGTGACCCAGATAACCAATAATTATTACACAATAAATAGTTAACCACATTTCTAACGTTTATTTTTATTGTCACATCACACCTGGTACAAGCTCTGATGGATAGTTTTCAGACAAAAGACAAAAATATAAAATGAAAGAAAGGAAGAAGTAGCATACTGCAACGGCTATAGTGTGTGTGTGTGTGTGTGTGTGTGTGTGTGTGTGTGTGTGTGTGTGTGTGTGTGTGTGTGTGTGTGTGTGCGCGCATGCAACTAAAAAATATATATAATGAAGAAAAACAATGTATTTGATTGAAACAAAAAATGTCCACTAAATAGTAACTGAACTACTAATATGCAGTGTTGTTTGTTTGAGAATATTTTGTCTTAGTCTTAGTCTTAGTCTTTTGAGTAACACACATTTCGTCTTTTAGTCCCATTTAGTCTTCTGAAATTCATTTTTTTAGTCTTAGTCTAGTCGACAAAATATCAACATCGATTTAGTCTTAGTCTCAGTCTTAGTCTTTTTTTAGTCTTAGTCTTCTTTTAGTCTTAGTCTTCTTTTAGTCTTAGTCTTTTTTTAGTCTTAGTCTTTCAGTCTTAGTCTTTGTGATTTAGTCTTAGTCTTGCACTTTTAGTTTTACTAACTTTCAACATGCAATACAGATTATACAGACACTTTTAGTTTACATATGAAACATGTCTTGTTTTATTTTTACCATCAAAAAATGTACATGACCTATCATGGTCTGCCCTGTTCTCCCTGAAAAGTGCAATCAGTGCATTTAGCAAATATGACATTCATTTAGGCCAAAAGTACAACTTCTTGATGAATAAAACCAAATAACTCTGAACAAAATAATCTTCTACGGTAAAGTGCAATTTTCTTCTCAAAGAGCAACTGAACAACACTCAAATCAAGTTTCCTCAAATGGAAAAAATCTACAAATACATAAAATAAGAGAAGTAATGCCAAGTGCTTTCTGTTTAAGACAAGTACATCAAACCAAAACTCAAATTGCAAAAAATAAAATAAATAACCTGACCGGAGAACTCTGAACAAGAGAGTATGAAAAGAAATGGTACAATCTGTAAATATTACATTAAATGAAACAACTCTGGTTCAAGACATGAAAATAATTGCAATTGGTGGCTTTTCTGGAGAAACAGACTTATCTCCTATGCAACAACATGGATACTAACTTCACAAAGTAACCAGTCTCAGATACAGTGCGCCCTTCTAGGCTATACTTCAATGTACCTTAATCAACTGTATAAAAAAAAAAAAAAAAGACTGGACCTGAAATGTGCAGTGTGTGTGTGTGTGTGTGTGTGTGTGTACGTGTGTGCGTGTACGTGTGTGCAGTGTAGTCTGTGGTGCGTGTTCCTTTTCTTTTTTAGAGGTCTATTTCTTTCGATTCATTTTGAGAAAGGAGCTTCGTTGCAATGTGACTCTTGCTCTGTTGCGTTTGCCTCTGCTGAGATCACCTGCGACACTAAATACTCTCTCAGCAAACGCTTGGGAAGCTGGCATAGCCAACAAGTCTAACGCAAATGGTTTTAAACTGTGGTAAAAGGTGGCACTCTGTTCTAGCCAAAACCCTGTTGCAGTATCCTGTGTCATGGGATGAGAAAGTTCTTCCTTGTATTTGATGATCTGCTGTCTGATGCTGGTGGGGGGTCCCCGGCCAGGCCTTGCCGCGGCTGTTGTGGTACGGCACTTAGAAAGAAATCTAAACACCGGTTGGTTGGAGGAAGCTGGTGCTTCGGTTTCCTCCTCAATTTGTTCTTCTGCATCTGACAGGACATCTGTGTATGACTGAGTGGATGTGACTAAATAGTCCTCTGCCTTCCTCAGCAGTTCCTCAATATTTCCACCAGCCACGTCAACATTGACAAGGATTTCACAGACGGTTGGGTTGACAAAACAGGCAGCTGCTGCAAGTGGTGAGAACTTCTCATGGTCTGGATCCAGAAAGCGAGCAAACCTCTGGTACAGGCTTTCTTTCATGCGGTCTGCAAGAGTGGCGAGGTCTCTGTGGCGAGTGCTTCGTGAGAACTCAGTAAGGTGACTGTGCAGATCAAAGATGGAAGGGACCAGTAGGGACAGGGATGCGGTGTCACTCTGGAGGGTTTTGGTATGTTGTGCGAAAGGCTGCAGTAGCTCTTGCACTGCAGAAAGCTTTTGCCACTCGCTCACTTGCAATGTATCCCAACCCATGTCAGTTGCAACTTCGCACAGTACCGTTTTGATTTTGAGGAGTCGTTCAATCATATTGAAGGTGCTTGACCAGCGTGTGGTGCAGTCCTTTAGAACAACAAGACCACACTTTCTCATGACACTCTGTGTTGCAACTGAGGACTTGCGAAAGAGCTTCACCACATGCCTTGCTTTCTCGAGGATTCTCTTGACACCGCCTCCTTCTGCAGCATCAGGACCACAAGTTGTAATGTATGCACGGCACACGGGGTCCAGTTCCTGCCCAAGCTGACTTGCTGGTACCTATAATGAGAGGAAGAGACAAATAAGTCTAATTATAGTAATGATAAAATTATTTTGGGCAGGAATGCCTTTTATTATTATGTACATTAGCTATTATTAAGAAATATCAGATCTACATGCTCATAGCGTGCCATGGTGGTGTGCTATGAGCTTGTAGGTCTGACATTTAAAAAAAAATCTGGGGAGTTCCTGAATTACAGTTCAGTTGGGGGCATACATTTGATTGTGGGGTTCCTTAACATGAAATATTGAGGACCACTGACAAGTAGCCCTCAATATTTCAAATTGAGTTAACTAAACATGGCTCACCGCTGCTCATCAGGTTCAGGGTCTTCCGTTGAGGAGCCAGCAGAGTCTTCCTCTTCCTCGGAGCTGAAGTCATCTTCTTCTGCTGCTGGGGCGGTCTTAAAGGCTGCCACCATGTTACTCCCATTGTCTGTTATCACTGTAAGGATCTTTTCCTCTGGTATGGCCCACTCTTGCAGACATTTTGTCAACACATGCCTTAATTTTCTGTGCAGTGTGTGGGTGGGCTACTAATTCAAGAGCTAGCAATATGTGTTCAGGCATTTTTTTTTCAACACAAAAGTAGCATGCACTTATGGCCAGGAATGAGGCTGTGAGTCCTTTTTTTGTCCAAAAATCAAGGCCAATTGAAACTTTTCGCGCCAGAGCAAGTCTTTCTTTGAATTTCTTTTTCTCATTGGCATACTCTGCCTCAATCATATTGCCAGTTTTAGTTCTCTTTGGAACAGTTAGTCTCCGATCTACGACCTCCATCATTTCTAAAAAGTCCTCATCTGTAATTGTTGTGATTGGCAGACCTGTGCGTCCAATCCATCTGGATATAGCATCCTCCTTGAGTCTCTGTTCTTTAGAGTCACTTTTGTATTTGGAAGCACTGAAAAAAGACGTAGAAATATTCTGCTGCGCCTGGGGTGCAGGTTTACTCATTGTACTGGCACTACTAGCAGCACTGTTGCTTCCAGATCCTGTTGGCTCATCTGCAGCAGGAGACTCTGGCTGAGTAGAGGACTTCTGTTTCTTTATCTGTGAGGGTGAATAAGAAGGATTCAAGTTATGTTTTCCGTCATAATCCTTTCACCAACCCCCCCCCCCCCCACACACACACACACACACACACACACACACTCTCTCTCTCTCCCTTTCTCTCCCATCCCACACACACAGTCACACACTCTCTCTCTCTCCCTCACACACAGTCACACACTCTCTCTCTCACACACACACTCTTTCTCTCTCTCTCTCTCTCACACACACACACACACACACACACACACACACACACACACACACACACACACACACACACACACACACACACACACACACACACACACACACACACACACACTCACTCTCCCTCACACACACCCCTTTGTCATATGATAGCATCCACATGCACTATAATAGTAATTTTCTTCAAACGTGAATGCATTTGTTTCAAGGACAATACATTCGTTTTACACAAGTTGAGAGTATAGTTCAACGTAGTTTATGCTAATGATTCACAGAATTTTTCATTAATAATATACTCAATACTATAATATCTTTTTTCCACATTAAAACGTTTGGAAATCACTGGCTTATCTAATTAAATAAATGAAAATATATGCGCTTACCTTCTCATATAGGGTTGGATGAGTAGTCTCTAAATGTCGCTTGAGGTTGGTTGTGTTTTTTTCCCTTTTAGTTTAAGGTCACATACGGTGCATGTGCTTTTGTCTGTCTTGCCGTCATATTCAAAGTTTGACCAGACATCAACTCGTCGTTTTCGTCCATAAGCTTGCGATAAAACCGACATGTTTCTGTTCCCTCCACTTCACTGACGTTCTGCTGCTGCTGCATACGGGACATAGACGGAGCCGCGTAGCTGCTCACTGACTGACGCAGCCGTTGCCGGACCGCTCTCTAAACTGCCTGCTACGGTTTCTCACGGCAGTGCTGCCTGCATCGAGTAAAATAAAACCAAAACGGTTCAGCTAAACAAACTTGTTAATGAAATGTAGCGTCCTGAGATTTAAGCTGTAAACGTTTCCCAATGCGTGTCTCTGTTTTGGTAGTAGAACTTGTTTTTTTTTTTTGTAACCAGGCTTGCTGTCTTCCTCCGTGTACCATGCTGACGGTCAACCTAACTTAACGCATTGAGAACGTTCTGATTGGATGTCTTCCCAGCTAGTCCCACAAAAAGAGAAGTTGTGATTGGATCTCATTTCCGTTCGTCCCGCCCTAACATTTTCGTCTCGTCTGATTCGTTGACGAACATGTCCATTACATTACGTCTTCAAGTTAGTCTTTAGAGCATACTTTTAAAGAGAAGTTGTGATTGGATCTCATTTCCGTTCGTCCCGCCCTAACATTTTCGTCTCGTCTGATTCGTTGACGAACGTGTCCATTACATTACGTCTTCAAGTTCGTCTTTAGAGCATACTTTTCGTTTAGTCTTTGATCGTCTTCGTCTTGGAAAAAAGCTTCGTTGACGAGCATTTTCGTCTTAGTCTTAGTCAACGAAAACAACACTGCTAATGTTTACAAAACTACCGGTGCACAAATTGAAATATAATTTTAAATCCTGGTGTTAAACAATTAAACAAATCCATGTATATTTGAAAACAGTGAAAATAGCAGATCTCCAGTAAATGTTCACAATGTGTCCTGAGGCCTAATGTCACAAAACCTGGATTAGGGATTAAGCCAGGATTCAACAAGTATCCCGGTTTATTATATCCTGGATCAGCAATTAACTGGTTTCATTTACTGGTTAATCTAACCTGGATATGTTGAGGCTTGATTGGGTTTCATGAAAGCAATGCCACACTAGTTACCATGGAAACGAATGCGGTGGATTTAGGCTTACAGCATTAGGCAGTCAATCTGACCACAAACCAATGAGTTCAATTATTATGTTTTATCGGCCTATTAAAACATCCTATTGGTGCCATTAATGAACTAACAAGCCCTAAATTAAAGATATCTAGATCAAAGAACCATACATTACACACAGCACATCAGTGTCTCTTTTCGTCCCTAAGCACACTTTTTATATCCTAAAAAACTCAGAGCACACTTAGATATACCCCCTTTTTTTTTTTTTTTTTTTTTGAAAACTTCTACACAATGTCTATACAATATTGTGCACACACAATTTGTGCTCAATTTGTCAAGACAAAAAATATTTCTAAAAATCAAGTAGTTAAAACAAAGTAGTAAAAACAAGAATAAAAGTCTTAGGCCACAATACAATGGTCTTAACATTGAGCACCTTTGTACATAAAAAAAGTAAAAAAAAAAAAAAAAAGTTAAAAAAAAAAGAAAGAAAAAAAAAAAGGAATTATGTTTTGGCAACAATACAACGTTCGTTTTTACGCTCTCAAGAGTTAAAATATTAGTCATGTGAATTAGCCCCAAATCTACACAACTAGAGAATGTAGAAGATTAATGGTCATTTTGATCTGTAGGTTCAACTGTTTTGCTTCCCAAATCCAGCCTGGAATTGTAGTCATAAAGCAAAAGAAATCTTTAGTTTTGGAGTCTGTGGGGCTAAAATGTCATCAAATGGTGGTCCGTGGGTCAAATAAAATAGTGGGCCCTGGTGTCATAATGGTTGAAAACCCTTTCCCACGTTGGTCACATTATGGGTCTTGTATCCTGTGTGTTCTCTGGTGACGTATCAGAAGCCTTTTATCACTGTAGCGTTTCCTGCACTGTTCACAGCGAAAGGGTTTCTCTCCTGTATGAGTTCGCTGGTGTTTTTTTAGCCCGCCACTATCGCGAAACCGTTTCTCACAGTGGTCACATGCATAGGGCTTCTCTCCTGTATGAATTCTCTTGTGTTTTTTTAGATCACCAATATCGCGGAACCGTTTCTCACAATGGTCACAGGCGTGAGGCTTCTCTCCTGTATGGATTCTCTGGTGACGTTCGAGACGGGAGCTTTCCGCAAACCTTTTTCCGCACTGGGCGCATTGGTAGGGCTTCTCTCCAGTATGAGTTCTCTGGTGAGCTTTAAGATGCTCTCTCTGCTAAAGGTTTTCTCACAGTCGTCGCAGTGGTGAGTTCGCTGGTGGCTTTTTAGCTCGCCGCTATCGCGGAAAACCGTTTCTCACAGTGGTCACAGGCATAGGGCTTCTCTCCTGTATGAATTCGCTTGTGTTTTTTTAGATCACTACTATCGCGGAACCGTTTCTCACAATAGTCACAGGCGTAAGGCTTCTCTCCTGTATGAATCATCTGGTGCTTTTTCAGAGTCCCCCTGTCACTGAAGCTCGCCCCACATTCGTGACAGTGGTAGGGTTTCTCTCCTGTATGAACTCTCTGGTGTATTATGAGACTATTGCTATGGCTGAAGCCTCTCCCGCACTGGTCACAGTGGTAGGGCTTCTCTCCTGTGTGAACTCTCTGGTGTGATTTGAGGTGAGAAGTTTTGCTAAAGTTTGCGCCACACTGGTGACAGTGGTAGGGCTTTTCTCCTGTGTGAACTCTCTGGTGAATTATTAGATAATTTCTCACGCTGAACGTTGCACTACACTGGTCGCATTGATAGGGCTTCTCTCCTGTGTGAATTCTCTGGTGACGTATGAAACTACCTTGCTGGCTGAACCGTGAACCACACTGGTCACAGTGGTAGGGCTTCTCTCCTGTGTGAACTCTCTGGTGACGTATGAGACTACCTCGCTGGCTGAACCGTGAACCACACTGGTCACAGTGGTAGGGTTTCTCTCCTGTCTCAGATCTCTGGTGTTTTTTGAGTCTCTTGCTTGTGAGGTCGTTTTCCACACCCTGGTTGAAGTAAGTATTCACATCTGGGTGGGGAAATAAAACAATAAAATGTGAACTGTTTTGAAATAGCATATTTATACTGTAGGTCTAGCCAGCTCTAGCATACAGACTAGAATGCAATTCTGAAATTGCAAAGTGGGGTTGTAATGGTGATATGGTGGATTAATGGTCACCGATGATCTAATGCTGACATCCATCAATCATTCGATTGGCTGAGCAAGGAAGCTATGTACTGTATGATGATATAAAACTCTCATCTGAATATACACGACTATACATGAATATACACGTCTACACGACTAGAGAATGCAGAAGATTAATTGTCATTTTGATCTGTATGTTTGATTGTTTGTTTTGTTTCCCCAAATCCAGCCTGGAGTTGTGGACAAAAGCAAAAATAAATCTTTAGTTTTGGGTCTGTAGGGCATAAACTATGTGAATAAACAGTGGGCCCTGGTATTAAAAGGCTGAAAACCTTTGTGTCAATCAATCAGTACATACGATTCTGTGTAAACTTTAGGACAGGATTCAACATGGCTCCCTCCTCCAGTCTGCGTTCTGGGACCATCTCTCTCTGCTCCTCCTCCAGTCTGCGTTCTGGGACCATCTCTCTCTGCTCCTCCTCCAGTCTGCGTTCTGGGACCATCTCTCTCTGCTCCTCCTCCAGTCTGCGTTCTGGGACCATCTCTCTCTGCTCCTCCTCCAGTCTGCGTTCTGGGACCATCTCTCTCTGCTCCTCCTCCAGTCTGCGTTCTGGGACCATCTCTCTCTGCTCCTCCTCCAGTCTGCGTTCTGGGACCATCTCTCTCTGCTCCTCCTCCAGTCTGCGTTCTGGGACCATCTCTCTCTGCTCCTCCTCCAGTCTGTGTTCTGGGACCATCTCTCTCTGCTCCTCCTCCAGTCTGCGTTCTGGGACCATCTCTCTCTGCTCCTCCTCCAGTCTGCGTTCTGGGACCATCTCTCTCTGCTCCTCCTCCAGTCTGCGTTCTGGGACCATCTCTCTCTGCTCCTTCACTGAAACAATAATGACAGCTTTGAATTTTTCATGCAAATATTCTTCCAAATGATTTTATTTTCTACATCGTTTGAGACTCATAACGGAAAAGACAGCAAAAAAGACAGCAGGATAGGGAGAGAGAGAGAGAGAGAGAGAGAGAGAGAGAGAGAGAGAGAGAGAGAGAGAGAGAGAGAGAGAAGAGAGAGAGAGAGAGAGAGACAGAGACAGAGAGAGAAAGAAATTCTTGGTGATAGCTTACAGACACGCACACATACAGGTCAGAGGTTATCCCCCCCCCCCCCCCCCCCCCACACACACACACACACACTCACTTTGTTTTGATTAAAAGCACAATCTGGGAAAATGTAAACTGGAGGTGGTGTTGTAGGCAGCTATCCTATTAATTATAAAGGTGTTACGTTTTAATCAGTCTAGTATTTGATTAATCGTTAAGGTAAAGGAAAGTAATTGGATGATTCAGCCTGCATTCTCTCTCTCTCTCCTGTTTCCCTTGGTCTCTGTCTCCCTCTGTCTTTCTGTCTGTTATTTTAACCTCTGTCCTTATGTGCTCTGTCATTCTCCGTAAATACTTGACAACCCTGCCCTGCACATGAACCCCCCACCATCACATGATGCCCTGTCCCACAGGGTGTGACTGACACGCGCACGCGCACACACACACACACACCACACACACACACACACACACACACACACACACACACACACAGTAACTGGTAGTAAACGGTAGTCGGACTATATGATACATCACTTGTATAGCTGTCAAAATCACCTTTCTATTGTGTGTATATAATATAATGTCTCTTCCTCATAGCTTGTCCTTGTTGAGCACAAGCCTCATCTTTTCATTAGTTTTACATGCAAACTTTAGTCTGCAATTGAGTATAGAGTAGCCTAAGGCATAGATTTTCATCACCACTAAACTACTTATCCCTTAACTTGTTTCCTTTTTTGACCATTAAAAAAAAAACATTTTCTCAATAGCTCAAATGGCCAGTTTACATGCTTACAAAGTGTCAATAGATTGGCACATTTAACTGTTCCCAAAAGTTATTTTTTTTAAACAGTAAAAAAGGAATAAGGGGTTTGTGGATAAGGCGTTTAGCATGCAACGAAAATGGAGCCCTAAACAGGGGTTTTCAACCTTTTTGACACCAGGGACCACCATTTATTCAGCATTTGGGCCACGGACCACAATTTGACGAAATTTTAGCCCCAAAGACCCCAAAACTAAAGATTTCTTTTGCCTTTTGTCCACAATTCCAGGCTGGATTTCAGAGAAAAACAAACAGTCAAACAGATCAAAATGACCATTAATATTCTACATTCTCTAGTTGTGTAGACTTGGGGCTAATTCACATGATGAATATATTAACTCTTGAGAGTTTTGTTGTTGAGAATGTTCAATAAAGTTACAATGGACACAGAGATACAAAAAAGCTCACAGTCTGATACAGTTCTGAGGCTGAGCTGTGATCAAGATGCTAATGAAGTAGACGTGAGTCGTTGTTATGCAAAGGACTGTCTCTCAGACGACCTTGATCAACTACCTACGAAGTAACACATGCCAATTACAGAGGTTGACACTAAGGTCTCGGAGGCACTTGCCCATCGGGCAAGTGCAAGTCAGGTTCTACTTGCCCTTAGCTCATGGTCACTTGCCCCCCAAAAATATATTGTAAATTTTGCAGATGTAACTCTTGCGAACGTAAAAATTAAACCAAATGGACCCTTGCGGGTCCATTTGGTTTCATTTTAACACTCTCAAGAGTTAAAATTCATCATCTTAACTAGCCCAAGTCTACACAACAAGAGAATGTAGAAGATGAATGGTCATTTTGATGTGTATGTTTATTTGTTTCCGAAATCCAGCCTGGAATTGTGGATATCTAGAAAGCAGTGAAAGACACAGAGGCAGAGTGCAATGACTGCCTTCAAGACAAATCTTGTGTTGTGTTATAGTGCACTAAGTTGCACACTTGCCCATCTGGTTAACCAACTATCCATCATTTAGCCTGGAGACCAAAACCACTGTCATAGGAGGAAAAAATGGTGAAAAATGAGTCTTTTATCTCTGGCGCCTGTCAATCAATTTCCCCCCAACTCACCAGTCAAAAAGCACTAGACTTTCCGTTAGGAGTTTTTCACTAATTTTGGCACTAGGGGGTCTAGCTAAATATAGTGACAAATGCGCCAAGTTGGCAACACTGAGAGAGAGAGAGGGACGTAGCCCCAGCACCACTACACAACCAAAACACGAAGCTTAGAATGTCAATAAGACGTTTCACCTCCTTGTGTCTGTCGAGAGAAACTACTGTAGAAACTTCATAATGGTCGACAGTCTTCTCTACGGCGGAAAGAAAGAACTGCGTAGTAGCAGCCCATAATGAGCAGCCAGCGTCTTGCACCTGCTGCCTGGCTGGCGGACCAGAGACTAGAAAACCCCCCAGTATAGAAGGAAAACAACCAAAACAATAGCACCACACAACACACACACACACACACACACACACCACACACACACACACACACACACACACACAACACACACACACACACACACACACACACACACACACACACACACACACACACACACGGCTACATTGTCTCCATCCCTGCCGGAGGAGGAGGAAGAGGCGACACACAGTTATAAAGTAACACGAGAAGCGCCACAATGTTGCAAACAAGCCCAACATCCGCACAACACCACCACCACCACCACCACCACCACCGCCACCGTGTAGACTGGAGTGCTTCTTTGTTTCGCATCACTTGGCGGATTTGAAACATTATAACGACCGTGCGTTTCACAGACAGCGGCGATCACCACATCTGGTTACCATGTTGATAACCCTGTGTGTGTGTGTGTGTGTGTGTGTGTGTGTGTGTGTGGTGTGTGTGTGTGTGTGTGTGTGGTGTGTGTGTGTG
>CM076974.1:30327601-30420101 GCA_039105355.1 Benthosema pterotum
ACAGAATATAATGCTATTTCAAAACGCTTCAACATTTTAATTGGTTTATTTCCCCACCCAGATGTGAATACTTACTTCAACCAGGGTGTGGAAAACGACCTCACAAGCAAGAGACTCAAAAAACACCACAGATCTGAGACAGGAGAGAAGCCCTACACTGTGATCAGTGGGGTCACGGTTTCAGGCAGCAAGGTCATCTAATATTTCACCAGAGAATTCCACACAGGAGAGAAAGCCCTACCACTGTGACAAGTGTGAAAAAGGTTCAGCCGCCCCTATCTACTCAAACACACCAGAGAGTTCATCAGGAGAGAAGCCCTACCACTGTCACCAGTGTGGCGCACTTTAGCCAAACTTCTCACCTCAAATCCACACCAGAGAGTTCACACAGGAGAAAAGCCCTACCACTGTCACCAGTGCGGGAGAGGGTTCAGCCAAGCAATAGTCTCATAATACACCAGAGAATTCATACAGGAGAGGAAACCCTACCACTGTCACGAGTGTGGGAAAATGTTCAGCGACGGTAGGACTCTGAAAAAGCACGAGATGATTCATAGGGGAGAGAAAAACCCTACCACTGTGACCAGTGTGGGTCGTGCTTCAGCCAGCAAGGTCATCTAATAATTCACCAGAGAATTCACACAGGAGAGAAGCCCTACAATGTGACCAGTGTGGGATGAAGTTTAGAAAAACGGCTCATCTCAAACAACCCCAGAGAATCCAGGTACGGTTAGAGAAGCCCTTCCGATGTGACCAGTGTGGTAAGCCTTTCGTGACAGGAGCTATCTAAAAAACACCTGGTGATTCACGCAGATGTGAAGCCCTACCGCTGCGAACAGTGTGGCAAAGGGTTCAAATCAGCCATACTCTTAAAGGGCACATGAGAATTCACCACAGGAGAGAAACCCCACCACTGTAATCAGTGTGACAAACGGTTCAGCGACAAACAGGGCCTCAAACGTCATCTTAAACCCACACAGGAGAGAAGCCTTACCACTGTGACACGTGTGGGAAAGGGTTCTCTTTGAGCAGCAACCTCATGAAACACCAGAGAATCCATACAGGAGAGAAGCCTCACGCCTGTGACCATTGTGAGAAACGGTTCTGCGATATTGGTGATCTAAAAAAACACAAGCGAATTCAACAGGAGAGAAGCCCTACCACTGCGACCAGTGTGGAAAAAGTTTCACCCTCCGCCAGGAACTCAAATCACACCAGAGAGTTCACTCAGGAGAAAAGCCCTACCACTGTCACCAGTGTGGAAGAGGGTTCAGCCATAGCATTAGTCTCAAAACACACCAGAGAGTTTCACACAGGAGAGAAGCCCTACCACTGCGACCAGTGTGGCGCAAAGTTCAGCCAACGTAGTAACCTCAAAAAACACCAGAGAGAGTTCACACAGGAGAGAAGCCCTACCACTGCGACCCGTGCGGGAGAGGTTCAGTCAAAGCAATAAACTCATAATTCACCAGAGAATTCATACAAGGAGAGAAGCCTTACGCTGTGACTATTGTGAGAAACGGTTTCCGCGATAGTAGTGATCTAAAAAAAACCAGCGAATTCATACAGGAGAGAAGCCCTACCACTGCGACCAGTGTGGGCGCAAAGTTCAGCCAACGTAGTAACCTCAAAAAACACCAGAGAGTTTCACACAGGGAGAGAAGCCCTACCACTGCGACCAGTGCGGGAGAGGGTTCAGTCAAAGCAATAAACTCATAATTCACCAGCGAATTCATACAGGAGAGAAACCCTTTCACTGTGAACAGTGAGGGAAACGCTTCTGTCGTAAAAGGCTTCTGATACGTCACCAGAGAACACACAGGATACAAGACCCATAATGTGACCAACGTGGAAAAGGGCTTTCAACCATTATGATACCAGGTATTACCTGGTATTATGATACCAGGGCCCACTATTTTATTTGAGCCATGGACCACCATTTGATGACATTTTAGCTCCACAGACCCCAAAACTAAAGATTGGAATTGTAGACTTTTTGTCTACAATTCCAGGCTGGATTGGGGAAACAAAACAGTCGAAACATACAGATCAAAATGACCATTAATCTTCTACATTCTGAAGTTGTGCTAATTCACATAACGAATATTTTAACTCTTGAGAGCGTTAAAAAATAAAACAATGAGTTCCATCTGGTTAACCAACTTTCCACCATTTAGCTGGGAACCACCTGGACCTCTGTCAACCACTGGTGGTCCCCGGACCACTGATGAAAAAACACTGATATTACCTTTCATTGGATCCAGCCCTGATTAAAAAAACAAAACAAAAACAAAACAAAACAAACAAATGCCAGAGAGAGACTGAGAGCTGCTGATGAGGAGTCTCTGTGTCTCTGTGTCACTTTGGTCTCTGTCTCATCCATGAGAGAAACTCTTTGTGCAAGGTTCACACTAAAGATAGAAAGTTGTATTGTTGCCAAAACACAATTCCTTTTTTTTTTCTTTCTTTTTTTTAACTTTTTTTTTCTGTACAAAGGTGCTCAATGTGAAGACCATTGTATTGTGGCCTAAGACTTTTATTCTTGTTTTAACTACTTGATTTTTAGAAATATTTCTTTGTCTTGACAAATTGAGCACAAATTGTGTGTGCACAATATTTTGTGTAGAAGTTAAAAAAAATAAAATAAAGAACTGGGGTATATCTAAGTGTGCTCTGAGTTTTTTAGGATATAAAAAGCGTGCCTGGGACGAAAAAGAGACACTGATGTGCTGTGTGTAATGTATGGTTCTTTGATCTAGATATCTTTAATTTAGGGCTTCAGTTAGTTCATTAATGGCACCAATAGGATGTACCAATAGGATGTTTTAATGAAGGCAGATAAAACATAATAATTGAACTCATTGGTTGTGGTCAGATTGACAGCCTAATGAATGCTGTAAGCCTAAATCCACCGCATTAGTTTCCATGGTAACTAGTTTGACATTGCTTTCATGAAACCCAATCAAGCCTCAACATATCCAGTTATATTAACCAGTAAATGAAACCAGTTAATTGCTGATCCAGGATATAATAAACCAGGATATTTGTTGAATCCTGGCTTAATCCCTAATCCAGGTTTAGTGACATTAGCGCCTCAGGACACATTGTGAACATTTACTGGAGATCTGCTATTTTTCACTGTTTTCATATATGCATGGATTTGTTTAAATGTTTAACACCAGATTTGAAATGATATTTCGATTTGTGCACCTGTTAGTTTTGTAAACATATTAGTAGTTAAGTTACTATTTAGTGGACCTTTTTTGTTTCAATCAAATACATTGTTTTTCTTCATTATTATTATTATTTTTTCAGTTGCATTCACACACACACACACACACACACACACACACACACACACACACACACACACACACACCACACACACCACACACACACACACACACACACACACACACACACTATGCAGCATGCTACTTTTTCCTTTCTTTAATTTTATTTTTTGTCTTTTGTCTGAAATTTTTCCATCAGAGCTTGTACCAAGTGTGATGTGACAATAAAAATAAACGTTAGAAATGAGGTTGACTATTGTGTAAAAATTATCAGTTATTTGGTTATTATCTGTCACTCATGACACCTCTGTTTCAGAAAATATAAACACGTAATTATGTAAACCAGATTTCAGAAAATATGTATATACATATTGAAAGTATAGTGTGTGTGTGGGTGTGTGTGTGTGTGTGTGTGTGTGTGTGTGTGTGTGTGTGTTGTGTGTGTGTGTGTGTGTGTGTGTGTGTGTGTGTGTGGTGTGTGTGTGTGTGTGTGTGTGTGTGCATATTGTATAGAGTGGAGCGGTCACTATCCAGAAATAAAGCATCGATTTTGATGACTGACCAATCAAGCCTGAACGAATGAAAGAAAATCTGCATACCATTTGATGCTCCTGAATATTACTTTTAATTTCAGATGGTAACGTTTTGGGCCAAAGACCTTCCTCAAACCTTAAAGGTCCATTTGGTTTCATTTTTACACTCTCTCAAAGAGTTACATCTGTTTAACCAACTTTCCATCATTTAGCCTGGGGACCAACCACCCGGAACCCTGCTACTGCAGTATGCTTTGATAATATTAATGATCAGGTGCTGGCCTCAAGTGGACAAAAGCAGAGATGCCATTAGGGTCCTTCGTGTGGTTTCTATACAAGAAATGCAGGTCGTTTCAACGTCGTATGGACGTCTTTTCTGCACTGGACCGAGTGAGTCGGTTTTTGACTGTCGTGTCGACGACGTTGTACGGACGTGGTACGGACGTCCTAAACTCGTATGGGACGAGATTGGACGCGCCGGTGCGTTTTCAGAGAGGGTTGTCTGTGTTACGTCGTGTGGACGTCGTATGGACGTCTCGTTGGTTATGTGCTCAGGACGTCGTATATGAACGTTTCAAGGTGGTGGTTACAGAGAGGTCTGGACGACGTCGTATAGGCTAGACGTCCCGTTGGTTATAATGTGTTCAGTGAGGTAGATCTGGTTATATTGTGCTCAGTGGGTACTAGAGAGAAGAGCTAAAATGACCGACTGTGCAAATTGAATTGTTGTACATTTTTGCTTTATTGAAAATTCAAGTTTGTGATGTAAAAAATAAGGTAGGCTAGTACTAGTGCTGGGGAGAAAATTTGAGCTTAAAAATACAACAGTTATACCACAGTAACTAATAACACATTGGTAAGTTCACACAAAAGAGAATAAAAGCAACACAGAATATTAGGGCACAGGGGCAGCGAAGTGCAACAACAAAGTACCTACACTGTAAGTATACGTGCGTGCGACCACTGGTGGTCCTTTTTTGTAATCCAGATGTTTATGTCGCAAACTGTCTGAACAGGTAATTAGATTATGCTACCAGGATCACAGGTCAAACTCAGACAATCCGCAAGGTTTAACAGCAGTACATTTATTATCAAATTTATATGGAGATTACAATTATTTTGGAGGAGAAGGTACGCGGGTGCATAAGCATTACAAAGGTGGATAAGAAGGGCTGTGGTGGTCGCTTTATTCAGTCACATTATATACGGCCTCGACGTATGGGTTTCAATGCACGTGCACGCACGTGCATTGAAACGTGCGTGCACGGGGGGGGGCAGCTGGTTAACTAGATGTAACTCCATTTGGTTTCATTTTTACACCTCAAGAGTTAAAATATTCATCATGTGAATTAGCCCAACTTAGTCTAGACAACTAGAGCATGTAGAAGATTAATGGTCATTTTGATCTGTATGTTCCAGGCGAGCATCTAGCGCATTCTAGTGTATTTTGGAAGGGCCACTAGTGCATTTTGGATCTTGGCAGTTGGCAACACTGCCTCCAGCAGCGCGAGGCAGTGCCCTGGCGCACAGGAGTGAACGGGAATATGGCAACTCTCCTACTTGAAGGCTCTGGTGTAGGACACCTTTTCTTTTTTGGTTCAAATTTCTTTATTGAGGAGTACCTCTTGAGATACAGTATCTCGTTTTCGAGAAGTTCATACAGTTGATACACAACATTATACAAGGAAAACATAGTACAAGAAACAAATACAAACACAGGACAAAAATGTAGATTGCACATGAGCAGACAAAATTGATCAACATATAGGACAGACACAAAGCAAGGACAAAACAAAACAAAAAAACAAAACAAAACAAAACAAAACAAAACAAAACAAAACAAAACAAAACAAAACAAAACAAAACAAAACAAAACAAAACAAAACAAAACAAAACAAAACAAAACAAAACAAAACCAGGGTATTACAATAAGCAGTTGCAAAGTGGGGAAGATGGATGGATCGTTTGTAGAGTCAGTGACAGTAACTTAAGTACATAGTAGTAATGATAATAGTGATAATAGTAATGTGATAATAATGCTAATAATGCTAATAATGATACTGATAATAATTTGAAGGATAGAAACAAGTTTGCCTGGCCTGGGCCTGGGGTCCTGGCCTGCCCTGGGCCTGGCGCCCTGGACTGGAAAAAAAAAAAAAAAAAAAAAAAAAAACACCTGTCCAGGCCACTAGGTGGTGCATGCCACCGGGAAAACTCCCTGTACTCCAGATGGCCAATCCGCCCCTGAGCTCGAGGCTTGCTCTTAACGGTTCAAAGAAGGAGATTTTCACATCTGGACTTGTCCCACGGACTCACTGGTGGACAGGCCTCGAGTGGAGGTTTGAGTTCTCATGAAAACAGCCCGTGTATGGTACAAAATGTTCTGTACAGTGGGTACCGCATGGGCCCTGTGCTTAACTGTGTGGAATACACAACATTTAGTGAGAGAATAAAATGAAACCAAATGGAACCTATTACGTAAATGGACCTGTAAGGGTCCATTTGGATTTCATTTTACACTCAGAGAGAGAGAGCAGAGTTAGAGTTATCTATAAAGGGTCTATTTGGTTACAAACTGCCAATCATTTAGCTGAGGACCACCTGGAGTCCTTTCAGGGACCACTTGTGGTCCCCGGACCGCCTGTTGAAAACCCCTGGCCTTTATGATGCATCATCAAAATCCATTCCATTCTGTGTGTGTAAACTTTCCCTCATGTTCTTCACGTTGAGGCACATGCATCGTCTTATCGTTAGATTTAGATGCAAATTCTAGATGCAAATGAGTATTGAGTAGCCTGAATTTACAAGTTAAAAACGTGTGAATCGTCATTCACGCCATTCAACTGTGGTTCAGCTCAGGGGTGGCCATCAAATATATTCAAAATTAACGCTAAACATTAAAATTAAAAACTACAGCTGTGTCACCACTAAACCAACAGCATTTCATCATTGAAAACAGAAAACTCTCTGAGTCAGACCTTTAGCTTTATGCATGCTGCGTGTCTGTTGCAACTTCAACAACAACTGATGTTATTATTGATGCTTTACTTGACTAATAAAAGTCCTGTAACAGAAAATGCCCCCCCCAGCCCAACTGCGAAATGTTCTATCCGCCCCTGTTTCAGCTTGCATAGACGATAGGGCGGAGATCAAACAGAGGGAGGTGACCGAGGTGCTAGACGCGTCGTTGGCTCCCTTTATACTATGATAAATAAAGAGGATAAAGCACGGGGGCGTGGCGCAGGGGGACAGGAGATCTCGGGCCGCCGCGAACTCGGACCGAGCAAAACTGCGGAGATCTCGGCTAGGTGGTGTGGAGAAGTCGGCTAGGTGGTGTGGAGAAGTCGGCTAGGTGGTGTGGAGAAGTCGGCTAGGTGGTGTGGAGAAGTCGGCTAGGTGGTGTGGAGAAGTCGGCTAGGTGGTGTGGAGAAGTCGGCCAGGGGGTGTGGAGAAGTTGGCCCATTAGACATGCATAGGCACCTTTATCACTGCATATCATAGACATGCATAGGCACCATTATCACTGCATATCAACCATTATCAGGCCATATACCAACCATCATCAAGTCTTTTATGCTTGATATGTCTTGCTGTTGTGACAATAGACATGTATATAGGCACCATTATCACTGCATATCAACCATTATCAAGTCATGACAATAGACATGTATAGGCACCATTATCACTGCATATCAACCATTATCAAGACATATGCATGTTCAATAATACTGGTTTACTCTCAACTAGAGTTGAATAATTAAATGTTTTATCTTTACCAGAGTTGAATAAATACATATTTCACTCTTTACCAGAGTACTTTAAAGTTATTGAAGTAATTCATGTAAATCTATGCTTCAGATTGCAGTAATGTGGCTAAAAGGATACATTCTATGCTTTAGGATACAAAATGTTTGTTTTGACTATAGCAATGGCTAACAGGTTGACACATGCCTGAACTCCCAGAGTTGAATAAATACATATTTCACTCTTTACCAGAGTTAAAGTAATTAGACAATAACACATATTTAAAACAGTTTGAAACATTGTGGATGTGTTCTTCCAAACTGCAGCAGGACTAGGGTTGAGGAAAGGAAACGGAACTTTAGACAAGAATAATGTAATAATCACTTTTATACACTTTGAGCTCCCAAGTATAATGTTACATTATACTTAAACATCTGAATTACGTAATGTTCATTTCCCAATTGTGGGAAAACAGTACACAGCAAAAATTGGAGAGTTAAAATTTCAGGGTTACATATTTCAGAGTTGATTTCAACTCCCAAAGTGTATTTCAACACATTTAGAGTTAAATTGGCTTCAGTGTTGGAGTTATTTCATAGAGTTGATCATGTCAGAGTTGTCTGGAGTTAATTTTACTTTAAAGTTATTGAAGCCATTAGCAAGCAATTTCACCTCGGGTCCAAGTGTGAACATACCCTCAGCAATTATCAGTCAATCACATCACTTTTGCTGGACCAGGGAAACAAAGCAGTCAATTCACTAGATCAACATGACAATTAATCTTCTACATTCTGTTGTAGCCTTAAAAAGTGCACAATAATAAGGATAATGATATACAAGGGCCTAAAACAGCTGACACTAGCTCGCTAAGTAACTAACTATTCCACAGACATGGCCGACCTCTCCACTCCCCGGCCCGACCTCTCCACAGCCGCGGCCCGACCTCTCCACTCCCCCGGCCCGACCTCTCCACAGCCGCGGCCCGACCTCTCCACTCCCCCGGCCCGACCTCTCCACAGCCGCGGCCCGACCTCTCCACAGCCGCGGCCCGACCTCTCCACAGCCGCGGCCCGACCTCTCCACACGATTCGGGCCGACTTCGCGGCGGGCCGACTTCTCGTGCGACCGGCGCAGGATGGTGCCAGAGGTTTGCACATGCGCAGTGTAAACAGGAACTGCTGTGGTGGAATGTTCCAGCAGAGGCGCTAGATAGAAATCCCATAACTTGTGATGTAAATAATGAGATCCAGAGTAGTTGTGAATTGAACAACATTACTCTTCCCTTTTCAAACGTTTTATATAATCCACCCACTGTTTGAATGAACAGTATCCAATATCCATGTTTCTTTGTCATTTCACAAAAATAAAAGTTGACACATGTACTGTCTGTAATTAAAGCAACCATCACAAACAGGGAAAATCTACAAAAGAACAATGTACAAAACATTTCCATTTACTAAATGTAGGCTACTTGTCCTTGTCTTTCAGTCTGTTATAAACAGCTTGTTTCCTCTACAGTACACAGTAGTTAAATTGACATAATATTTAAACTAAAGACCGAGGCATTATAGTATTCTCTTTTTATATTATTTTTTATTATTTCAGTTCAGGGTCAGTAACTCTAGCGCCTCTGCTGGAACATTCCACCACAGCAGTTCCTGTTTAGACTGCGCGTGTGCAAACCTCCGGCACCAGCCTGCGCCACGCCCCCGTGCTTTATCCTCTTTCTTTATCATAGCCTTTATAAGGGAAAGGAAGATGACGCCAGTCAGTTGTCTGTATCTCAGCTGCTGAAAGCTGTTTGTCTCCAATGCGGAGCGATGAGGAACTATGAAGCTTTTCAACACAGAGATGTTTCTAACGAGGAGGAACTATGAAGCTTTTCAACACAGAGATGTTTCTAACGAGGATGAACTACTGGAGCTTTTCAACAGAGATGTCGTCCAGAAGTTTTCCAACGGAGCAGAGACAGATGGAGCAGCAGGGAGAAAGAACACAGATGGGAGCCATGTTGAATCCTGTCGTCAAGTTGCACAGACTCACAGGTAAGTCTACTGTACTCACTTTGTTTCACGGTTGATCCATACTTGTTGCTGACAGTGTAAACACAGGGAAGTACTGAGTTCGATTTAAACCCAAGTTGGTTAACCAGATGTAACTCTTGAGAGCGTAAAAATGAAAACAAATGGACCCGCAAGGGTCCATTTGAAAAGAAAAAAAAAAAAGAAAAAGAAAAGAAATCTTTAATTTTAGGTCTTTGGTGTGCAAATGTAATCAAATGGTGGTCCGTGCTCAAATGATGAATAAATGGTGGTCCCTGGAGTCCCCCAAGGGGGAGAGAGTGGGGGAGAGGGAGCAGGGGCGGATCTAGGCATGTGTGTGTGCCCTGAGGGGGGCAGAGAGGGAGAGAGAGTGACCTAATTTCGAGTGTTTATAGTGTAATTAAATCAGAAATCTACCCGAAAAGCATAGTCTGCTGCAGGTCAATTCCAATCAACTTCGCTTCAAAAGTGCTTCATTGGCATGACAAACAACAACAAATGTTTACATTGATTGAACTGTGTTGTATCTCAAGAACACACACATAGTCACCCACACATACTCACATATATATATATATATATATATATATATATATATATATATATATATATATATATATAATATATATATATATATATATATATATATATATATATATATATGTCAATGTTTTCGTATAAGTGCACAAACTAATTCCTGCTAGCCTGGCTCAGCCCTGAATCAGCACCTTAAAAATACTACCTTATTTTTTCTTTGTGATTCAATAATAATGAAGTGAAACGGAATGACAATTCAGACTGAAGTCAGGCTAAATTCCTGCATGAATTGAGAATGATGTGTCAGATGCCTCATCGTTAACATTGAGACTCCCTAGTGTTGTTATTGAGGTCCCAACTTATTTTCTCAAATTCCTTTTCCATGGGGGACAAAAGGCAAGAAAAGGCAAGATTCTACAGGTGTGAAAACCCTTGTTGCATATTTTCTGTGGAACACACACATACATTCCTGTATTTACACACATATCTTGCTACATACATTACACATAACTATACTTTTATACATTCTCCCGTTAACAGTAGTGCATTAACTAATTATTCGACTAGCAAAACACTATTCGACTATTAATTCACTATTCGTTATTTGGTAATATTAATTTTTTGATATATATTTTTCAATTTTCTGCAGCAGGCATTGTGGATGTGTGCTGTGGTGTTGGTAGTAATTGTAGGTTGATTGCTCATTTTTCATGTCATAATGTAACTGAGTTACAGTAGTGTAATAGGCATGTATTTTTTTCAATGGGAAGTCCAGAATCACACATTTTATTGGCTAAAAAACAAATATGTATATTACTATAGAGTATAGACTAGTCGACAATTATTCAACTACCAAAGTATTCGATTCGACTAGCAAAAAACCTGTTTGGTTAATGCCCTAGTTAACAGTGTGTTCTCATAGGTTAGGAGGATAGTAGAGCTGTATGAAATACATTCCAGATGCTCCCAGTCACAGGCTTCTCTCCTCTTATGCCCTGTAAGTAGCTAGGGTGTAGAGTGATATAGTGACTTGTTCCAGCTTGACCAGCGCCCCCAGCCCTGGGTCTGTATGCAAACCTAACTATTCATCAAATTCTTTGGACAGTTAACGTAAACGTCCCATATAGCCTCACAAATTTAATTTGGGTCACATGTATTGTACACGTGCCTCGCACACACCTCATGCATTATACATGTGTGAGCCTGTGGTCGTCTGAGTGCGTTCAGATATACACAATGTTTAAGGTCATATAAAAGGAGAGCCCACGCCTAGTCTCTTTGTCTTACTGAGAATCTACACTGAGACCCTGGTCCTGTGTATTCATGAGGGGATCTCCTGCTATTGATAAATAAATATACCCACTTGTGATATAATTGTACAACCAGTGTCATCTTTTAATAAGTACACAGCACCCTATAGCTTATGGTTCCTGTTACTGACCAGCTAACGTCTATCAAACTTAATTGAAAGCTCTTGTCTGTATTTCTACACGAGTTGAAGGGGATTTCCACCCATTTTCAAAATGTCAAACCCCATTCAGACCCTGTATCTGCACCCAACACACAATGGTTAAAGGTAGGGAAGTGATTTCACTTTTGTCAGATATCACCCAAAAAATATTTTTTTCTGTTAAAATGCTCTATTATAAGGTGTGGAAACCATATATGGAGTTCCCCCCTCCCCCACGTTAGCAGAGGAGCTAATAAAAGTTCCCCAGGTGGTGGCTAATTCTCCTCCAATCAGGATCGAGCAGCAGGTTCACATAGTGTAGCTACTGTTGGACGCCCCTAGTGCACCAGACTGGTACTACACCATGAATTTCAAATCACTTACCATACCTTTAAGGTACATAAAGTGTATATGGGGATACTCTGTTTCCTTGTCTTTTGCTGCACAAATTCAGAGGGACACTGGTTCTGTGTGTAGATAATGATAAATAAACGTAACCATCTATGATTCACTGGTGTCCTTTATAATATACAGCAATGGCACAAATACAAAACAATAAACACTGTGGAAATGGATATGTAGACCTATATACAGTACATTTGGAGGGGGTAGAGAGGTGTGTGTGTGTGTGTGTGTGTGTGCGTGTGTGCGTGCGTGTGTGTGTGTGTGTGTGTGTTATTCATGATATAACATAGTGTAGATGTCTCAACAGTGTCAGCACTGACACTGACCAGCATTGACACTTTTCTGATGGAATTACTTTTAATAGATACAAGTGGATCACAACGTAATCCATATGCAAATGGGACATGCTTAAAAACAAGTGCAGATTCAACCCTTTGGTTACTGAACACGTTTTGGTGTTTTAGCTGTTGAAAAATAGCAGATCTACAAGCTCATATCGCGCCACGAGTGGCGCGATATGAGCTTGTAGTTCTGCTATTTTTTGAAAAATTGTGAAAATGTGGTGTAAATCTCTGAATACATTATTTTGGAAGCAAACATAGTTCTGCTATTTTTGAAAAATTGTGAAAATGTGGTGCAAATCTCTGAATACATTATTTTGGAAGCAAACATTTTTAACTCAATTTTTGCTGGGGGATCCCTAGAACAACATGTTTTCAGATGGGGTCTGCAGCCAAATATGGATAATTCTGGTGGTTCTTGGCTTGAAATATATTGAGCAACTAACTAGATTATTAAACTAGATTATAGTTTAAAGTAGATCCTAGCATAGAAACCTTAGTGTCAATAACTAGAATCTAGTGTCAGAAACTACTGTAGAATCTAGCGTCAAAAGCTAGAATGTTATTATTATGCATTATTATGCATTATTATGCATTTTGTAATAAAAGTGTGTGTGTGTGTGTGTGTGTGTGTGTGTGTGTGTGTGTGTGTGTGTGTGTGTGTGTGTGTGTGTGTGTGTGTGTGTGTGTGTGTGTGTGTGTGTGTGTGTGTGTTTGTGTTAGGGCTTTAACCAAAAAATCGATTCTTTGATGCATCGATTTGCATAACACGTGTCCACGTTCCCTTCCTCCGAGGGAAAGCTGTAAGGAGGAGGAATTAAACATTTACCTTTGTTTTTTCCATTTTTTCTTTCTCTATGTGTGCAATGCGTGTGTATATAAGTTAACTGTAATATTGGTTACTGTCACTCACAGACAGAAGTCTCCTTTGAAGTTTCCTTTGCAACTCTATCGGAGTTCAGCCTTAATTTAGGCTTACCAATCTTACTGCAGCTGCATGCGCAGCGCGCTCTTGCGCTCTCGGCGCGCGGCGTTCCACTGATCATTACGTACACGGATCAGATCGAACAGCAAACAGTGTCAGAGAAATACAGAACTTCATCAACCACCACCTCCCCGTGCTACAGTGACCGTCTTGTTCCTCGTTTCGCATTAGGCTACGCACGGGACGCATGCTTCTGTCCGCGTCATTCTCATTAATTTACTGAATGGATCAGAAAAGAAAAGCGGCACGATATGGTGGTGTTGGAGGAGGAGGAGGAGGCTACATGTAAATGGATCGTATTCTGATAATGTGGCCGCTATGTTAGAACGAGCATGTCTTCTGTTGCGTTCTAACGTGTGGGCTGCTGTGTATTGATAATGTTATGTGTTTTTATGGCTGGCCTGGGAGTGGACGTTGTGCTGCGCTGTGTGCCAATATTGTTTTCATATTAAGCTTGCCACATGCGTCATGCGTAGCCTCGCGATGTGTTTTGTATAAGCACTGCGCCAGCATCATAGCGGCACCATTTGATCCCCGACTCCCCTCGGGGAACCACCACGACGGACGCTCCCACGATGGACCCCCCCCCCCCTCCCATAAAACGATAAATCGATACAACTTCGACTGTCCGACAAGTCGACTTGAAAAAATCTCAAGTCGTTCATGCCCATGTGTGTGTGTCTGTGTGTGTGTGTGTGTGTGGCGTGTGTTTGTTGACATTTCACATGTGCATTGATTTTCTGTGTGCCAGGACTTAATTTTCTACATAATAATGTTGAAAATGATCTGTCAGGGAGGCTTGCATTGATCTCAACAGGACGAGGGAGAGAAGAGAAGAACAGAACAGAACAGAGAGGAAGTCCTGCTGTTTGAAAGAATGTTTCCTTATTGTTTCAGTGAAGGAGCAGAGAGAGATGGAGCCAGAACGCAGGCTGCAGGAGGACGCCATGTTGGAGCCAGAACACAGGCTGCAGGAGGACGCCATGTTGGAGCCAGAACGCAGGCTGCAGGAGGACGCCATGTTGGAGCCAGAACGCAGGCTGCAGGACGCCATGTTGGAGCCAGAACGCAGGCTGCAGGACGCCATGTTGGAGCCAGAACGCAGGCTGCAGGAGGACGCCATGTTGGAGCCAGAACGCAGGCTGCAGCAGGACGCCATGTTGGAGCCAGAACGCAGGCTGCAGGAGGACGCCATGTTGGAGCCAGAACGCAGGCTGCAGGAGGACGCCATGTTGGAGCCAGAACGCAGGCTGCAGGACGCCATGTTGGAGCCAGAACGCAGGCTGCAGGAGGACGCCATGTTGGAGCCAGAACACAGGCTGCAGGACGCCATGTTGGAGCCAGAACGCAGGCTGCAGGAGGACGCCATGTTGGAGCCAGAACGCAGGCTGCAGGAGGACGCCATGTTGGAGCCAGAACGCAGGCTGCAGGAGGACGCCATGATGAATCCTGTTGTAAAGCTATACAGAATAAGTAGGTGCTGCTTCATTGACCCATTGGTTGATCCATTGGTTGACTGATTGACTGGATACTTGATTTTAACATTGTTTTTCAATGAGATGTCCCGCTTTGTGCGGGATTGTCCCGCACTTCACTGTCTTTTAAGGCGTCCCACCGATTGAGACTTTGTCCCGCATTTTGATTGACAAGCTGTAGTTTTCATAATGTGCGCAAATTCGCAAAATAGTGTGTCAACACGCGGCAGCCTGCCTGTGAGCAGCAAAGCCCGTCGAAATGGGAAAAGGGCAGGCCGTGTGAGAGAGACGGTTTTATTTGCTGTTCCTGTTCCCATAGAAGTCTATGTAGAAGAGCCGCCATTGGACTGACCCCATGTAGTGAACGGAGTTTGGGTAACTCTGTCTGTATTCTCGGTAGAAGCGGCGCGACATTGAGGTGTCTGAGTTTGAATGGCCTGTATAGGGACAAACTGGAGTTTGAATACTCCGTGTTGGGAAATCAATGCTCCTACTAGTAAAGTAAACGCCCACCACAACACAACAGCACTGTCTCACAACGTGTTAGCTGTGTGCGTTGCAATGAATGAATACATGAAAGAAAAGAAACAAGGAGGAGCCGAACGTAACTAAAAAAGGAAATATAGTAATAAGGACTGGGAGACCATGTATTCCTGGGTGAAACCAGTGAAATGCGATTCTGACAGTACTTACTGTGATGTCTGCAGTGACACAGGGGGGTGAATACAATGTGATACTCACAAGCAACGTCTTGCTCGACCAAAACAAGATTCGAACACAGACAAGGTAATGGCAGCTAAACTATCTTCTGTTCACCTAGTGTTGCCAACTTGACGCATTTGTCGTTATATTTTGCTTTTTTTCAGACCCCCCTAGCGCCAAAATTAGTGAAAGTGCTGGTGAGTTGGGGTGAAATTGGTTGACAGTCGCCAGAAATAAAACCCTTGTTTTTCACCGTTTTTCCTCCTATGATAGAGTCCTCCTTCCTTCCTAGAAAGGACCATTGCCAAACAAATGGAACCTTATATCTGTAACTCTTTGAGGGCGTAAAATGAAACCAGAATAGACCCGTAAGGGTCCATTTGGTTTGTGATGGACAAAACCTAACCTGAACAAAAACTGTTCATGCTGCTATGACACATTTACAATTCGATGGCTCCAATGCTAACCAAACTTTTATTTATGTTTCAGGTGATTTATTTCATTCATTGTGTTCCTCTACAATTTCAGACTTGCAGTAGTTGTCTTTGTTAGGAGGAAGATACATTGATAACATTTCTTTCTTTGTTATTGGTTGCTTTGGCCCTGGTCCAGTTATATTGTCCAGGTGTATAGTTTTTAGGTAAATGTCCACTAAATGGTTAATTTAAAAACATTTCTAAGTGCCTCTTATTAGTGGATGAAACAGATGGCAAACTATAGTCGTGGTATGTGAAGGGAAGAGTAGAAACACTTAAATTTGGTACTATTTATTCATTCGTGCGACAGTCCGACACGACCCCGAATGTGTCCCACATTGTCCCACACAAACACACTGTTTGTCCCACATCTGGTGAGTTGGGATCTGGTCACCCTAATGATACATAATGTCACACACACAAAAACACAAAAAAAACTGAACTGTTTCTCACAATGGTCCCAGGCACCAAACGCCTGTGACCACTGTGAGAAACGGTTCCGTGATAGTGGTGATCAAAAAGAAAGCACCTGCAAATTCATACAGGAGAGAAACGCATACAATGTCCCCTTTTTTTTCTTCATTTCGATGTATAAAAGTATATACAGTGTATATACACAAGAAGGTGCACTAGCTTAGTGGCATAGGTATAGGATGAAGCCTATACCTTAATTAGAACTTAGTGACACAGAAAATTAAACAATGACTATCTTTGACTCATGAAAGTGATTCAAAAGTATTAAACCAAAACAATGACAATTATAAGCACAATAAACCACAACGACCATAACGGCACATACAGTATGTTGATATTCATTGTTGATATTTCGATGATTTTTCAAAGTTTAGTGAAAAATCTGATACAATCAGCTTGAAAAAACTGTCACTCTGAGGGCTGGGAATTGGCCCAAATCTCCAATGAAACAGAGGTGGAGTACGCACATCTCTAATAAATTTCACAGGTGCTGAACTAAAAAAAGTCGAACGTACAAAAAGAGGAAAATAGTTCGCACACCGTATAGTAGCTCCCAGAAAACTTTATTTGGAGGAGTAGGGACACAACGTTTCGACCCTACATGGGTCTTCGTCAGGTATGACGAAAATCTCCAATGGCCAATCAGGGCCCAGACATTGCTGTTGCCATCCTAATAGAACATGTTCTGTATTGTCTTTGAAACACTACCTGGCTAGACCTACAGTATATAATGCTGTTTCAAATGGTTCACATTTTAATTGTTTTATTTCCCCACCCAGATGTGAATACTTACTTCAACCAGGGAGTGGAAAACGACCTCACCAGCAAGAGACTCAAAAAACACCAGGGATCTGAGGCAGGAGAGAAGCCCTACCACTGTGACCAGTGTGGGTCGCGGTTCAGCCAGAGAACTCATCTAATAATTCACCAGAAAATTCACACAGGAGAGAAGCCCTACCACTGCGACCAGTGTGGGTCGCGGTTCAGCCAGCAAAGTCATCTAATAAGTCACCAGAAAATTCACACAGGAGAGAAGCCCTACCACTGTGACCAATGTGGGTCGCGGTACGGCCACAGATCTAATCTCATACGTCACCAGAAAATTCACACAGGAGAGAAGCCCTACCACTGTGACCAGTGTGGAGAAGGGTTCAGCCAGAGATATAATCTCATAACTCACCAGAGAATTCACACAGGAGAGAAGCCCTACTACTGCGACCAGTGTGGGTCACGGTTCAGCCAGCAAAGTCATCTAATAAGTCACCAGAAAATTCACACAGGAAAGAAGCCCTACCACTGCGACCAGTGTGGAAAAAGGTTCAGCCTCCCCCATATACTCAAATCACACCAGAGAGTTCACACAGGAGAAAAGCCCTACCACTGTCACCAGTGTGGAAGAGGCTTCAGCCAAAGCAGTAGTCTCAAAACACACCAGAGAGTTCATACAGGAGAGAAGCCCTACCACTGCGACCAGTGTGGCGCAAAGTTCAGCCAAAGTAGTCACCTCAAACAACACCAGAGAGTTCACACAGGAGAGAAACCCTACCACTGCGACCACTGTGGGAAAGGATTCAGCACGAGAAGCAATCTCAAAATCCACCAGAGTATTCACCTAGCAGAGAAGGCTCATCACTGTGACCAGTGTGGAGAAAGGTTCACCCAACGCCAGCAACTCAAAACACACCAGAGAGTTCACACAGGAGAGAAGCCCTACCACTGTCACCACTGTGGGATAGGGTTCAGCCATAGCATTAGTCTCAAAACACACCAGAGAGTTCATACAGGAGAGAAGCCCTACCACTGTCACCACTGTGGGATAGGGTTCAGCCATAGCATTAGTCTCAAAACACACCAGAGAGTTCATACAGGAGAGAAGCCCTACCACTGCGACCAGTGTGGCGCAAAGTTCAGCCAAAGAGATCAGCTCAAATCACACCAGAGAGTTCACACAGGAGAGAAGCCCTACCACTGTGAGCAGTGTGGGAGAGGGTTCAGCCATAGCAATAGTCTCAAAATACACCAGAGAGTTCATACAGGAGAGAAACCCTACCACTGTCACGAGTGTGGGGCGAGTTTCAGCGACGGGGGGTCTCTGAAAAAGCACAAGATGATTCATACAGGAGAGAAACCCTACCACTGCGACAGCTGTGAGAAAACTTTCAGGAGAATAGAGCATCTTAAGCTTCACCAGAGAATACACACAGGAGAGAAGCCCTACCAATGCGCCCAGTGCGGAAAAAGGTTTGCGCAAAGCCAAGGTCTCGAACTTCACCGGAGAATCCATACTGGAGAGAAGCCTTACGCCTGTGACCACTGTGAGAAACGGTTCCGCGATATTGGTGATCTAAAAAAACACAAGCGAATTCATACAGGAGAGAAACCCTTTCACTGTGAACACTGTGAGAAACGGTTTTCACGATAACGGTGATCTAAAAAAACACAAGCGAATTCATACAGGAGAGAAACCCTTTCACTGTGAACAGTGCGGGAAACGCTTCTGTCGTAAAAGGCTTCTGATACGTCACCAGAGAACACACAAGATACAAGACCCATAATGTGACCAACGTGGAAAAGTGTTTTCAACCATTATGATACCAGGTATTACCTGGTATTATGAAACCAGGGCCCACTATTTTATTTGCTAACTAAAGATTTCTTTTGCTTTATGACTACAATTCCAGGCTGGATTTGGGAAACAAAACAGTCGAACCTAAACCAAAATGACCATTAATCTTCTACATTCTGAAGTTGTGTAGATTTGGGGCTAATTTAAAAAATACAAGGGCATGCGCACATCCAGATTTTGCGCTGGTGCTGGACTAAATGTACATAGTCAAAATAATAAAGGGAGTCCGCACCCAGCTATATGCTCCCACAGTGTTTATTTAAAAAAACACACAAAGGTTCACAACGTTTCGGCCATGTTTGGCCTTCATCAGGTGATAATGATGACAAGACAAACTACCTTATTTGTAGTCAAAATTTTAAGAGCCTAATGCTCTAAGGTAAGTGAAGTAACTTCACTTACCATTAGGCTCTTAAAATGCTTAACATGATTTTAAAAACACTTTTGGTACCAAAAGATAATCTAATAACATTTTATTATTTATAAAAAAAATATAAATTTTAAAAATGTAAAAATCTAAAAAACCTTATCTCAGAACTGGTTCAAATATTTCATGAAGCAAGTTTCAGCCAGCAGGTTGTGCTATAATGCATTGTTTGCTTCAATGTGATGTGGTGGGTGTTTGTTATCACTTAGAGGTGTGTCAGACAAATCAAGTAATCAACCTATTGTCTTGTCTGTAGTCATGTGACCAATTTTGACTGCACATAAGGTAGTTTGTCTTGTCATCATTATCACCTGATGAAGGCCAGACATGGCCGAAACGTTGTGAACCTTTGTGTGTTTTTTTAAATAAACACTGTGGAGCATATTGCTGTGTGCGGACTCCCTTTATTATTTAGATTTGGGGCTAAAACTGTCCAGGCCACTAGGTGGCGCAGGCCACCGGGAAAACTCCCTGTACTCCAGATGGCCAATCCGCCCCTGCCTCTAGATCCGGCCCTGATTAAAAAAGAAAAAAAAAAAAGAAAAAAAAAAATACAAACGCAGAGAGAGACTGAGAGCAGCTGACGAGGAGTCTCTGTGTCTCTGTGTCACTTTGGTCTCTGTCTCATCCAAGAGAGAAACTATTTGTGCAAGGTTCACACTGAAGATAGAAAGTTGTATTGTTGCCAAAACATATTTTCTTTTCTCTTTTTTTCAAATCTTTTTTTTCTGTACAAAGGTGCTCAATGTTAAGACCATTGTATTGTGGCCTAAGACTTTTATTCTTGTTTTTACTACTTTGTTTTAACTACTTGATTTTTAGAAATATTTCTGTCTTTGAGCACAAATTGTGTGTGCACAATATTTTGTGTAGAGGTTTTCAACTGGGGTATATCTAAGTGTGCTCTGAGACGATTTTTTTAGGATATAAAAAGTGTGCCTGGGACGAAAAAGAGACACTGATGTGCTGTGTGTAATGTATGGTTCTTTGATCTATATATCTTTAATTTAGGGCTTCAGTTAGTTCATTAATGGCACCAATAGGATGTACCAATAGGATGTTTTAATGAAGGCCGATAAAACATAATAATTGAACTCATTGGTTTGTGATCAGATTGACTGCCTAATGAATGCTGTAAACCTAAATCCACCGCATTAGTTTCCATGGTAACTAGTTTGACATTGCGTTCATGAAACCCAATCAAGCCTCAACATATCCAGGTTAGATTAACCAGTAAATGAAACAAGTTAATTGCTGATCCAGGATATAATAAACCAGGATACTTGTTGAATCCTGGCTTAATCCCTAATCCAGGTTTAGTGACATTAGGCCTCAGGACACATTGTGAACATTTACTGGAGATCTGCTATTTTCACTGTTTTCAAATATGCATGGATTTGTTTAAATGTTTAACACAGGATTTGAAATGATATTTTGATTTGTGCACCTGTAGTTTTGTAAACATATATTAGTAGTTAAGTTACTATTTAGTGGACCTTTTTTGTTTCAATCAAATACATTGTTTTTCTTCATATTATTTTTTTCAGTTGCACGCGCACACACACACACACACACACACTATGCAGCGTGCTACTTTTTCCTTTCTTAAATTTTATATTTTTGTCTTTTGTCTGAAAATTATCAATCAGAGCTTGTACCAGGGGGGTATTTCACAAAAGGTGGATTAGGAAATCGGGGATTTAAGCCAAATCCGCGCTTTTTATATCCTGGTCTTTAGAGCCTGGTTCATTCTGTTCCACCAAAGCCAAGCTGATGTTTTCATGAAACCGAATGAATGCTAATCCAGGATATAATAAACCGGGATATCAGTTAAATCCTGGCTTTTCCCCTAATCCACCTTTCGTGAAATAGGCCCCAGGTGTGATGTGACATTAAAAATAAACGTTAGAAATGAGGTTGACTATTGTGTAATATTTATTAGTTATTTGGTTATTATCTGTCACTCATGACACCGATGTTTCAGAAAATATAACACGTCATTATGTTCTAACCAGATTTCAGGAAATATGTATATATATATTGAAAGTATATCTGTGTGTGTGTGTGTGTGTGTGTGTGTGTGTGTGTGTGTGTGTGTGTGTGTGTGTGTGTGTGTGTGTCTGTGTGTGTGTGTGTCTGTGTGTGTGTGTGTGTGTCTGTGAGTGTGTGTGCATATTGTATAGAGTGGAGCGGTCACTATCCAGAAATAAAGCATCGATTTTGATGACTGACCAATAAGGCCTAAACAAAAGAAAATCCGCACACACATTTGATGCGCCTGAATATTACTTTTAATTTCAGATGGTAACGTTTTGGGCCAAAGACCTTCCTCAAACCTTAAAGGTCCACTTGGTTTCATTTTTACTCTCTCTCAAAGAGTTACATCTGGTTAACCAACTTTCCATCATTTAGCCTGGGGACCACCTGGGGGGTATTTCACGAAAGGTGGATTAGAAAATCGGGGATTTAAGCCAAATCCACGCTTTTTATATCCTGGTCTTTAGAGCCTGGTTCATTCTGTTCCACCAAAGCCAAGCGAGGCTCAAAATGTGCGGATTTAGCGAGCCGCGATCATATAGCCTCGCTTGCTGGCTCGTGCACGTACTGCTTGAAAAGGCTGTGATGAAGATTGTAGATTCCTTGAGCGTGACCAATCAGCGAGACCGGCAAGAGCCAGAGAGCCGTGTCCATAGATATAAGAAAGCCTTCTTATATATATCTATGGCCATGCTTTTCACAGCAGAAGCGCAGCAGCAGCTGATGATGATCTCGAAGGCGATCATTAATAAAGGGCAATACGAGCGCGATTAATAAGGCCAGGGATATGACATGGCGGATCAATCCATGCCAAACTGTTGCCAATCAGTGTTGGGAATATTACTATACCTTGTTAATGTATTACTTATTACTTATTACCTTCATTTTAAAGCAATATATTGTATTACAATATTGCTGTCTGAGCAAGTGTAATATATTAATATTACTATTACATATTACTTAAAAGAAAAATGTTGTGCAAAATATATAATTAAATATTTAGTGTCACTATTAATCAAATATTGTGTAGGCCAGTGTCATAGGTACAATAAAGAAAGCGCACTTGGCTAACTTGAAAAAACGAATAAATAATTTGAATAAATAATTTGATGACAATTTATAGAAAATAAGTAATTATTTAACTTCTGCAGTTGTCAAGAAAATTTCACAAGAACATTTTCAACGAGACAGATTGACCGAAAGTAATATTGAAAGTAATGCAGTAATGCAGAAAGAAAAGCATAATATATTAGATTGTTTTTGTTCAGTAATATATTTATATTACAAGTTACTGCATTTTGGTAATATATTATGTAATATATTGAGTTACGTAGTGCACATGTCCCAACACTGTTGCCAATAGACTGAACGCATAAGTTGTCAAAAATAAAAGTTGAAGAATGAAGACCATATTCATGATATAATATCTCCGAAATGGGGAGGGTGAGCTACTGTTTAAAACGAGTCTATATCGGGCTAGCTCCCCGAACGAAGTAAGTGTGTAAATACGGTATATCAATCATATGCTATTATGCTCCATGAAACTCTCTCTCTCTCTCTCTCTCTCTCTGACCACTGGTGGTCCCCGGACCACTCGTTGAAAACCTCTGATCTATCTATCTATCTATCTATCTATCTATCTATCTATCTATCTATCTATCTATCTATCTATCTATCTATCTATCTATCTATCTATCTATCTATCTATCTATCTATCTATCTATCTATCACATTTTATTATTATTAATTATCATTAATTATTAATAATATTATTATCAAGTTGAGTCCATATACAACCACAGGTGTTGAAATAACAGTGTAAAAAAGTCATTGGATTGGCCTAATAAACAGCAAAGACATGAGGATTAGGTTAAACCTGACTGTTAGCCTGGTCCGGAGCAGGCTAAGTGCATAACATTAGTTTCCATGGGAACTAATGTGACATTGCTTTCATGAAACCAAATCAAGCCTCAACATATCCAGGTTAACTGGTCAAGTTAATCTGGCAAGATAAACCAGTTTTCATGAAACCGAATGAACGCTAAATCCAGGATATAATAAACCGGGATATCAGTTAAATCCTGGCTTTTCCCCTAATCCACCTTTCGGAAATAGGCCCCCGGAACCCTGCTACTGCAGTATGCTTTGTTAGTATTAATGATCAGGTGCTGCCCTCAAGTGGACAAAAGCAGAGACGCCATTACGGTCCTTCATGTGGTTTCTATACAAGAAATGCAGGTCGTTTCAACGTCGCATGGACGTCTTTTCTACACTGGACTGAGTGAGTCGGTTTTTGACTGTCAGGTCGTGTCGACGACGTTGTACGGACGTGGTACGGACGTCCTAAACTCGTATGGACGAGATTGGACGCGCCGGCGCGTTTTCAGAGAGGGTTGTCTGTGTTACGTCGTGTGGACGTCGTATGGACGTCTCGTTGGTTATGTGCTCAGGACGTCGTATATGAACGTTTCAGGATGGTGGTTACAGAGAGGTCTGGACGACGTCGTATAGACGTCCCCGTTGGTTATAATGTGTTCAGTGAGGTTGAAAAGCTAAAATGACCGAATGTGCAACTTGAATTGTTGTATAGTTTTTGTTTGGTTGTTTGTTTGTTTTTTATTGAAAATGAAATTTCGTCAGGCCAAAAATAAGGCACTAGTGGGGACTGGGGAAATAATTAGGGCCTAAAAATACAACAGTATATACGACATTGGCAAGTTCGCACAAAAGAGGATAAAATCAACACAGACAGAATACTAGGGCACAGGGGCAGCGAAGTGCAACAACAACTTACATAACTAAGTATAAATGTCTCCCAGCAGTTGAGTACACTGACAGCTGTGTGCGTGCGTGCGTGCGTGCGTGTGTGCGTGCGTGTGTGTGCGTGCGTGCGTGTGTGTGTGTGTGCGTGTGTGTGTGTGTGTGTGTGTGTGTGTGTGTGTGTGTGTCGGTGGGTGGGTGGGAGGGGGGGCTCTGGGCGGGTACTGCGCCGCTGTGATCTCCACCAGAGCCATCTAGCAGAAAAGTTGCGACATTGAGGTGACAGAAACCGAGAGGCTCGAGCGCTGTTTATAATGCAGCCCTAATAGGGACAAAGTGGAGTTGGAAATGCATTGTTTTCAACGAGGGCGCCGCAAATAGTAACTGTTTTATGCTCGTGTGCAACATATGAAAAGTTAGGAATTATTCTACATTTATCTGTATGTTTAAGTTGCACCATTGCAACAAAACTATCTAAAAAGCGATTTAAGGCCTGGGTCCAATGCATTTCTGCCTATTTCCGGTACAAGACTTGTCCCTGTTTGTTGTCTCCATTCTCAATCGTAGTAGTCTATGCAGAAGACGCTATTGGACTGACCCCATGAAGTGAACGGAGTTGTCGTAACTCTGACTTCTGACTACTCTCTGACGACACTCTGGCTCTGCTCTCTATAACGGAAAGGAAGCTCTAGGATAATGTTGTTCAGATGACATTAGTACACAGAGACAACAGTCAGTTCTCTGTATCTCAGCTGCAGAAAGCTTATTGTCTCCAATGCGGAGCGAGGAGGAACTACTGAAGCTTTTCAACACAGAGATGTTTCTAACGAGGAGGAACTACTGAAGCTTTTCAACACAGAGATGATTCTAACGAGGAGGAATTACTGAAGCTTTTCAACACAGAGATGTTTCTAACGGAGCACAGATGGAAGCCATGTTGAATCCTGTCGTCAAGTTGCACAGACTCACAGGTTGGGATAATAAACTTTTCTTTAATCTCTACAACAGTGTTTCATTTTTACGCTCTCAAAGAGTTACATCTGGTTTAACCAACGTTTCAACGGTGTGTGTGTGTGTGTGTGTGTGTGTGTGTGTGTGTGTGTGTGTGTGTGTGTGTGTGTGTGTGTGTGTGTGTGTGTGTGTGTGTGTGTCGTTGCACACACTCTGCAACCAGTGTTTCATTTTAACTCAAAGACTTACATCTGGTTAACCAACTTTTCAACGGTGTGAGTGATTTCACCCGTGTGTGTGCGCACGCGTGCGTGTGCTCGCAGTGACATGAGTAAATGACCTGTATATTAAAGGGATAGTTCATATATATATATGCAGTATATATATATGCAGTATATATATATATATATATATATATATATATATATATATATATATATATATATATATATATATATATTTTTTTTTTTTTTTTTTTAAAGGAGAATTTCACCCCAAAAGTTTTTTTTTTTTATCTTTATTTGCATTTAATTTGTTAGAAAAAAGTGGTCCAGGTGTTATTTTGTGAAAACACTCCTTAATGGCTGTTTCCCCTCTCCCAAAATAGGCTTATAATGGGGCTAAGGGGTCAAATGCAAGTTCACCTATATACATCGCTCCAAAATGCAATTTTCTGCTATATATTGTCTCCCCACCATGTCAGTGGTGTGTTAACACTCACACTTTCACTTTTGGTAAAAAGGTGGGGGCGTGGCACATTGTTTATGGCTGAACCACTGCTGAACCAAAAGTGAAAGTGAAAGTGTGAGTATACTACTGACATGGTGGTGAGACAATATATAACATAAAATTGCATTTTGGAGTGGGTAACGGTAACACAGTCATTTCTCTGCCGTTTTGGATGTGGGGGAACTCGGCAGAATCGTCCCGCCACACCTGGCACGTTCCTGTGGGTTTGCAAGTTTGCGGGACCCCCCAGAGACCACCACACACAGTTGCACCACTTCATTTCACACTGGTGTGATTTTCTTTTAGATTCATTTACTCTTGCAGCCTGACCTCCACAAAATGACACCAGAACTACTTAATATTTTACCAAAACCATAGCAGAACTCCTACCACAGAACTCTGGAAATCAATTAAAAGAGAATTGCACACCAAAAGTTTTTTTTTTTTAATCTTTATTTGCACTTAATTTGTTGGAAGTGGTCCAGTTGTTATTTTGTGAAAACACTCCTTAATGCCTGTTTTCCCTAGGCTTATAATGGGGCTAATGGGTCAAATGCAAGTTCACCTATATACATCACTCCAAATTGCAATTTTCATGCTATATATTGTCTCCCCACCATGTCAGTAGTGTGTTAACACTCACACTTTCACTTTCGTTTCAGCAGTGGTTCAGCCATAAACCATGTGCCACGCCCCCACCTTTTGAGACAGCTGAATCACTGCTGTACCAAAAGTGAAAGTTTGAGTGTTAACACACTACTGACATGGTGGGAAGACAATATATAGCAGAAAATTGCATTTTGGAGCGATGTATATAGGTGAACTTGCATTTGACCCATTAGCCCCATTATAAGCCTATTTTGGGAGAGGGGAAACAGGCATTAAGGAGTGTTTTCACAAAATAACACCTGGACCACTTTTTTCTAACAAAGTAAGTGCAAATAAAGATAAAAAAAAAACTTTTGGTGTGCAATTCTCCTTTAATGCAGTTCATTCATTTTTCTTGTGGCACCCTGGGTGTGGCCAAATGAATAAAACAATATTTTAAAAATGAATGAAAACAGTAAATTCAATTTCATGGCCCTCTCACATATTAGGAGGACGATATGAGTTACCAGAAAAAGATTGGGTATTTTTCATGAATCTATCGTGGTTAAAATGGAGTTTTAAGTCATAATGGGTTTGTATAGGAAGGGGGTGGGGCAGCTAAAATGAACATCAATTATCTAAAAAACTGAATCAAGCAATGTTAAAACTGTCTGGTGTGTTCACGTGACACTGAGTAGACCATGAAATGACCAAAAGTTTTTTTTTTTTTTTTTTTTTTTTTTTTGAAAGTGAAATATCCCTTTAAGGTGCAAAAATCTAAGCTATACCTGAGCTGTCTTTTGAAAGAATATTAGCATGAAAAGTGTAAATCTCTCATTGTTACAGAGGAGGAGCAGAGAGCGATGGAGCCAGAACGCAGACGGAAGGAGGGAGCCATGTTGAATCCTGTCGTAAAGTTATACAGAATGGGTATGTGCCAGGGGTTTTCAACAGGTGGTCTGGGGACCACCAGTGGTCTGTGAGAGGGTTCCAGGTGGTCCCCAGGCTTAATGATGGAAAGCTTATGTAACTCTTGAGAATGTAAAAATTAACCAAATGGACTTACCCCCAATCCAGCCCTTGATGCTGAGTGCCAAGCAGGGAGGCATTGGGTCCCATTTTTAGAGTCTTTGGTATGACCCGGCCGGGAATTGAACCCCGACCTCCCAGTCTCAGGGCGGACACTCTAACCACAAGGCCACTGAGCTGGTTAAGAGCTCTGGAGGATTGTCAATCTCAAACTAAAACTAACTAAACAAAATGAAAATGCAATAATAAAGGTTTAGTGAACTGAAACTAATAAAAACCAGACACTGCAGATGGATTGCTTACGTCTGTTGACTCAGCCAAAGCGAGAGAAAAAAAAGGTGCCGCATTTTATGTCCCTACTTGTGTCGCCTCAGTTTGATTTGACATCATGATGGTACGATCGTGAACAGTTTTTGCTGATTGATAAATAGATTGTATAACGTATTAGAGCTGTCAATCGATAAAATTTTTTAATCGTGATTAATCGCATGATTGCCCATAGTTAATCTTTGATTAATCACAATTTAATTGCATATTTTTATGAGTTCTAAATATACCTTAAATGAGTGTTTTTCAAGAATATTCATATCAAGGTCAATTATTTATTCTGCATTTGAGCCACAGACCACCATTTGATGACATTTATTTAGACTTCCAGACCTAAATTAAAGAATTTGTCAACAATATCATTAGGAGCGAACAGCACATTTTGTAGAAAGTTCTCTACATTCTCTAATTGTGTAGACTTATTTTAAAGTAACTTAACTGATGCAGATATTTAAAAGTTATTCACCTGCATTTGGCGAAATTGAACCAAATGGACCCACTTGGCCTTTGGTTTTACTTTGAGTTAATCTCGCACTAAAAAAATAATCGAGTTAACTCACGGCTGAGTTAACTCGCGATTAAGTAGTTAATGCTGACAGCCTTAACACATATATTTGCCACTTTCCCACTGAAATTACTGCAAACGTGCTTTCTAGTCGCCGATGACCGGCGCCTGTCCATGCGCGAACGAGTCTAATGACACTTTTTTTTGTATAATTAAAGATTTGTCTGTGAGCCAGATGCAGGCGCCAAAAGAGCCGCTAAGGCCATAGGTTCTCGACCCCTGATTTAGTCCAACCAATGCTGTCCTAGTACCTGCGCTTGAACGTGCATTACAGCTTGCATTTTTTTTGTTTTTATTGTTATTTATTTATTTATTTTTGCCCTCGGACGCTTTTTTTTTTTTGGAACGTAGTCAAAGCGGGGGCGGGGTTCAGTCAAGGCGGCCGCCCTAGCAAGAAAGCGCTGCGGGAAACACTGGGTGGTAGTCTAGTATACCTACAGGTTTAGGCATCCTCACAATCAAAAATAAATTTACCTTGGACAAACGTTTTTATTTGTCATAAGCCTCCTACTGTCTCAAGAATAAAAAAAAAAGAGGAAGGCCCTTATTTAAAGTCCCACAAACATTGTTAAGATGCATCACATGGTGTGGTGAGGACTTAATTTTCTACATAATAATGTTGAAAATGATCTGTCAGGGAGGCTTGCATTGATCTCAACAGGACGAGGGAGAGAAGAGAAGAACAGAACAGAGAGGAAGTACTGCTGTTTGAAAGAATGTTTCCTTATTGTTTCAGTGAAGGAGCAGAGAGAGATTGAGCCAGAACGCAGGCTGCAGGACGCCATGTTGGAGCCAGAACACAGCAGGCTGCAGCAGGACGCCATGTTGGAGCCAGAACACAGGCTGCAGGAGGACGCCATGTTGGAGCCAGAACGCAGGCTGCAGGAGGACGCCATGTTGGAGCCAGAACGCAGGCTGCAGGAGGACGCCATGTTGGAGCCAGAACGCAGGCTGCAGGACGCCATGTTGGAGCCAGAACGCAGGCTGCAGGAGGATGCCATGTTGGAGCCAGAACGCAGGCTGCAGGAGGATGCCATGTTGGAGCCAGAACACAGGCTGCAGGACGCCATGTTGGAGCCAGAACGCAGGCTGCAGGAGGACGCCATGTTGGAGCCAGAACGCAGGCTGCAGGACGCCATGTTGGAGCCAGAACGCAGGCTGCAGGACGCCATGTTGGAGCCAGAACACAGGCTGCAGGACGCCATGTTGGAGCCAGAACGCAGGCTGCAGGAGGACGCCATGTTGGAGCCAGAACGCAGGCTGCAAGACGCCATGTTGGAGCCAGAACACAGGCTGCAGGACGCCATGTTGGAGCCAGAACACAGGCTGCAGGAGGATGCCATGTTGGAGCCAGAACGCAGGCTGCAGGAGGACGCCATGATGAATCCTGTTGTAAAGCTACACAGGATAAGTAGGTGCTGCTTCATTGATCCATTGGTTGATCCATTGGTTGACTGATTGACTGGATACTTGATTTTAACAGTGTTTTCAATGAGTTAAAGGAGAATTCCACACCAAACCACATTGGGCCTCAATCTACCTTGATTCCAGTGACATGATACATAATGTCACACACACAAAAACACAAAAAACGCAACTGTTTCACACAGTGGTCCCAGGCGCCCTACGCCTGTGGCCACTGTGAGAAACGGTTCCGTGATAGTGGTGATCTAAAAAAAAAACACCTGCAAATTCATACAGGAGAGAAACGCATATGTCCCCTTTTTTCTTCATATGTATAAAAGTATATGTATACACAAGAAGGTGCACTAGCTTAGTGGTATAGGATGAAGCCTATACCTTAATTAGAACTTAGTGACACAGAAAATGAAACAAAATGATATGGATAAATATGGATTCTTCATACTCACTATCACTATCTTTGACTCATGAAAGTGATTCAAAATATTAAACCAAAACAATGACAATTATAAGCACAATAAACCACAACAACCATAACGGCACATACAGTATGTTGATATTCAATGTTGATATTTTGATGATTTTTCAAAGGTTAGTGAAAAATCTGATACAATCATCTTGAAAAAACTGTCACTGTGAGGGCTGGGAATTGGCCCAAATCCCCAATTGCCAATCAGGACCAGACATTGCTGTTGCCATCCTAATAGAACATGTTCTGTATTGTCTTTGAAACACTACCTGGCTAGACCTACAGTACACTATATAATGCTATTTCACAACGGTTCACATTTTAATTGTTTTATTTCCCCACCCAGATGTGAATACTTACTTCAACCAGGGTGTGGAAAACGACCTCACAAGCAAGAGACTCAAAAAACACCAGAGATCTGTGACAGCAGAGAAGCCCTACCACTGTGATCAGTGTGGATCGCGGTTCAGCCACAGATCTGATCTCATACGTCACCAGAGAGTTCACTCAGGAGAGAAGCCCTACCACTGTGACCAGTGTGGGTCACGGTTCAGCCAGAGAATTAATCTCATAACTCACCAGAAAATTCACACAGGAGAGAAGCCCTACCAGTGTGACCAGTGTGGAGAATGGTTCAGCCAGAGCATTAGTCTCAAAACACACCAGAGAGTTCACACAGAAGAGAAGCCCTACCACTGCGACCAGTGTGGCGCAAAGTTCAGACAAAGTTGTCACCTCAAACAACACCAGAGAGTTCACACAGGTGAGAAGCCCTACCACTGTCACCAGTGTGGTGCAAAGTTCAGTGGGAGAAGTTGTCTAATAATTCACCAGAAAATTCACACAGGAGAGAAGCCCTACCACTGTGACCAGTGTGGAAAAAGGTTCAGCCTCCCCCATCAACTCAAATCACACCAGAGAATTCACACAGGAGAGAAGCCCTACCACTGTCACGAGTGTGGCGCAAAGTTCAGCCAAAGAGATCAGCTCAAAACACACCAGAGAGTTCATACAGGAGAGAAACCCTACCACTGTCACCAGTGTGGGGCGAGGTTCAGCGACAGGGGGACTCTGAAAAAGCACCAGATGATTCATACAGGAGAGAAACCCTACCACTGCGACAGCTGTGAGAAAACCTTTAGCAGAAGAGACCATCTTAAAGCTCACCAGAGAACTCATACTGGAGAGAAGCCCTACCAATGTGCCCAGTGCGGAAAAAGGTTTGCGCACAGACAAGGTCTCGAACTTCACCAGAGAATTCATACAGGAGAGAAGCCTTACGCCTGTGACCACTGTGAGAAACGGTTCCGCGATATTGGTGATCTAAAAAAACACAAGAGAATTCATACAGGAGAGAAACCCTTTCACTGTGAACAGTGCGGGAAACGCTTCTGTCGTAAAAGGCTTCTGATACGTCACCAGAGAACACACAGGATACAAGACCCATAATGTGACCAACGTGGGAAAGGGTTTTCAACCATTATGATACCAGGTATTACCTGGTATTATGATACCAGGGCCCACTATTTTATTTGACCCACAGACCACCATTTGATGACATTTTAGCCCCACAGACCCCAAAACTAAAGATTTCTTTACAATTGTCTACAATTCCAGGTTGGATTTGGGAAACAAAACAGTTGAACCTACAGATCAAAATGACCATTAATCTTCTACATTCTCTAGTTGTGTAGATTTGGGGCTAATTCACATGACTAATATTTTAACTCTTGAGAGGGTAAAAATAAACCAATGAGTTCCATCTGGTTAACCAACTTTCCACCATTTAGCTGGGGACCACCTGGACCTCTGTCAACCACTGGTGGTCCCCGGACCACTGATGGAAAAACACTGATATTGCCTTTCATTGGATCCGGCCCTGATAAAAAAACAAATGCAGAGAGAAACTGAGAGCAGCTGATGAGGAGTCTCTGTGTCTCTGTGTCACTTTGGTCTCTGTCTCATCCAGGAGAGAAACTCTTTGTGCAAGGTTCACACTAAAGATAGAAAGTTGTATTTTTGCCAACACATACAGTATTTCCTTTTCTCTCTCTCTTTTTTTTTTTTTTTTTTTTACTTTTTTTCTGTACAAAGGTGCTCAATGTTAAGACCGTTGTATTATGGCAAATTGTGTGTGCACAATATTTTGTGTAGTTTTCACCATCCAGGATATAATAAACCAAGATACTTATTGAATCCTGTCTTAATCCCTAATCCAGGTTTAGTGACACATTGTGAACATTTACTGGAGGTCTGCTGTTTTCACTGTTTACGGTAGTTTTGTAAACATATATTAGTAGTTCAGTTACTGTTTAGTGGACCTTTTTTGTTTCAATCAAATACATTGTTTTTCTTCATTATTATTTTTTTCAGTTGCATGCACACACTCACTCACTCACTCACTCACTCACTCACTCACTCACTCACTCACTCACTCACTCACTCACTCACTCACTCACACACACACACACACACACACACACACACACTATGCAGCATGCTACTTTTTCCTTTCTTTAATTTTATATTTTTGTCTTTTGTCTGAAAACTATCCATCAGAGCTTGTACCAGGTGTGATGTGACAATAAAAGTAAACTTTAGAAATGAGGTTGACTATTGTGTAATACTTATTAGTTATTTGGTTATTATCTGTCACTCATGACACCTCTGTTTCAGAAAATAAAAAAAAACACGTCATTATGTTCTAACCAGATTTCAGGAAATATGTATATATATATTGAAAGTATATCATTATAATTGAACAGCCTGAACAAATGAAAGAAAATCCGCACACCATTTGATGCTCCTGAATATTACTTTTAATTTCAGATGGTAAAGTGTTGGCCCAAAGCCCTTTCCTCAAACCTTAAAGGTCCATTTGGTTTCATCTTTACGCTCTCAAAAAGAGTTACATCTGGTTAACCAACTTTCCATCATTTAGCCTGGGGACCACCCGGAACCCTCTCAAGGACCACCGGTGGTCCCCAGACGACTGGTTTAAAAACACTGACATAGCCTAAAACACCTGTGATGTTCACCTGCAGTTCAGCAGGATTTACAGCAAGGGATTGGTTAAATTAAAATAATAAACAGACAGAATAACTATAAGGCAAATAAATGCTAAGTTGTTTAAACACTTGCAGTAATGTACTGTATCATGATGGTTTAGGACAGGGGTGGATCTAGGCATGGGCATGGGGGGGGGCAATGCCCCCCTAAATGACCTGACTGCCTCACCGAACATGATGGCATGCAAACGACCCAAATTTCAAATGTATTTCAAATTAAAGTGCTTATATTTAAAATGATGTGAAACACTACTACTGCTACTAACTAACTACAGCTGTGTCACCACTAAACCAACAGCATTTCATCATTGAAAACAGAAAACTCTCTGAGTCAGACCTTTAGCTTTATGCATGCTGCGTGTCTGTTGCAACTTCAACAACAACTGATGTTATTATTGATGCTTTGCTTGACTAATAAAAGTCCTGTAACTGAAAATGGTATGTGGGCGGCTTCATCGCCCGTGTCGCTTCGCGCCGCGGGCAATGAAGCCGCCCCATACCATTTTCTCTTGCCCCTCCAACATGTTCTCTTGCCCCCCCAAATGGGACATGTTACATCCGCCCCTGGTTTAGTAGCTTTTGGGGTCGTAAGCTCATTGTTAATAATAGTGGCAAGGACTGTGTGCTGCACTGTTATTCACTGATACTCCTTTTTTGTGGAGCTCCTGAGCTTGACTTTCTTAAAGATCAACACAGACACTTAAGCTCAGGGACCCCCCGAGCTGAGGGGCCCCTGGGCCTGGGCCCAACATGTCCGTTGGATAATAATATAATATTATGCTAATATTATTACATTTTCTAAGGGGTCAGATAAAAGTAATTACCCTCCTAATTAATATAGCCCAACACCACACTGTCCTATTAATATAGTACTATGCATGTTCACATCATATAGCTTATGTCTTGAGACCATTTTGGCAAATAAACCTGGACTGTGGAGGTTAGAATGATTTGATATTTGACTTTTACTCAAAATGATCAGGTGCTGCCCTCAAGTGGACAAAAGCAGAGACGCCATTACGGTCCCTCATGTGGTTTCTATACAAGAAATGCAGGTCGTTTCAACGTCGTATAGACGTCGTATGGACGTCTTTTCTGCACTGGACCGAGTGAGTCGGTTTTTGACTGTCAGGTCGTGTCGACGACGTTGTACGGACGTGGTACGGACGTCCTAAACTCGTATGGACGAGATTGGACGCGCCGGCGCGTTTTCAGAGAGGGTTGTCTGTGTTACGTCGTGTGGACGTCGTATGGACGTCTCGTTGGTTATGTGCTCAGGACGTCGTATATGAACGTTTCAGGATGGTGGTTACAGAGAGGTCTGGACGACGTCGTATAGACGTCCCCGTTGGTTATATGTGTTCAGTGAGGTAGATCTGGTTATAATGTGCTCAGTGGGTACTAGAGAGAGAAGAGCTAAAATGACCGACTGTGCAAATTGAATTGTTGTACATTTTTGCTTTATTGAAAGTTCAAGTTTGTGATGTAAAAAATAAGGTAGGCTAGTACTAGTGCTGGGGAGATAATTTGAGCTTAAAAATACAACAGTTATACCACAGTAACAAGACATTGGCAAGTTCACACAAAAGAGAATAAAAGCAACACAAAATATTAGGGCACAGGGGCAGCGAAGTGCAAGGGAGCGTAAAAATGAAACCAAATGCGGTATATATGAGCATATAGCGCATTCTAGTGCATTTTGGAAGTGCCACTAGTGCATTTTGGATCTTGGCAGTTGGCAACACTGCCTCCAGCAGCGCCAGTGCCCTGGCGCACAGGAGTGAACGGGAATATGGCAACTCTCCTACTTGAAGGCTCTGGTGTAGGACACATTTTCTTTTTTGAAGGATAGAAACAACACTAGTTTGCCTGGCCTGGGCCTGGCGCCTGGCCTGCCCTGGACTTGAAAAAAAAAACTGTCCAGGCCACTAGGTGGTGCATGCCACCGGGAAAACTCCCTGTACTCCAGATGGCCAATCCGCCCCTGAGCTCGAGGCTTGTTCTTAACGGTTCAGGAGATTTTCACATCTGGACTTGTCCCACGGACTCACTGGTGAACAGGCCTCGAGTGTGGTTTGAGTTCTCATGAAAACAGCCCGTGTATGGTACAAAATGTTCTGTACAGTGGGTACCTCATGGGCCCTGTGCTTAACTGTGTGGAATACGACATTTAGATATAATTTAACTCTTGAGAGAATAAAATGAAACCAAATGGAACCTATTACGTAAATGGACCTGTAAGGGTCCGTTTGGATTTCATTTACACTCTCAAGAGTTATCTATAAGGGTCGCTTTGGTTACAAACTGTCAATCGTTTAGCCGAGGACCACCTGGAATCCTCTCATCAAAATCCATTCCATTCTGTGTGTGTAACTTTTCCTCATGTTCTTCACGTTGAGGCACATGCATCATCTTATCGTTAGATTTAGATGCAAATGAGTATTGAGTAGCCTAAATTTACAAATTAAAAACGTGTGAATCGTCATTCACGCCACTCAACTGTGGCTCAGCTCAGGGGCGGATCTAGGCATGGGTATGGGGGGGGGGGGGGGGGGGGGGGTCAATGCCCTATATGCCCTGACTGCCCCACTAACCATGAGGGCATGGAAACAACCCAAATGTCAAATATATTCAACATTAAAGTTCTTATAAAGTTCTTATAATTAAAATTAATTGAAACACCACTACAGCTACACTAACCTACACCTAACACCTACACTAACTAACTACAGCTACAACTACTACAAAGATGAAGCCGCACCCATACCATTTTTGGTTACAGGACTTTTATTATTCAAGTAAAGCATCAATAATAACATCAGTTGTTGTTGAAGTTGCAACAGACACGCAGCATGCATAAAGCTAAAGGTCTGACTCAGAGAGTTTTCTGTTTTCAATGATGAAATGCTGTTGGTTTAGTGGTGACACAACTGGAGTTAGTTAGTAGCAGTAGTAGTGTTTCACAGCATTTTAAATATAAGCACTTTAATTTGAAATATCTTGGGTTGTTTTGCATTGCATCGTGTTTGGGGGGCAGACTGGGTATTTAGGGGGGCATCCCCCATACCCATGCCTAGATCCGCCCCTGCCCACCAGCATGGACGATAGGGCGGAGATCAAAGAGAGGGAGGTGTTATGACGCGTCATTGGCTCCCTGTATAAGGGAAAGGAAGATAACGCCAGTCCAGTTGTCTGTATCTCAGCTGCTGAAAGCTTATTTGTTATGTTAGAGGAACGCACACAAGACGGAGGTGACTGAACACCATTGTCTCCAATGAGGAACTACTGAAGCTTTTCAACACAGAGATGTTTCTAACGGAGCACAGACAGATGGAGCAGCAGCTGGAAGCCATGTTGAATCCTGTCCTCAAGTTGCACAGACTCACAGGTAAGTACTGTACTCACTTTGGTTTCACGGTTGATCAATACTTGTTGCTGCTGAGTCAGCAACAAGTAGCAGTTTACACTGTCAGCAATGCTTACAGTGTAAACACGGGGTAGTACTGAGTTTTAACTTCTACCAAAGGGATTGACTCGATTTAAACCCAAGGACGCATATTGGCTGTAAAGCTGGTTTACATTTAGCTTGTGTAGAGCAGGGGGTCCCCGAGAGGGTTCCAGGTGGTCCCCAGCTGAGTTAGTTAAGAGATTCAAAAAAGCATGCAACATCACGTGTCATATACTCAGAATTTAAGTCATAACAAGGACGTGGCAATACAAAAAACACCTAAAAAAAAAAAAAAAAAAAAAAAAAACACAAGACAAGTTACAGCAGAGGGGGGAGGGAGGGGGTAGGAGGCAGCATGTGTAGTTATCAGTCCATGTTCCAAGGCCTTTCAGATTGTCTGTCTGTTTGTACTCTGCGGTGGAAAGCGAGAGTCTATTTAGTCCCATGCACGTGTAACGGAGTTCACAAGAGCACCACAAAGGAACCTCAGATGATGATTTATTCTGTGAAAACAGACAAATAGCACAGTATTTGTCACTGCGACACTGCACATCCACTGTATTGTCTCAGCAGCAGAGCAGGAAGTCAACTTAGCCAACCTGACCAATAACAGTAGCATCTGTCTATAGTTTCCACCTGACCAATAACATTAACCTCTGTCTATTATTTTATTTTACACAAACTGTATATCCAAATACCAAAAATAAATCGAAATACCACAGTAACATACTGGGTCCCAACATAACAAAATAATATTGCTGTTACTGCACATATATATACTGCATGGCTATATAACACATACCTGTGAAAACAGACAAATAGCACAGTATTTGTCACTGCGACACTGCACATCCACTGTATTGTCTGTATGCAACACAAAACACAAGGAAACACAGTTCATGAGCGCCCCCCCATGCTGAACGGTGTCATTACTATCTCACGTAGTCTCACTATGTGATAAAACAACGTAACATTTATAAAGTGATTCATTGCCCACAGATTTCATCATACCATTGTCCCAACCTTATATATTACATAGGCACTCTGGGGTACAATTTACAAATGAAAACGACAATGTTTCATGGTAAAAACATGAAATAATATCACTGTTTTCAGAACGCAGCTCACCTCAGCAGCAGAGCAGGAAGTCAACTGAGGGAGCTACAGTAACACAACGGGACATACGCGCGCAACTACGGGGGCACTTCTAGGACAAACAGTGCATCGTGCAGTGAACCAAATGCTTTATCTATACATACAGTACACGCATATACATATAAACCAACAAAAATATGGCTAGTATTGCTCAATGGCAGGCAATTTAACAACTTCATTCAATTACTTTTAAACTCTGTTACACTCTCCCCCACCGAAATTTGTCAACATTGAGCAAGTATACATAAATCACAGAACATCACAACAAAGAGTCTTAAAAAAAAAAGAAAACCAACCTCGAAGGCACCCCGTAGGAGTGAAGCGGTACGAGAGCCTAACCAAACTCTCAGTCCGGCAACTGGTAGCAGAGTGCCTTATACACCCCACAGGACCCTTGAATACTGCACAGTACACTCCCCAAAAGAAACACAAAAATATAAATGGCTCATAACCAAAAAGTGGTGTGTGCACAAACACAGGCATCACACTGTAAACCCCCACACTCAATTAACAGTAAAATGTTGATTCATCTACAACATCCTGCTTCGACATAGTCTGTATCAACCTATTAACTGGTCTGATGGCACGGCCACACCTAGACCGAGCGCTTGCATAGCCATCGGTACAATGAGTACGAGTGGACAGGCCTGGATCAAGAGTGCACTGTGCATCCTCCACCCTGCCAGTTTGCACCACTGACTCACAGGAAGACGTTGCTTGTCCCACACTCACAAGATCATCGGAATCACTATCAGTATCAAGCGTCCGTAACGAACCAGGGACAGAGTCCGTACATTGTCCACCCCGTTGAACCACAGGCAGTGCCACCCCAGACCAGGGCACCGAACACTCACTCCCACAACCGGAAACTTCACCGTGAGAACTGGACACAGACAATCGCGATACCCAATCCCGAGTCCGCCCATCAGAATCCACAGTACTCGGATCGACCACAGGGTCACACCCCTCCCCTTCGGTCACAGGCGAATCCCCAACAACTGCCCCTTCAGGTTCACAAGGAATCACACTGCCCCCATCAGAAACAGTCCCCGCCAAAGATTCCACTGTAACATCCGTGCAACGTGAAGCGGCCGCACCCGAGTGACTGGAATCAGGTGCCTTATCGGAGACATCCACTGGAAGGAAATTAACTGACATGAGCAGATTTCTGTGGACCACTTTCTCCAATCCAGTGACTGTGTCACATATCTTATAAGTATGCGTATCAGCATTTTTGTCCACCACGGTGTAAACCGCCGATTCCCACCTATCAGCAACTTTCCTTTTCCCCCTGTCCTTCTTATTCGCCAGAAGCACCCGGTCACCAACATCAATAGCAGACCCCTTCACCCTCCTGTTGTAGAGCTCAGCATGTCGGTTCTGCTCCTTATTCGCATGCTCTTGAGCGATAAGCATGGCCTCTTCCAAATCGGTAGTGAGTGACGCTACATACTTGTCAAAGCACGTCACATTGGAGTCATTCAGAACGGTTTGAAAGAGAACATCAATGGGCAATCGGGGAACCCGGCCAAACATGAGATAAAAGGGAGCATACCCCGTCGATTCACTGACCGTACAATTATACATGAACGTCAATGTTTGTAACCGGCGAGGCCAGTCAACCTTCTTATCAGGGGTCAGGGCACGAATCATGCCACCAAGGGTCCTATTGAAGCGCTCCACGCTCCCATTCCCCATCGGATGATAGGGGGTCGTATGGGATTTCCTAATGCCTGAAACCCTGAGAAGTTCACTAATGAGCTCACTCTCGAACGATGCCCCCTGATCACTGTGAATCCGTTCAGGAAACCCAAAAACGCAGAAGTATTTGTCCCAGAGGACTCGTGCCACCTGCTTAGCAGACTGGTCCTTACAGGGGAATGCCTGTGCCATCCTTGTAAAATGGTCAGTCACAACCAAGACATTTACTGACTTGTTCTGGAAGTCTTCAGCTGACCAAAAATCAATACAAACAAGCTGTAATGGCCGGACAGATGTTATACTCTCCAGAGGAGCTCTCCCCTCAGGCTCAACAGTCTTTGTGACAATGCAACGATGGCAGTTGCGTACGTAGTCCCTCACATCCCGATCAAGATTCAGCCAGAAGAATCTCTGTCTAGCTAAGCCAAGACTCCTGAACTGGCCCTGGTGTCCCGCATCATCATGAACACCCCTCAGAACCACATCCTTGAGTGAAAGCGGAACCACATATTGGAATCTTTTTGCCTTGGTAACAAGGTCCCTTGAAATTCTGTACAACACACCATTTTCCACGACCAATTTCTCCCAGTGCTTTAAGAACCTCATAACTTGAACAGATTCCTGCACTTTCTCTCGTCTAGAGGGTCTTCGACGTCTCTCCACATAATACAGAACACGAGAAAGATCTCTGTCCTGCAGCTGTTTATCACGTAGGTCTTTCTCTGTATAGGCCGGCAACGAGTCCACACCAGGCGAACACAACTGTGGCAAACACTGCAATGCTGCGACAGCACGAACCCTCGCACCAGTCTCCCACTCCATGTGTGACTCCACAATGGCAGACACATCCCTCGACTTAATGAACTGAGTATGCACCACGACAGGGCTACATGTGCTGTCCGCTTTTGAGCTCACTGAATCAGACTGCCCTAGACTGCAGGATGACTTGAAGGCCCCTTGAACAGAGACGCTGGAGACACCCTTGACTTCAGAAAGGAGACTCGTAAAAGGCTCTGTCAACAGTCTGAATCCCACACTGCCATCGACAAACGGTACACGACTGAGGGCATCAGCCACAACATTCTGCGAACCTGGAACATATTTGATGTCAAAGTCATAACTAGCCAACTTGGCCACCCACCGTTGCTCACAACAGTCCAACTTAGGCTTCGTCAAGATGTGAGTCAACGGGTTATTGTCAGTCCAGACCGTGAACTTGTGGCCTTTCAGCCAATGACTGAATTTATCACAGACAGCCCATTTCAGGGCAAGAAATTCCAAGCGATGGGCTGGATAATTCCTCTGAGACTGAGACAATGATTTGCTGGCGAATGCGATGGGCCTAGCCTTGACCTCTCCTTCAGGAATCTGCGACAACACAGCACCAATACCATCGAGGGACGCATCAGTCGATAGCATGAAAGGGCGAGTAAAATCAGGGTGAGCGAGGACAACTGTATTGACTATAGCTACTTTCAGACCCTCAAATGCCTGCTCCTGTGCCTGCGTCCAATCTGCTGCAGTCAACTTTTTATTAATCACCCTGCACTTCCCATTCTTCCCTCTCTTCTTTTCGCACTTTAACAGAGAGAATAGTGGTTTGGCAACAGCCGAGTAATGAGGCACATAATGCTGATAATAATTAATCAGTCCCAGATATGATCTTATTCGCTTTTGCGACGGGGTCACACCGTCAGGCTCCATCAAGTCAGCACTCGTCATTTTAGAGATACTCTCTACTTTGCTAGGGTCGGTCGACACACCATTCTCATCAATTATGTGACCAAGAAACTTTACTGACTTTCTCAGAAAGAAGCACTTTTGGGGGGCCAACTTCAGATTGTGAGACCTCAGTCTCTCGAACACCATTTCAAGGCGCTCTAAAGCAGTCTTTTCATCTGGCGCCATAACTAGAAGATCGTCCAAGTAGCATAGCAAACTCAAGTAGTTTTGGTCCCCAAAAATGCTAGTCATCATGCGCATAAAGCTCCCAGGGCTGTTGCAGAGGCCCTGCGGAAGACGGTTGTATTCATACAGGCCCATAGGAGTAGTAAAAGCAGAGTATTTCCGGTCATCTTGATGCAGTGGCATGTTATAATACCCAGAGGTCAAATCCATCGAACTAAATAGACAGTTACCACCTAGTGCTGCTAGACAGTCTGCTTGATGAGGCAGGGGATGAGCATCCTTCAAAGTCCTCTTGTTCAGCCAGCGAAAATCTGTACACAACCGGAGGTCCCCATTTTTCTTCCACACCAGCACTAACGGGGATGCATACTCACTGGAAGACTTTGAGATGATCTCCTTCTCCTCCATTTCACACAACACCTGACGAAGTTTTTGATACTGACTAGGAGGCACTCGTCTGTATGGCAGCCGGAATGGTCTGTGATCAGCAAGACGAATGCGATGCACAAACTCTTTTGCTTCTCCACAGTCAAGATGGTGACGTGAAAAGATTGTTTCATACTGAACGACCAGATCTGCCATTTTTGTCCTGCACTCCTCAGACACATCACAGGATTGTATATCCAGCGTATTCAATCCAACAGAATTGAGCTTCTCACTAATGGACTGATCGACAGTAGAGGCAAGCGTGGCCGACTGCGCACAGCTGACCAAGGGAACCTGCCCCGATTCAGTGGCATCCATGTCTTTGAGCGCCATGCAGGGATAAACATCAGCCAGCTTTGAATTGCGCCTCAGCATCAGAGGTTTGTGGGACGTATTAATGAGCTTCAAAGGCACCCATCTGTCTCCCCACAATGGCGTGACTATTCTAGACACTAAAACTCCCCTGGGGCCCGAACGAGACGACGTGGGCTCTGTCATAACAGTGCTACCGGGGGATACAATGGCGTCCGCTGGTAGTTTCCCCCATACAAGGTACTCTCGACCCGGTTCCAGACAGACAGCTGAATTACACCTTACGGTGCCGACTTTGTCAGGAATGTTATCCCCTCTCCAAGGGCTCAGACCCGAGAGCATTGACAGGTAGTCTTGAGTTTCAGGGTCTTCTGCAGAACAGGGACCAGACACTGTCTTCCAGTAAGAGGCACACATTTTAGATTCGCGTAGAATGTGCTTAATCACATTAGTGCCCAGTATAAGTTCATCGTGCTGACCAGACACAACCAGTGTGGGAACCACCATCTTGCAGCCATACACTTCCATCCTTACATTAAAGGCAGACTTAGGCTTAACACGTTGCCCACCACATCCAATGAGAACCACATTCACATCAATCTGGTCATGTTTAGATATCACTCCAGCTTCTAAGAGCCTCATCTCTGCAGCCTCACTGATGCTGCACGCCATAGACCCACTGTCAAGCATGCCCCCCATTGTCACTTTATCACCCATGGCCACGGATGCATAGAAAAGACTGTCACTGCTACCAACTCTGTGTATGTTCTGATGCACAACCTCCGTGTCATCACAAGAAGCTTTCACAGACATGTAGACCGTCTCGATATCACATGTGTCACAATTTTGGGAGTGTATGTCCAGACCTGTGTTGCCTCCCTCAAAACACAGGTCTGCTAGTTTTCCTCAGACTGGGGCTGAGACGACTGGTTATTGACTTGGCAGTTAGCTTTCGTATGACCCGGGGCCAAACAGGAGAAACACAGTCCGTCAGACCTGCAGTGAGATGCTGTGGTATGACGAGAGTCGTTACAGACCCGACAGACTGTCTCCCTGGCACGCCTCTCACCGGGGGCACGCTGGGACCTTCCACCTCGTGCTGGGGCAGCCATACTGCGCTGCTGCATTTTCTCCATCATTCCTTGAAACATGTCAACCATTCGATTGAGAAGTCTCTCCTCTGTCTGCTGAAGATTTTGGGCCACAACTGGCACACTGGCAGAGCATGGAGTACACACCACCTGACCTTTAACCGTATCTAAAGCATCACAGGGCTGAGAAGGATGATGACATGACTGACACTGAGATGTGAAAGGAGGAAGGGAAGGTCCTACTACATTAGCCTGCTCAGACATGTGTGGACTGGGGTGCTCAGAAGTAACTACGGCTGTGTGACTCTTCATCTGCACTGCCCCACTAATCCTACCACTCGCCCTCACCTCTCTCTGATAGTCATCGATCCTCTTTTGAACATCCTTCGCTGTCCATTCATGCATTGGCTTACATTTCAAGATACAGGACAGCTCTTGGTCAGGGCAATGTTTAACAAACATAAGTGCTACTTCATCACTCATATTCCCTGGTCGCTTTCCTTGCCTACGCAGCCCTGCCACAGCCACATCAGCTGCATTGTTCAACCTAATCCAGTAGTCGACTGGATTTTCTCTGTATTTTGGCAGGGTGGCATAGAAGTCTGCCATGGGAAGACATGAAGAAGCATCCTCAAAGTACTGAAGAAGAACATTGTAAATTAGCTCAGGATGCCGTGTGACATTAAGCGATGTATCATTGCGTAAAGCAACCCTCACAACATCCCTGGCTTTACCCCTCAACCGACACATGATTTCATCACCTTGTTCATGAACCGGTATTGCATTTCTTTTGAAATGATTATCAGTTATATCAATCCACTCCTGAACTGAATACTTATCATGGTCTCCACTGAACATCTGAGGTTCTCTGTCTGACTGAACATGAACTGTCACATGTGGAGTCTCCTGGTTGTTACTGCTACTGGCCGGGTTCTGTCTGGCTGAAGTATTCTGTGGAACACCACTCACATTAACCACCCCAGCTGACATCAACTTTTCAACAATGGACTCCCCAATCTGTGCACCCAACTGTCCCACCATTTCTGTGAGGTGATTCATTACATCAGCGTCGCTACTAGGTGTAGAAGTATGAGGACCCCCCCCCCCATGTTGAACTGACGAACAGGAGTACCACCCTGGCCACGAGATGACCCTATACCCCCCTCTCTGTCAGCAACATGCTGAGAATCCCCCACACTCACACTGGCATGACTCCTGGTGACATATTCACTGTCAGTAAAATGAACACCTCCCCTCCTTGGTAGAATAGGGCTAGCAGAGTCCTCCATATCTACAATAACACTGTTCTCGTTCATGCCATATACTGTAACTCTGCGTTGGTTGCGTTGTGTAGCACCCACGGCGATCAATGTTGTGTTGATCTAGATGATCCGGGTCACGGCACCAGTGTAACGGAGTTCACAAGAGCACCACAAAGGAACCTCAGATGATGATTTATTCTGTGAAAACAGACAAATAGCACAGTATTTGTCACTGCGACACTGCACATCCACTGTATTGTCTCAGCAGCAGAGCAGGAAGTCAACTTAGCCAACCTGACCAATAACAGTAGCATCTGTCTATAGTTTCCACCTGACCAATAACATTAACCTCTGTCTATTATTTTATTTTACACAAACTGTATATCCAAATACCAAAAATAAATCGAAATACCACAGTAACATACTGGGTCCCAACATAACAAAATAATATTGCTGTTACTGCACATATATATACTGCATGGCTATATAACACATACCTGTGAAAACAGACAAATAGCACAGTATTTGTCACTGCGACACTGCACATCCACTGTATTGTCTGTATGCAACACAAAACACAAGGAAACACAGTTCATGAGCGCCCCCCCATGCTGAACGGTGTCATTACTATCTCACGTAGTCTCACTATGTGATAAAACAACGTAACATTTATAAAGTGATTCATTGCCCACAGATTTCATCATACCATTGTCCCAACCTTATATATTACATAGGCACTCTGGGGTACAATTTACAAATGAAAACGACAATGTTTCATGGTAAAAACATGAAATAATATCACTGTTTTCAGAACGCAGCTCACCTCAGCAGCAGAGCAGGAAGTCAACTGAGGGAGCTACAGTAACACAACGGGACATACGCGCGCAACTACGGGGGCACTTCTAGGACAAACAGTGCATCGTGCAGTGAACCAAATGCTTTATCTATACATACAGTACACGCATATACATATAAACCAACAAAAATATGGCTAGTATTGCTCAATGGCAGGCAATTTAACAACTTCATTCAATTACTTTTAAACTCTGTTACACACGGTGGAATGTGCTTCCGAGTGTTCATTCGGAGGGCACCCAGTCTAATCCTCCGGGCCCAAGGCCATGTGAAAGTGTCGGTGTTTATGTTACTGTGAGATAGAGCGGCCCCGATCCACATGTGTTCGGGGGTAGAGTATTACATGTCCCAGCGAGTGTAAGGACTAAGGACCACCCCCACCCCCGGAGAGAGAGAGAGGGGGGGGGGGGGAGAGGGAGCAGGGGCGGATCTAGGTGTGTGTGTGTGTGTGTGTGTGTGTGTGTGTGTGTGTGTGTGTGTGTGTGTGTGTGTGTGTGTGTGTGTGTGTGTGTGTGTGTGTGTGTGTGTGTGTGTGTGTGTGTACACACAATTGCATCAGCAAAGAAGTTAAGGGACAAAGGGGTTTAGCAGCGACAAAATTCTAGGCCATAATCTCTGCTTTATGCCATAAGGATATTATGTTTATAATTATTCCAAGAGTTCCATCAGCACTGACACTGATCAGCATTGACACTTTTCTGATGGAATTACACACCATTTTTAAGTTGTGGCTGAAAATGACTTCCAATAAATCACTCATGCCGGCAGGCTAAGACTGGGAGTAAAACAACTGTATGACGCGCAACACAATAGACTAAAACACCAATGATAAAAATGATTCATACAAGGAAATAAGTTTATGCTGTGTTTACTGCTGTTTAAATATCAGTGCACCAAATATTACAATACTTCAGCAAGATAAATAAGATTGTAATAAATATGTGCAAATCTACAAACAGTGAGCAAATACCAATAAGAATCAAATTATCAAAGTGCAAGTGCTATAAAGTGCGTACGGTCAACAAATTATGTAGCCTCCCAGCTCACCCTGCCTCCAAGAATCCAAACCAGCCTTGGAGTGAGCTGGGAATGACCGTGCACTTGTAGCCTACGGTGGCCACCCACAGAGGTGCTTCAACCAATCAATGAAGCCCTGATGCGGTGCGCACCTCACCAACCCAGTGACATATAAGTATGCTATATAGAACGGTCGTTTTGGCTCCTACATTCCGGCCCCTAATTATGCCTGGGCACTAATTACAACTATTTTAATATGTAGGAGCTCAAATTATCCTTAGCAAAATACAAGAAATAGAAAAAATAGAAAATTCAAAATTCAATGCAACTCTATGCAAATAGTCATAATGCATCATTATTTCTTCATTAATAGGATCTTCGTTCATCCATATTCTCCTCTCCATCTGCAAAACAGAGAAATAAAGAGAGTGGGAGAGAGAGAGAGTTTAAAGAGCTCGAGAGCTCCGAGCAAGAAAGGATCCATAGAGCATGAGCTCTCCATGTGAGACTTCAAGGCCCCTCTGCTTCCTGAAGCCACGTCAATCTGCGTCTCCTCTCTGCATACTGAATCTTCAGTGGTCTGCATGCTCTCACGTAGTTTCTCTTCATCAAGATCTGGCTGCGCAAGAAGCCTCCTGCTCTGAGCCAGGTCCAACATCTTCCTGACCCCAAGAAGCCAACTGACCACTTCTCCCAACCAGAACCAAGGTGGAATGCGACTGGCAAACGGCACATTTTTCTCAGCATGGACTGCCCTCACGGAGACGTCTTTTGGAGAGACCTGCACAGAACGAGCGGATAGGTCTCGAGACTCCATTTCAGCTTGCGCCCAAGTATTGGACGACAAGGGTTCCGCACCAGCTCCACTGTCTGCCAAGCTACTGCACACACAGAACTCTTCAGCGAGATGAGGCTTGTAGAGCCAGGCTACCCATTGCTGGGCAGCAGTTATAGGCAACGCCTCACCTCTGCATGTCTGATCTTCACTGAGATGAAGTTCCTGGTGCCGGGCTGCCCATTGCTGGACAGCACTTATCGACAAAACCTCACCCCAGCCCGGCTTAGCTCTGCGTATGCCTTGCAGATGTTTCTCAGTGCCCAGCACCACAGGTCCAATAAATCCTGTGCGATCTTCCTCGAGATGAAGCTCTAAGCGCCGGGCTGCCCATTGCTGAACAGCACTTATCGGCAACGCCTCATCCCGGCCTAACTGATGTCTGCACTGTGTTTTCTTCGTACTGCACAACGCAGGTGCGGTGAAACCTGTGGGATGTCCAGCAACCTTCTTGCTCCGTCTATGGACACCAACCACCTGAACAGACCTTGTGACAGACCCTGTGCTGCCTTCTGTCGTCGATCCAAGTTGTTCATCCTTCGTGCATTCGGGGACGCCTGACTTCGTCTGCTGCTCCCACAGCTGGTCAACTTTGGCGACTGCAATCCGGTTCACAGTGACGGGATTCACATCTGTGTTGTGAAATCTACTGCCTCCTCCAAGGGGACCATTCACGGTCCAACCCAACATTGTTCTGACCGCGTAAGGACCACCACCAACACTCCTGACCACCTCCCATGGCTCTAGAGCCTCAGGAACATTGGTGCCAATAAGAAGATCCACCCCCGAGTCGATCTCTGTGATCTTGAGGTGTTCAAGATGCGGCCATTTCCGCAAGTCTTCCTGCCTCGGGATGTTACCTTGATCTACAGGCATGCTCTCCTGCGTGTAGACTGCAGGTAGCTCACAGAAAACATCTGTGTCCAGCCCAGCTACCTCCAAGTCCAAAACAACCCTGCTACTGACCACCTTCTCCTGACCCATTGTCCTTAGGAGGATGTCAGTCTTCTTTCCTGAGAGGTTCAGCCTGTCCATGAGCCCCTCCGTGCAGAATGAAGCGGAGCTCCCAGGATCAAGAAAAGCATAGGTCACCAACGTCTGACCTTTCTTAGACTTCACCCGAACGGGAAGTATAGCAAGAGTGCAGTCAGTCTCTCCGGCCCCAGTAAGACCACCGGACTGCACTGTGATCGAATTGTTCTCCTCTGTCGTCTCCAATTCTTCTGGCGCTTGCACTGGGCTCTGCTCTTCAGGGTAGATATGCAACAAGGTAGGATGCCTCTTACCGCACACTTTGCACACCAGACGTGCATTGCATTCACGGCTTCTGTGCCCAATGCACATACATCCAAAGCACAACCCTTTCTCTCTCAAGAAGGACATCTTCTCTTCATGCGTCTTCCTTTCCAATAGACGACATGTGTCCAAGGAATGCCCAGCTCCACAAAGCAAGCAAGTCTTGACGACAGACAAACCAAGTTCTCTCTTCGGTCCAGTGTCAACCCTTTTGTCGACTGTAGCGACAGTAGTCGCAAAGCTACTTCTGTTTACTTCTGCAAAGTACTGAGGTTTAGCAGGCTTCACTTCTTTCCTCGACACTGCAGGGGTAGAATCCTGGATATCCCCAAACAGTGGGTCGCTCGCAATCTTCACCTGCCATTCAATGAATTCAACAATATCACCAAACGTGGCTCTGCGACGGTTTGTCTCCTGCAAGCTACAAGCGACATCTCTCCACTTCTCCCTGAGCTTATAGGGCAACTTCTTGACAACAGCCTGCATGTTAGCAGGAACATCCAACTCGTATGTGGATTCAAACTCCCCAAGAGCATTGAAGCAGGACCGCAGCAAGAAGCTGTAAGACTGAAGCGCATCAACATCCTCTGCCTTTATCGCTGGCCACAAGAACACCTTGTTCATGTACGCAGAGGTGATCTTCAAAGAGTTGCCGAAATGCTCTTGCAACAAGGATTTGGCTGTGGCATAGCCAGTTTCAGAGGACATATGAAGACAACTGCGAACCATGTCTCTGGGCTTCCCTTTTGTGTACTGCTCGAGAAAGTACAAGCAATCCTTGGCACTGTGAGTTTTCTCCTCGATGCAGTGTTCAAAGGCTCTCATGAAGGTTTGATACTCCAAAGGATCACCATCAAAGGTTTGCATGTCACGTCGTGGAAGAAAGAACAAAGACTGCTGTTTAGCAAGCAAAGAGGTTATCTTGTTCTGCTCCTTTAAGACAGAGATCAGCTGATCATGATTGACACCATCTTGGACTAAGGGTGCAGGCTGCCGCAACTGCGACTGAGGACGAACTTGAGGATCGGGCCATCCACTTTGCCACACTGTAGCTGCCTCAGGCCTTGGCTGCGATTGCAACCCCAGACTAGCCACCTTAGACCGAGCATCCAAAGATGGAGGATGTAGCCACTCACGTTGAGCATTCAAGGATTGTGAACGTGGATGCTGTTCACCCGCTGAACTGTACTGATATGGCTGCTCTACATGCTGCCCCATGTTCTTCACCACCGCAGGTCGAGAACCAAACAAAGAAGGATGTGTAACTGACTGCTTAGGCCGTGCATCAATCAGATATGAACGTGACTGTGGTTCACCCAATACAGCATGCTGAGAAGAGAGCCCCCCTGACGGAGGAACAAAGATTTCAGCATCGGGATCCAACACCTGAGTAAGCTTCTCTTCCCCTTTCTCAACATAGGAATTCATCCCATCTGACCTACTGGCTGAAGAACCAGACACCTGAGAGGAGGAGGCCTTCAAGACGTTGAGCTTAGCTGCTGATGCCTCTATCTCTGCTTCCAACTCTAGCTGTTCTTTCCTTCTTTTTAGTTGTGCCTCTTGCTCTTCACGAGCTCTTCTGAGCTGTTCTAGAGCCTGTCTGGACTGTGCCTCTTGCTCTTCTAGAGCCCTTCTAGACTGTGCCTCTTGCTCTTCACGAGCTCTTCTGAGCTGTACCTCTTGCTCTCTTAGTTGTGCCTCTTGCTCTTCTAGAGCCCTTCTGGTCTGCGCCTCTTGCTCTTCTAGAGCCTGTCTCTCTTTGAGCTTCTTCTGGCGAGCGAGAAGACCTGCCATGTCTGCTTCTGCTATCAGGCGTGCGGATGCAGCAGAAGAAGTAGTGGACCTACACTTACTACCTGCAGTGCTTCTTTCCTTTGATGGCTCAACTGACACATTAGAAATACTATCATCTGGGTTAACATCATAAATGACTGAAGCTGCCACCACACCCCCACGGCCATCTGGAACACAGGAAGCATTTGGGTTATTCACTGCATTAGATGTTTCAACAAGATGTGGGGTTACGTACAAAGGTATAATAGCCTCTTCCTGTAACTGCGCTGTACTTTGAACGGAAAGATTTTGAGAGAGCCATTTGTTTGCATTTTCAGTGAAATCAACTTTGCGTTTTTGTATGTCTGAAAACCAATTGTTTTGTCTCTCTTGTTCCTCTGGGGGAAGCAATGGAATAACCGAATCATGGAGATAGCTTGCTTCATCATACAGCGCAGATACATTAAAAAGATTGAACTGGACAGCCTTTGCGTTATCGGAGCTTTGCATAAGGTCATTAATTGCTTTTACAAGTTGTTCAATTTTGTTAACCTTAGCTTTTCGTTCCTTTTGAAGTTGTTCAATTTTGTTTGATAGTGCTTTCGCAGTGAGCATTGATTGCCGTTTTGGCTCGTTTGCACTGATAGTAGAACCTGGCCTTGATGAACTAGACATTTTGAATTTGCATTAAAATGAATCAAAGTCAAAATCATTTGCATCCAAATCGAAGTCCAAAAAACACCGCAACAGCCCTAGTAGAATGTGCGTGTAAGTGTGTGAATGCGTGGCTATTGCTCCCCACTAAACTGCCTAACGACCCGTAAACTGCCGAATGCAGACCCTGTGTCTTCAGCATGTAACGATAGGTACTTATGTGCCTATATATCTCTATAAGAGACGGCACTCCTGAGCCACCCGTTCCACGGGTTTTGTAATGCGGGCCGAACCCGTTCATGCACAAGAAAAACAACAAACAATAGCCCACAGCCAGAGCTATAGGCTAAAGCCACTTTGCCTATAGGGGAACAATAGAGTGAGCGTGTGCTTGCAACAAGTGTGTGTTTGGGGCGGGCCGCTACGCGATGCATCGAACATAACGTGGACTCGAAAAGCAAATGGATTAAACAATACGAGTGCAACCTAGTGCCGCGGTGCACGTCTGTGTGTGGTCCATTGTTTAAACGCCGCGGGGAACCAGGTAGGTTAAACACCCGACACCAATAGCGATCCAGAATGATACAATTTGTTGACAATGTTGTGGCTGAAAATGACTTCCAATAAATCACTCATGCCGGCAGGCTAAGACTGGGAGTAAAACAACTGTATGACGCGCAACACAATAGACTAAAACACCAATGATAAAAATGATTCATACAAGGAAATAAGTTTATGCTGTGTTTACTGCTGTTTAAATATCAGTGCACCAAATATTACAATACTTCAGCAAGATAAATAAGATTGTAATAAATATGTGCAAATCTACAAACAGTGAGCAATACCAATAAGAATCAAATTATCAAAGTGCAAGTGCTATAAAGTGCGTACGGTCAACAAATTATGTAGCCTCCCAGCTCACCCTGCCTCCAAGAATCCAAACCAGCCTTGGAGTGAGCTGGGAATGACCCTGCACTTGTAGCCTACGGTGGCCACCCACAGAGGTGCTTCAACCAATCAATGAAGCCCTGATGCGGTGCGCACCTCACCAACCCAGTGACATATAAGTATGCTATAGAAGGTCGTTTTGGCTCCTACACCATTTTTAAAAAATCTTTATTTGCACCTAATTTGTTAGAAAAATGTGGTCCAGGTGTTATTTTGTGAAAACACTCCTTAATGCCTGTTTCCCCTCTCCCAAAATAGGCTTTTAATGGGGCCAATGGGTCTAATGCAAGTTCAACTATATACATCGCTCCAAAATGCAATTTTCTGCTATATATTGTCTCCCCACCGTGTCAGTAGTGTGTCAACACTCACACTTTCACTTAGGTACAGCAGTGATCCAGCTGTATCAAAAGGTGGGGTGTGGCAGCTGTATCAAAGGTAAGTGTCAACACTACTGACATAGTGGAGGCATATAGCAAAAAAATGCATTTTGGAGTGATGTATATAGGTGGACTTGCACAAGACCCATTAGCCCCATTATAAGCTTATTTTGGGATAGGGAAAACAGCCATTAATGAGTGTTTTCACAAAATAACACCTGGACCACTTTTTTAAGTGCAAATGTGCAATTCTCCTTTAATATATACAAGTGGATCACAACGTAATCGATATGCAAATGGAACATGCTCAGTTTTCTGTTCACTTAGTTTTCTTAGTTTTCCCTTAGTTTTCTGTTCACTGTTGTATGACTGAGGGATAATGATCCACAGCTGTTGTACTTATGATTATTATTATGCAAATGGGAATTTGCGTCAACTCTCAATTCTGTAACTCACTGTGTGTGTGTGTGTGTGTGTGTGTGTGTGTGTGTGTGTGTGTGTGTGTGTGTGTGTGTGTGTGTGTGTGTGTGTGTGTGTGTGTGTGTGTGTGTGTGTGTTAGGGGTGGGACGGTTCACTTATCCCACGGTTCGGTTTGTACCTCGGTATGGGGGCCACGGTTTCGGTTCGGTTTCGGTACGTTTTGCTTTTTAAAAATAAATAAAACGAAAAATGTTTTATTTCGCTTATAAGCAAATTGAACGTGAATATAAAAAAATAAATCAAGATTTTCAAAACAACTTTGTATTGTAATTTGTAAACCCATTATTTACAGGAGAAAAAGTGTATATTGCTATTTGTGCCTCATTATTAGGCTATTTTCAAAGGAAATATAAAATACCTAGGCTAATAAATGAATGCATGTTTCAGCTAAGTATCAGGCAGGTAGCATGCAGACATGCAGCACTGTAGACAGACAACAAAGTTAAATTAGTTGAGTTTACAAGACATTGGTTCCATACTATAATTAAGGAAATTCCTCTGTCTGACCGTAGTGGTGACCATAGAGTAATAAAATAACAGAGACCGGACCGGAGCGATAGCCCCGCCCCCTTGCCGTTCATTTCAATACAAGTTGCTCATTGGCGCTTTGAAGCACCCGGAAGACCGCCGGAAGTGCGCCTATTTCCGCATTTGGGCACCAAAATTTGGTGCCCAAATGCGGAAGTATTTCTCCATGAACGCGCCCGAAGCAAGGGATTATGGGAACCATGAACGAGCGCCGTCGCGCACGAGCAAAGGAAAAAAAAACATCAAAAAGCATTAAAAACAAGCTTGTGGGTTTGCATTGAGCTTATTATCTGTCATATAATACATATGTTATGTTTTGAGAGGTAGTATATGACGTGAGGACCGCTGGTTTATTCAGAAAACAACTTAAAAACAAACTGCCCTGTCCACGTGCACAAAGCAAACGAGCGTGCGTGCTCTCGGGGCGTTCGTGCATGAATTCCACCCGCCTGCAGTACCAAACTTGGCCACCAGCGGGGGAGCTTCAAGCCTGGAGCCGCTGTCTGTCGGTGTGGTCTGAACCAAAATATTGCGGTTGATTAGTGCGTATTGAACCTTGGACCCCGTATTGAACGGTTCGTTTTTTTTCGGTGAATTGTCCCACCCCTAGTGTGTGTGTGTGTGTGTGTGTGTGTGTGTGTGTGTGTGTGTGTGTGTGTGTGTGTGTGTGTGTGTGTGTGTGTGTGTGTGTGTGTGTGTGTGTGTGTGTGTGTGTGTGTGTGTGTGTGTGGACATTTCACATGTGCATTGATTTTCTGTGTGCCAGGACTTAATTTTCTACATAATAATGTTGAAAATGATCTGTCAGGGAGGCTTGCATTGATCTCAACAAGACGAGGGAGAGAAGAGAAGAACAGAACAGAGAGGAAGTCCTGCTGTTTGAAAGAATGTTTCCTTATTGTTTCAGTGAAGGAGCAGAGAGAGATGGAGCCAGAACGCAGGCTGCAGGAGGACGCCATGTTGGAGCCAGAACACAGGCTGCAGGAGGACGCCATGTTGGAGCCAGAACGCAGGCTGCAGGAGGACGCCATGTTGGAGCCAGAACGCAGGCTGCAGGAGGACGCCATGTTGGAGCCAGAACGCAGGCTGCAGGAGGACGCCATGTTGGAGCCAGAACGCAGGCTGCAGGAGGACGCCATGTTGGAGCCAGAACACAGGCTGCAGGAGGACGCCATGTTGGAGCCAGAACGCAGGCTGCAGGAGGACGCCATGTTGGAGCCAGAACACAGGCTGCAGGAGGACACCATGTTGGAGCCAGAACCCAGGCTGCAGGACGCCATGTTGGAGCCAGAACACAGGCTGCAGGAGGACGCCATGTTGGAGCCAGAACACAGCAGGCTGCAGGAGGACACCATGTTGGAGCCAGAACGCAGGCTGCAGGACACCATGTTGGAGCCAGAACGCAGGCTGCAGGAGGACGCCATGTTGGAGCCAGAACGCAGGCTGCAGGACGCCATGTTGGAGCCAGAACACAGGCTGCAGGAGGACGCCATGTTGGAGCCAGAACGCAGGCTGCAGGAGGACGCCATGTTGGAGCCAGAACGCAGGCTGCAGGACGCCATGTTGGAGCCAGAACACAGGCTGCAGGAGGACGCCATGTTGGAGCCAGAACGCAGGCTGCAGGACGCCATGTTGGAGCCAGAACACAGCAGGCTGCAGGACGCCATGTTGGAGCCAGAACGCAGGCTGCAGGACACCATGTTGGAGCCAGAACGCAGGCTGCAGGAGGACGCCATGTTGGAGCCAGAACGCAGGCTGCAGGACGCCATGTTGGAGCCAGAACGCAGGCTGCAGGACGCCATGTTGGAGCCAGAACGCAGGCTGCAGGAGGATGCCATGTTGGAGCCAGAACACAGGCTGCAGGACGCCATGTTGGAGCCAGAACGCAGGCTGCAGGAGGACGCCATGTTGGAGCCAGAACGCAGGCTGCAGGAGGACGCCATGTTGGAGCCAGAACGCAGGCTGCAAGACGCCATGTTGGAGCCAGAACGCAGGCTGCAGGACGCCATGTTGGAGCCAGAACGCAGGCTGCAGGACGCCATGTTGGAGCCAGAACACAGGCTGCAGGAGGACGCCATGTTGGAGCCAGAACGCAGGCTGCAGGAGGACGCCATGTTGGAGCCAGAACGCAGGCTGCAAGACGCCATGTTGGAGCCAGAACGCAGGCTGCAGGACGCCATGTTGGAGCCAGAACGCAGGCTGCAGGAGGACGCCATGTTGGAGCCAGAACGCAGGCTGCAGGAGGACGCCATGTTGAATCCTGTTGTAAAGCTACACAGAATAAGTAGGTGCTGCTTCATTGATCCATTGGTTGACTGATTGACTGGATACTTGATTTTAACAGTGTTTTCAATGAGTTAAAGGAGAATTCCACACCAAACCAGATTGGGCCTCAATCTACCTTGATTCCAGTGACATGATACATAATGTCACACACACAAAAACACAAAAAACGGAACTGTTTCTCACAATGATCCCAGGCACCATACGACACTGTGACACTGTGAGAAACGGTTCTGTGATAGTGGTGATCTAAAAAAAAACACCTGCAAATTCATACAGGAGAGAAACGCACATGTCCCTTTTTTCCCTTCATTTCGATGTATAAAGGTATATCTAGCTTAGTGGCATAGGTATAGGATGAAGCCTATACCTTAATTAGAACTTAGTGACACAGAAAATAAAACAATATGATATGGATAAATATGGATTCTTCATACTTATCACTATCTTTGACTCATGAAAGTGATTCAAAAGTATTAAACCAAAACAATGACAATTATAAGCACAATAAACCACAACGACCATAACGGCACATACAGTATGTTGATATTCAATGTTGATAAAGTTTAGTGAAAAATCTCATACAATCATCTTGAAAAAACTGTCACTCTGAGTACTGGGTATTGGCCCAAATCTCCAATGGCCAATCAGGACCCAGACATTGCTGTTGCCATCCTAATAGAACATGTTCTGTATCGTCTTTGAAACACTACCTGGCTAGACCTACAGTATATAATGCTATTTCAAAACGCTTCACATTTTAATTGTTTTATTTCCCCACCCAGATGTGAATACTTACTTCAACCAGGGTGTGGAAAACGACCTCACAAGCAAGAGACTCAAAAAACACCAGAGATCTGAGACAGGAGAGAAGCCCTACCACTGTGATCAGTGTGGATCACGGTTCAGGCACAGATCTAAACTCATAACTCACCAGAGAATTCACACAGGAGAGAAGCCCTACCACTGTGACCAGTGTGGGTCACGGTTCAGCCAGCAAGGTCATCTAATAAGTCACCAGAAAATTCACACAGGAAAGAAGCCCCACCAGTGTGACCAGTGTGGAAAAAGATTCACCCTCCCCCATCTACTCAAATCACACCAGAGAGTTCACACAGGAGAGAAGCCCTACCACTGTCACCAGTGTGGAAGAGGCTTCAGCCAAAGCAGTAGTCTAAAAAAACACCAGCGAATTCATACAGGAGAGAAGCCCTACCACTGCGACCAGTGTGGCGCAAAGTTCAGCCAACGTACTCACCTCAAACAACACCAGAGCGTTCACACAGGCGAGAAGCCCTACCACTGCGACCACTGTGGGAAAGGATTCAGCACGAGATGCAATCTCAAAATCCACCAGAGTTTTCACCTAGCAGAGAAGGCTCATCACTGTGAGCAGTGTGGAGAAAGGTTCACCCTCCGCCAGCAGCTCAAATCACACCAGAGAGTTCACACAGGAGAGAAACCCTACCACTGTCACCAGTGTGGCAAAGCGTTCAGCCATAGCATTAGTCTCAAAACACACCAGAGAGTTCATACAGGAGAGAAGCCCTACCACTGTCACGAGTGTGGCGCAAAGTTCAGCCAAAGAGGTCATCTCAAAAAACACCAGAGAATTCACACAGGAGAGAAGCCCTACCAATGCGACCAGTGTAGTGCAACGTTCAGCGTTAGAAATCATCTAATAATTCACCAGAGAGTTCACACAGGAGAGAAGCCCTACCACTGTGACCAGTGTGGGAGAGGCTTCAGCCATAGCATTAGTCTCAAAACACACCAGAGAGTTCATACAGGAGAGAAGCCCTACAACTGTCACGAGTGTGGGGCGAGGTTCAGCCACGGGGGGTCTCTGAAAAAGCACCAGATGATTCATACAGGAGAGAAACCCTACCACTGCGACAACTGTGAGAAAACCTTTAGCAGAATAGAGCATCTTAAAGTTCACCAGAGAACTCATACTGGAGAGAAGCCCTACCAATGCACCCAGTGCGGAAAAAGGTTTGCGGAAAGCTCCCATCTCGAACGTCACCAGAGAATCCATACAGGAGAGAAGCCCTACGCCTGTGACCATTGTGAGAAACGGTTCCGCGATAGTAGTGATCTAAAAATACACCAGCGAATTCATACAGGAGAGAAGCCTTACGCCTGTGACCACTGTGAGAAACGGTTCCGCGATAGTAGTGATCTAAAAATACACCAGCGAATTCATACAGGAGAGAAACCCTTTCACTGTGAACAGTGAGGGAAACGCTTCTGTCGTAAAATGCTTCTGATACGTCACCAGAGAACACACAGGATACAAGACCCATAATGTGACCAACGTGGGAAAGGGTTTTCAACCATTATGACACCAGGTATTACCTGGTATTATGATACCAGGGCCCACTATTTTATTTGAGCCACGGACCACCATTTGATGACATTTTAGCTCCACAGACCCCAAAACTAAAGATTGGAATTGTAGACTTTTTGTCTACAATTCCAGGCTGGATTTGGGAAACAACAGTTGAACCTACAGATCAAAATGACCATTATTCTTCTACATTCTGAAGTTGTGTAGATTTGGGGCTAATTCACATGACTAATATTTTAACTCTTGAAAGCGTAAAAATGAAACAATGAGTTCCATCTGGTTAACCAACTTTCCACCATTTAGCTGGGGACCACCTGGACCTCTGTCAACCACTGGTTGTCCCCGGACCACTGATGAAAAACACTGATATTGCCTTTCATTGGATCCGGCCCTGATAAAGAAACAAACGCAGAGAGAGACTGAGAGCAGCTGATGAGGAGTCTCTGTGTCTCTGTGTCACTTTGGTCTCTGTCTCATCCTGGAGAGAAACTCTTTGTTCAGGAAAACAAGTGCAAGGTTCACACTAAAGATAGGAAGTCTTTTTTTTTTTTTTTTTTTTTTTTTTTTTTTACTTTTTTTTTCTGTACAAAGGTGCTCAATGTTAAGACCATTGTAGTGTGGCCAAAGACTTTTATTCTTGTTTTTACTACTTTGTTTTAACTACTTGATTTTTAGAAATATTTTTTGTCTTGACAAATTGAGCACAAATTGTGTGTGCACAATATTGTATAGACATTGTGTAGACGTTTAAAAAAAAAAAAAAAAAAAAAAGGGGGTATATCTAAGTGTGCTCTGAGTTTTTTAGGATATAAAAAGCGTGCCTGGGACGAAAAAGAGACACTGATGTGCTGTGTGTAATGTATGGTTCTTTGATCTAGATATCTTTAATTTAGGGCTTCAGTTAGTTCATTAATGGCACCAATAGGATGTTTTAATGAAGGCCGATAAAACATAATAATTGAACTCATTGGTTTGTGGTCAGATTGACTGCCTAATGAATGCTGTAAACCTAAATCCACCGCATTAGTTTCCATGGTAACTAGTGTGGCATTGCTTTCATGAAACCTAATCAAGCCTCAACATATCCAGGTTAGATTAACCAGTAAATGAAACCAGTTAATTGCTGATCCAGGATATAATAAACCAGGATACTTGTTGAATCCTGGCTTAATCCCTAATCCAAGTTTTGTGACATTAGGCCTCAGGACACATTGTGAACATTTACTGGAGATCTGCTATTTTCACTGTTTTCAAATGTACATGGATTTGTTTAAATGTTTAACACAGAATTTGAAATGATATTTCGATTTGTGCACACACACACACACACACACACACACACACACACACACACACACACACACACACACACACACACACACACACACACTATGCAGCATGCTACTTTTTCCTTTCTTTAATTTTATTTTTTTGTCTTTTGTCTGAAAATTTTCCATCAGCGCTTGTACCAGGTGTGATGTGACAATAAAAATAAACGTTAGAAATGAGGTTGACTATTGTGTAAAAATTATCAGTTATTTGGTTATTATCTGTCACTCATGACACCGATGTTTCAGAAAATATAACACGTCATTATGTTCTAACCAGATTTCAGGAAATATGTATATATTTAAATTTTAAATATAAAAGTATATCATTTAACATTACAATTTTGTGTGTGTGTGTGTGTGTGTGTGTGTGTGTGTGTGTGTGTGTGTGTGTGTGTGTGTGTGTGTGTGTGTGTGTGTGTGTGTGTGTGTGTGTGTGTGTGTGTGTGTGTGTGTCCATATTGTATAGAGTAGAGCGGTCGCTATCCAGAAATAAGGCATCGATTTTGATGACTGACCAATCAAGCCTAAACAAATGAAAGAAAATCCACACACACCATTTGATGCTCCTGAATATTACTTTTAATTTCAGATGGTAAAGTGTTGACCCAAAGACCTTCCTCAGGCCTTAAAGGTCCATTTGGTTTCATTTTTACGCTCTCAAAGAGTTACATCTGGTTAACCAACTTTCCATCATTTAGCCTGGGGACCACCCAGAACGGAACCCTCTCAAGGACCACCGGTGTTCCCCAGACGACTGGTTTAAAAACACTGACATAGCCTAAAACACCTGTGATGTTCACCTGCAGTTCAGCAGGATTTACAGCAAGGGATTGGTTAAATTAAAATAATAAACAGACAGAATAACTATAAGGCAAATAAATGTTAAGTTGTTTAAACACTTGCAGTAATGTACTGTATCATGATGGTTTAGGACAGGGGTTTTCAACCTTTTTGGCACCAGGGACCACCGTTTATTCAGCATTTGAGCCACGGACCACCATTTGATTATACATTTTCACACCAAAGACCTAAAATTAAAGAATTCTTTTGATTTTGTCCACAATTCCAGGCTGTATTTTGCCAACATTTGGTTTCATTTTTACACTCTCAAGAGTTACATCTGGTTAACCAACTTTCCATCATTTAGCCTGGGGACCACCTGGAACCTTCTCAAGGGCCACTGATGGTCCCCGGACCACCTGTGGACCACCTGGACTGTGGAGTTGGGCGTGATGACGCTGACGCGAGGTTACTGCAGAATGCTTTGATATTTGACTTTTACTCAAACGAATGATCAGGTGCTGCCCTCAAGTGGACAAAAGCAGAGACGCCATTACGGTCCCTCATGTGGTTTCTATACAAGAAGTGCAGGTCGTTTCAACGTCGTGTAGACGTCGTATGGACGTCTTTTCTACACTGGACTGAGTGAGTCGGTTTTCGACTGTCAGGTCGTGTCGACGACGTTGTACGGACGTGGTACGGACGTCCTAAACTCGTATGGACGAGATTGGACGCGCCGGCGCGTTTTCAGAGAGGGTTGTCTGTGTTACGTCGTGTGGACGTCGTATGGACGTCTCGTTGGTTATGTGCTCAGGACGTCGTATATGAACGTTTCAGGATGGTGGTTACAGACAGAGAGGTCTGGACGACGTCGTATAGACGTCCCCGTTGGTTATAATGTGTTCAGTGAAGTAGATCTGGTTATATTGTGCTCAGTGGGTACTAGAGAGAAGAGCTAAAATGACCGACTGTGCAAATTGAATTGTTGTACATTTTTGCTTTATTGAAAATTCAAGTTTGTGATGTAAAAAATAAGGTAGGCTAGTACTAGTGCTGGGGAGAAAATTTGAGCTTAAAAATACAACAGTTATACCACAGTAACTAATAACACATTGGTAAGTTCACACAAAAGAGAATAAAAGCAACACAGAATATTATAGGGCACAGGGGCAGCGAAGTGCAACAACAAAGTACCTACACTGTAAGTATACGTGCGTGCGACCACTGGTGGTCCTTTTTTGTAATCCAGATGTTTATGTCGCAAACTGTCTGAACAGGTAATTAGATTATGCTACCAGGATCACAGGTCAAACTCAGACAATCCGCAAGGTTTAACAGCAGTACATTTATTATCAAATTTATATGGAGATTACAATTATTTTGGAGGAGAAGGTACGGGGTGCATAAGCATTACAAATTGGGTGGATAAGAAGGGCTGTGGTGGTCGCTTTATTCAGTCACATTATATACGGCCTCGACGTATGGGTTTCAATGCACGTGCACGCACGTGCATTGAAACGTGCGTGCACGGGGGGGGGGGGGGGGGGCAGCTGGTTAACTAGATGTAACTCCATTTGGTTTCATTTTTACACCCTCAAGAGTTAAAATATTCATCATGTGAATTAGCCCAACTTAGTCTACACAACTAGAGAATGTAGAAGATTAATGGTCATTTTGATCTGTATGTTCCAGGCGAGCATCTAGCGCATTCTAGTGCATTTTGGAAGTGCCACTAGTGCATTTTGGATCTTGGCAGTTGGCAACACTGCCTCCAGCAGCGCGAGGCAGTGCCCTGGCGCACAGGAGTGAACGGGAATATGGCAACTCTCCTACAGGAAGGCTCTGGTGTAGGACACCTTTTCTTTTTTGGTTCAAATTTCTTTATTGAGGAGTACCTCTTGAGATACAGTATCTCGTTTTCGAGAGGTTCCTACCGTTGATACACAACATTATACAAGGAAAACATAGTACAAGAAACAAATACAAACACAGGACAAAAATGTAGATTGCACATGAGCAGACAAAATTGATCAACATATAGGACAGACACAAAGCAAGGACAAAACAAAACAAAACAAAACAAAACAAAACAAAACAAAACAAAACAAAACAAAACAAAACAAAACAAAACAAAACAAAACAAAACAAAACAAAACAAAACAAAACAAAACAAAACAAAACAAAAACAGGGTATTACAATAAGCAGTTGCAAAGTGGGAAGATGGATGGATCGTTTGTAGAGTCAGTGACAGTAACTTAAGTACATAGTAGTAATGATAATAGTGATAATAGTAATGTGATAATAATGCTAATAATGATACTGATAATAATTTGAAGGATAGAAACAAGTTTGCCTGGCCTGGGCCTGGGGTCCTGGCCTGCCCTGGGCCTGGCGCCCTGGACTGAAAAAAAAAAAAAAAAAAAAAAAAAAACACCTGTCCAGGCCACTAGGTGGTGCATGCCACCGGGAAAACTCCCTGTACTCCAGATGGCCAATCCGCCCCTGAGCTCGAGGCTTGCTCTTAACGGTTCAAAGAAGGAGATTTTCACATCTGGACTTGTCCCACGGACTCACTGGTGGACAGGCCTCGAGTGGAGGTTTGAGTTCTCATGAAAACAGCCCGTGTATGGTACAAAATGTTCTGTACAGTGGGTACCTCATGGGCCCTGTGCTTAACTGTGTGGAATACACAACATTTAGTGAGAGAATAAAATGAAACCAAATGGAACCTATTACGTAAATGGACCTGTAAAGGTCCATTTGGATTTCATTTTACACTCAGAGAGAGAGAGCAGAGTTAGAGTTATCTATAAAGGGTCTATTTGGTTACAAACTGCCAATCATTTAGCCGAGGACCACCTGGAATCCTTTCAGGGACCACTTGTGGTCCCCGGATCCGCCTGTTGAAAACCCCTGGCCTTTATGATGCATCATCAAAATCCATTCCATTCTGTGTGTGTAACTTTTCCTCATGTTCTTCACGTTGAGGCACATGCATCATCTTCTCGTTAGATTTAGATGCAGATTCTAGATGCAAATGAGTATTGAGTATCCTGAATTTACAAATTAAAAACGTGTGAATCGTCATTCACACCATTCAACTGCGGTTCAGCTCAGGGGTGGCCATCAAATATATTCAAAATTAAAGTGCTTATAATTAAAATAAAACTACAGCTGTGTCACCACTAAACCAACAGCATTTCATCATTGAAAACAGAAAACTCTCTGAGTCAGACCTTTAGCTTTATGCATGCTGCGTGTCTGTTGCAACTTCAACAACAACTGATGTTATTATTGATGCTTTACTTGACTAATAAAAGTCCTGTAAAATGCCAACTGCGAAATGTTTTATCCGCCCCTGTTTCAGCTTGCATAGACGATAGGGCGGAGATCAAACAGAGGGAGGTGACCGAGGTGCTATGACGCGTCGTTGGCTCCCTTTATACTATGATAAATAAAGAGGATAAAGCACGGGGGCGTGGCGCAGGGGGGACAGGAGATCTCGGGCCGCCGCGAACTCGGACCGAGCAAAACTGCGGAGATCTCGGCTAGGTGGTGTGGAGAAGTCGGCTAGGTGGTGTGGAGAAGTCGGCTAGGTGGTGTGGAGAAGTCGGCTAGGTGGTGTGGAGAAGTCGGCTAGGTGGTGTGGAGAAGTCGGCTAGGTGGTGTGGAGAAGTCGGCCAGGGGGTGTGGAGAAGTCGGCTAGGTGGTGTGGAGAAGTCGGCCAGGGGGTGTGGAGAAGTCGGCCCATTAGACATGCATAGGCACCTTTATCACTGCATATCATAGACATGCATAGGCACCATTATCACTGCATATCAACCATTATCAGGCCATATACCAACCATCATCAAGTCTTTTATGCTTGATATGTCTTGCTGTTGTGACAATAGACATGTATATAGGCACCATTATCACTGCATATCAACCATTATCAAGTCATGACAATAGACATGTATAGGCACCATTATCACTGCATATCAACCATTATCAAGACATATGCATGTTCAATAATACTGGTTTACTCTCAACTAGAGTTGAATAATTAAATGTTTTATCTTTACCAGAGTTGAATAAATACATATTTCACTCTTTACCAGAGTACTTTAAAGTTATTGAAGTAATTCATGTAAATCTATGCTTCAGATTGCAGTAATGTGGCTAAAAGGATACATTCTATGCTTTAGGATACAAAATGTTTGTTTTGACTATAGCAATGGCTAACAGGTTGACACATGCCTGAACTCCCAGAGTTGAATAAATACATATTTCACTCTTTACCAGAGTTAAAGTAATTAGACAATAACACATATTTAAAACAGTTTGAAACATTGTGGATGTGTTCTTCCAAACTGCAGCAGGACTAGGGTTGAGGAAAGGAAACGGAACTTTAGACAAGAATAATGTAATAATCACTTTTATACACTTTGAGCTCCCAAGTATAATGTTACATTATACTTAAACATCTGAATTACGTAATGTTCATTTCCCAATTGTGGGAAACAGTACACAGCAAAAATTGGAGAGTTAAAATTTCAGGGTTACATATTTCAGAGTTGATTTCAACTCCCAAAGTGTATTTCAACACATTTAGAGTTAAATTGGCTTCAGTGTTGGAGTTATTTCATAGAGTTGATCATGTCAGAGTTGTCTGGAGTTAATTTTACTTTAAAGTTATTGAAGCCATTAGCAAGCAATTTCACCTCGGGTCCAAGTGTGAACATACCCTCAGCAATTATCAGTCAATCACATCACTTTTGCTGGACCAGGGAAACAAAGCAGTCAATTCACTAGATCAACATGACAATTAATCTTCTACATTCTGTTGTAGCCTTAAAAAGTGCACAATAATAAGGATAATGATATACAAGGGCCTAAAACAGCTGACACTAGCTCGCTAAGTAACTAACTATTCCACAGACATGGGCCGACCTCTCCACTCCCCCGGCCCGACCTCTCCACAGCCGCGGCCCGACCTCTCCACTCCCCCGGCCCGACCTCTCCACAGCCGCGGCCCGACCTCTCCACTCCCCCGGCCCGACCTCTCCACAGCCGCGGCCCGACCTCTCCACAGCCGCGGCCCGACCTCTCCACACGATTCGGGCCGACTTCGCGGCGGGCCGACTTCTCGTGCGACCGGCGCAGGATGGTGCCAGAGGTTTGCACATGCTCAGTGTAAACAGGAACTGCTGTGGTGGAATGTTCCAGCAGAGGCGCTAGATAGAAATCCCATAACTTGTGATGTAAATAATGAGATCCAGAGTAGTTGTGAATTGAACAACATTACTCTTCCCTTTTCAAACGTTTTATATAATCCACCCACTGTTTGAATGAACAGTATCCAATATCCATGTTTCTTTGTCATTTCACAAAAATAAAAGTTGACACATGTACTGTCTGTAATTAAAGCAACCATCACAAACAGGGAAAATCTACAAAAGAACAATGTACAAAACATTTCCATTTAGTAAATGTAGGCTACTTGTCCTTGTCGACGTCCTTCAGTCTGTTATAAACAGCTTGTTTCCTCTACAGTACACAGTAGTTAAATTGACATAATATTTAAACTAAAGACCGAGGCATTATAGTATTCTCTTTTTATATTATTTTTTATTATTTCAGTTCCAGCCTCTGCTGGAACATTCCACCACAGCAGTTCCTGTTTAGACTGCGCGTGTGCAAACCTCCGGCACCAGCCTGCGCCACGCCCCCGTGCTTTATCCTCTTTCTTTATCATAGCCTTTATAAGGGAAAGGAAGATGACGCCAGTCAGTTCTCTGTATCTCAGCTGCTGAAAGCTGTTTGTCTCCAATGCGGAGCGATGAGGAACTATGAAGCTTTTCAACACAGAGATGTTTCTAACGAGGATGAACTACTGGAGCTTTTCAACAGAGATGTCGTCCAGAAGTTTTCCAACGGAGCAGAGACAGATGGAGCAGCAGGGAGAAAGAACACAGATGGGAGCCATGTTGAATCCTGTCGTCAAGTTGCACAGACTCACAGGTAAGTCTACTGTACTCACTTTGTTTCACGGTTGATCCATACTTGTTGCTGACAGTGTAAACACAGGGAAGTACTGAGTTCTAACTTCTACCAAAGGGATTGACTCGATTTAAACCCAAGTTGGTTAACCAGATGTAACTCTTGAGAGCGTAAAAATTAAACCAAATGGACCCGCAAGGGTCCATTTGAAAAGAAAAAGAAAATAAATTTTTAATTTTAGGTCTTTGGTGTGCAAATGTAATCAAATGGTGGTCCGTGGCTCAAATGATGAATAAATGGTGGTCCCTGGAGTCCCCCAAGGGGGAGAGAGTGGGGGAGAGGGAGCAGGGGCGGATCTAGGCATGTGTGTGTGCCCTGAGGGGGGCAGAGAGGGAGAGAGAGTGACCTAATTTCGAGTGTTTATAGTGTAATTAAATCAGAAATCTACCCGAAAAGCATAGTCTGCTGCAGGTCAATTCCAATCAACTTCGCTTCAAAAGTGCTTCATTGGCATGACAAACAACAACAAATGTTTACATTGATTGAACTGTGTTGTATCTCAAGAACACACACATAGTCACCCACACATACTCACATATATATATATATATATATATATATATATATATATATATATATATATATATATATATATATATATATATATATATATATATATATATATAGTCATATGTCAATGTTTTCGTATAAGTGCACAAACTAATTCCTGCTAGCCTGGCTCAGCCCTGAATCAGCACCTTAAAAATACTTCCTTATTTTTTCTTTGTGATTCAATAATAATGAAGTGAAACGGAATGACAATTCAGACTGAAGTCAGGCTAAATTCCTGCATGAATTGAGAATGATGTGTCAGATGCCTCATCGTTAACATTGAGACTCCCTAGTGTTGTTATTGAGGTCCCAACTTATTTTCTCAAATTCCTTTTCCATGGGGGACAAAAGGCAAGATTCTACAGGTGTGAAAACCCTTGTTGCATATTTTCTGTGGAACACACACACATACATTCCTGTATTTACACACATATCTTGCTACATACATTACACATAACTATACTTTTATACATTCTCCTGTTAAAGGCATGGGAAGTGATTTCACTTTTGTCAGGTATCACCCAAAAAAAAATTTTTTCTGTTAAAATGCCCTATTCTAAGGTGCGCGGACCATATATGAATTTTCCTCCTCCCCATGTTAGCAGAGGGGCTAATAAAAGTCTCATTTTGGCCGCCACAACTTCTAGCCAATCAGGATCGAGCAGAGGCTGGGCGCGTGCTTGTGTCATCAGGCAGAAAATACGATTTTCTTATTGTTTCGTTTGCAGTGTATTTCTATTATGATTTGCTGTGCTTGTTATTTTGAAGTATTATTTCTGTTGCTTGCTGTGTATTTTGTATTTTACTATTTCTTTGCATGGTGTGGACTGTTTCTGTTTGTATATATATTATTTTGTTTCTTGCTGCCATGACAACCAACCTAATCAATGATTATGCAGCAGCCGCGTTCTCCCCGAAGTCAGCTGGTACCGGCTTGTTAGACGCTCTGCCTATCCAGAGCGGAGTAGAGACAGTGGGCGTTCTCTCGCGCACCGGCGCGGCCAACAAAAATGTTTGTTCCACAGAACAATGGCAGAACAGGAGCGAGACGGAGGTGCGTGCAGGAGAGGACAGTGACGGCGTTTTGTGTGCAGCAAGTGGTGTATGTGTTTGTGTGCGTGTGGCAGTCAACCGGTAGATAATCTACAGCAGCAGACGATCGAGCCGACTGGAGAGGCTCGACTGCAGTGGAGGAACGCGATCATACCTGACGAGGCGGACGGACAGACGGAGGGGGAGAAGAGCCGCCGGTTTGCAGTACTACGACGCCGATTACAGACGGGCCCAGGGATTAAACCCTGGGTTGCGTGTAAGTACCGCTTCATCACGTAGTACTGCCAACCTGAAATCGGCGAGCTAGACCCAGTATTGCACCGCACTTTAGTATCACGAACGGATGAACTGTGCCTAGTTCTTTGTGTGTTTCAGTGAAAAGAAGAAGACGGATGAACTGACAAGACTGCCCTACTGCACACCTTAGCTGCTATTTTGCACAATACTGCTCTTTGCACACCTCACGCACTTTAGGCTCCTTAATATTGCTAACGTTAAATTGCAAATTGCACAGTAAACCAGCTAATTTGCACACGACAGGTTTTTAACGCTGGTTTTATTTTTGTTTGGTTAATTTGAGGATTTTAGTTATAGAGTTTTAGGGACATTTTAGTTAGGCTTTTATTTTTAGTATTAATAAAGATTGTTGTTTTTAACTGGCCTTTTAGAGTGCCGCCCTGTACCCTTAGATAATAAAATTTTGGTTGTTCTTCCCTTTTGAAAACCCTCGTCCTCCCGTCCTTTCTTGTTATTCACATTTTACATTGCTCTTAACCTGGTAAAACGAACCTGAGTGTCCTTGGTGGTTTTAAGAGTTGGTCAAATGATATACTTTTAAACAGAGTTCTTTAACCTCTTAAAACTTAAAGTGGCGTAGTCGGCCTACATTCTAAGTCCACTTGGTTGCACAGTAGCACCTCGCACTTTAAACAGTGCACTTTACCATGTTTTTACTGTGTTTTACTAGTGGTTCTTAAATAATTTATATAAACTTTTTGGTGACGTAAAAACTACAGCCCAAAGCTCGGGCACACGTCACAACTTGGCGTAGCGCGGCAGGATCAGGTTTAAGAGCAATTGTGAAAACAAGAAGGACTGAATTATTTTTGTATTTTCTTTTTATTGGTTTTGGTTTTATTGGTTTTTGTTGTATTTTAATCATCATGATGATGATGCCTGTCTACCCAGGAGCCCCGTGGCTGCCTAAATTTAAAGGTCCAGACAGTGATGTTAAATATGCAGAATGGAAAGAACAAATACAAGGTTTACTAGGGTCCCAAGAGCTAACTGATGAAAAGAAGGTAGCCATTGTAATGGGAGCTTTAACAGGGGAAGCCAAACGACAGGTCGGTGTTCTTGATGCCACAGAGCGAGACAAGGCTAGCAAAATATTTTCCTACCTAGATTCCTTATATGGCCATAAAACCCCAATCCCAGTACTGCGTTCACAGTTTTTTAGTTGCACTCAAAGGGAAGGAGAAAGTGTCTCTGCATTTATTTTAAGGCTTAGGGAGTTATATTGTGGGCTGCGGCGGCACAACCCCGACACCGCCCCCTCCGATGCCGTTCTCCGGGAGCAGTTCCTGCTGGGGCTCTGTGAGGGACCACTTGCCCAGGCTTTGAGGGTCTACGCCAGACGACACCCGGACGAAGATTTTGCCGCCGTGCGCCAGGAAGCGCTACTACTAGACACAGAACATGGAGGTATGAGAGCAACTGAAGTCACATGTCATGCAGTTAACCCCACACTTGCCTCTAAACCACTGCAGGAAACTGACTGGAAAGCCACTCTGAAGAGAGAAATCATGGAGGACGTCAAATCACAGATGCAGGGGCTCACACAGGAGCTCATGAAGGAAATCCGACCACTCCTCCAGCAGTCTCCAACCCAAAGACCATCACCACCACCACCACAACCCAGATGTGAGCAGCGGTATACACCAACCTATAACAATGAATGGGATGAACAAGGTAGGCCTATCTGTCGTCGGTGCAAATGTTCAGGACACATAGCGAGAGCTTGTAGATCTGCCCCATACAACCAGTCACATTTTTAGAACTCCCTGTCGCTGAAGTCCGTGGGGCAGGGGTTGACGAAACGTCACAAACAAGGGCTACCGAGGCATTTATTGGGCAGTGTCCAACTATTGATTTAACTATGGAAAGTGTGAAACTACAAGGTTTATTGGACACTGGGTCGCAAGTCACCTTGATGCAGCAGAGCTTATTTGAGGAACATTTCTCTCAGGCTAAACTGGGGAAAATGCCACTATTCTTTAAACTGAGAGCAGCTAATGGCCTGGATATTCCCTACACTGGCTATGCCGTGTTGGATGTTGAACTGGAGGGGATCAACATACCAGGGAGGGGCGTCGTCATTGTTAAAGATGAACATTGCACACATCCTTTGATTGTAGGGATGAATGTGGTGAATGCCTGTTGGAATGCCTTGTTTAAACTGCCCGGAAAACCTGCATTCCCACTAAGACAGGGCAAGGACCAGGCCGTATGGAGAGACGCGTTTGCCACCTGTCGCCGTATCCACGCTATCATTGGAGAAGATGGGTCTCTGGGCTATGTGCGGCCTGCCAGCCGACAGCGCATACAGGTACCCCCTCGGAGTGAAGTAGTGGTGTGGGGACGTGCTCGGAGAGGTCCATACGGCGCAGACTACACCGCCCTTGTTGAGGCCCTGCCGGACGGCAAGGATTTTGGATTGGCCCGTTCACTGGCCATGGTAAAGGGAGGCAGAGTTCCTGTACGTCTATGTAACCCACATCCTTACCCCTTGTTTGTAGGCCGCTACCAGAAGTTGGGGAAGCTGTACCATGTGGACGACAGTGACGTACGCGCCGACCACGACTTGGCCCTGTCCTTGGATGGCGATGGGACGGTGGAAGTGGCCTTGGTTGGCGTGGAAGACGACGGCGCCGTGCGACCATTACCGCAGGAAGTGCGTGATCTGTGCAGCCGGCCAGACCTGCCAGCAGAACAGCAAGGAGAGCTAAGCGACCTGCTGCTGAAGTGGGAGAAGGTGTTTGCTGTCCATGATGAAGATTTTGGGCACACAGACACAGTGCAACACCAGATCCACACCGGAGATGCGGCGCCCATCAGAGAGCGACACAGACCCTTACCCCCGGCCATGTACAAGGAGATGAAGGCGCTCCTAGCCGACATGCTCGAGAAAGACGTAATCCAAGAGAGCTGCAGTCCGTGGGCTGCCCCCATAGTGCTCGTCAAAAAGAAGGATGGGAGCTGGCGTTTCTGCGTCGACTACAGAAAGCTAAACGCTGTGACGCACAAGGACGCTTTCCCCTTGCCGAGAATAGAGGAGACCCTCACCAGCTTTACTAAAGCCCAGTGGTTTTCCACGCTTGATCTTGCCAGGGGCTATTGGCAGGTTGGTATGGACCCCCGAGACCAAGAGAAAACCGCTTTCACCACACCTCTTGGTTTGTATGAATTCAAGCGAATGCCCTTCGGCCTCTGTAATGCTCCGGCCACATTTCAACGTTTGATGCAGCAATGTCTTAGTGGCCAATTAACTGAGTCCCTATTAGTCTACTTAGATGACATAATTCTGTACTCGCCTGACTTCTCTTCTCATCTGCAGCATTTAGACGAGGTGTTTGAAAAATTGTGGCGGCATGGCCTGAAACTGCGACTAGATAAATGCAAACTGTTACAGAGCGAAGTGAAGTTCCTGGGCCATGTGGTGGACCGTGACGGGGTCAGGCCTGACCCCGACAAAGTTGCGGCTGTGAGAGACTGGCCGGTCCCCTCCACCATCCGAGAGGTTTGGGCGTTCCTGGGACTGGCTGGCTACTATAGACGCTTCGTGCACACCTTCGCTGCCGTCGCCCGCCCCCTGAACAACCTGTTGACCGGTATTCCAGCCGACCAGAAGTCACAAACACGGAAGGTAACATGGTCACCAGAATGCCAGGAGTCCTTTGATGCACTGAAGTCCGCCCTCACAGAAGCTCCAGTGCTGGCCTATGCAGACTACTCTCAACCCTTTATTGTATATACAGACGCCAGTAGTCATGGCTTAGGTGCAGTGTTGGCTCAGGTACAGGAGGGCCAGGAGAGGGTGATCGCCTATGCTAGCCGGAGCCTACACCCAACAGAGCAGAACGACGCTAATTACAGTTCATTCAAATTGGAACTTTTGGCTCTCAAATGGGCTGTAACTGAGAAGTTTAAAGACTATCTGACTGGTGCGAAATTTACTGTATATACTGACAATAACCCTGTTGCCCACCTACAGACCGCCCGGCTGGGAGCCGTTGAGCAGCGCTGGGTCGCACAGCTTGCAGCCTTCACTTACGATGTCAAGTTTCGTTCAGGTAAAAGCAATGTGAATGCCGACGCATTGTCTAGGTTCCCGGTGACGTCCGCAGCCGTGGAGCTCACACCGGATGCTGGACAAGAGGGCTCGGCTGGCAGTGAATGGAGAGACGCACAGGCCCAGGACATGGACATACAAGTGGTGGCAAGGTGTGTGGCACAACAAAAAGCACCTTTATTGGCTGAACGTCGTACATGGTCTCGGGCAGCCCAGATCCTATTTAGACAGTGGAAAAAGTTGCAATTTAAAGATGACATTCTGTACCGCAAAGTTATTGACCAGTACACACATGAGGAGTATTCCCAGGTTGTCTGTCCAGCTGCGAAGAGGGAGGAAGTATGGAAGGAGCTGCACGTCGCTGCCGCCCACGCTGGCCCAGACCGGATCCTCGCCCAGCTCCGCCGGAGGTTCTACTGGCCTGGCATGGAGGGGGAGGTACGTCATTTCCAGCAGGGTTGTGCCGTCTGCAGCCTTCAGCGAGACAGAGTAGAGCCAAGAGCGCCCCTACACCCCTTTGCTGTATCCTACCCCATGGAGGTGATAGGCATAGACTTTTTAACTTTAGGACGCCCCTCTGATGCATACCAAAACATTTTAGTAGCAACTGACTTATTCACACGTTTTAGTTGGGCCATCCCTACACGTGACCAAACAGCCCAAACTACTGTACGGGCCTTATGGACCCATGTTATCCAGCCTTTCGGCTGCCCGGCTAGATTTCACTCGGATCGTGGGGCTAATTTTGAATCCGCCCTTATGAAACAGCTATGCGATACTTATGGCATTTCAAAGAGCCGCACCACCCCTTATCATCCGGCCGGGAATGGGGGGGCGGAGCGTTTCAATCAGACCCTCCTAGGCATGCTCCGCACCTTAGAAACAGAGAAACAAGGTCGTTGGCCTGAGTACTTACCTGAATTAGTACATGCTTATAACAACACCACTCATAGTTCCACTGGTTATGCTCCCTCCTTTCTTATGTTCGGTCGCCATCTGCGGCGTCCAGTAGATGTAGGTTTAGGAGTACAACCACAGCAGCCCCGTGTTGGTATCAGAGACTGGGTCCAAGACCACCAACAGCGTCTAACTGTAGCCTACCGCACAGCTAGTCAGAGAATGGGGACCGCTGCTTCTGCACGTAAACAGCATTACGACCAGAGAGTGAACACATTACCACTGTTGCCAGGAGAGAGGGTGTGGGTTCGCAACCAAACCAGACAGGGCCAGGGAAAACTACGGACATGGTGGGCCCCGGAACCGTTTGTGGTTCTAGAACAGGTGGGAGATACCGGGGTGGTGTATAGAGTCCGTCCAGAGAAGGGTGGGCGGGAACAAACAGCACATAGGACTTCACTAAAAGTGTGTACAGCCCCCACAGTTGAGCCGCCAGCAGCAGCAGAGCCAGTCAGAGAAGCCCAGGCACCCCCAGAGACTGTATTCTATGGGTTCTTCCCAGACCCTCAAGCACTAGAAGGCCCCCGGCGTTCTACCAGGGCTAATCTTGGTACGGCACCTTTGAGGTACAGAGACAATTGAACTTGATCGCAGGGACTGCTAATCTTAAAGAGTGGGGGGATGTCATCAGGCAGAAAATACGATTTTCTTATTGTTTTGTTTGCAGTGTATTTATATTATGATTTGCTGTGCTTGTTATTTTGAAGTATTATTTCTGTTGCTTGCTGTGTATTTTGCATTATTACTTTACTTTTTCTTTGCATGGTGTGGACTTTTGCTTTTTGTATATATATTATTTTGTTTCTTGCTGCCATGACAACCAACCTAATCAATGATTATGCAGCAGCCGCGTTCTCCCCGAAGTCAGCTGGTACCGGCTTGTTAGACGCTCTGCCTATCCAGAGCGGAGTAGAGACAGTGGGCGTTCTCTCGCGCACCGGCGCGGCCAACAAAAATGTTTGTTCCACAGAACAATGGCAGAACAGGAGCGAGACGGAGGTGCGTGCAGGAGAGGACAGTGACGGCGTTTTGTGTGCAGCAAGTGGTGTATGTGTTTGTGTGCGTGTGGCAGTCAACCGGTAGATAATCTACAGCAGCAGACGATCGAGCCGACTGGAGAGGCTCGACTGCAGTGGAGGAACGCGATCATACCTGACGAGGCGGACGGACAGACGGAGGGGGAGAAGAGCCGCCGGTTTGCAGTACTACGACGCCGATTACAGACGGGCCCAGGGATTAAACCCTGGGTTGCGTGTAAGTACCGCTTCATCACGTAGTACTGCCAACCTGAAATCGGCGAGCTAGACCCAGTATTGCACCGCACTTTAGTATCACGAACGGATGAACTGTGCCTAGTTCTTTGTGTGTTTCAGTGAAAAGAAGAAGACGGATGAACTGACAAGACTGCCCTACTGCACACCTTAGCTGCTATTTTGCACAATACTGCTCTTTGCACACCTCACGCACTTTAGGCTCCTTAATATTGCTAACGTTAAATTGCAAATTGCACAGTAAGCCAGCTAATTTGCACACGACAGGTTTTTAACGCTGGTTTTATTTTTGTTTGGTTAATTTGAGGATTTTAGTTATAGGGTTTTTAGGGACATTTTAGTTAGGCTTTTATTTTTAGTATTAATAAAGATTGTTGTTTTTAACTGGCCTTTTAGAGTGCCGCCCTGTACCCTTAGATAATAAAATTTTGGTTGTTCTTCCCTTTTGAAAACCCTCGTCCTCCCGTCCTTTCTTGTTATTCACATTTTACATTGCTCTTAACCTGGTAAAACGAACCTGAGTGTCCTTGGTGGTTTTAAGAGTTGGTCAAATGATATACTTTTAAACAGAGTTCTTTAACCTCTTAAAACTTAAAGTGGCGTAGTCGGCCTACATTCTAAGTCCACTTAGTTTGCACAGTAGCACCTCGCACTTTAAACAGTGCACTTTACCCTGTTTTTACTGTGTTTTACTAGTGGTTCTTAAATAATTTATATTAAACTTTTTGGTGACGTAAAAACTACAGCCCAAAGCTCGGGCACGCGTCACACTTGCGCCCAGGCTCGTAACCCAGTGTGCGTGTGCACATCATAACAATGGCGGAGCTCTTACGCTAGCGACAGAAACTTCCAATTCCAGTCGAAAAACAAGCAAAAAGAATCCAAATCGTGGAAGTAAAGAAAGCTGCTGTTGGAGAGAAGAAGGGACGCTTATAAAGAAAAGGTTTACATTGCGACTACATTACATTGGGAGCTTTTGGAGAAAAGAAGAGAAGAGGAGGAGGACGACGCAGACGTAGCATCTAATGTTCTTCATGCATATTTCCAGTAAGTAACGTAATATCTGGTTATTGTATAGTTCATTTAGTAGCCGGTCCCCGGACCACCTGTTGAAAACCCTTGCCTTAGTGGTAAAAGTCTGAGCCATAGATATACTGTATTAATATATTTATGGTCTGAGCCCCCTACAACAGGGATAAAATTGCGTTGTGGACCTTTTGCCCAACGCTATTGTTTTTCAACCAGGATCGTCCTTCACTAGTAGGCTACTAAGCTAACAATATTGCCAACAGAATGTCTTCATATAGTTTTTTCTCCGGTGAAAAACAATCACGTTCTGCCCAAAAAGTCCGTGTGGTGTGGTCAGTGTTTACACTGAGGACAACAGAGCCGGATATAGAGGGAGGCGTGGGTGGGCAGAGCCCAACCAAACGTTCATCCTGCCCACTCAGTCTCCCCCCCCAATATAAAAGCATCACAAAATATCTGTAAAGTGTGGTCAGAGTTTTGTTTTGGGCGGAAATCAATAATAGGGATAATATAGTGTCAATTGGGGAATACGTCATATGAAAAACATTCTTCCAGCCCACCCTAATAGGGCTGGCTAAATCCGGCCCTGAAGGACGATAGTGTTTTTATTTGGTCTGTTTCTGTGTGTAGTTTACATTACTCGCGTCCCTGTTCCATTGTTTTATGCCCGTTCGTTATTTTGTGTCTATGTTTTCTCTGGATCTGGTTTGGTTACTGTAAATACTGACGGCTGTCTTTTTTTATTATTATTATTTGTTCTCAAAGATTCACCATTGCCCGGGCAGACCATCCAACCCCACATCCAGGATAGGCGCTGTGTCGAGAACAAGAACCCTGCAGGCTTCTGGAAGAAGACGACATTTCTAAAAACATGGAATTATCTGTTTTGGGCTGCATAATCTAACTATACATGCTACATAATCGAACTATAGAAACTGGAGACCTCATTTATTTTGTTTTGTCTTTTCTCTATTGCCATGCAAAGCTGCATTGTATGTCATGAAAGGTGGTGCAATACAAATAAAGTTTTATTGTAACCCGACTACAGATATGCAGTGCTAAAGTGCCGACATTTTTTATTAGGCTATGGAAACATTGACACATTTTGTACCTTCTCAGTAAGTATATGTAGCCTACCTTTACCCCTGCACTTTCAATGATGCTATCTATATGGAGCAGGGGTTTAACAGGTGGTCCCTGAGAAGGTTCCAGGGGGTCCCCAGCTAAGCTGTTTAACCAGATGTAACTCTTGAGAACGTAAAAATGAAACCAAATGGACCCGCAAGGGTCCATTTGGTTTCATTTTTACGTTCTCAAGAGTTAAAATGTTCATGTCAATTAGCCCAAGTCTACACAACCAGAGAATGTAGAAGATTAATGGTCATTTCGATCTGTATGTTGGGCTGTTTGGTTTCCCAAATACAGCCTGGTATTGTGGTCAAAAAGCAAAATAAATCTTTACTTTTAGCGTCTGTGGAGCTAAAATGTTGTCAAATGGTGGTCCGTGGCTCAAATTCTGAATAAATGGTGGTCCCTGGGATGAAAAAGGTTGAAAACCCCTGATATGGAGCATTTTGTATCCCAAAACATTGATAATTGATAATCCATCCAACTTTTATCAAGATCATAGGCTATAATGGGGAAAAAAAACGTCAAATTGGCTGTCTTGAATGCTTGGATGCAGAAACACTTGGTGTTATGTAATGGAGTGAATTAACATTGCAAATCCTGTAGACCAGTGGTTTTCAACAGGTCGTTCCTGGAAGAGTAAACATGAAACCATTTTACCATCTGAATTAGCCCAAGTCTAGAGAATGTAGATTAATGGTCATTTTGATCTGTATGTTTGCCTGTTTTGTTTCCGAAATCAAGCATGGTATTGTGGACAAAAGAAATCTTTAGGATGGGGGTCTGTGGGGCGAAAATGAATGGTGGTCCGTGGCTCAAATGCTGAAGAAATAGTGGGCCCTGGTGCAAAAAAGGTTGAAAACCACTGCTTTGCATATGTCGCGTTTATCACAGTCAGATCAAACAAGGTATTGTATGGAAGTCCAGTGCCACTTGCAACTAGAAAACAACAGAGATATCCTTTTCATTCGTGGTTTGGCCAGCGGCGGACCGTGGCCGTGGACCGCGCACGGCGTGTCGCCGCAGAGGCGGTGAGCTCGGGGCTCCACCGCCTCTCATGGTATGGTCGCTGGCTGGCCAGCAACGTGCGCGTCGGCACGGCGGCCGGCGTTGACGGGGCCGCAGTAATACAGTAGGCCTATGTCGACAAGCCAACAACACCACACACACACACACAGTTGTTGTCTTCTATCAGCTACCGATCGGCTCAGACACGCAAACAAAGGGTGGATGGTGCTATGAGTAGAATCTGTGGTGGGGGATGAGAACTTCACTGCTCCATGAATCTTTTTTGCTTCCTTCTTGACTGAATCAAAACGGCGGACTGATGCGGTCATGGCGGCAGCCATGTTTTAACTCTCTTTACTCAGTGCGCGTTCACGAGGGGTAGCTACTCTCGGCGCCCCTAGCGTACCAGACTGGTACTACACGATGAATTTCAAATCACTTCCCTTAGCTTTAACAGTAGTGCATTAACTAATTATTCGACTAGCAAAACACTATTCGACTATTAATTCACTATTCGTTATTCGGTAATATTAATTTTTGATATATATTTTTCAATTTTCTGCAGCAGGCATTGTGGATGTGTGCTGTGGTGTTGGTAGTAATTGTAGGTTGATTGCTCATTTTTCATGTCATAATGTAACTGAGTTACAGTAGTGTAATAGGCATGTATTTTTTTCAATGGGAAGTCCAGAATCACACATTTTATTGGCTAAAAAACAAATATGTATATTACTATAGAGTATAGACTAGTCGACAATTATTCAACTACCAAAGTATTCGATTCGACTAGCAAAAAACCTGTTTGGTTAATGCCCTAGTTAACAGTGTGTTCTCATAGGTTAGGAGGATAGTAGAGCTGTATGAAATACATTCCAGATGCTCCCAGTCACAGGCTTCTCTCCTCTTATGCCCTGTAAGTAGCTAGGGTGTAGAGTGATATAGTGACTTGTTCCAGCTTGACCAGCGCCCCCAGCCCTGGGTCTGTATGCAAACCTAACTATTCATCAAATTCTTTGGACAGTTAACGTAAACGTCCCATATAGCCTCACAAATTTAATTTGGGTCACATGTATTGTACACGTGCCTCGCACACACCTCATGCATTATACATGTGCGAGCCTGTGCTCGTCTGAGTGCGTTCAGATATACACAATGTTTAAGGTCATATAAAGGGAGAGCCCACCAAGTGGCGCAATATGAGCTTGTAGTTCTGCTATTTTTTGAAAAATTGTGAAAATGTGGTGCAAATCTCTGAATACATTATTTTAGAAGCAAACATTTTTAACTCATTTTTTTGCCGGGGGATCCCTAGAACAACATGTTTTCAGATGGGGGTCTGCAGCCAAATATGGATAATTCTGGTGGTTCTTGGCTTGAATTCTGGTGGTTCTTGGCTTGAACATTTGACACTGAAATGTTATAGTGTCAAAAAGTAGATCCTAGCATAGAAACCTTAGTGTCAATAACTAGAATCTAGTGTCAGAAACTACTGTAGAATCTAGCGTCAAAAGCTAGAATGTTATTATTATGCATTATTATGCATTATTATTATGCAAATGGAATTTGCATCAACTCTCAAATTCTAATTATGTAATAAAAGTGTGTGTGTGTGTGTGTGTGTGTGTGTTTGTGTTAGGGCTTTTTTTCCCTTCCTCCGAGGGAAAGCTGTAAGGAGGAGGAATTAAACATTTACCTTTGTTTTCCCCTTTTTTTCTTTCTCTATGTGTGCGACGCGTGTGTATATAATTCAACTGTAATATTGGTTACTGTCACTCACGGACAGAAGTCTCCTTTGAAGTTTCCTTTGCAACTCTATCGGAGTTCAGCCTTAATTTAGGCCTACCAATCTTACTGCAGCTGCATGCGCTCGGCGCGCGGCGTTCCACTGATCATTACGTACACGGATCAGATCGAACAGCAAACGGTGTCAGAGAAATACAGAACTTCATCAACCACCACCTCCCCGTGCTACAGTGACCGTCTTGTTCCTCGTTTCGCATTAGGCTACGCACGGGACGCATGCTTCTGTCCGCGTCATTCTCATTAATTTACTGAATGGATCAGAAAAGAAAAGCGGCACGATATGGTGGTGTTGGAGGAGGAGGAGGAGGCTACATGTAAATGGATCGTATTCTGATAATGTGGCCGCTATGTTAGAACGAGCATGTCTTCTGTTGCGTTCTAACGTGTGGGCTGCTGTGTATTGATAATGTTATGTGTTTTTATGGCTGGCCTGGGAGTGGACGTTGTGCTGCGCTGTGTGCCAGTATTGTTTTCATATTAAGCTTGCCACATGCGTCATGCGTAGCCTCGTGATGTGTTTTGTATAAGCACTGCGCCAGCATCATAGCGGCACCATTTTATCCCCGACTCCCCTCGGGGAACCACCACGACGGACGCTCCCACGATGGACCCCCCCCCCCCATAAAACGATAAATCGATACAACTTCGACTTGACTGTCTGACAAGTCGACTAGAAAAAATCTCAAGTCGTTAATGCCCATGTGTGTGTGTCTGTGTGTGCGTGTGCGTGTGTTTGTTGACATTTCACATGTGCATTGATTTTCTGTGTGCCAGGACTTAATTTTTTACATAATAATGTTGAAAATGATCTGTCAGGGAGGCTTGCATTGATCTCAACAGGACAAGGGAGAGAAGAGAAGAGAAGAACAGAACATAGAGGAAGTCCTGCTGTTTGAAAGAATGTTTCCTTATTGTTTCAGTGAAGGAGCAGAGAGAGATGGAGCCAGAACGCAGGCTGCAGGAGGACGCCATGTTGGAGCCAGAACACAGGCTGCAGGACGCCATGTTGGAGCCAGAACACAGGCTGCAGGAGGACGCCATGTTGGAGCCAGAACGCAGGCTGCAGGACGCCATGTTGGAGCCAGAACGCAGGCTGCAGGAGGACGCCATGTTGGAGCCAGAACGCAGGCTGCAGGAGGACGCCATGTTGGAGCCAGAACGCAGGCTGCAGGACGCCATGTTGGAGCCAGAACGCAGGCTGCAGGAGGACGCCATGTTGGAGCCAGAACACAGGCTGCAGGAGGACGCCATGTTGGAGCCAGAACACAGGCTGCAGGAGGACGCCATGTTGGAGCCAGAACGCAGGCTGCAGGAGGACGCCATGTTGGAGCCAGAACGCAGGCTGCAGGACGCCATGTTGGAGCCAGAACGCAGGCTGCAGGAGGACGCCATGTTGGAGCCAGAACGCAGGCTGCAGGAGGACGCCATGTTGGAGCCAGAACGCAGGCTGCAGGACGCCATGTTGGAGCCAGAACGCAGGCTGCAGGAGGACACCATGTTGGAGCCAGAACGCAGGCTGCAGGACGCCATGTTGGAGCCAGAACGCAGGCTGCAGGAGGACGCCATGTTGGAGCCAGAACACAGGCTGCAGGAGGACACCATGTTGGAGCCAGAACGCAGGCTGCAGGACGCCATGTTGGAGCCAGAACGCAGGCTGCAGGAGGACGCCATGTTGGAGCCAGAACACAGGCTGCAGGAGGACGCCATGTTGGAGCCAGAACACAGGCTGCAGGAGGACGCCATGTTGGAGCCAGAACGCAGGCTGCAGGAGGACGCCATGTTGGAGCCAGAACGCAGGCTGCAGGACGCCATGTTGGAGCCAGAACGCAGGCTGCAGGAGGACGCCATGTTGGAGCCAGAACGCAGGCTGCAGGAGGACGCCATGTTGGAGCCAGAACGCAGGCTGCAGGACGCCATGTTGGAGCCAGAACGCAGGCTGCAGGAGGACACCATGTTGGAGCCAGAACGCAGGCTGCAGGACGCCATGTTGGAGCCAGAACGCAGGCTGCAGGAGGACGCCATGTTGGAGCCAGAACACAGGCTGCAGGAGGACACCATGTTGGAGCCAGAACGCAGGCTGCAGGAGGACGCCATGTTGGAGCCAGAACACAGGCTGCAGGAGGACACCATGTTGGAGCCAGAACGCAGGCTGCAGGACGCCATGTTGGAGCCAGAACGCAGGCTGCAGGAGGACGCCATGTTGGAGCCAGAACGCAGGCTGCAGGACGCCATGTTGGAGCCAGAACGCAGGCTGCAGGAGGATGCCATGTTGGAGCCAGAACGCAGGCTGCAGGAGGACGCCATGTTGGAGCCAGAACGCAGGCTGCAGGACGCCATGTTGGAGCCAGAACGCAGGCTGCAGGAGGACGCCATGTTGGAGCCAGAACGCAGGCTGCAGGAGGACGCCATGTTGGAGCCAGAACGCAGGCTGCAGGAGGACGCCATGTTGGAGCCAGAACACAGGCTGCAGGACGCCATGTTGGAGCCAGAACGCAGGCTGCAGGAGGACGCCATGTTGAATCCTGTTGTAAAGCTACACAGAATAAGTAGGTGCTGCTTCATTGACCCATTGGTTGATCCATTGGTTGACTGATTGACTGGATACTTGATTTTAACATTTTTTCCTCAACTACCTTGATTCCGGTGACATGATACATAGGGTGACCAGATGTCCCTCTTTGTGCGGGTGTTACAAACCCATATGTCTAGGGGTAAATCAGGGGATGCAACATATAAAAGGAGAAACGGTAAACCAGGATCGGATAGTATAATGCGAATATTTATTACAATAATTAGTTTAGAATAGGAAATATTTACAATAAATGGCTCTTTGAACTAAGAAAATAAAGACAATAAGGCAAACACAAAATGGAACTCAAAATAAGGGTTCCTTCCCGAAGGGAACTTTAACTTAACACAATGTCAGAATGCTTTAAGGCAACACAAGATTTAACAATAGGTTTAAATGTAGCAACGGCGGCTGGGGGAAAGACCCTGGAAGATGTTTCCCCGCCGGCTGTCAGGAGGACACTGGACTATGAAGCCTAGGAGCTACGGCCGTGAGCTCCCACACGTGACCGTTGGCCAATGGGGAGGCTGATCAGACCTCCACGGTCATGGCCACGGTCAGCCCCGCCCACCAGACAGCTGATTGTGGTTGGCGATCAGCCAACTCTCATCCCTGCAGTGACGAGAGTCAGTAATACAAAGCCTATGCCGCTATAGATAGATATACATGTATATATATACTAGAAGATATCAACAATAATTCTATATATATATACATTCTATATCATCTTCATAATTAACCTTAGCACCATATAAATATATATATAATATTAGACAATAAGTATATATATATTTATAATACAGAATAATACACATAACTCAAAACTCATATACTTAATCATACCAAATAATAAATACACGACCACTGTCGTGACAGCGGGATTGTCCCGCACTTCACTGTCTTTTAAGGCGTCCCACCGATTGAGACTTTGTCCCGCATTTTGATTGACAAGATGTAGTTTTCATAATGTGCGCAAATTCGCAAAATAGTGTGTCAACACTGATCCGCGGCAGCCTGCCTGCGAGCAGCAAAGCCTGTCCAAATGGGAAAAGGGCAGGCCGTGTGAGAGAGACTGTTTTATTTGCTGTCCCTGTTCCCATAGAAGTCTATGTAGAAGAGCCGCCATTGGACTGACCCCATGAAGTGAACGGAGTTTGGGTAATTCTGTCTGTATTCTCGGTAGAAGCGGCGCGACATTGAGGTGTCTGAGTATAGAGACAAACTGGAGTTTGAATACTCCGTGTTGGGAAATCAATGCTCCTACTAGTAAAGTAAACGCCCACCACAACACAACAGCACTGTCTCACAACGTGTTAGCTGTGTGCGTTGCAATGAATGAATACATGAAAGAAAAGAAACAAGGAGGAGCCGAACGAAACTAAAAAAGGAAATATAGTAATAAGGACTGGGAGACCATGTATTTCTGGGTGAAACCAGTGAAATGCGATTCTGTACTTACTGTGATGTCTGCAGTGACACAGGGGGGTGAATACAATGTGAGACTCACAAGCAACGTCTTGCTCGACCAAAACAAGACTCGAACACTCTGAGACAAGGTAACGGCAGCTAAACTATCTTCTGTTTACCCAGTGTTGCCAACTTGACCATTTGTCGCTATATTTTGCTTTTTTCCAGACCCCCCTAGCGCCAAAATTAGTGAAAGTGCTGGTGAGTTGGGGTGAAATTGGTTGACAGTCGCCAGAAATAAAACCCTTGTTTTTCACCGTTTTTCCTCCTATGATAGAGTCCTCCTTCCTTCCTAGAAAGGACCATTGCCAAACAAATGGAACCTTATATCTGTAACTCTTTGAGGGCGTAAAATGAAACCAGAATAGACCCGTAAGGGTCTATTCTGGTTTGTGATGGACAAAACCTAACCTGAACAAAGCCTGTTCATGCTGCTATGACACATTTACAATTTGATGGCTCCAATGCTAACCAAACTTTTATTTATGTTTCTGGTTTTATTTATTTCATTCATTGTGTGCTCCTACAATTTCAGACTTGCAGTAGTTGTCTTTGTTAGGAGGAAGATAAGATACATTGATAACATTTCTTTATTAGTTTGTTATTGGTTGCTTTGGCCCTGGTCCAGTTATATTGTCCAGGTGTATAGTTTTTAGGTAAATGTCCACTAAATGGTTAATTTAAAAACATTTCTAAGTGCCTCTTATTAGTGGATGAAACAGATGCAAACTATAGTGGTGGTATGTGAAGGGAAGAGTAGAAACACCTAAATTGGGTACTATTTATTCATTTGTGCGACAGTCCGACACGACCCCGCATGTGTCCCACATTGTCCCACACAAACACACTGTTTGTCCCACATCTGGTGAGTTGGGATCTGGTCACCCTAATGATACATAATGTCACACACACAAAAACACAAAAAAAAATGAACTGTTTCTCACAATGGTCCCAGGCGCCCTACGCCTGTGACACTGTGGGAAACGGTTCTGTGATAGTGGTGATCTAAAGAAAAAAAAAACACCTGCAAATTCATACAGGAGAGAAACGCATATGTCCCCTTTTTTCTTCATTTCGATGTATAAAAGTATATGTATACACAAGAAGGTGCACTAGCTTAGTGGAATAGGTATAGGATGAAGCCTATACCTTAATTAGAACTTAGTGAGACAGAAAATTAAACAAAATGACTATCTTTGACTCATGAAAGTGATTCAAAAGTATTAAACCAAAACAATGACAATTATAAGCACAATAAACCACAACGACCATAACGGCACATACAGTATGTTGATATTCAATGTTGATATTGCGATGATTTTTCAAAGTTTAGTGAAAAATCTCATACAATCATCTTGAAAAAACTGTCACTCTGAGGGCTGGGAATTGGCCCAAATCTCCGATGGCCAATCAGGGCCCAGACATTGCTGTTGCCATCCTAATAGAACATGTTCTGTACTGTCTTTGAAACACTACCTGGCTAGACCTACAGTATATAATGCTATTTCAAAACGGTTCACATTTTAATTGTTTTATTTCCCCACCCAGATGTGAATACTTACTTCAACCAGGGTGTGGAAAACGACCTCACAAGCAAGAGACTCAAAAAACACCAGAGATCTGAGACAGGAGAGAAGCCCTACCACTGTGACCAGTGTGGGTCGCGGTTCAGCCACAGATCTAATCTCATACGTCACCAGAAAATTCACACAGGAGAGAAGCCCTACCACTGTGACCAGTGTGGGTCGCGGTTCAGGCACAGAGGTAGTCTCATACGTCACCAGAAAATTCACACAGGAGAGAAGCCCTACCACTGTGACCAGTGTGGAGAATGGTTCAGCCAGAGATATAATCTCATAACTCACCAGAGAATTCACACAGGAGAGAAGCCCTACCACTGCGACCAGTGTGGGTCACGGTTCAGCCAGCAAAGTCATCTAATAAGTCACCAGAGAATTCACACAGGAGAGAAGCCCTACCACTGCGACCAGTGTGGAAAAAGGTTCAGCCTCCCCCATCTACTCAAATCACACCAGAGAGTTCACACAGGAGAAAAGCCCTACCACTGTCACCAGTGTGGAAGAGGCTTCAGCCAAAGCAGTACTCTCAAAACACACCAGAGAGTTCATACAGGAGAGAAGCCCTACCACTGCGACCAGTGTGGCGCAAAGTTCAGCCAAAGTAGTCACCTCAAACAACACCAGAGAGTTCACACAGGCGAGAAGCCCTACCACTGCGACCACTGTGGGAAAGGATTCAGCACGAGAAGCAATCTCAAAATCCACCAGAGTATTCACCTAGCAGAGAAGGGTCATCACTGTGACCAGTGTGGAGAAAGGTTCACCCAACGCCAGCAACTCAAATCACACCAGAGAGTTCACACAGGAGAGAAGCCCTACCACTGTCACCAGTGTGGAAGAGGGTTCAGCCATAGCATTAGTCTCAAATTACACCAGAGAGTTCACACAGGATAGAAGCCCTTCCACTGTCACCACTGTGGGCTAGGGTTCAGCCATAGCAGTAGTCTCAAAACACACCAGAGAGTTCATACAGGAGAGAAGCCCTTCCACTGTCACGAGTGTGGCGCAAAGTTCAGCCAAAGAGGTCAGCTCAAATCACACCAGAGAGTTCACACAGGAGAGAAGCCCTACCACTGTGACCAGTGTGGGAGAGGGTTCAGCCATAGCAATAGTCTCAAAATACACCAGAGAATTCATACAGGAGAGAAACCCTACCACTGTCACGAGTGTGGGGCGAGTTTCAGCGACGGGGGGTCTCTGAAAAAGCACAAGATGATTCATACAGGAGAGAAACCCTACCACTGCGACAGCTGTGAGAAAACTTTCAGGAGAATAGAGCATCTTAAGCTTCACCAGAGAATACACACAGGAGAGAAGCCCTACCAATGTGCCCAGTGCGGAAAAAGGTTTGCGCAAAGCCACGGTCTCGAACTTCACCGGAGAATCCATACAGGAGAGAAGCCTTACGCCTGTGACTATTGTGAGAAACGGTTCCGCGATATTGGTGATCTAAAAAAACACAAGCGAATTCATACAGGAGAGAAAGGTGCTCAATGTTAAGACCATTGTAGTGTGGCCTAAGACTCTTGTTTTTACTACTTTGTTTTAACTACTTGATTTATATTTCTTTGTCTTGACAAATTGAGCACAAATTGTGTGTGCACAATATTTTGTGTAGAAGTTTAAAAAAAATAATAAAGAACTGGGGTATATCTAAGTGTGCTCTGAGTTTTTTAGGATATAAAAAGTGTGCCTAGGGACGAAAATGAGACACTGATGTGCTGTGTGTAATGTATGGTTCTTTGACCTAGATATCTTTAATTTAGGGCTTCAGTTAGTTCATTAATGGCACCAATAGGATGTTTTAATGAAGGCAGATAAAACATAATAATTGAACTCATTGGTTTGTGGTCAGATTGACAGCCTAATGAATGCTGTAAGCTTAAATCCACCGCATTAGTTTCCATGGTAACTAGTTTGACATTGCTTTCATGAAACCCAATCAAGCCTCAACATATCCAGGTTGGATTAACCAGTAAATTAAATAAGTTAATTGCTGATCCAGGATAAAATAAACCAGGATATTTGTTGAATCCTGGCTTAATCCCTAATCCAGGTTTTGTGACATAGACCTCAGGACACATTGTGAACATTTACTGGAGATCTGCTATTTTCACTGTTTTCAAATATGCATGGATTTGTTTAAATGTTTAACACCGGGATTTGAAATTATATTTCAATTTGTGAACCTGTAGTTTTGTAAACATATATTAGTAGTTCAGTTACTATTTAGTGGACATTTTTGTTTCAATCAAATACATTGTTTTTCTTCTCCTTTTTCAGTTGCGCGCACGCACGCACGCACGCACGCACACACACACACACACACACACACACACACACACACACACACACACACACTTTCTTTAATTTTATATTTTTGTCTTTTGTCTGAAAACTATCCATCAGAGCTTGTACCAGGTGTGATGTGACAATAAAAAATAAACGTTAGAAATGAGGTTGACTATTGTGTAATACTTATTAGTTATTTGGTTATTATCTGTCACTCATGACACCTCTGTTTCAGAAAATATAACACGTCATTATGTTCTAACCAGATTTCAGGAAATATCTATATATTTAAATTTTAAATATAAAAGTATATCATTTAACATTATAATTGTAACTATCTATAACTGGTTTAAAAACACTGACATAGCCTAAACACCTGTGATGTTCACCTGCATTTCAGCAGGATTTACAGCATTAAGGGATTGGTTTAAATTAAAATAATAAACAGACAGAATAACTAAGGCAAATAAATGTTAAGTTGTTTAAACACTTGCAGTAATGTACTGTATCATGGTGGTTTAGGACAGGGGTTTTCAACCTTTTTGGCACCAGGGACCACCGTTTATTCAGCATTTGAGCCACGGACCACCATTTGATTATACATTTTCACACCAAAGACCTAAAATTAAAGAATTCTTTTGATTTTGTCCACAATTCCAGGCTGTATTTTGCCAACAAAACAGTGTAAACTTCTTAATTAAGTGGTGCTAATTTAGATGATGAATATTTTAATGAATATTCATCATCATCACTCTAAAATGAATATTTTAGAGTGTGAAAATGAAACCAAATGGACCCGCAAGGGTCCATTTGGTTTCATTTTCACACTCTCAAGAGTTCCATCTAGTTAACCAACTTTCCATCATTTAGCCTGGGGACCACCTGGAACCTTCTCAAGGACCACTGGTGGTCCCCGGACCGGCTGTTGAAAACCCCAGGTTTAGGACCTTTTGGGGTTGTTTATTTAGTTTATTGTTAATAACAGTGGCGGGGACTGTGTGCTGCACTGTTTTCACTGATACTCCTTTTTTGTGGAGCTCCTGAGCTTGAGTTTCTTAAAGATCACACAGACACTTAATCTCAGGGACCCCCCGAGCTGAGGGGCCCCTGGGCCTGGGCCCAACATGTCCGTTGGATAATAATATAATATTATGCTAATATTATTACATTTACACATTACATTCTAAGGGGTCAGGCCATATAAAAGTAATTACCCTCCTAATTAATATAGCCCAACACCACACTGTCCTATTAATATAGTACTATGCATGTTCACATCATATAGCTTATGTCTTGAGACCATTTTGGCAAATAAACCTGGACTGTGGAGGTTAGAATGATTTGATATTTTACTCAAACTCAAAATGATCAGGTGCTGCCCTCAAGTGGACAAAAGCAGAGACGCCATTACGGTCCCTCATGTGGTTTCTATACAAGAAGTGCAGGTCGTTTCAACGTCGTATGGACGTCTTTTCTACACTGGACTGAGTGAGTCGGTTTTTGACTGTCAGGTCGTGTCGACGACGTTGTACGGACGTGGTACGGACGTCCTAAACTCGTATGGACGAGATTGGACGCGCCGGCGCGTTTTCAGAGAGGGTTGTCTGTGTTACGTCGTGTGGACGTCGTATGGACGTCTCGTTGGTTATGTGCTCAGGACGTCGTATATGAACGTTTCAGGATGGTGGTTACAGAGAGGTCTGGACGACGTCGTAGAGACGTCCCCGTTGGTTATAATGTGCTCAGTGAAGTAGATCTGGTTATATTGTCTCAGTGAAGTAGAGAGATCTTTTGAAAAGTAAAAATGATTTTTTTGTAGTTTTTTTTTTTTTTTATTGAAAATGAAATTTCGTCAGGCCAAAAATAAGGTACTAGTGGGGAGATAATTCGGGCCTAAAAATACAACAGTAATAAGACATTGGCAAGTTCGCACAAAAGAGAATAAAAGCAACTCAGACAGAATACTAGGGCACAGGGGCAGCGAAGTGCAACAACAACTTACATAACTAAGTATAAATGTCTCCCAGCAGTTGAGTACACTGACAGCTGTGTGCGTGCGTGTGTGTGTGTGTGTGTGTGTGTGTGTGTGTGTGTGTGTGTGTGTGTGTGTGTGTGTGTGTGTGTGTGTGTGTGTGTGTGTGTGTGTGTGTGTGTGCGCGTGTGTGTGTGTGTGTGTGGGTGTGTGAGTGGGTGAGAGGGGGGGCTCCACCAGAACCATTTAGCAGAAAAGTTGCGACACTGAGGTGACAGAAACCGAGAGGCTCGAGCGCTGTTTATATGCAGCCCTAATAGGGACAAAGTGGAGTTGGAAATGCTTTGTTTTCAACGAGGGCGCCGCAAATAGTAACTGTTTTATGCTCGTGTGCAACATATGAAAAGTTAGGAATTATTTTACATTTATCTGTATGTTTAAGTTGCACCATTGCAACAAAACTATCTAAAAAGCGATTTAAGGTCATTAAAGCTGTGCTGTTGCCTGGGTCCCATGTATTTCTGCCTATTTCCGACCGACTTGTCCCTGTTTGTGCATAAGAGCCGCCATTGGACTGACCCCATGAAGTGAACGGAGTTGGCGTAGCTCTTAGTGTTGCCAACTTGGCTCAACTTGGAAATTGGTTGACAGAGCTCTGCTCTCTAGAACGGAAAGGAAGCTCTAGTCCAGGAGGAGAATGTTGTTCAGATGACATTAGTACACAGAGACAACATCATGGCAGACAGTCAGTTGTCTGTATCTCAGCTGCTGAAAGCTTATTGTCTCCAATGCGGAGCGAGCAGGAACTACTGAAGCTTTTCAACACAGAGATGTTTCTAACGAGGATGAACTACTGAAGCTTTTCAACACAGAGATGTTTCTAACCTAACGAGGATGAACTACTGAAGCTTTTCAACAGAGATGTCGTCCAGAAGTTTTCCAGCGGAGCAGAGACAGATGGAGTAGCAGCTGGGAGCCATGTTGAATCCTGTCCTCAAGTTGCACAGACTCACGGTCACCAGAGAAGTCGGCCCGCCGCGAAGTCGGACCAACCGAAATGTTGCGACATTGAGGGGTCAGAAACTGTGCGCAGGAAGGCTGTTCAGCCTGAAAGAGGGACAAACTGGAGTTTGAAATACATTGTTTTCAACGATGGCGGTGCAAATAAGAGCTATGTAAACATCTGTTATAAAGCATTGCACAGTGACAACTAAAGTCTCTAATGTCTAGGCTGTAGGCCTACTAGTAGTAGTAGGCTATAAAACATTGTAAAATAAAACGGTCGCACGAGAGTCGGCCCGAATCGTGTGGAGAGCTCGGGCCGCGGCTGTGGAGAGCTCGGGCCGCGGCTGTGGAGAGCTCGGGCCGCGGCTGTGGAGAGCTCGGGCCGGGGGAGTGGAGAGGTCGGCCCATGTCTGTGGAATAGTTAGTTACTTAGTGAGCTAGTGTCAGCTGTTTTAGGCCCTTGTATATCATTATCCTTATTATTGTGCACTTTTTAAGGCTACAACAGAATGTAGAAGATTAATTGTCATGTTGATCTAGTGAATGTTTTGACTGCTTTGTTTCCCTGGTCCAACAAAAGTGATGTGATTGACTGATAATTGCTGAGGGTATGTTCACACTTGGACCCGAGGTGAAATTGCTTGCTAATGGCTGTGTCTATTGATCAAATTGTACCTCCACAGCTCAGGTGTAAAAACAACAACAACAACAACAGATTAATTGCAGAAATGTAACCATTTATTTGAGGTTGAGTCAAAAATACAAGTAAAGAAATATGTAGAACAAAAGTAAAAATATACAATACAACAATTCTGTTGTTAAAAAAGTTTAAAAGTGGCCAAAAAGTGGTAAAAAAAAATGCAGTCAACAGTTCGGTGCCACAATTTGGAGGCCCGTTTCAAGGTCCCTGCACATCTGTGTCAAGTGGGGCTCTGAACAGTGGGTCATGCAGGCGAGCAGCCCTGGAAAGCAGCTGTTCAACAGTTAGGCCGCCACTTTCAAAGAGATGCCACATCTGGTTCAGCTTGGCCGCTGTGTGCGTATTCTTCTGTCGCTGGTGGCGGCGCAAGTGGCGCTCTGTGATCATATGTAGTTGATAATCGATCAGGAGAGCTTCCTTGTGCAGCAAGGACACCAGTATATAGGTTGGGATGCTTGCACGCTGTGCTTTGCGATTCAGGCGGTAATGCCAACCTTCCACGTCATTGTTCGTCCTGATCGCACATCTGTACATGCACCACTGTGATGGCTCCCAAACTCCTCTGATCCAAGTGCGCTCCATGTAGTCAACTAGGGGCCGCAGCTGCTCTGTGGCACGTTCTGCAAGGAGATTGAACTGCTGCTCAATGTCCTCAGCGGGAATGAACTGAAGGGAGAGCAGCGATCTGATGTATTTCTTGACATCTGGATTGGAACAATAGGCAACTGCCAAGCCCAATTCTTGAACTTTTCTAAACACGGCTTGGCCCCAGTGGAAACTGCATCCGTGTACTGTAGCTCCAGGAAAAACCTCGTTTGCGGCACTCCAAATGGCAAGCTCAAAGTCAGTGACCATGCCAACTGTGTCCAAATTGGGAGCCAGGTTCTTTATGGCTTTGAACACCTCTTTGTAGTCACGTGCCCTCCTCGATGTCATCAGCACAAATACCAGTGGCACTTGCTTGACATTGTTGCCTTCATCGTCTGCAAGAAATCCATGCAAGCTGAAAAGCTGTTTGAATGGTTTGCGACAAACTTTGAAGGTGCCATCCATGAAGACCTGTTTTACAGTCTGGAGCAGGGCCACTTGTTTCTCTGTGGCAAATATCAGATGGCGTGCACCACTGCCCACCTGCCGCGCAGATGGCATGCAGATATCCTTCTGCAGGAAGCCCTCTGGTAGATGCTGAACTTCCAGGTGAAAGTTGTACTGATCTGGCTCTGCGGGCCGAATTTTCTGCCTGTGAAAATTGGCGGCCCTGGTAAGGTTGTTCAGGCTGACAACACAGGTAGGCTCTGCAGGGTTGGGGTTGTGCTCTCTCACCACTGCCTCTGCTATGCTCTCCGCCGATGTGAACACATTCTCCTGAGAGAGTTGGATGGTCTTTTTGTAGATCTTGACCTAGAAAATAAAGACATGAAAGAATTAGGATCTTATATCATGCTAACCAC
>CM076974.1:30425101-30485101 GCA_039105355.1 Benthosema pterotum
GAGCGATGGAGCCAGAACACAGACGGAAGGAGGGAGCCATGTTGAATCCTGTCGTAAAGTTATACAGAATGGGTATGTGCCAGGGGTTTTCAACAGGTAAATGGTAAATGGTGCATTTATATAGCGCCTTTATCCAAGGCGCTTTACATAGATTGTGCATCACATTCACCACATTCACACACACATTCATCCACTGATGGCTGTGGAAACCATGCAAGGTACCTACTAGCACATCAGGAGCAATTAGGGGTTAAGTGTCTTGCTCAGGGACACATCGACACTAACTCTGCGGGAGCCCGGGATCGAACCTTGTGGTTACCATCCGGTTACTCTACCTCTGAGCCACTGCCGTCCCCAACAGGTGGTCTGGGGACCACCAGTGGTCCGTGTGAGGGTTCCAGGTGGTCCCCAGGCTAAATGATGGAAAGCTTATGTACCAGATGTAACTCTTGAGAATGTAAAAAATAAACCAAATGAACCCTTGCGGGTCCATTTGGTTTCATTTTTACACTTATTCACTGTTTACAGTTTACAGGGACAGATTAATGGAAGTCCAGTACAAGGGCTGTTAAGAGGATTGTCAATGTCAAACTAAAACTAACTAAACAAAATGAAAACTGCAAAAATAAAGGTTTAGTGAACTGAAACTAATAAAAACCAGACACTGCTGATAGATTGCTTACGTCTGTTGACTCAGCCAAAGCGAGAGAAAAAAAAGGTGCCGCATTTTATGTCCTTTACTTGTGTCGCCTCAGTTTGATTTGACATCATGATGGTACGATAATGAACAGTTTTTGCCGATTGATAAATAGATTGTATACACGTATTAGAGCTGTCAATCGATTAAACATTTTAATCGCAATTAATCGCATGATTGCCCATAGTTAATCTTTGATTAATCGCAATTTAATCGCATATTTTTATGAGTTCTAAATATACCTTAAATGAGTGTTTTTCAAGAATATTCACATCAAGGTCAATTATTTATTCTGCATTTGAGCCACAGACCACCATTTGATGACATTAATTTAGACTTCCAGACCTAAATGAATGAATTTGTCAACAATATCATGGTACGAACATGCACATTTTGTAGAAAATTCTCTACATTCTCTAATTGTGTAGACTTATTTTAAAGTAACTTAACTGATGCAGATATTTAAAAATTATTCACCTGCATTTGGCGAAATTGAACCAAATGGACCCGCTTGGCCTTTGGTTTTACTTTGAGCTAATCTCGCTCTAAAAAAATTCATCTAGTTAACTCACGGATGAGTTAACTCGCGATTAACTAATGCTGACAGCCTTAACACATATATTTGCCACATTCCCACTGAAATTACTGCAAACCTGCTTTCTAGTCACCGATGACCGCCGCCTGTCCATGCGAGAACGAGTCTAATGACACTTTTTTTTTGTATAATTAAAGATTTGTCTGTGAGCCAGATGCAGGCGCCAAAAGAGCCGCATATGCCATAGGTTCCCGACCCCTGATTTAGTCCAACCAATGCTGTTCTAGTACCTGCGCTTGAACATGCAACTTGCGTACAACTTGCGTATTTTTTTTTTTAGTTTTTATTTTTATTTATTTATTTTTTGTTTTTTTGTTGTTGTTTTTTTGGAACGTAGTCAAAGCGGGGGCGGGGTTCAGTCAAGGCGGCCGCCCTAGCAAGAAAGCGCTGCACGAAACACTGGGTGGTAGTCTAGTATACCTACACGTTTAGGCATCCTCACGATCAAAAACAAATTTACCTTGGACAAACGTTTTTCTTTGTCATAAGCCTCTTACTGTCTCAAGAATAAAAAAAAGAGGAAGGCCCTTATTTAAAGTCCCACAAACATTGTTATGATGCATCACATGGTGTGATGAAGACTTAATTTTCTACATAATAATGTTGAAAATTATCTGTCAGGGAGGCTTGCATTCATCTCAACGGGACGAGGGAGAGAAGAGAAAAACAGAACAGAGAGGAAGTACAGCTGTTTGAAAGAATGTTTCCTTATTGTTTCAGTGAAGGAGCAGAGAGAGATGGAGCCAGAACGCAGGCTGCAGGAGGACGCCATGTTGGAGCCAGAACGCAGGCTGCAGGACGCCATGTTGGAGCCAGAACGCAGGCTGCAGGAGGACGCCATGTTGGAGCCAGAACGCAGGCTGCAGGAGGACGCCATGTTGGAGCCAGAACGCAGGCTGCAGGACGCCATGTTGGAGCCAGAACGCAGGCTGCAGGAGGACGCCATGTTGGAGCCAGAACGCAGGCTGCAGGACGCCATGTTGGAGCCAGAACGCAGGCTGCAGGAGGACGCCATGTTGGAGCCAGAACGCAGGCTGCAGGAGGACGCCCATGTTGGAGCCAGAACGCAGGCTGCAGGAGGACGCCATGTTGGAGCCAGAACGCAGGCTGCAGGAGGACGCCATGTTGGAGCCAGAACGCAGGCTGCAGGAGGATGCCATGTTGGAGCCAGAACGCAGGCTGCAGGAGGACGCCATGTTGGAGCCAGAACGCAGGCTGCAGGACACCATGTTGGAGCCAGAACCCAGGCTGCAGGAGGACGCCATGTTGGAGCCAGAACGCAGGCTGCAGGAGGACGCCATGTTGGAGCCAGAACGCAGGCTGCAGGAGGACGCCATGTTGGAGCCAGAACGCAGGCTGCAGGAGGACGCCATGTTGGAGCCAGAACACAGGCTGCAGGAGGACGCCATGTTGGAGCCAGAACGCAGGCTGCAGGAGGATGCCATGTTGGAGCCAGAACACAGGCTGCAGGAGGACGCCATGTTGGAGCCAGAACGCAGGCTGCAGGAGGACGCCATGTTGGAGCCAGAACGCAGGCTGCAGGACGCCATGTTGGAGCCAGAACGCAGGCTGCAGGAGGACGCCATGTTGGAGCCAGAACGCAGGCTGCAGGAGGACGCCATGATGAATCCTGTTGTAAAGCTACACAGAATAAGTAGGTGCTGCTTCATTGACCCATTGGTTGATTCATTGGTTGAATACGTAAGGGATAACAACCGACAAGCCGGTGGTTAGGAAACAAATCACCGGTTCGAAGGGTGTTATCCCGCTTATTACATGGCTTACGTCAGTACCAGTGGTCCGAGGACCACCAGTGGTCCTTGAGAGGGTGACGGCAACGGCATGTAAACAACCAAATACGTAGCTAACCAAATGGACCCGCTAACGGCATGTAAACAACCAAATACGTAGCTAACCAAATGGACCCGCTAACGGCGTGCTGGAACTAAATGCGGAAGCGCAGCGCGGATTGATATGAACACAGCTGTTTGCACTTTGGAGACCTTGATTATGCAGCGGTCCAATATAGAGCGGAGCGGTGAATTATAGTGTAATATGTCACCGCTCACATGACCAGAACGCTGGCTTCTGATTGGAGCATTCATTCAAGCCATGTAATAATTGATTTTAACAGTGTTTTCAATGAATTAACATTTGTGTTAAGCAATGTGAAACAGAATTTCACATTGCAGTCGGTTCAGTAGCTCCATAACCATTTTTTTCAATCTGCACAACAAGATTTTGTCTCGGCATGTGGTCATGTTTAAAAACACACAGAGGAGGATCACAAAAGGCACTGGTTAGTTCAGGGTTTTACTCTAATATGTGTCAGGGTTACAATTTAGAGACAATGTTTAAACATATTTAGAGGTGCACTAGCTTAGTGGCATAGTTGTAGGATAAAGCCTATACCTTTGAGCAGAACTTAGTGACACAGAAAAAACAAAACAAGATGACTATCCTTGACTCGTGAAGGTGAACAACATTAAGTAATTCAAAGGTATTAAAGCAAAAACATTGACAGAGTGTAGAAGCACAATGAATTATAGTATGTGTTAATATTAACATGTGGATGACATGCAACATAATCCACAACAATCATAACGGCACATATATTGATATTCAATGTTGATATTGCGATGATTTTTCAAAGTTTAGTGAAAAATCTCAAACAATTAGCTAAAAAAAAAAATCTGTCACTGTGAGGCCTGGGAATTGGCCCAAATCTCCAATGGCCAATCAGGGCCCAGACGCTGCACCCGCTTCTACTGTTAAAAAGAAATAATTCCCAGCAGGCTGCTTATCAGCACCATTTTATCAATGACAGCATGTTTTCTGGAGCCTACTCACTGATAAGATGACAACTGCGATCTTATCCACTGATAACAGTCAAATCTGCTTGCGGTTTGGTTTAGGGGTAGGTTTAGAGAAGGGTGTAGCAATGTTTGTAGCAAAACCCAAAACCGTAACCCTAAGCCTAAATCCCCGACCCTCAACCACCTCACGGACCGTCACGTTGGAGGGGTCTAGGGGTTTTGCGTCTCCGACTGCAGAGCATGGCCATTCTGAGACGAAAAAGTCCTGCTGATGACAACGGTGAAGTAAACATCAGAGATGCTCGCTACAAGCTACAACTAGGACCTACGCTAACTGATTCAGATCTTCTGAGGCGCGACTCCCTGATCCCACAGTTGGAACCCCTCCACATCGTCAGCAGGTATCTCAGGGTCGCTGGTGTTTCGCCCCTTAACCTGAACACCTCTCCTGAGTGGGGCAGCAAAGACTGACCAGCCTTCACCAGCAGAAGGGTTCCACCTGTGGGCTCCTTCCATCTGGGAGGGGGGGGGGGTCACTCCCTGAGCCAGGTCTGTCTGGACGAGGCCGCATACCCTGAACGTGATAACTGCGATCTTATCTACTGATAACGGTAGAATCCGTCGCCATCCTGAGTAGAACATATTTTGTGGGGTTGCCTGATAAGGGAACCCCACTATTGTTATTGTGATGCATTCTTTCTGTAACATTTTTCTCTGTGACATTTATTCAGTAAAACCTTTGACCTCATTATAATAATATGTAGTATAAAAGAGTTTTATATCATCATACAGTACATAGCTTCCTTGCTCAGCCAATCGAATGATTGATGGAAGTCAACGTTACATCATCAGTGACCATTAATCCACCATATCACCATTACAACCCCACTTTGCAATTTCAGAATTGCATTCTAGTCTGTATGCTAGAGCTGGCTAGACCTACAGTATATAATGCTATTTCAAAGCGCTTCACATTTTAATTGTTTTATTTCCCCACCCAGATGTGAATACTTACTGCAACCAGGGTGTGGAAAACGACCTCACAAACAAGAGACTCAAAAAACACCAAAGATCTGAGACAGGAGAGAAGCCCTACCACTGTGACCAGTGTGGGTCGCGGTACGGCCACAGATCTAATCTCATACGTCACCAGAAAATTCACACAGGAGAGAAGCCCTACCACTGCGACCAGTGTGGGTCACGGTTCAGCCAGCAAGGTGATCTAATAATTCACCAGAGAATTCACACAGGAGAGAAGCCCTACCACTGTGACCAGTGTGGGTCACGGTTCAGCCAGCTAAGTCATCTAATAATTCACCAGAGAATTCACACAGGAGAGAAGCCCTACCACTGTGAACAGTGTGGGTCACGGTTCAGGCACAGAGGTAGTCTCATACGTCACCAGAAAATTCACACAGGAGAGAAGCCCTACCAGTGTGACCAGTGTGGAGAATGGTTCAGCCAGAGATATAATCTCATAACTCACCAGAGAATTCACACAGGAGAGAAGCCCCATCACTGTGACCAGTGTGGAGAAAGGTTCAGCGTCCAGCAGAAACTCAAATCACACCAGAGAGTTCACACAGGAGAGAAGCCCTTCCACTGTCACCACTGCGGCAAAGGGTTCAGCCATAGAGGTAATCTCAAAACACACCAGAGAGTTCATACAGGAGAGAAACCCTACCACTGTCACCAGTGTGGGGCGAGGTTCAGCGACGGGGGGTCTCTGAAAAAGCACCAGATGATTCATACAGGAGAGAAACCCTACCACTGTCACCAGTGTGGCGCAAAGTTTAGCCAAAGAGGTCACCTCAAATCACACCAGAGAGTTCACACAGGAGAGAAGCCCTACCACTGTGACCAGTGTGGGAGAGGGTTCAGCCATAGCAATAGTCTCAAAATACACAAGAGAATTCATACAGGAGAGAAACCCTACCACTGTCACGAGTGTGGGGCGAGGTTCAGCGACGGGGGGACTCTGAAAAAGCACCAGATGATTCATAGGGGAGAGAAGCCCTACCACTGCGACGACTGTGGGAAAACTTTCAGGATAAAAAAGCAACTTAAACTTCACCAGAGAACTCATACTGGAGAGAAGCCCTACCACTGTGACCAGTGTGGGATGAAGTTTAGCATAACAGCTAATCTCAAACGACACCAGAGAATTCACAGGCCTACAGTAGAGAAGCCCTTCCGATGTGACCAGTGTGGTAAAGCCTTCCGTGACAGGGGCGATCTAAGAAAACACCTGGTGATTCACACAGATGTGAAGCCCTACCACTGCGAACAGTGTGGCAAAGGGTTCAAATCAAGCCAACATCTTAAAGTGCACGAGAGAATTCACACAGGAGAGAAACCTCACCACTGTAATCAGTGTGAAAAAAGGTTCAGCAACAGAAGGGATCTAGAAAAACATAGGAGAACCCACACAGGAGAGAAGCCTTACCACTGTGACACATGTGGTAAAGGGTTCTCTGTGAGCAGCAGCCTCATAACTCACCAGAGAATTCACACAGGAGAGAAGCCCTACCACTGTCATGAGTGTGGGGCGAGGTTCAGCTTCGTTGGGACTCTGAAAAGGCACCAGATGATTCATACGGGAGAATATAGCGGGCGCCACGGCCGCGTTGTCCAATAGTTTCCCAGTGGTCCGCAGCTCCAGCTCCACAGCCAAGCCCCGTGTCAGCGTTGTAGCCCCTCGTTACGGCTGCTGACAAACGTGTTCCCTCGGCGTGGAAACAAACCGCGGAATCCTCTTCAAACTCCGACACAGCAGCAGCTCCTTTCGCTCGTCCTCCCTCGTAGCCTCGGCCCGTCTTGCGAGATCACATTCATGATTGATAATTATCTTAATAGCATACAAGCCTGCAGGGACTTATTATGAGAAGATGCTCCATACCAAAACCAATCTGTCAATCAGCACGCAGTTATAGACACGAAACGGGAAATAATCAAATCAATCAATTATGTGTAATTGCTTCTCGTCCAACAGCATTTTTAGGGAATTATTTTTATATACTTTAAGTTGAACCTTAATTTTCTTAATTTGGTTATGAAAATACCACTATTATTTTTTCTACTCAGTCTGTGTCTCACAGCAGGACTGTTATTTCAGACACCTGCCCTGCACGTGTATCATTGAAGAGGAATCCAAGCTAATAGAAGCTGCCTGGATTTCTATTCCTCAAAATTCCATCCATCCATCCATCCATCTCCTTCCTTTTATCCGAGGTCGGGTCGCGGGGGCAACAGCTCCACCAGAGAGCTCCAGACTTCCCTGTCCCAAGCAACATTGGTGACCTCCTCCTGGGGGATCCCGAGGCGATCCAAGGCCAGAGAGTCGATGTAATCCCTCCATCTGGTCCTTGGTCTGCCCCCCGGGGTCTGCTGCCAGTGGGACGTGCCTCAAGGACCTCCCTAGGGAGACGCTCGAGGGGCATTCTATCCAGATGCCCGAACCACCTCAGCTGGCTCCTTTTCAGGCGAAGGAGCAGCGGCTCTGCAGGGGTTTTCAACGGGTGTTCGAAAACCCCTGGAAGATTAATGGTCATTTTGATCTGTATGTTTGACTGTTTTGTTGCCCAAATCCATATTATGCACAAACATAAAAGAAATCTTTATTTTTGGGGTCTGTGCGGCTAAAATGTCATCAAATGTTGGTCCATGGCTCAAATTCTGAATAAATAGTGGGCCCTGGTATCAAAAAGGTTGAAAATCACTGACTTATTATATGAAGATACAGTACATTGAAAAATGGTCCTTTAATTTACAGGGAATTGGTTTTGACAGGTTTTGATTGGCTGTTGGCAAAGAATATCCATAAATCCCAGACAACAACATCCCTGTGTGAACTGAATAAAAACAAACACAGAGAGAGACTGAGAGCATATTTCCAGGGGCGGATTGGCCATCTGGAGTACAGGGAGTTTTCCCGGTGGCCTGCGCCACCTAGTGGCCTGGACAAGATCCAAAATGCAATAGTGGCACTTCCAAAATGCACTAGAATGCGCTAGATGCTCACCTGGAACATACAGATCAAAATGACCATTAATCTTCTACATTCTCTAGTTGTGTAGACTAAGTCGGGCTAATTCACATGATGAGTATTTTAACTCTTGAGGGTGTAAAAATGAAACCAAATGGACCCACAAGGGTCAATTTGGTTTCATTTTTACGCTCTCAAAGAGTTACATCTGGTTAACCAGCTGCCCCCACCAGGGTGGTCTGGCAAAGGCAAAATTGTCCTGGTGGGAAAATATGTGCCAATTCGCCCCTGCATATTTCATATATTTCACAATCATATTTTTACTTTGTTTTCTTTACAAAGTGCTCAGCTTTAAGGCCATTGTATTGTGGCCTAAGACTTTTATTCTTGTTTTTACTAGTTTGTTTTAACTACTTGCTTTTTTAGAAATATTTCTTTGTCTTGACAAAGCATGTGTGTCTAAGTATAAGTGTATAAGCATCAGCATGTGTGTGCACAATATTTTGTGTTTTAAAAAGATGAATTGGGGTATAACTAGGTGTGCTCTGAGATTTTTAGGATATGAAAAGTGTGCCTAGGGACAAAAAATACTTATATACTGTATGGTTCTGTAATCTTTAATATAAGGCTTCAATTAGTCCAATAATGGCAATGTGTACCAATAGGATGTTTTAATGAAGGCAGATAAAAATATCCCAACATAATAATTGATTAAGTGTGTTACAACTCATTGGTTTGTGGTCAGATTGACTGCCTAATGGATGCTGTAAGCCTAAATCCACCGCATTAGTTAAACCAATCAAGCCTCAACATATCCAGGTTAGATTAACCAGTAAATGAAACCAGTTAATTGCTGATCCAGGATATAATAAACCAGGATACTTGTTGAATCCTGGCTTAATCCCTAATCCAGGTTTAGTGACATTAGGCCTCAGGACACATTGTGAACATTTACTGGAGATCTGCTATTTTCACTGTTTTCAAATATGCATGGATTTGTTTAAATGTTTAACACCAGCATTTAAAATTATATTTAAATTTGTGCACCGTAGTTTTGTAAACATATATTAGTAGTTCAGTTACTATTTAGTGGACCTTTTTGTTTCAATTTCAATCAAATACATTGTTTTTCTTATATATATATATATATATATATATATATATATATATATATATATATATTATATATATATATATATATATATATATATATATATATTATATATATATTTTTTTTTTTTTTTTTTTTTTTTTTTTTTTTGCATGCGCGCGCGCACACACACACACACACACACACACATACACACACTATAGCCTTTGCAGTATGCTACTTCTTCCTTTCTTTCATTTTATATTTTTGTCTTTTGTCTGAAAACTATCCATCAGAGCTTGTACCAGGTGTGATGTGACAATAAAAATAAACGTTAGAAATGAGATTGACTATTTATTGTGTAATAATTATTAGTTATTCACTCATGACACCTCTGTTTCAGCCCAACAACCCTTGGTGAGGCCTTTAGGAGGCCATTATGATTCACTGCTCCTGAAAGAAATGTCTGGCGCTGGGACCTGGAGAGGCAAGAGAAAAAGGCTTCATGAAGCCGCACCCATACCATTTTCGGTTACAGGACTTTTATTAGTCAAGTAAAGCATCAATAATAACATCAGTTGTTGTTGAAGTTGCAACAGACACGCAGGCAGCATGCATAAAGCTAAAGGTCTGACTCAGAGAGTTTTCTGTTTTCAATGATGAAATGCTGTTGGTTTAGTGGTGACACAGCTGTAGTTAGTTAGTAGCAGTAGTAGTGTTTCACATCATTTTAAATATAAGCACTTTAATTTGAAATATCTTGGGTTGTTTTGCATAGCAAAAAAAAAAATGCCCCCCCCCCCCCCCCCCCCCCCCCCCCCCCCCCCCCCATACCCATGCCTAGATCCGCCCCTGACAAATTATTTTCGAAAAGTATTTTGGAGAAATGAATGCGGAATCCATTTCTGGTACAGGGACGACGTCACGATGGGGCGGTACTGCTCGCCTCTACAGTAATAGCCAAGAGGCCAATGACCAAGAGGGTCGTAATTACGTTGCTTCCTGACTCTAGAAGAAGGGGGCGGGTACAATATTAGGAGACCGGAAGTATGTTGGAGTCTATTCATTTCCAATGGTAGAATGAACGTGAACACAACTTGTGATCCATTCCTTAACTCCATGGATACTGAACTAAATACTGGACCCCATCATCAAAAGGCATATAATATTTACAGCATATTCATGGTAAAATGGCTTCTATTAGCTAAACAGAACAGAAGAAATTTCACTTTGTTATAAATTATTCTTTATCCCACCGCCCAACTCTCGCGAGATTTGTTAGGAGTCAGGAAGAGTCTCTTTGTAATCTGCAGTTTCACATACAACAGATAGGGGGCTCTGATCCAAACCATTACTACTTAGGAGACCATTTGTAGGCTTTGTAGTCCATGTCATTTATATAGTGGCGCCAATGGGAGTATGGCCATCTTTATAAATAGAGTATCTTTGGTACTAGTCTATGTAGAAGAGCCGCCCTTGGACTAGCTCTGGTCCAGAGCTCCACTGCTTCTGAGTCAGACTCAGATGCAGTGGAGCTCTGGACCAGAGCTACCCTTGGACTACAGAACCCATGAAGTGAACGGAGTTGGCGTAGCTCTGACGACACTCTGGCTCAGCTCTCTACAACGGAAGCTCTGTCTATTTCACTTTGAAATAGACAGAGTTGCGACATTGAGGGGGCAGAAAAAAGTCTGGTCACGTGGTTCTAGTACTTGCGTGAGCCCCATAGGCTCCAATGCATTCAGTAACTTCCGGCTGTCCCTATTTGTTGTCACCATCCGAAAGAAGTCTATATAGAGGAGCCGCCATTGCACTGGTCCCATGAAGTGAACGGAGTTGGCGTAACTCTGTCTATTTCCAAGGCTCTGGCTCTGCTCTCTGCAACGGAAAGGAAGCTCTAGTCAGGTCCGTTTTTCTAGCAAGGATTAAAAATGGCCGCTGCCAGTTAGCAAGGATAAGGCCTTCAAAATAAAAGCGCGACTTCTTGTAATTATTATGGTCTTTTAAATGTCATAGATTTATTGAAAAAGTGCTAGTATTGGGCACGCTATATACATGTAGGATATTAAAAAGTAGATCTACAAGCTCAAAACGTAATGGGGTGTGTTTTAAGCTTGTAGATTTGCTGTTTTTACTCAATTTTCAGACCAAAATGGACACTAGACAAAAACAGTTGTTCGTATCAACAAGTGACACATATCCACACGTCCGGGCAGACCTCCTCTACAACACCCCACTGTCCGCTAAGCAGGAGAGGTTTATTTTAAAAAGTTATAGGCCCTTTTGTAAGGTCAAAGGTCAAAAATGGCAAAATTTCAAACTCAGACTGGCCGCTGGAGCAAAGACGGCTATTCGTATCAACAAGTGACGCATATCCACGCGTCCGGGCAGACCTTCTCTACAACACCCTACTGTCCGCTAAGCAGGAGAGGTTTATTTTAAAAAGTTATAGGCCCTTTTGTAAGGTCAAAGGTCAAAAATGGCAAAATGTCAAACTCAGACTGGCCGCTGGAGCAAAGACAGCTATTCGTATCAACAAGTGACACATATCCACACGGGGGAGTTAGCAAGGATAAGCAGTGCTGTTTCCAGACCAGAGGGGGCACTGTTTCTCCTGTTATTTTCCCATTTTTAACATACAAATACAAATACAATACAATTCTGTATAGACAATACAGAAATGTTTAAATGGCATATACTATAATAGTCATCTCATAGTCTAGTGATTAAAAAAGGAATACGATGTAAATGCAAATGGAATCAACCACAATTTGTGTCATAGTATGAGTGAAACACGAATAATGTTGTTTTTCACATATGTGTATGTAATATGACATTGATGTTTTCTCATTTTAGTTGATTTTGCATATTAAGTTATAAGCATACTGTATATATGCTTGTTCCATATTCTCCCCCAGCAAATCACTTTGAGTTTTACACCCCTGGTATAGACAACACAGAAATGCATATCTGTTTAATTGGCATATGCTATAATAGCTATCTCATAGTCTGGAGATTAAAAAAATTTTGACCTTTGACCTTACAAAAGGGCCTATAACTTTTTAAAATAAACCTCTCCTGCTTAGCGGACAGTAGGGTGTTGTAGAGACGGTCTGCCCGGACGCGTGGATATGCGTCACTTGTTGATACGAATAGCCGTCTTTGCTCCAGCGGCCAGTCTGAGTTTGAAATTTTGCCATTTTTGACCTTTGACCTTACAAAAGGGCCTATAACTTTTTAAAATAAACCTCTCCTGCTTAGCGGACAGTAGGGTGTTGTAGAGAAGGTCTGCCCGGACGCGTGGATATGCGTCACTTGTTGATACGAATAGCCGTCTTTTCCCCAGCGGCCTAGGTTGGTGGAGTCTGGGCTCGAAATTTCGCCATTTTTGACCTTTGATCTTACAAAAGGGCCTATAACTTTGTAAAATACACCTCTCCTGCTTAGCGGACAGTAGGGTGTTGTAGAGGAGGTCTGCCCGGACGTGTGGATATGTGTCACTTGTTGATACGAAGAGACGTCTTTTGTCCAGCGGCCAGTCTGGGCTCGAAAGTGCACCATGTTTTGACTTTTGGCTGTACTCAAGGCCCCATAACTTTTTAAAATATACCTCTTCTGCTTAGTGGACAGTGAGGTGTTGTAGAGGAGGTCTCCCTGCACGCGTACATATGTCCCACTAGTTGATACGAAGAACCATTTTTTGTGCAGGGGCCTATTTTACACTCCAGTGAACAGTATTTATCCATTTCAATATGTTTTTTAAGTTAATAACGGTGTAAATGTTAACAAAAATACTTATTGTTTTGTATATTTTCGTTTATATACTTAATTTATAGTTCTAATGGGCAATGTATGTGCAAATTACTCATTTTTGTTTATTTCACTGGGTACTTTTATTTTGAAGGGCCACGCCCCTTTTTCTTGTCCTTGCTAACGTTATCCTTGCTAAAAAAAAAACGCTGGCGCTCTAGTCCAGGAGGAGAATGTTGTTCAGATGACTTTAGTACACAGAGACAACAGTCAGTTCTCTGTATCTCAGCTGCAGAAAGCTTATTGTCTCCAATGCGGAGCGAGGAGGAACTAGCCTGGCTCAGCCCTGAATCAGCACCGTAAAAATACTGCCTTATTTTCTCTTTGTGATTCAAGTGAAACGAGCACTTCGTTTCACTTCAGTATTTAGACTGAAGTCAGGCTAAGGAGGAACTACTGAAGCTTTTCAACACAGAGATGTTTCTAACGAGGATGAACTACTGAAGCTTTTCAACACAGAGATGTTTCTAACGAGGAGGAACTACTGAAGCTTTTCAACACAGAGATGTTTCTAACGGAGCACAGATGGAAGCCATGTTGAATCCTGTCCTCAAGTTGCACAGACTCACAGGTTGGGGATAATCATGTCACTTTTACACTTTTCTTTTATCTTTTGAACTTGGGAGTTTCAATCGTTTTAACCACTGACCGCCATTCGGGGACATTTTAGCCCCCAAAGACCCCAAATAGACCCTTGCGGCGGGTCCATTTGGTGTGTGTGTGTGTGTGTGTGTGTGTGTGGTGTGTGTGTGGTGTGTGTGTGTGTGTGTGTGTGTGTGTGTGTGTGTGTGTGTGTGTGTGTGTGTGTGTGTGTGTGTGTGTGTGTGTGTGTGTGTGTGAACTGTAGATTTAAAGGGATAGGTCGTTTTTTTAAAAGTTAAACTCAGTATTAAATGCTGTCCAATCCATTAATATTGTGGTTTCACCTCTATCCTATGGAACTATGTTTTGTGTGTCCACATCACTACGCCCAGGATCTGTCTAATTGCGTGGTTAAACAAACAACAAAACATCAAAGCTTGTGCTAACAATTTAGAAACAATACAACGAACTTCACCAACCAAAACCCCCACATTGAATACTGTATTTTGGCATGCTTAAAGGCTACCTATAACAGAACATCTAGATTTAGAGATATTGTAGATTAGACATTTATACCCAATACCTACTTATATTCAGCAAGTAACAGCCATCTGGCTGTTGAATTATGACATGGTCATTGGTTTATTACCTGTGTGACAATTGTAGTTAATTAGTTTTAGTAGCCTAATGTTTCAAATCGATTTAAATATAAGCAGTTTAATTTGAAATATCTTTAAAATGTGGTTGCATGCCTTCATGATCAGCCAGGCTGCTGAGCTGGCAGACAGAATAATACTCACGTCAACTTGTCTCTACTAATTACAGTGCTTGACACTAACACTTGCCCGCTTGCCCGGAGCAAGTAAAAAAAATGGTCGGGCAAGTGTAGACTGCTACCTGGTTGCCTGATCGGGCAACTGTGCAACTTAGTGCACTAAAACAACACAAGATAAATTTGTCTTGAAGGCAATCATTGCACTCTGCCTCTGTGTCTTTCCCTGCTTTCTAGATATCCACAATTCCAGGCTGGATTTGGGAAACAAAACAGGTAAATTAACATGCACATCAAAATGACCATTAATCTTCTACATTCTCTAGTTGTGTAGACTTGGGCTAATTATGATGATGAATTTTAACTCTTGAGAGTGTAAAAATGAAACCAAATGGACCCGCAAGGGTCCATTTGGTTTCATTTTAACGTTCTCAAGAGTTACATCTGCAAAATTTACAATATATTTTTGGGGGGCAAGTGACCATGAGCTGAGGGCAAGTAGAACCTGACTTGCACTTGCCCGATGGGCAAGTACCTCCGAGACCTTAGTGTCAACCCCTGTAATTAGCATGTGTTACTTAGTAGGTAGTTGATCAAGGTCGTCTGAGAGACAGTCCTTTGAATAACAACGACTCACGTCTTCTTCATTAGCATCTTGAACACAAGCAGGGGCGGATCTAGGCATGGGCATGGGGGGGGTGCCCCCCTAAATACCCAGTCTGCCCTAGAGATGTCCCGATGCCACTTTTTTCATACCGATACCGATACCTTTCTTTCAGCAGTCACCCGATTCCCGATACCTATTACCGATACCAAGATTTTTTTTTAGTAACCACTTATTTTACTCCATTTTCCTCCAACTTGATTACAATGTCATAATTAAAGCTGCAAGCAGCGATTAACGGGCCCTCGATCGTGCAAGTGTCGGGCAAATATCGGCCAATCAGAAAAGGGGACGCGGCTAAGTCACAAGGAGCCAAAACATAGTCCAATGATACCACCATTATGTTTCTATAACATAGCATTGAGGAGTTATGGCAGGAAATAGTATCGACCAATCAGAGGAGGGGGTGGGGCTAAGTTACACCAATCAACGTCAGGGACGGGTGAGGGACGCCATACTGAGTCCTATGATGCCACCCATATGTCTCTATGACATAGCATTGAGGAGTTATGGCAGGAAATAGTATCGACCAATCAGAAGAGGGGGCGGGGCTAAGTTACACCAATCAACGTCAGGGACGCGTCAGGGACTCATTACTAGTCCAATGATGTCACCCATATGTCTCTATGACATAGCATTGAGGAGTTATGGCAGGAAATAGTATCGACCAATCAGGTGCAAGTACCACTTCCTGTTTGGGGCGAAGTTTGGCGCTCCACCACGGTCACGCCTTTTTACGAAAACTCACGATTTTAATAACTTATAACTACTACTTGTAAAGATAATGCAATGATTAATTACAATAACAGGAGTCAAGACTTGTGAATCATTGTCAAGTAGTACTGTAGTGTTTATTGTAGACACAGAAACAAACAGCTTCTTTAACTTTTTTTTCTGCCCCCCCCCCCCCCCAAAAAAAATAATAATAATCTGCTTCTGAGATTTTATGTTCCTTCTTCTGCGTATTGTTCTGACTCCTTATTGCTGCTTGCTTGGTCACGTTTTATTGCTGCTTGCAGCTATATTTTTACTATATTATTCTTCTGGAGAATAATACAATTGAATGGCATGCATTTGCATTATTGAATTCTTATAATCAAAGCAAAGTAGGCCTAGGCAATAAAAACAAAACAAACACCCCTGCCATGGGGTGGCATTATTATTAATGCCATGGGGTGGCATTATTATTAATTTGCATTGGGCTTATATGCTATAAACCCAGTTAATTCAATGCATAAGTAGCTATAATATGTTCTAGACACACAAAAGTAGGAACTAAGTTCCTAATCAGACAAGACAACTTCATTACAGTCACCACTTTGAGGCTATAAATCCCACGTGTGTTGTATGTCACATCATAAAGGTGACCTATAGAAACCTGCACCTTAGCACCACAAAAGGATAGTGGTAACAGTTTTTAACAGGTCACGGCTACTTATATAACCGCGGGACGCGACGTTGTGTTTTGAGTGCAGCAGCAGAATGCAGACTTCTTTTAACTGTCTGCCAGTACAATGCAACGTGCAAGCTGGCAATATAGGCCTTCTAAATGCAAAGGATTACGGACCCACTTGTGGATTATACATTTTTGCTGTAGCCTTTGGCAGTAGCAAGCAACAAGTGGATATAATGACACTGTAAGGTAAGCTAACTTTGCGCTTTGCTCTCTCTGTCTCTCTGTCTCTGTCTCTGTCTCTGTCTCTGTCTCTGTCTCTGTCTCTCTCTCTCTCTCTCTCTCTCTCTGTCTCTGTCTCTGTCTCTGTCTCTGTCTCTGTCTCTCTCTCTCTCTCTCTCTCTCTCTCTCTCTCTGTCTCTCTCTCTCTCTCTCTCTCTGCTGCTGTTGTGCGCTGGTGTTCCATCACGTGTGTAATAGCAATAGCGTTTCGTTTTGTTTATTTGTACATCGGATTAATGATCGGACCCTTTTCCCGATGCCGAGTAGGGGGACTTTAGGCTAAAATCGGATGACTACCCGATCTTTGGTATCGGATCGGGACATGTCTAGTCTGCCCCCCCCCATGCACGATGCCATCCAAAACAACCCAAGATATTTCAAATGAAAGTGCTTATATTCAGGGGTGTAGTGGGGGGGGGGGGGGGGGGGGGGGGGGGGGGTTACAATTAGGCATTGTAAACAATCTTTCTCAATATGCTATACTTGTTTTACTAGCATATCTTGTGTGTGTTGGAGATGTTGTGGGGACATGGTAAAAAAAAGTTCCCCCATTCTGTGTTTCCTAGAAATGGAGATCTGAAAAAAATCACTAGCATGGTGAAACACATCTTGATGACATCATCAAGATGTGTTTCTCCATGTTAATGAGTTTCCTTTTTTCTGAGAGTGTACAAATGGAACCAAATGGACCCTAGCGGGTCCATTTGGTTCACATTTTACTTTTAATTAAGAGGCGTCCCCCCACTTCTAAAAGTACCACTACAACACTGCTTATATTTAAAATGATGTGAAACACTACTACTGCTACTAACTAACTACAGCTGTGTCACCACTAAACCAACAGTATTTCATCATTGAAAACAGAAAACTCTCTGAGTCAGACCTTTAGCTTTATGCATGCTGTGTGTCTGTTGCAACTTCAACAACAACTGATGGTATTTTTGATGCTTTACTTGACTAATAAAATGGTATGGGTGCGGCTTCATCGCCGGTGTCGCTTCGCACCACGGGCGATGAAGCCGCACCCATACCATTGTCTCTTACCATGTTCACCCTTTTTTTTAAATAGCCAAAAAAGCCAAAAAAGGCAAAGAAGTTAAGGGATAAGCAAGCGGTTTAGCGGTGATGAAAATCTATGCCTTAGGCTACTCCATACTCAATTACAGACTGAAGTTTGCATGTAAAACTAATGAAAAGATGAGGCTTGTGCTCAACAAGGACAAGCTATGAGGAAGAGACATTATATACACACACAATAGAAAGGTGATTTTGACAGCTATACAAGTGATGTATCATATAGAGCTGCGCAGTGACGTCACCGCCCCTGTTCCGGAAGTCTTTTCCCCATTCATTTTTCTCATAGACTTTTCGAAAATAATTTATATCAAGACGATTACGCCGCGGCCAAAGCCAACTCAGGTCGTGACAAATCATGACAACAAACACAATATCGTCATAATATACCATAATATCACCATAATATATAATTGGGAAGAAGTAGAAAACGGCATGATACAAGACTTTTTGTTTTGTTTTTCATCTTAGAAATTATTTTATTGTCCCAAAAGTTTGTGTGTGTCATCATGATTCGTCACGACTCGAGTTGGCTTTGTCCGCGGCGTAATCGTCTTGATATAAATTATTTTCGAAAAGTCTATGAGAAAATGAATGGGGAAAAGACTTCCGGAACAGGGGCGGTGACGTCACTGCGCAGCTCTATAGTCCAGGGGCGTATCCAGAGATTTTTTACTGGGGTGGCCAAGATGATACACAAATATAATCTGGGGTGGCCATGGAATCATGGAATTATATACACATACGGGGGTCTGGGGGTCCTCCCACGCAGAAAATGTATTTCTTCAGTGCTATTTCCTGCATTTTAAAGGAAAGCACATTGCTGGTACAGGCTGTAGCAGCTGACTCTGACTCTTCACTTAAAATTAGGGTTACAAGTACGCGACCAGATTCAAACTCACCAATGTGGGATAAAGAGTGTGTACATATGTTGTCACACAAAATAAAACAAACATTTCTACAGTAGGCCCTATAATAGCATTCCTATTCCTTCCTTCCTCTTCATATACCACTGTGCTATCTGTTTCATTCAGTAGTACATAGGACTATAAAGATAATAACTGTAATTGAACACTATTATATTAACTATTTACTGGACAATACAAACTACAAACAATACACCTGGACAAAATGGACCAGGCAACCCAACAGCAAAGGGGCTCTAATTTGACTATGATGGCATGAATTACAACCAATAAGGAACCAATAATGAAATGTTTACTTTATCAATGTATATTCCTCCTAACTACAGCAATTTTTAACTCATACAGCCACGACAAAGTACTACCATACAATCAATAAAATGGAAAAATATAGTTTGTCAGTGTCACTGAGAAACTAGTCTTGCAAACTAGAGTAGACCATCAGAATCGCCACTTAACTAGCAGCATTGATTTCCCAATAGTTGTCATGTTTTACACGTGTCTAAAGTGGCTTTTATTTATTTGCGCTGGCCTCTTTGAAAACTATAGCCCCGTTGTGCGATCTCTCATCTTCGATGGCAATGCTGTCTGCAGTGGTAGCGCAACGGAAAATACTACTCTTCAGCATGTTCGCTTTCTGACCCCCCAATGTCGCAACTCTGCTAGATGGCATGATTCTACCCAGCGCAGCCTGTTTAGAGTAGCTATGTAAGCCTGGAGTACAGACAGAGCAAGGCTAAGACCGTTCACTTTATGGACCAAGTGGGACAACAAACAGCTCATTTGAGGCTACTCACCACAGCTCGACGTGCTGCCTTATAAGCCATGCATCCGCCCGTATCGGGCTTTAGAAAACGGCTGCTGTCATTATTTATCAAACTGAACGCAGTCCTTGGTAAGAAAGGCAAAGTTTTCTTTTCCCGTGTGTTGGTAAACAAGGAGATGTGGACGCCATGACAGGATCTCGCCCGTACTGCAGCCAATGGCGTCATTGCATTTCGACAGATTGACAAACTGCACGGGGGGAGGGGCGTGTTTCAGTGTGCATATCCGCTTCCTCTTTGCTATTCTGTGCAAATGGCAAAGCCAGTAGGCGGGCTTTAAACAGGATCTCAGTAATCAGCAGTCAATAGTAACCGACGGGTTGCCAGATCTTTCGCGATAAATAAGCAAATAGGGGACTAGTTTGTTGTTGAGTTGACGAACTTGATTGGATTGATTATCTGATAATTATCTATCAGGTTGTTGTTGTTATTATTATTATTATCATTACCCTTTATTATTTCATTATTATTACCCTTATTATAATTATATATTCATCATTTTTTAATGAAAGATTTTATTAATTACTTGTCCAATCTAGGGTGGCCACTGGGGTGGCAAAGGGCTTTCCAGAGGTGGCCCAGGCCACCCCAGGCCACCCCTTAGAATCGCCAATGCTATAGTCTGACTACCGTTTACTACCTGTGTGTGTGTGTGTGTCTCTATTTCTCTATTTCGCTGTTTTAGAAAATCCTGCTGTCTTTTTTGCTGTCTTTTTCGTTATGAGTCTCCAAAGCAATGTAGAAAATAAAATCATTTGGAAGAATATTTGCATGAAAAATTCAAAGCTGACATTATTGTTTCAGTGAAGGAGCAGAGAGAGATGGTCCCAGAACGCAGACTGGAGGAGGAGCAGAGAGAGATGGTCCCAGAACGCAGACTGGAGGAGGAGCAGAGAGAGATGGTCCCAGAACGCAGACTGGAGGAGGAGCAGAGAGAGATGGTCCCAGAACGCAGACTGGAGGAGGAGCAGAGAGAGATGGTCCCAGAACGCAGACTGGAGGAGGAGCAGAGAGAGATGGTCCCAGAACGCAGACTGGAGGAGGGAGCCATGTTGAATCCTGTCCTAAAGTTACACAGAATCGGTATGTACTGATTGATTGTCACAAAGGTTTTCAGCCTTTTAATACCAGGGCCCACCATTTATTCACATAGTTTATTCCCTACAGACCCCAAAACCAAAGATTTATTTTTGCTTCTGTCCACAACTCCAGGCTGGATTTGGGGAAACAAAACAAACAATCAAACATACAGATCAAAATGACAATTAATCTTCTGCATTCTCTAGTCGTGTAGACGTGTGTATTCATGTATAGTCGTGTATATTCAGATGAGAGTTTTATATCATCATACAGTACATAGCTTCCTTGCTCAGCCAATCGAATGATTGATGGTTGTCAACATTAGATCATCAGTGACCATTAATCCACCATATCACCATTACAACCCCACTTTGCAATTTCAGAATTGTATGCTAGAGCTGGCTAGACCTACAGTATATAATGCTATTTCAAAAACAGTTCACATTTTAATTGTTTTATTTCCCCAACCAGATACTTACTTCAACCAGGGTGTGGAAAACGACCTCACAAGCAAGAGACTCAAAAAACCTGAGACAGGAGAGAAGCCCTACCACTGTGATCAGTGTGGATCACGGTTCAGGCACAGATCTAAACTCATAACTCACCAGAGAATTCACACAGGAGAGAAGCCCTACCACTGTGACCAGTGTGGGTCACGGTTCAGCCAGCAAAGTCATCTAATAATTCACCAGAGAATTCACACAGGAGAGAAGCCCTACCACTGTGATCAGTGTGGGTCACGGTTCAGCCAGCTAAGTCATCTAATAATTCACCAGAGAATTCACACAGGAGAGAAGCCCTACCACTGTGACCAGTGTGGAAAAAGGTTCAGCCTCCCCCATCTACTCATATTTCACCAGAGAGTTCACACAGGAGAGAAGCCCTACCACTGTGATCAATGTGGGTCACGGTTCAGGCACAGAGGTAGTCTCATACGTCACCAGAGAATTCACACAGGAGTAAAGCCCTACCACTGTGATCAGTGTGGGTCACGGTTCAGCCGAAGAGGTCAGCTCAAAAAACACCAGAGAATTCACACAGGAGAGAAGCCCTATCAATGCGACCAGTGTAGTGCAACGTTCAGCGTGAGAAAATAATCTAATAACTCACCAGAGAGTTCACACAGGAGAGAAGCCTACCACTGTGATCAGTGTGGGAGAGGCTTCAGCCAAAGCAATGGTCTCAAAATACACCACAGAGTTCATACAGGAGAGAAACCCTACCACTGTCACGAGTGTGGGGCGAGCTTCAGTGACAGGGGGACTCTGAAAAAGCACCAGATGATTCATACAGGAGAGAAACCCTACCCCTGCGACAGCTGTGAGAAAACCTTTAGCAGAATACAGCATCTTAAAGCTCACCAGAGAACTCATACTGGAGAGAAGCCCTACCAATGTGCCCAGTGCGGAAAAAGGTTTGCGCACAGACAAGGTCTCGAACGTCACCAGAGAATCCATACAGGAGAGAAGCCTCACGCCTGTGACCACTGTGAGAAACGGTTCCGCGATATTCGTAATCTAAAAAAACACAAGCGAATTCATACAGGAGAGAAGCCCTACGCCTGTGACCACTGTGAGAAACGGTTCCGCGACAGTAGTGATCTAAAAAAACACCAGCGAATTCATACAGGAGAGAAGCCTTACGCCTGTGACCATTGTGAGAAACGGTTCGGCGATAGTAGTCATCTAAAAAGCCACCAGCGAATTCATACAGGAGAGAAACCCTTTCACTGTGAACAGTGTGAGAAACGCTTCTGTCGTAAAAGGCTTCTGATACGTCACCAGAGAACACACAGTATACAAGACCCATAATGTGACCAACGTGGGAAAGGGTTTTCAACCATTATGATACCAGGTATTACCTGGTATTATGATACCAGGGCCCACTATTTTATTTGAGCCACGGACCACCATTTGATGACATTTTAGCTCCACAGACCCCAAAACTAAAGATTGGAATTGTAGACTTTTTGTCTACAATTCCAGGCTGGATTTGGGAAACAACAGTTGAACATACAGATCAAAATGACCATTAATCTTCTACATTCTGAAGTTGTGTAGACTTGGGGCTAATTCACATGACTAATATTTTAACTCTTGAAAGCGTAAAAATTAAACAATTCCATCTCGTTAACCAACTTTCCACCATTTAGCTGGGGACCACCTGGACCTCTGTCAACCACTGGTGGTCCCGGACCACTGATGAAAAACACTGATATTGCCTTTCATTGGATCCGGCCCTGATAAAAAAAAACAAACGCAGAGAGAGACCGAGAGCAGCTGATGAGGAGTCTCTGTGTCTCTGTGCCACTTTGGTCACTTTGGTCTCTGTCTCATCCAAGAGAGAAACTCTTTGTGCAAGGTTCACACTAAAGATAGGAAGTTGTATTGTTGCCAAAACATATTTCCTTTTTTTTTTTTAATCTTTTTTTTTTTTTTTTTTTCTGTACAAAGGTGCTCAATGTTAAGACCATTGTATTGTGGCCTAAGACTTTTATTCTTGTTTTTACTACTTTGTTTTAACTACTTGATTTTTAGAAATTGAGCACAAATTGTTTGTGCACAATATTTTGTGTAGAAGTTTTCAAAAAAAAAAAAAAAAAAAGAAGAAAGAAGGGTATATCTAAAGCCCCTGACACACCAAGCCGACGGTCGGCCGTCGGGCCGTCGGTCGGCGTCGGCCGGCCTAGTTTCCCCGGTGTGTCCCGCACGTCACCGCACGTCGCCACACGGCGGAAGCTTTTTCAGCCGATTCAACATGTTGAATCGGCGTCGGCCATCGGCGGAACAGCTCACTCTGTGATTGGCTGTTCAGGCAGAAATGCATTAAACTCAGCAACGGTCCACCTAGATCTCTTTATTTTAGATCGTTTTGTAGTAATAATACAAGATAAACATCCAGAGATTTTAGTTGTTCGTTGTATTTCCAACTCCCAACTTGTCCCTATTCAGGCTGCATGAACAGCTGACATAGAGCTGACCCCTCTATGTTGTGACTCTTTCTTTTCTCTTCTCTCTTCTCTTCTCTGTTGTTGCCAAGTATTTGGAGAGAAGTAAGCTAATGACGCCAAAAAGCCCAATAATATCGTATAGTTGGGATTATAAATAATACTAGGCATCAGGGTTTTTATAATTAACTAGAACTAACAAAAAAACGATAACATTTTTTTTATTTTAAGAGTAAAAACTAATTAAAACTAAAGGACAATGAAAAAGCGGCCAGAATCACCAGAATCAGATGACCATAATATACAATAAAATGTTGGTTAACACGGACCGAAAACAAGCCAACATGGCAACCCTTTGTCTGTATTTCCTCTGAGAATAGTGACGTAGTTCCGGCTCTAAAAAAACGCCACGAAGAAGAATCCAATGTTTTGATATTTTATACATGATTTACTAACAGAACGTGGCTACTAATAGGTTATGTGGAATGCCACCTGGCTGTTATTTGAGCTCAAAATCACGCGAAGTCCGCGTTCTGTTGATGACGGCGGGCATCGCATATTTACCATACTAGAGGCACTTATCAGATTATAACCGTTAGCATTTTAAGCTAATTAAGCTAACGGCCCAGAGCTTCCGGTTTTCTGTTGTTTTTCAGTGAATGCAGACTACCGCTACCTACTGGTATGGAGGGGTATACGTACATGGCTAGTTGACCGTCGTGTGTCGTCTTTGCGGTGTGTCCAAGGAGCCCGACCTGGCCCGACACAGGCGCCGCAAGGCGACACAGCAGTTGGCCGACGTCGCGCGACGTCGGGTTGGTGTGTCAGGGGCTTAAGTGTGCTCTGAGTTTTTTAGGATATAAAAAGTGTGCCTAGGGACGAAAAAGAGACACTGATGTGCTGTGTGTAATGTATGGTTCTTTGATCTAGATATCTTTAATTTAGGGCTTCAGTTAGTTCATTAATGGCACCAATAGGATGTTTTAATGAAGGCCGATAAAACATAATAATTGAACTCATCGGTTTGTGGTCAGATTGACTGCCTAATGAATGCTGTAAGCCTGAATCCACCACATTAGTTTCCATGGTAACTAGTTTGACATTGCTTTCATGAAACCCAATCAAGCCTTAACATATCCAGGTTAGATTAACCAGTAAATGAAACCAGTTAATTGCTGATCCAGGATATAATAAACCAGGATACTTGTTGAATCCTGGCTTAATCCCTAATCCAGGTTTAGTGACATTAGGCCTCAGGACACATTGTGAACATTTACTGGAGATCTGCTATTTTCACTGTTTTCAAATATGCATGGATTTGTTTAAATGTTTAACACAAGCATTTGAAATAATATTTCAATTTGTGCACCGGTAGTTTTGTAAACATATATTAGTGGTTCAGTTACTATTTAGTAGGGATGGGTACCTTTCACCTTTGAACCGATACGATACGATACTCGATACCTGGGAACCGATACGATACCAGAAACGATACCCGTTTCGATACTTTTAACGAAAAGAAGGAAAAAAAATCAGCAAAAATATATACAATTTATTATTTTATTATTTTTTTTTTTTTTTTTTTAACTGGGGACCCCCCAAAATAATTTCAGGACCACTGAGGGGTCACAACGAACAGGTTGAGAACACCTGCCTTAAACACTGCTTAAAAAAAGAACTATGTTGGTCGATGTAATTTGTAAGATGATCACTTCACACAGGTGTGATTTTTATAGTTAATTAGCAATAAAATAAAAATAGCTTTCCCCTTGCTACATTACAGTATATCAGCCTTTTCATTATTTTCAAAGGGAAAAACACTTTATATCTTTGTGCCAACAATACTCCAGGTAATAAAAAAATACCCTATGTCTATGTCTATGGCTGTGGGAGAGGAGAGCTGTGTTTGGAGGGGAGGAGGGAGCACAGCTGTTTAACAAGCTTAATTGTGTTGCCAACTGCCAAAATCCAAAATGCACTAGTGGCACTTCCAAATTGCACTAAAAGTAGCTAGAGCAGTGGTTTTCAACCAGCTGAAAGGCACTAGATTTTCCACCAGGAGTTTCTCAATAATTTTGGCGCTAGGGGAGTCTGGAAAAAAACTAAATATAGTTACAAATGCACCAAGTTGGCAACACTACTGCTGGCCATGCTGTCGTGATTATAGATGTAGTTTTACGTGTTGCTCCTGCCTGGCTATCTTGCAACGTTTCTGCTGGGATTATGCATTGGATTTACAAGCAAAATTGAAGGATTATACTTTGATGATCAATTTGAGAAAAGGTAAGGCCACCTCTCTCTCTCTCTTTCCCTGCTAGTGTATTCTATCCAAAGAACAGGAAGAGTCTCTCAGACACTCTTTGTCATAATTAGTCAAACAGGACAGCTGTTTTATCTCGTCAGCGACAGTGCTTCTGCTCGCTCTTTGAAGTGCGTCGGCACAGAATGAGAGCAGGAAGTATCGAAACGAGGCACCGTTCATTTTGAAGTGAATCGATCCCACTAGGTACCGCTATGTCCCAATCGATACCAGTATCGGTATTGTTCACGGTACCCAAGCCTACTATTTAGTGGACATTTTTTGTTTCAATCAAATACATTGTTTTTCTTCATTATATATATTTTATATATAATTTTTATTATATTTACTTGCATGCGCGCGCGCGCGCACACACACACACACACACACACACACACACACACACACACACACACACACACACACACACACTATAGCCTTTGCAGTATGCTACTTCTTCCTTTCTTTCATTTTATATTTTTGTTTTTTGTCTGAAAACTATCCATCAGAGCTTGTACCAGGTGTGATGTGACAATAAAAATAAACGTTAGAAATGAGGTTGACTATTTATTGTGTAATAATTATTAGTTATTCACTCATGACACCTCTGTTTCAGCCCAACAACCCTTGGTGAGGCCTTTAGGAGGGCCATTATGATTCACTGCTCCTGAATGAAATGTCTGGCGCTGGGACCAGGAGAGACAAGAGAAAAAGGTATGGGGGCGGCTTCATGAAGCCGCACCCATACCATTTTCGGTTACAGGACTTTTATTAGTCAAGTAAAGCATCAATAATAACATCAGTTGTTGTTGAAGTTGCAACAGACACGCAGGCAGCATGCATAAAGCTAAAGGTCTGACTCAGAGAGTTTTCTGTTTTCAATGATGAAATGCTGTTGGTTTAGTGGTGACACAGCTGTAGTTAGTTAGTAGCAGTAGTAGTGTTTCACAGCATTTTAAATAGAAGCACTTTAATTTGAAAGATCTTGGGTTGTTTTGCATGGCATCGTGTTTGGGGGGGGGGGGGGGGGCAGACTGGGTATTTAGGGGGGCATTGCCCCCCCACACCCATGCCTAGATCCGCCCCTGACAAATTATTTTACATAGTATAAAACATACATAGTATTTTGGAGAAATGAATGCGGAATCCATTTCTGGTACAGGGACGACGTCACGATGGGGCGGTACTGCTCGCCTCTACAATAAGAGCCAAGAGGCCAATGGCAAGAGGGTCATAGTTACGTTGCTTCCTGACTCTAGAAGGAGGGGGCGGGTACAATATTAGGAGACAGGAAGTATGTTGGAGTCTATTCATTTCCAATGGTAGAATGAACGTGAACACAACTTATGATCCATTCCTTAACTCCATGGACACTGAACTAAATACTGGACCCCATCATCAAAAGGCATATAATATTTACAGCATATTCATAGTAAAATGGCTTCTATTAGCTAAACAGAACAGAAGAAATTTCACTTTGTTATAAATTATTCTTTATCCCACCGCCCAACTCTCACGAGATTTGTTAGGAGTCAGGAAGTCTCTTTGTAATCTGCAGTTTCACATACGACAGATAGGGGGCTCTGATCTAAACCATTACTACTTAGGAGACCATTTGTAGGCTTTGTAGTCCATGTCATTTATATAGTGGCGCCAATGGGAGTATGGCCATCTTTATAAATAGAGTATCTTTGGTAATAGTCTATGTAGAAGAGCCGCCATAGAGCTGCGCAGTGACGTCACCGCCCCTGTTCCGGAAGTCTTTTCCCCATTCATTTTTCTCATAGACTTTTCGAAAATAATTTATATCAAGACGATTACGCCGCGGCCAAAGCCAACTCAGGTCGTGACAAATCATGACAACAAACACAATATCGTCATATAATATATAATTGGGAAGAAGTAGAAAACGGCATGATACAAGACTTTTTGTTTCGTTTTTCATCTTAGAAATTATTTTATTGTCCCAAAAGTTTGTGTGTGTCATCATGATTCGTCACGACTCGAGTTGGCTTTGTCCGCGGTGTAACCGTCTTGATATAAATTATTTTCGAAAAGTCTATGAGAAAAATGAATTTTGAAAAGACTTCCGGAACAGAGGCGGTGACGTCACTGCGCAGCTCTATTGGACTGACCCCATGAAGTGAACGGAGTTGGCGTAGCTCTGACGACACTCTGGCTCAGCTCTCTACAACGGAAGCTCTGTCTATTTCACTTTGAAATAGACAAAGTTGCGACATTGAAGGGGCACAAAAAAGTCTGGTCACGTGGTTCTAGTACTTGCGTGAGCCCCATAGGCTCCAATGCATTCAGTAACTTCCGGCTGTCCCTATTTGTTGTCACCATCCTATAGAAGTCTATGTAGAGGAGCCGCCATTGCACTGGCCCCATGAAGTGAACGGAGTTGGCGTAACTCTGTCTATTTCCAAGGCTCTGGCTCTGCTCTCTATAACGGAAAGGAAGCTCTAGTCCAGGAGGAGAATGTTGTTCAGATGACATTAGTACACAGAGACAACAGTCAGTTCTCTGTATCTCAGCTGCAGAAAGCTTATTGTCTCCAATGCGGAGCGAGGAGGAACTAGCCTGGCTCAGCCCTGAATCAGCACCGTAAAAATACTGCCTTATTTTTTCTTTGTGATTCAAGTGAAACGAGCACTTCGTTTCACTTCAGTATTTAGACTGAAGTCAGGCTAAGGAGGAACTACTGAAGCTTTTCAACACAGAGATGTTTCTAACGAGGATGAACTACTGAAGCTTTTCAACACAGAGATGTTTCTAACGAGGAGGAATTACTGAAGCTTTTCAACAGAGATGTCGTCCAGAAGTTTTCCAACGGAACAGAGACAGATGGAGCAGCAGCTGGGAGCCATGTTGAATCCTGTCGTCAAGTTGCACAGACTCACAGGTTGGGGATAATCATGTCACTTTTACACTTTTCTTTTATCTTTTCAATATGGGAGTTTCAACCGTTTTAACCACCGACCACCATTCGGGGACATTTTAGCCCCCAAAGACCCCAAATGGACCCTTGCGGCGGGTCCATTTGGTTTCGTGTGTGTGTGTGTGTGTGTGTGTGTGTGTGTGTGTGTGTGTGTGTGTGTGTGTGTGTGTGTGTGTGTGTGTGTGTGTGTGTGTGTGTGTGTGTGTGTGTGTGTGTGTGTGTGTGTGTGTGTGTGAACTGTAGATTTAAAGGGATAGGTCGTTTTTTTTAGTTAAACTCAGTATTAAATGCTGTCCAATCCATTAATCTTGTGGTTTCACCTCTATCCTATGGAACTATGTTTTGTGTGTCCACATCACTACGCCCAAGATCTGTCTAATGTGGTTAAACAAACAACAAAACATCAAAGGTTGTGCTAACAATTTAGAAATGACACTACGAACTTCACCAACCAAAACCCCCACATTGAATACTGTATTCTGGCATGCTTAAAGGCAGTGATGGGCAGTAGCTTGTTACAAGTAGCTAAGCTACATAGCTTAACTACATTTTCCCGTAACTTGTAGTGTAGGTTACTACATTTGTTCTGGGAATAGCTTGTAGTGAAGCTACACTACTTGTTTCGAGTAACAAGGATTGTAGCTTACTACATTTTCCCACACACATTTTCAAATTCCACACGTTTTTAATGGGTAGAAAACCTCTAATATACATCCCAAAACTTAAACATGCCACCATCCTATGTTCAAACCCTCCGCTAAATTATTATCATTATGATTTTTACCCATATTGTTTTATTATGATTAGTATTTAGAAAGTTGTACATTAAGTTAAGATATATTTATATTATGTAGTGATTATGTAGCAAGCTACATCAAGCTACTTTTGTCATGTAGCTTGTAGTGTTGCTTGCTACAAATCTCTGGCGATAGCTTGTTGTGTAGCTTAGCTGCATTTTTTCGAGAGTAACAAGTAGTGTAGGTTACTACATTTTCCCAGTAACTTGCCCATCACTGCTTAAAGGCTACCAATAACCCAGGGGTCGGCAACCCAAGATGCTGAAAGAGCCATTTTGTACCGCAGAGCTAACGAAATCTCCGGACCATTTCTATAACTCCCGACCATTTATGCTTGTAGATTATGCTATAAATGATACGAATACGTGAAATATAATCAGGGGACAGTGTATATATAGGATAATACGTGAAATATAATCGGGTGGGAGCGATCGTATATGATAATACGTGAAATATAATCGGGTGGGACCGATCGTCTGAACCACCTGGGACTACACGTCCGGGAGCGAAGTCACTTGGGACTGTCCGTCTGTCACCCGCCATTTTCGACCCAAAATTTAATTCAAAATCTGTCTGGAGCCGCATTTTTTTCCCTGAGTGTGTGCAAATGTGAACCAAATGGACCCTGGCGGGTCCAATATCTTGAAAATGTGGTTGCATGCCTTCATGGTGAGCCAGGCTGTTGAGCTGGCAGACAGAATAATACTCACGTCAACTTGTTTCTACTAATTTAATTAGCATGTGTTACTTAGTAGGTAGTTGATCAAGGTCGTCTGAGAGACAGTCCTTTGAATAACAACGACTCACGTCTTCTTCATTAGCATCTTGAACACAAGCAGGGGCGGATCTAGGCATGGGCATGGGGGTTTGGTTCCATGTGAAATTCCCCTTTAAGAGGCGTCCCCCCCACTTCTAAAAGTACCACTACAACACTGCTTATATTTAAAATGATGTGAAACACTACTACTGATACTAACTAACTACAGCTGTGTCACCACTAAACCAACAGCATTTCATCATTGAAAACAGAAAACTCTCTGAGTCAGACCTTTAGCTTTATGCATGCTGTGTGTCTGTTGCAACTTCAACAACAACTGATGTTATTTTTGATGCTTTACTTGACTAATAAAATGGTATGGGTGCGGCTTCATCGCCCGTGTCGCTTCGCACCACGGGCGATGAAGCCGCACCCATACCATTGTCTCTTACCATGTTCACCCTTTTTTTAAATAGCCAAAAGGCAAAGAAGTTAAGGGATAAGCAAGCGGTTTAGCGGTGATGAAAATCTATGCCTTAGGCTACTCTATACTCAATTACAGACTAAAGTTTGCATGTAAAACTAATGAAAAGATGAGGCTTGTGCTCAACAAGGACAAGCTATGAGGAAGAGACATTATATTATATACACACAATAGAAAGGTGATTTCGACAGCTATACAGATGATGTATCATATAGTCTGACTACCGTTTACTGTCACTCCCATTGATTTCAAGAACGAGTCAGTTGTTTTCTGTTACTGGTGGCTTCTTTATTTACTCCATACGCCAACGTAAAAACTGACAGATAGAAAAACCGTGATCAGAATAAAGGACAACAACCACCAAATATTAAGTATAAGCAAAATGAAATGAACAGACAAACAATAATCACCTCACTGGCTGCACATAGGATCAAGGGGAATGAAGAAAGGAACCCGTTAAACATGAACACCCAAACTTTAACTGGTGACACGCAGTCTCACAATAGTGTCCTCTTCAGACAGGCGTACTATGCCTTTGTCCGCCATGCGGATATGACATCATAATATGGTTAGGAGACCGGAAATTACGCAATTCATATGAACCCATTTTATACAGCTTAGAAATAATCAAATAACAATTTAGAAAAGAAAACAAAAATAATCATGGCAGCCATATTTACTACCTGTGTGTGTGTCTCTCTCTATTTCTCTATTTCGCTGTTTTAGAAAATCCTGCTGTCTTTTTTGCTGTCTTTTTCGTTATGAGTCTCCAAAGCAATGTAGAAAATAAAATCATTTGGAAGAATATTTGCATGAAAAATTCAAAGCTGACATTATTGTTTCAGTGAAGGAGCAGAGAGCGATGGTCCCAGAACGCAGACTGGAGGAGGAGCAGAGAGAGATGGTCCCAGAACACAGACTGGAGGAGGAGCAGAGAGAGATGGTCCCAGAACGCAGACTGGAGGAGGAGCAGAGAGAGATGGTCCCAGAACGCAGACTGGAGGAGGAGCAGAGAGAGATGGTCCCAGAACGCAGACTGGAGGAGGAGCAGAGAGAGATGGTCCCAGAACGCAGACTGGAGGAGGAGCAGAGAGAGATGGTCCCAGAACGCAGACTGGAGGAGGAGCAGAGAGAGATGGTCCCAGAACGCAGACTGGAGGAGGAGCAGAGAGAGATGGTCCCAGAACGCAGACTGGAGGAGGAGCAGAGAGAGATGGTCCCAGAACGCAGACTGCAGGAGGAGCAGAGAGAGATGGTCCCAGAACGCAGACTGGAGGAGGAGCAGAGAGAGATGGTCCCAGAACGCAGACTGGAGGAGGGAGCCATGTTGAATCCTGTCCTAAAGTTACACAGAATCGGTATGTACTGATTGATTGACACAAAGGTTTTCAGCCTTTTAATACCAGGGCCCACTATTTATTCACATAGTTTATGCCCTACAGACCCCAAAACTAAAGATTTATTTTTGCTTTTGTCCACAACTCCAGGCTGGATTTGGGGAAACAAAACAAACAATCAAACATACAGATCAAAATGACAATTAATCTTCTGCATTCTCTAGTCATGTAGACGTGTATATTATTCATGTATAGTCGTGTATATTCAGATGAGAGCTTTATATCATCATACAGTACATAGCTTCCTTGCTCAGCCAATCGAATGATGGATGGATGTCAACATTAGATCATCAGTGACCATTAATCCACCATATCACCATTACAACCCCACTTTGCAATTTCAGAATTGTATGCTAGTCTGTATGCTAGAGCTGGCTAGACCGACAGTATATAATGCTATTTCAAAACGGTTCACATTTTAATTGTTTTATTTCCCCACCCAGATGTGAATACTTACTTCAACCAGGGTGTGGAAAACGACCTCACAAGCAAGAGACTCAAAAAACACCAGAGATCTGACACAGGAGAGAAGCCCTACCACTGTGACCAGTGTGGGTCACGGTTCAGGCACAGAGGTAGTCTCATACGTCACCAGAAAATTCACACAGGAGAGAAGCCCTACCACTGTGACCAGTGTGGAAAAAGGTTCAGCCGCCCCCATCTACTCAAAACACACCAGAGAGTTCACACAGGAGAGAAGCCCTACCACTGTCACCAGTGTGGGTCATGGTTCAGCCAGAGAATTAATCTCATAACTCACCAGAGAATTCACACAGGAGAGAAGCCCTACCACTGCGACCAGTGTGGGTCACGGTTCAACCAACAAAGTTATCTAATACTTCACCAGAGAATTCACACAGGAAAGAAGCCCCACCAGTGCGACCAGTGTGGAAAAAGATTCACCCTCCCCAAACTACTCAAATTACACCAGAGAGTTCACACAGGCGAGAAGCCCTACCACTGTCAGCAGTGCGGGAGAGGGTTCAGCCAAAGCAATAAACTCATAATTCACCAGAGAATTCATACAGGAGAGAAGCCTTACGCCTGTGACCAGTGTGGCGCAAAGTTCAGCCAAAGTTGTCACCTCAAACAACACCAGAGAGTTCACACAGGAGAGAAGCCCTACCACTGTGACCAGTGTGGCGCAAAGTTCAGCCAAAGTTGTCACCTCAAACAACACCAGAGAGTTCACACAGGAGAGAAACCCTACCACTGCGACCACTGTGGGAAAGCATTCAGCACAAAAAGCAGTCTCAAAATCCACCAGAGTATTCACCTAGCAGAGAAGGGTCATCACTGTGAGCAGTGTGGAGAAAGGTTCACCCAACGCCAGCAACTCAAATCACACCAGAGAGTTCACACAGGAGAGAAGCCCTACCACTGTCACCACTGTGGGATAGGGTTCAGCCATAGCGGTAATCTCAAAACACACCAGAGAGTTCATACAGGAGAGAAGCCCTACCACTGTCACGAGTGTGGGGCAAAGTTCAGCCAAAGAGGTCAGCTCAAAAAACACCAGAGAATTCACACAGGAGAGAAGCCCTATCAATGCGACCACTGTAGTGCAACGTTCAGCGTGAGAAATTATCTAATAATTCACCAGAGAGTTCACACAGGAGAGAAGCCCTACCACTGTGGCCAGTGTGGGAGAGGGTTCAGCCATGGCAATAGTCTCAAAATACACCAGAGAGTTCATACAGGAGAGAAACCCTACCACTGTCACAAGTGTGGGGCGAGGTTCAGTGACGGGGGGACTCTGAAAAAGCACCAGATGATTCATACAGGAGAGAAACCCTACCACTGCGACGACTGTGAGAAAACCTTTAGCAGAAGAGACCAACTTAAAGCTCACCAGAGAACTCATACTGGAGAGAAGCCCTACCACTGTGACAACTGTGAGAAAACCTTTAGGAGAAGAGACCAACTTAAAGCTCACCAGAGAACTCATACTGGAGAGAAACCCTACCAATGTGCCCAGTGCGGAAAAAGGTTTGCGCAAAGCAAAGGTCTCGAACGTCACCAGAGAATCCATACAGGAGAGAAGCCTCACGCCTGTGACCATTGTGAGAAACGGTTCCGCGATAGCGGCGAACTAAAAAAACACAAGCGAATCCATACAGGAGAGAAGCCCTATGCCTGTGACCACTGTGAGAAACGGTTCCGCGATAGCGGCGGGCTAAAAAGCCACCAGCGAATTCATACAGGAGAGAAGCCTTACGCCTGTGACGACTGTGAGAAACGGTTCCGCGATAGCGGCGGGCTAAAAAGCCACCAGCGAATTCATACAGGAGAGAAGCCTTACGCCTGTGACCACTGTGAGAAACGGTTCGGCGATAGTAGTCATCTAAAAAAACACCAGCGAATTCATACAGGAGAGAAACCCTTTCACTGTGAACAGTGCGGGAAACGCTACAGTGCTAAAAGGCTTCTGATACGTCACCAGGGAACACACAGGATACAAGACCCATAATGTGACCAACGTGGGAAAGGGCTTTCAACCATTATGACACCAGGGCCCACTATTTTATTTGAGCCACCGACCACCATTTGATGACATTTTAGCTCCACAGACCCCAAAACTAAAGATTGGAATTGTAGACTTTTTGTCTACAATTCCAGGCTGGATTTGGGAAACAACAGTTGAACTACAGATCAAAATGACCATTAATCTTCTACATTCTGAAGTTGTGTAGACTTGGGGCTAATTCACATGACTAATATTTTAACTCTTGAAAGCGTAAAAACGAAACAATGAGTTCCATCTGGTTAACCAACTTTGAAAAACACTGATATTGCCTTTCATTGTATCCGGTCCTGATAAAAAACAAACGCAGAGAGAGACTGAGAGCAGCTGATGAGGAGTCTCTGTGTCTCTTTGGTCTCTGTCTCATCCAGGAGAGACACTCTTTGTTCAGGAAAACAAGTGCAAGGTTCTTTTTTTTCTGTACAAAGGTGCTCAATGTTAAGACCATTGTATTGTGGCCTAAGACTTTTATTCTTGTTTTTACTACTTTGTTTTAACTACTTGATTTTTAGAAATATTTCTTTGTCTTGACAAATTGAGCACAAATTGTGTGTGCACAATATTTTGTGTAGACGTTTTCAAAAACAAAAAAAGAAAAAAAGAACTGGGGTATATCTAAGTTTGCTCTGAGTTTTTTTAGGATATAAAAAGTGTGCCTAGGGACGAAAAAGAGACACTGATGTGCTGTGTGTAATGTATGGTTCTTTGATCTAGATATCTTTAATTTAGGGCTTCAGTTAGTTCATTAATGGCACCAATAGGATGTACCAATAGGATGTTTTAATGAAGGCCGATAAAACATAATAATTGAACTCATTGGTTTGTGGTCAGATTGACTGCCTAATGAATGCTGTAAGCCTAAATCCACCGCATTAGTTTCCATGGTAACTAGTTTGACATTGCTTTCATGAAACCCAATCAAGCCTCAACATATCCAGGTTAGATTAACCAGTAAATGAAACCAGTTAATTGCTGATCCAGGATATAATAAACCAGGATACTTGTTGAATCCTGGCTTAATCCCTAATCCAGGTTTAGTGACATTAGGCCTCAGGACACATTGTGAACATTTACTGGAGATCTGCTATTTTCACTGTTTTCAAATATGCATGGATTTGTTTAAATGTTTAACACCAGGATTTGAAATTATATTTCAATTTGTGCACCGGTAGTTCTGTAAACAAATATTAGTAGTTCAGTTACTATTTAGTGGACATTTTTTGTTTCAATCAAATACATTGTTTTTCTTCATTATATATATTTTTTAGTTGCATGCGCGCGCACACTAGTGATGCGCGGGTCAGGGTTTTTTATGACCCGCGGGTCCCGCCTGTTATAATATTCTGACTCGGCCCAGCCCGCCCCGCAGCATTAGATTCATTTTCATGACTCGACTCGGCCCGCAGCCCGCCGACATTAAATACACGCCAAATATGCCTAAGAACGCGGCTTTTATGTGATAAAAAAGCTTTTCTTGTGTCTTATAACACTGACAAGCATGGACATCATCACATCACAACATGCGACATAAACGTGTGCGAAGAGAGGACGAAAACAGAGACGCGCCCACCACACTCTCTCTCTCTCACACACACACACACACACACACACACACACACACACACACACACAGCGACGATGCGAGGACTTAATTTTTACACACGTGTGCAACTCAGAGAAACAAGACAGCAGCGATGCGTCCGTGCATCGCAGATATAGCCTACATTATATAACACAACAACAACAGTTCTGGAGTCTGAAGACACAATGCTTGAAACGCTAGTAAAAACCAGAAGAAAACTCACCGCTGTTGTCGCGCAGGGAAAAGAAAGTTTGCAAGTGAAAAGCACTGCAGTACGTGCAGAGAGTGTTGGAAAGGGGCAGGGGCTGACAACCCAAAGGGCATCTGGACAAAAATAGCTCTCAGAACGTCGCGCTGTCGCGCACTGAGAGCTTGTAGATTCTAGTAGATTCTCGTAGACTATATTTGGGGCTGCAGCCCAGCACCCTTTAGCTAAAGATGGAGTTGTGTAACAACATGCAGAGCATTTGTTTAGTAAAAGGGCAGGGGCGGAAGCCCCTCTCATCTGTCTGTGCACGTCCCTGATGGTGATCGATTGTAGGCTAAAGCCAGCTACTGCTACGTTACGTTACTGACTGCTTTGTTGAGAGCGATCTGTAAGTAGGCTTCTAAAGTAGCTGTTTGTGGATTTATTGGTCACACTGGAGGATATACCAACCACCACGGCAACATGCAACAATCAGGTAGGATGCGCAAATGTTCTCCCAGGACTTGTGTTTAAGACAGTCATTTTGAAAACTCCCATTATACATTATTTGACCCGCCCCAACCCAGCCCGCGAATAAAGTGAACATTTCTTGACTCGACCCAACCCAGCCCGCGGGTAACCCGCGGGACCCGCGGGTCACGGGTCGACCCGCGCATCACTAGCGCACACACACACATACTTACACACACTATAGCCTTTGCAGTATGCTACTTCTTGCTTTCTTTTTATATTTTTGTCTTTTGTCTGAAAACTATCCATCAGAGCTTGTACCAGGTGTGATGTGACAATAAAAATAAATGTTAGAAATGAGGTTGACTATTTATTGTGTAATAATTATTAGTTATTCACTCATGACACCTCTGTTTCAGCCCAACAGCCCTTGGTGAGGCCTTTAGGAGGGTCATTATGATTCACTGCTCTTGAATGAAATGTCTGGTGCTGGGACCTGGAGAGGCAAGAGAAAAGGGTATGGGAGCCCCCATACCATTTCCGGTTACTGGACTTTTATTAGTCAAGTAAAGCATCAATAATAACATCAGTTGTTGTTGAAGTTGCAACAGACACGCAGCATGCATAAAGCTAAAGGTCTGACTCAGAGAGTTTTCTGTTTTCAATGATGAAATGCTGTTGGTTTAGTGGTGACACAGCTGTAGTTAGTTAGTAGCAGTAGTAGTGTTTCAAATCATTTTAAATATAAGCACTTTAATTTGAAATATCTTGGGTTGTTTTGCATGGCATCGTGTTTAGGGGGGCAGACTGGGTACTTAGGGGGGCATTGCCCCCCCATACCCATGCCTAGATCCGCCCCTGACAAATTATTTTCGAAAAGTATTTTGGAGAAATGAATGCGGAATCCATTTCTGGTACAGGGACGACGTCACGATGGGGCGGTACTGCTCGCCTCTACAGTAATAGCCAAGAGGCCAATGACCAAGAGGGTCGTAATTATCCTGGCTCTAGAAGAAGGGGGAGGGTACAATATTAGGAGACCAGAAGTATGTTGGGAGTCTTTTCATTTCCAATGGTAGAATGAACGTGAACACAACTTGTGTTGTGATCCATTCCTTAACTTCATGGACACTGAACTAAATACTGTTCAGTACTCGATCATCTAAAGGCATATAATATTTACAGCATAGTCATAGTAAAATGGCTTCTATTAGCTAAACAGAACAGAAGAAATTTCACTTTGTTATAAATTATTCTTTATCCCACCGCCCAACTCTCGCGAGATTTGTTAGGAGTCAGGAAGAGTCTCTTTGTAATCTGCAGTTTCACATACGACAGATAGGGGGCTCTGATCTAAACCATTACTACTTAGGAGACCATTTGTAGGCTTTGTAGTCCATGTCATTTATATAGTGGCGCCAATGGGAGTATGGCCATCTTAATAAATAGAGTATCTTTGGTAATAGTCTATGTAGAAGAGCCGCCATTGGACTGACCCCATGAAGTGAACGGAGTTGGCGTAGCTCTGACGACACTCTGGCTCAGCTCTCTACAACGGAAGCTCTGTCTATTTCACTTTGAAATAGACAGAGTTGCGACATTGAGGGGGCAGAAAAAAGTCTGGTCACGTGGTTCTAGTACTTGCGTGAGCCCCATAGGCTCCAATGCATTCAGTAACTTCCGGCTGTCCCTATTTGTTGTCACCATCCTATAGAAGTCTATGTAGAGGAGCCGCCATTGCACTGGCCCCATGAAGTGAACGGAGTTGGCGTAACTCTGTCTATTTCCAAGGCTCTGGCTCTGCTCTCTATAACGGAAAGGAAGCTCCAGGAGGAGAATGTTGTTCAGATGACATTAGTACACAGAGACAACATCATGGCAGACAGTCAGTTCTCTGTATCTCAGCTGCTGAAAGCTTATTGTCTCCAATGCGGAGCGAGGAGGAACTAGCCTGGCTCAGCCCTGAATCAGCACCGTAAAAATACTGCCTTATTTTTTCTTCGTGATTCAAGTGAAACGAGCACTTCGTTTCACTTCAGTATTTAGACTGAAGTCAGGCTAAGGAGGAACTATTGAAGCTTTTCAACACAGAGATGTTTCTAACGAGGATGAATTACTGAAGCTTTTCAACACAGAGATGTTTCTAACGATGGGAGCCATGTTGAATCCTGTCGTCAAGTTGCACAGACTCACAGGTTGGGGATAATGTCACTTTTACACTTTTCTTTTATCTTTTCAACTTGGGAGTTTCAACCGTTTTAACCACTGACCGCCATTCGGGGACATTTTAGCCCCCAAAGACCCCAAATAGACCCTTGCGGCGGGTCCATTTGTGTGTGTGTGTGTGTGTGTGTGTGTGTGTGTGTGTGTGTGTGTGTGTGTGTGTGTGTGTGTGTGTGTGTGTGTGTGTGTGTGTGTGTGTGTGTGTGTGTGTGTGTGTTGTTTTAGCCCCCATTTTAGCCCCCAAAGACCCCAAATAGACCCTTGCGGCGGGTCCATTTGGTGTGTGTGTGTGTGTGTGTGTGTGTGTGTGTGTGTGTGTGTGTGTGTGTGTGTGTGTGTGTGTGTGTGTGTGTGTGTGTGTGTGTGTGTGTGTGAACTGTAGATTTGAAGGGATAGGTCGTTTTTTTTAAGTTAAACTCAGTATTAAATGCTGTCCAAGCCATTAATATTGTGGTTTCACCTCTATCCTATGGAACTATGTTTTGTGTGTCCACATCACTATGCCCAAGATCTGTCTAATAGGGTGGTTAAACAATCAACAAAACATCAAAGCTTGTGCTAACAATTTAGAAATAACACTACGAACTTTACCAACCACAACCTCCACATTGAATACTGTATTTTGGCATGCTTAAAGCCTTTAAGCAGGTTATAGGTAGCCTTTAAGTTAAAGGCTACCTATAACCTAGCCCAAGACATTGGACTCTCGTAGAGAGGTGTTTGCGATTCTGACGTGATCACTCTACGAGAGTCCAAGATTTTCTATCCTATTTCCAAGACGGATTTCGCTTCTAGGGCTTCTAGTAGGGGAAAGGGGGGGTGGGGGTGCGCCATAACCAATGGCAGCTCAGCGGCCCTCCCACTCCCCACCCCCCTCCTCCCGGGGTGAGGGACGGGGAGGGGAGTGAGAGTGTGTGGGGCGGAGGAGGGGAGGGGAGTTGGGGGGGGGCGCTGAGCTGCCATTGGTTATGGCGCACCCCCACCCCCCCTTTCCCCTCCTTCCAAGATGGCAGCCTTCCGGACGGACCGAGTGGAAAAAAACATCAACAGACTGAGTGGAATAAAACATTTTATTTATTAAAAACTAGGACTCTACGTCGTACAATCTTTTGCCGTAGCCGCGTCAGACGGGTGGAAGCTTATGTTCAGCCTTTTACATGTGGGATTGGTGCACCCTAAGAGCTACTAGAAGCCCTAGAAGCGAAATCCGTCTTGGAAATAGGATAGAAAATCTTGGACTCTCGTAGAGTGATCACGTCAGAATCGCAAACACCTCTCTACGAGAGTCCAATGTCTTGGGCTACCTATAACCGAACATCTAGATTTAGAGATCTTGTAGATTAGACATTTATCATTTATACCCAAACCTACTTATATTCAGCAAGTAACAGCCATCTGGCTGTTGAGTTATGACATGGTCATTGGTTTATTACCTGTGTGACAATTGTAGTTAATTAGTTTTAGTAGCCTAATGTTTCAAATCGATTTAAATATAAGCAGTTTAATTTGAAATATCTTTAAAATGTGGTTGCATGCCTTCATGGTGAGCCAGGCTGCTGAGCTGGCAGACAGAATAATACTCACGTCAACTTGTTTCTACTAATTTAATTAGCATGAGACAGTCCTTTGAATAACAACGACTCACGTCTACTTCATTAGCATCTTGAACACAAGCAGGGGCGGATCTAGGCATGGGCATGGGGGGGGGATGCCCCCCTAAATACCCAGTCTGTGCCCCCCCCCCCCCCCCCCCCCCCAAACACGATGCCATCCAAAACAACCCAAGATATTTCAAATGAAAGTGCTCATATTCAGGGGTGTAGTGGAGGGGGGACCGTATGTTTTTTGTCTTGTCATTTACTGTACATTTATGGATACAATTAGGCATTGTAAACAATCTTTCTCAATAAGCTATAGGCCTACTTGTTTTACTAGCGTGTCTTGTGTGTGTTGGAGATGTTGTGGGGACATGGTAAAAAAAAGTTCCCCCATTCTGTGGAACCAAATGGACCCGCTAGGGTCCATTTGGTTCACATTTGTACACTCTCAGAAAAAAAAAATGAAAATGGGTGGAATTCCCCTTTAAGAGGCGTCCCCCCACTTCTAAAAGTACCACTACAACACTGTTTATATTTAAAATGATGTGAAACACTACTACTGCTACTAACTAACTACAGCTGTGTCACCACTAAACCAACAGCATTTCATCATTGAAAACAGAAAACTCTCTGAGTCAGACCTTTAGCTTTATGCATGCTGTGTGTCTGTTGCAACTTCAACAACAACTGATGTTATTTTTGATGCTTTACTTGACTGATAAAATGGTATGGGTATCGCCCGTGTCGCTTCGCACCACGGGCGATGAAGCCGCACCCATACCATTGTCTCTTACCATGTTCACCCTTTTTTTTAAATAGCCAAAAAAGGCAAAGAAGTTAAGGGATAAGTAGTTTAGCGGTGATGAAGATCTAGGCCTTAGGCTACTCCATACTCAATTGCAGACTGAAGTTTGCATGTAAAACTAATGAAAAGATGAGGCTTGTGCTCAACAAGGACAAGCTATGAGGAAGAGACATTATATCCACACTAGTCTTGGGCAATATACCGGTATTACCGTTTATCGCGATATTGGAAATCAATACCGAGTAATATTGTTGGGTCTATAAAAAATATCGAATACCGAATATCGTCAAATACCGACATTATACTGTATTCTATTAAAATATGAGCACTGAGACTTTTAATTGTCACTATACAAACATTTTTCGTGTTACACACATGCCTAAATAGCCCTTATTTGGGCTAGGCTTTTTGGAAACAATGTCCAGTTTTTCCCTATTTAGGCTGATTGCACAGCAGAGCCCTCAGTTTTTGACCCCTCAATGTCGCAATTCTGAGAACTAGGTGACTGGTGGAACGTGTCTGACTCTGATTGCACACCGTGCACGAGGGGACGCTGGCGTGAATGTCGCCGCTCCTCAACTTCAGCCTAAACCTGTATTTGTGTCTTTTCAACGAGTCTTTCAACGATCATTTTTCACTACGAATGTCCTCCTTCAGCTGGATTATTTGCACAGTTTAATGATCGGACAATTTCTGCACTCACCACTTCATTGTGCAGTTGTCTCCCTCGGTAACCACCGATCAGCTGTTCAGTGGATGGCTGCTAGGCTAATCCTGCTAGGAGTCGGCAACAAGTGATTCTCCGCGTTTCAACAACTCTGTGGATCTTCATGTGTCCGTGATACGATCCGAAGACGACCACGATGTTTCCCCTTCCATCGGTAGTTAAAACAAACAGTAGCTGCCTCACATGGTGGAAGATGACTACGAGGATAATAAAATACTCCTCCGCGGAACTTCACAGATTTGCCTGCTATTCCACTCCGGATTCCCACGCAGTGATTAAATCCCTTGGACTCGTGCGTCGACCCCGGTACATACACAGGGGCTCACGGCGTAACTTCATTTATTCACAGTCAACTATTCCAACTATACAGTCTGTTGGGACTTCTGGTTTTGAGCGACGTCATCACAACAAACTCCACGTGTGTCGAGGCAATCTCCGCCCACTTGTCTGTGTTGACAGCGTCACTCCCCCCACCCATCCTGCCTCTGCAATAAACAATGCAACGTTCATGCTGCTTAATGCTCAATCAATCAACAATAAACCTGGATTAATTTCTGAGACCATAATTGACAGAAATATTCATATTCTCTGTCTCACTGAAACATGGCAGGCAGAACAGGATTTTGTTGCGCTCAATAAAGCCACGCCCCCAGGCTATGTGTATCTACATAAGCCTCGTTTAGTGCGTGGTGGTGGACTGGCTATTATACACCGAGCTGACATCAGAATTAAAGAGGTCAGCATGCCTACTGTCACCTCATTTGAGTGTATGGGCTTCACACTCTCTGGTTTCTCCCAGATGCAGTTTGTCCTTGTATACCGTCCACCCAAAACAAAACAATCTGTCTTTCTGTCTGAATTATCTGAGTTGCTCACACCTGTCTGTGCCTTGTGTCCATCTACACACCTGCTTGGGGACATGAACATACACGTGGACATCAGTACTAACACGTTTGCGACAGAGTTTCTGTCACTGTTGGACTGTTTTAACTTCACACAGCATGTGCAGGGCTCCACCCACAACCGAGGCCACACATTGGACCTTGTCTGCTCCACTGGCCTCCCTCCAACCTCGAGTGCCTGGACCTGGGTTTCTCTGACCATCGTGCCATTGTGTTTACACTACCTGCCTCTATACCAAAACACCACCCTGGACGTACAATAACCTTCCGAAACATCATGCAAGTGAATGTAACTGCTCTATCTGCCCTGATAGCCACTTCCATGGTGGCGACTCCCCCCAACACCACGGTAGATGGACTGGTAACCCACTTCAATGCTGCCATATCCCTCAGCCTGGACTCCCTTGCCCCCCTATTAACCCGGACTGTCTCCTTCAACCGCCCAGCTCCTTGGTACACTGCTGAGCTCCGCACCTTGAAGGCCTCTGGCCGGCAGCTGGAGAGGCTTTATAAACGGACTGGCCTCACTGTCCATCGTCTCTTGTACAAAGACCATGTGGATGCCTACAAGGTTGCCCTCACCCGGACCAAGACCCAATATTATTCCACCCTTATTGGTTCTCAGCAGAACAGTCCGAGAAGGTTGTTCTCCACCATCAACCGCCTTCTTCGCCCCCTGAGTGTCACGGACCCTTCAGGTGCCACCGCCACGGACCTCTGCTGCAGGTTCTTGGACTTCTTTCAAGCTAAGGTGGACTCCATCCATCAGCAGCTTGTGGCACCCGACTCCACTCCACACATACCTGGGCAGCAGGCCGCTGCTCCAGGGGCTGCCTGTAATTCAACGTGCCAGTTGTCCTCCTTCACTACTGTGGATGCTGCTATGGTGACTGAGTTGGTCACCAAGGCCAACTCTTCCAGCTGTTCTCTGGACCCCATGCCCACAGCTTTGGTGAAGAAGTGTCTACCTACACTCTGCCCCTTCATCATGGACATCATAAACTCCTCACTGGAATCAGGCAAAGTACCCTCCAGCCTCAAAATTGCATCTATCACGCCGATTCTCAAAAAGCCAGGGTTGGACCCTGAGGAGCTGAGCAACTACCGGCCAATTTCGAACCTGCCTTTCCTTAGTAAAATCTTGGAGAGAGTAGTTGCAGCCCAAATTCAACAACACATGTCCAACCATAACCTTTTTGAAACACTCCAATCTGCATACAGAACTCACCACAGCACGGAGACCGCCCTATTAAAGATCACCAATGACCTTCTCATTGCTGCTGATTCCGGCCTGGTCAGCATTGTCGTTCTTTTGGACCTCTCCGCAGCTTTTGACACCGTCTCCCACACCATCCTACTTGATCGCCTCACCACCTGCCTAGGCGTCACAGACATAGCACTCTCCTGGTTCCAGTCATATCTCTCCAACAGACAACAGTTTGTTGCTATCAATTCCTCCAGATCCCACCCAGCCCCAGTTAACCATGGTGTTCCGCAAGGTTCTGTACTTGGTCCATTACTGTTCACCATTTACATGCTCCCCCTCGGTCAGATTATCCGCCACCATGGTCTGAACTTCCATTGCTACGCTGATGATACCCAACTGTATCTCAGCACCTCACCTTCCACTCTGCTCCCCCCTCAGTCCCTTGTCAACTGCCTCACTGAAATAAAAGACTGGATGACCACTAATCTTCTCAAACTTAACAGTTCAAAGACTGAGCTCATGGTTGTGGCTCCCAAAGCACTGCTCCAGAAAGTTGGACATCTCCTGCTGGACGTTGATGGCAGCTCCATAACTCCATCTCCGGAAGTCCGCAACCTGGGCATCATTCTGGACTCAACCCTCTCCTACCACTCACACATCAAATCCATAACCAAATCAGCCTTCTACCACCTCAAGAACATTTCCAAACTTCGCCCTTCACTCTCCGACTCCGTGGCAGAGATGCTTATTCATGCATTTGTTACCTCCCGTCTGGACTACTGCAATGGAGTTCTGTATAGGACCCCAAGCAAGTACCTGGACAGGCTGCAGTATGTCCAGAACTCAGCTGCCAGAGTTCTCACCCACATCAAACATTGGCAACACATCACCCCCACTCTGAAACAACTCCACTGGCTTCCGGTAAAGTTCAGAATCAACTATAAACTACTCCTTCTCACCTACAAGTGTCAAAACGCTCTGGCTCCACAATACCTCTCGGACCTCCTCCATAAAGCTCCTGTGAAACGGAACCTGCGCTCCACCAATTTGGACCTCCTTTCTGTTCCTAAAGCTGCCAAGCGAACCTTTGGGGACAGAGCGTTCAGTGTGGCAGCCCCCACCCTGTGGAACTCTCTCCCAATAGAGATTTGCCATGCTACATCACTGGACTCTTTTAAGACTGCCTTGAAAAGACATTTATTCTCTCAGGCCTATGGCATATAGTTGTCGACTGTAGTTGACTTTTGTAAAGCGTCCTTGGGTTCTTGAAAGGCGCTATATAAATTCAAGTTATTATTATTATTATTATTATTATTGCCATCTCATGGTCAATACCGGTAATATCGAATATCGAGCAAATTAACACGTTATCAATACCGATATTGAAAAATCAATACCGCCCAAGACTAATACACACACAATAGAAAGGTGATTTTGACAGCTATGCAGATGATGTATCATATAGAGCTGTCTGACTGCCGTTTACTACCTGTGTATGTCTCTCTCTATTTCTCTATTTCGCTGTTTTAGAAAATCCTGCTGTCTTTTTTTGCTGTCTTTTTCGTTATGAGTCTCCAAAGCAATGTAGAAAATAATAAAATCATTTGGAAGAATATTTGCATGAAAAATTCAAAGCTGTCATTATTGTTTCAGTGAAGGAGCATAGAGAGATGGTCCCAGAACGCAGACTGGAGGAGGAGCAGAGAGAGATGGTCCCAGAACACAGACTGGAGGAGGGAGCCATGTTGAATCCTGTCCTAAAGTTACACAGAATCGGTATGTACAGACCCCAAAACTAACGATTTATTTTTGCTTTTGTCCACAACTCCAGGCTGGATTTGGGGAAACAAAACAAACAATCAAACATACAGATCAAAATGACAATTAATCTTCTGCATTCTCTAGTCATGTAGACGTGTATATTCATGTATAGTCGTGTATATTCAGATGAGAGCTTTATATCATCATACAGTACATAGCTTCCTTGCTCAGCCAATCGAATGATTGATGGATGTCAACATTAGATCATCAGTGACCATTAATCCACCATATCACCATTACAACCCCACTTTGCAATTTCAGAATTGTATGCTAGTCTGTATGCTAGAGCTGGCTAGACCGACAGTATATAATGCTATTTCAAAACGGTTCACATTTTAATTGTTTTATTTCCCCACCCAGATGTGAATACTTACTTCAACCAGGGTGTGGAAAACGACCTCACAAGCAAGACACTCAAAAAACACCAGAGATCTGACACAGGAGAGAAGCCCTACCACTGTGACCAGTGTGGGTCACGGTTCAGGCACAGAGGTAGTCTCATACGTCACCAGAAAATTCACACAGGAGAGAAGCCCTACCACTGTGACCAGTGTGGAAAAAGGTTCAGCCGCCCCCATCTACTCAAAACACACCAGAGAGTTCACACAGGAGAGAAGCCCTACCACTGTCACCAGTGTGGGTCATGGTTCAGCCAGAGAATTAATCTCATAACTCACCAGAGAATTCACACAGGAGAGAAGCCCTACCACTGCGACCAGTGTGGGTCACGGTTCAACCAACAAAGTTATCTAATACTTCACCAGAGAATTCACACAGGAAAGAAGCCCCACCAGTGCGACCAGTGTGGAAAAAGATTCACCCTCCCCAAACTACTCAAACAACACCAGAGAGTTCACACAGGAGAGAAGCCCTACCACTGTGACCAGTGCGGGAGAGGGTTCAGCCAAAGCAATAAACTCATAATTCACCAGAGAATTCATACAGGAGAGAAACCCTACCACTGTCACCAGTGTGGGGCGAGGTTCAGCGACGGGGGGACTCTGAAAAAGCACCAGATGATTCATACAGGAGAGAAACCCTACCACTGCGACCATTGTGGCGCAAAGTTCAGCCAAAGTTGTTACCTCAAACAACACCAGAGAGTTCACACAGGAGAGAAACCCTACCACTGCGACCAGTGTGGCGCAAAGTTCAGCCAAAGTTGTTACCTCAAACAACACCAGAGAGTTCACACAGGAGAGAAACCCTACCACTGCGACCAGTGTGGCGCAAAGTTCAGCCAAAGTTGTTACCTCAAACAACACCAGAGAGTTCATACAGGAGAGAAACCCTACCACTGTCACCAGTGTGGGGCGAGGTTCAGCGACGGGGGGACTCTGAAAAAGCACCACATGATTCATACAGGAGAGAAACCCTACCACTGCGACGACTGTGAGAAAACCTTTAGCAGAAGAGACCATCTTAAAGTTCACCAGAGAACTCATACTGGAGAGAAGCCCTACCAATGCGCCCAGTGCGGAAAAAGCTTTGCGGAAAGCTCCCGTCTCGAACGTCACCAGAGTATCCATACAGGAGAGAAGCCTCACGTCTGTGACCACTGTGAGAAACGGTTCCGCGATATTGGTGATCTAAAAAAACACAAGAGAATTCATACAGGAGAGAAACCCTATGCCTGTGACCACTGTGAGAAACGGTTCCGCGTTAGCGGCGAGCTAAAAAGCCACCAGCGAGTACATACAGGAGAGAAGCCCTATGCCTGTGACCACTGTGAGAAACGGTTCCGCGATAGTAGTGATCTAAAAAAACACACGCGAATTCACACAGGAGAGAAGCCCTACGCCTGTGACCACTGTGAGAAACGGTTCCGCGATAGCGGCGGGCTAAAAAAACACCAGCGAGTTCATACTCCTGTATGAACTCGCTGGTGTTTGTTTCATCAGAGAAACCCTTTCACTGTGAACAGTGCGGGAAACACTTCTGTTGGAAAAGGCTTCTGATACGTCACCAGAGAACACACAGTATACAAGACCCATAACCAACGACCGTGCCGCGTCACTTTAGTGTGACTTGGGATAAGCAGAAGTGTGCCGTGAGAATTGGGCAAAAAAATCCTTAGCACTACCACAAAACCAATAGCGGGCACCACGAAACCAACAGCGGGAATGTACCTATTCATTACATTGTTCCGAGGTGCGAAAAGAACAATAGGCCTCTGCTACGACCCTCGTCATAGAAATGCTAATTTAAGTCTTTTGAACGGGGTCGTCATATCACATCACCGTATAGGTAGGCTAACTATTGACTCATTTGTCACAGTTCCAGGGCTGCGTGAACATTAGCGCGAGCTGTCCCAACTCTTAAAAAAAGTAACTTCGGAGAATCGGAGCTCTCCTGCATGTTGAGGCTTTACAAGGGTATTTATTTTCAGCAGTTTTACTGGATCTAGCAAGACATACGTCTTGTTATGGTAAAAATAACTGCCTGACCCCGACGAGCATTGTGAGGAGGACCACCTAAGGTTGCATTTACGTATGCACGTCTGCGTCGGTGTGTCCACCGACTGACTCCTCGGCTCTTCTCTCCTTTATTTATTTTTTGTGTGAGATGCTGCGTTCATTCTGCAACATGACGTTTCTATGTATGAATGTGAACGAACGAGGGAAGCGAAGGGCGGCATATTTTGCATTGATTCTGGTTTCACGCGCAGGAACTTGAAATCAAATGACAACAAATATCGCTCGGATCGCTCCCGCTATTGTGCCAAATCAACACTGTCGCAAAATGCCGGTAACCCGTGGGTTCAGATTGTACGAGGAAAAAATTAAAAGCTCACTAAAAATGCCATGATGCATGGCAAAACATGCGACTGACTTACACATGAAGGAGACTGCAACTGCAGCCTCTCCGTGTTGCTTGATCACTGATCATTATTCAGTTCAATTCAATTCAAATGGCTTCATTGGCATGAGAAAACATACATTTACATTGTCGAAGCAAGAACAGAACAACAAGAAATAGCTACAATATAACAAGAAAACACATATAACAAGCTTGATCATTAGCAAGAAGAAGGGGGGGTCACACCCGTGTGAAGAGAAGTAGTGCAACTGCATATGGTGGTCTCTGGGGGTTCCCCCAAACTTGCAAACAACATTCACAGATGCTGAGATGATAAAAGAATGCATGCTGGCTGCACGAGCTATATTTCTTTTCTCTTTTACCTCCACTATGATTTGCTGCTTCTGGCTTTACTGGAGTGAATATTTGATTAAATGAGCATGGTGGACACAATCAAACTTTATTATTATTTATTAATCATATGGCCTACTTGACATGTTGAAGACATTGAGATTCCAATGTGTGTGTGTGTGTGTGTGTGTGTGTGTGTGTGTGTGTGTGTGTGTGTGTGTGTGTGTGTGTGTATATATATATATATATATATATATATATATATATATATATATATATATATATATATATATATATATATATATATATATATATATATATATATATATATACAGTATATACTGTATATATATATACATATACATATACATATATATATATATATATATATATATATGTAACGCCCGGGATTCGAACCCGGGTCTCCCGCGTGAAAGTCCAACATCTTAACCACTAGACCAAGAGGACATCCCCTTGGTCCGGGGGCAGATATTGGTTTTTCCAGGCCATCACGGCAGAGGCTGTAGCCACCCGCTACACTCACCTCCCTTTTGACCTGCTTCCACGGGGAAACCCGATCCGGGTCACGGCACCAATGTAACGCCCGGGATTCGAACCCGGGTCTCCCGCGTGAAAGTCCAACATCTTAACCACTAGACCAAGAGGACATCCCCTTGGTCCGGGGGCAGATATTGGTTTTTCCAGGCCATCACGGCAGAGGCTGTAGCCACCCGCTACATATATATATATATATATATATATATATATATATATATATATATATATATATATATATATATATATATATATATATATATATATATATATATATATATATATATATATATATATATATATATATACACACACCGTATATCTAGGTGTGCCTTGACGTTTAGGGGCTATGAAAAGTGTGCCTTGGGACAAAAAAGGTTGAGAAACACTGGTATACAAGACCCATAATGTGACCAACGTGGGAAAGGGTTTTCAACCATTATGATACCAGGTATTACCTGGAATTATGATACCAGGGCCCACTATTTTATTTGACCCACGGACCACCATTTGATGACATTTTAGCCCCACAGACCCCAAAACTAAAGATTTCTTTTGCTTTATGACTACAATTCCAGGCTGGATTTGGGAAACAAAACAGTCGAACCTACAGATCAAAATGACCATTAATCCTCTACATTCTCTAGTTGTGTAGATTTGGGGCTAATTCACATGACTAATATTTTAACTCTTGAGAGCGTAAAAACGAACGTTGTATTGTTGCCAAAACATAATTCCTTTTTTTTTTTCTTTCTTTTTTTTAAACTTTTTTTTTTAAACTTTTTTCTTCTGTACAAAGGTGCTCAATGTTAAGACCATTGTATTGTGGCCTAAGACTTTTATTCTTGTTTTTACTACTTTGTTTTAACTACTTGATTTTTAGAAATATTTCTTTGTCTTGACAAATTGAGCACAAATTGTGTGTGCACACTATTTTGTGTAGACGTTAAAAAAAAAAAAAAAAAAAGAACTGGGGTATATCTAAGTGTGCTCTGAGTTTTTTAGGATATAAAAAGTGTACCTAGGGATGAAAAAGAGACACTGATGTGCTGTGTGTAATGTATGGTTCTTTGATCTATATATCTTTAATATAGGGTTTCAGTTAGTTCATTAATGGCACCAATAGGATGTACCAATAGGATGTTTTAATGAAGGCCGATAAAACATAATAATTGAACTCATTGGTTTGTGGTCAGATTGACTGCCTAATGGATGCTGTAAGCCTAAATCCACCCCACTAGTTTCCATGGTAACTAGTGTAGCAATGCTTTCATGAAACCCAATCAAGCCTCAACATATCCAGGTTAGATTAACCAGTAAATGAAACCAGTTAATTGCTGATCCAGGATATAATAAACCAGGATACTTGTTGAATCCTGGCTTAATCCCTAATCCAGGTTTAGTGACATTAGGCCTCAGGACACATTGTGAACATTTACTGGAGATCTGCTATTTTCACTGTTTTCAAATATGCATGGATTTGTTTAAATGTTTAACACCAGGATTTGAAATTATATTTCAATTTGTGCACCTGTAGTTTTGTAAACATATATTAGTAGTTCAGTTACTATTTAGTGGACCTTTTTGTTTCAATTTCAATCAAATACATTGTTTTTCTTCATTATATATATTTTTTAGTTGCATGCGCGCGCGCGCACACACACACACACACACACACTCACACACACACTATAGCCTTTACAGTATGCTACTTCTTCCTTTCTTTCATTTTATATTTTTTGTCTGAAAACTATCCATCAGAGCTTGTACCAGGTGTGATGTGACAATAAAAATAAACGTTAGAAATGAGGTTGACTATTTATTGTGTAATAATTATTAGTTATTCACTCATGACACCTCTGTTTCAGCCCAACAACCCTTGGTGAGGCCTTTAGGAGGCCATTATGATTCACTGCTCCTGAATGAAATCAAGGTCAAGGTCAAGGTTACTTTATTTAGTCTCGTTCGAGAAATTTGTCTTGGACATACAGACTTGCAGCAACAAGTAAGACAATACAGTACAGTACATACAGTACAATAATAGTGACTGGTACACCTCATCAGGCTTACATACCACCTCCCAAAGTAGTGCTTAGTTAAGTAGACATAGAAAGAATATAAAAATAAATAGAATAAATACAACAGTACCAAAACTAGTGCAGTTCTGGCAGCATCATACGACAATCATAGTCTTCTCCTCCCTTCCCTTGCCCCCTCAGCAAGAGAATTATTGAGGAGTGAAATGGACATTGGTACAAAGGAGTATTTAAATCTATTATATCTCCATTTTGGAGCCTCATACCTCCTACCTGACGGCAGTAACCTAAACTCAGGGTACAGTATATGAGAGGGATCAGACACAGTTTTCTTTGCCTGCCCTAGTGTGGCTTGCTCAAAGATGGTCTGCGGGGTGTTGGGAGGTGTTGCCATCCCCATAATCTTCCCGGCCGTCTTTACCAGTCTCAGGATTTCTGATTTAAACTTAACCGTCAGGTTTCCAAACCAATTGGCGATACCATATCTCACAATTGACTCAATACTAGCTCTGTAGAATATCAGCATTATGTTCGTACTTATGTCTGGTGCTGGGACCTGGAGAGGCAAGAGAAAAAGGTATGGGGGCGGCTTCATGCCGCCCCCATACCATTTCCGGTTACAGCTAAAATGACCGAATGTGCAACTTGAATTGTTGTATATTTTTGTGTTTTTTTTTTTATTGAAAATGAAATTTCGTGAGGCCAAAAATAAGGTACTAGTGGGGAGATAATTCTGGCCTAAAAATACAACAGTAATAAGACATTGGCAAGTTCGCACAAAAGAGAATAAAAGCAACTCAGACAGAATACTAGGGCACAGGGGCAGCGAAGTGCAGCAACAACTTACACCAGGGGTTTTCAACCAGTGGTCAGGGGACCACCAGTGGTCCCTGAGAGGGTTCCAGGTGGTCCTCAGCTAAGTTGGTTAACCAGATGTAACTTTTGAGAACGTAAAAATGAAACCAAATGGACCCTTGCGGGTCCATTTGGTTTCATTTTTACACTCTCAAAAGTTAAAATATTCATCATCTGAATTAGCCATTTTGGAATGTATGTTTTGCTTGTTTTGTTTCCCAAATGCAGGCTGGATTTTTGGACAATAGCAAAGTAAATCTTTAGATTTGGGGCCTGTGGGGCTAAAATATCCTAAAATGGTGGTCCGTGGCTCAAATCCTGAATAAATGGTGGTCCTTGAGATGAAAAAGGTTGAAAACCCCAGACTTACACAACGAAGTATAAATGCCCCCCCAGCACTAGAGTACACTGACAGCTGTGTACACACACACGCACGAGCGCGCGCGCGCGCGTGTGTGTGTGTGTGTGTGTGTGTGTGGGGGGGGGGGTGCCTCTGGGCGGGCACTGCGCCGCTGTGATCTCCACCAGAGTCATCTAGCAGAAAAGTTGCGACATTGAGGTGACAGAAACTGAGAGCGCCCGAGCCGGTCCCCTGTTTGGTCATCCCTAACTGGGACACAGTGGAGTTGGAAAATGCATTGCTTTATTCAGCACGTTGTTCAACATATGAACTATATTACTAAAGTCTACTCTAAAGTCTATGAAATGTTTATGTTGCACTATTACAACAAAACTATTTTAAATACAGTGATTTAAGATCATTAAAGCTGTGATGTTGCCTGAATCCAATGCATTTCTGCCTATTTCCGGGTACAGGACTTGTCCCTATTGTTCTCTATCCAGCTGAGCAGTCCGACCCCTTTCATGACGTCGCCCGTGTCCCAGAAATGGAATTCTCATTCATATGAAGGACAAAGCCAACCCGGCTCGTGATAAATCATGACAACACACAATATTATCAAGCAATATCTATAATTTGCAAGAAGAAAAAAAAAAACAGTAGGATATGATCTGAACAACTTTGTTTCGTTTTTCTTCTTAGAAATCATTTTATTTGCCCCAAAAGATTTTGCGTGTCGTCATGATTTGTTGTCGCGACCCGAGTTGGCTTTGTGCGTGGTGTAATTGTCATTATATTAATTATTTTCGAAAAGTCCTTTGGAGAAATGAATGGGGAATCCATTTCTGGTACAGGGACGACGTCACGATGGGGCGGTACTGCTCGCCTCTACAGTAATAGTCTATGTAGAAGAGCCGCCATTGGACTACAGACCCCATGAAGTGAACGGAGTTGGCGTAGCTCTGACCACACTCTGGCTCTGCTCTCTACAACGGAAAGGAAGCTCTAGGGGAGAATGTTGTTCAGATGACATTGTACACAGAGACAACAGTCAGTTCTCTGTATCTCAGCTGCTCAAAGCTTATTGTCTCCAATGCGGAGCGAGGATGAACTACTGAAACTGAGACAAAACTTTTCAACACAGAGATGTCGTCCAGAAGTTTTCCAACGGAGCAGAGACAGATGGAGCAGCAGCTGGGAGCCATATTGAATCCTGTCGTCAAGTTGCACAGACTCACAGGTTGGGGCTAATCATGTCTTATACACTTTTCTTTTATCTTTTCAATATGGAAGTTTCAACCGTTTTAACCACTGACCACCATTCGGGGACGCGCGCGCGCGCGCGCGCGTGTGTGTGTGTGTGTGTGTCCTGTAAATAACCTGTAGATTTAAAGGGATAGTTCGTTTTTTTAAGTTAAACTCAGTATTAAATGCGGTCCAATCCATTAATATTGTGGTTTCACCTCTGGAACTATGTTGTGTGTGTCCACATCACTACGCCCAAGATCTGTCTAATAGGCAGTGATGGGCAGTAGCTTGTTACAAGTAGCTAAGCTACATAGCTTAACTACATTTTGTAGTGTAGCTTACTATTTGTTCTGGGAATAGCTTGTAGTAAAGGTACACTAGTTGTTTCGAGTAGTTTGTAGTGAAGCTACACTACTTGTTTCGAGTAACTCATTTTTAATGGGTAGAAAACCTCCCAAAACCTAAACATGCCACCATCCCAGATTCAAACCCACCCCTAGATTATTATTATTATTATGATTTTTAATTATATTATTTTATTATTATGATTATTATTTAGAAGGCTGTACATTAAGTTGAGATATATATATTTATATATATATGTAGTGTTGATGTAGCAAGCTACATCAAACTACTTTTGTTGTGTAGCTTGTAGTGTAGCTTGCTACAATTTTCTGGGGATAGCTTGTAGTGTAGCTTAGCTACATTTTTTCGAGAGTAACAAGTAGTGTAGCTTAATACATTTTCCCAGTAACTTGCCCATCACTGCTAATAGGGTGGTTAAACAAACAACAAAACATCAAAGCTTGTGCTAACAATTTAGAAACAATACAACGAACTTCACCAACCAAAACCCCCACACTGAATACTGTATTTTGGCATGCTTAAAGGCTACCTATAACCGAACATCTAGATTTAGAGATCTTGTAGATTAGACATTTATACCCAATACCTACTTATATTCAGCAAGTAACAGCCATCTGGCTGTTGAGTTATGACATGGTCATTGGTTTATTACCCGTGTGACAATTGTAGTTAATTAGTTTTAGTAACCTAATGTTTCAAATCGATTTAAATATAAGCAGTTTAATTTGAAATATCTTTAAAATGTGGTTGCATGCCTTCATGGTCAGCCAGGCTGTTGAGCTGGCAGACAGAATAATACTCACGTCAACTTGTTTCTACTAATTAGCATGTGTTGTTTAGTAGGTAGTTGATCAAGGTCGTCTGAGAGACAGTCCTTTGAATAACAACGACTCGCGTCTACTTCATTAGCATCTTGAACACAAGCAGGGGCGGATCTAGCCCCCCTAAATACCCAGTCTGCCCCCCCAAACACGATGCCACCCAAAACAACCCAAGATATTTCAAATGAAAGTGCTTATATTCAGGGGTGCAGTGGAGGGGCGACGCAGGGGGGCGGCGTCCCCTCACTTCTCATATCTAAAATATTTTTGGGGCAAAAGTAGGCCTACCGTATGTTTTTTGTCTTGTCATTTACATTTATGGATACAATTAGGCATTGTAAACAATCTTTCTCAATATGCTATACTTGTTTTACTAGCGTGTCTTGTGTGTGTTGGAGATGTTGTGTGGACATGGTAAAAAAAGTTCCCCCATTCTGTGTTTCCTAGAAATGGAGATCTGAAAAAAATCATAAGCATGGTGAAACACATCTTGATGACATCATCAAGATGTGTTGCACCATGTTAATGAGTTTCCTTTTTTCTGAGAGTTGTACACTCTCAGAAAAAAAAATGAAAATGGGTGGAATTCCCCTTTAAGAGGCGTCCCCCCACTTCTAAAAGTACCACTACAACACTGCTTATATTTAAAATGATGTGAAACACTACTACTGCTACTAACTAACTACAGCTGTGTCACCACTAAAGCAACAGCATTTCATCATTGAAAACAGAAAACTCTCTGAGTCAGACCTTTAGCTTTATGCATGCTGCGTGTCTGTTGCAACTTCAACAACAACTGATGTTATTTTTGATGCTTTACTTGACTAATAAAATGGTATGGGTGCGGCTTCATCGCCCGTGCCGCTTCGCACCACGGGCGATGAAGCCGCACCCATACCATTGTCTCTTACCATGTTCACCCTTTTTTTAAATAGCCAAAAAAGGCAAAGAAGTTAAGGGATAAGCAAGCGGTTTAGCCGTGATGAAAATCTATGCCTTATGGCTAGTACACACTGCGCGATTTTTAGCCCGATTTAGCCCCGATTTTGGACTCACGACAAAATTCCTCTGTCGGGGACGATTTTTCAACTCCCGACAGTTTGACGGCCGTCTTTTCGTCTTGTAGTGTGACAGCTCAAAAAGACAAAAAATCGGCCTGATTTTGCCGTCGGGACCCCCCCGACAAAACATCGGCAATATTAAACAATTTTGATTTTTGCGACATTTCCTCGTCCAGTGTGGCATAGTTTCTGACAAGCCCCCGACACTTGCATTGTGCTGGCAAATGTAAAAACATTGCAAAGCCGGCCGGCAGCCACTGTCCCCCCATCTCATCTCATCTCGCAGCGCGGATGAGAGCCTGGAGATCGAGGCTACATCCCCATGGACGCACGGACTCTCTCTCTCTCTCTCTCTCTCTCTCTCTCTCTCTCTCTCTCTCTCTCTCTCTCTCTGCGTAAAGTTGTCAGGGATCAACATTCTACCACGCGTGTCAAATGATTTATGCATCGTCTATAGGCCTATTTTGTACTCAAATTAACTTTTGCGCATTTGAGTGAAAGGGGACGATGGGAAGGGAACAATGCCGGCGGTCATTGATTGATGATAGCCTACAAAACCCACGTACATAAAATAAAATAAAAACATAGCAGGCTACTACAAGGTGGCTGCTTCTCCTATAACGGTTTTTTCCCCAACAGGTGGGTCCCCAGGCTAAATGGAAGGAAAGTTGGTTTAACTATAGGCCTATGTAACTCTTTGAGAGCTTAAACATGAAACCAAATGGAACCTTGCCAAATGGGTCCATTTGGTTTCATGTTCACACTCTCAAGATTTAATATTCATCATGTGAATTATCCCAAGTCTACACAACTAGAGAATGTAGAAGATTAGGCTCATCGTCATTTTGATCTGTATGTTTGACCATTTTGTTTTCTCCGAAAATCCAACCTGGAATTGTGGACAAAAGAGGTATTTTGCGTTCTGTGGGGCTAAAATGTCATCAAATGGTGGTCCGTGGCTCAAAATTTGAGCCAAATTCTGAATAAATGGACGCAAGGGATGCAGTGAAACCGCTGAGAAGATGACAAATAGTTACTGGCCTTTTATTATTGGCTTGGCTCCGTCATCTCTCTCTCTCCTCCCCGCGCGTAAAAACGACAACTTTTTTTAAAGTGTGACAGATCAGATGCATGGCAGGTGATTGGTGATTGGCTCCAATATTACACAATATTACAATTTTTGGTATTGTGGTTATGCGTTTATTTATTTAATCACTTTGTAATATAACCAGGCAGCGCCGCAGCACATGCTGCACCGTTCCACAACACCGTGTGCGCGTGTTTAAGCTATTTAATGATCACCATGTTAATAATAATAATAATAATAATAATAAACATTAACATGGTGATCACATCTTGATGTGCAGCGTCAAGATGTATTTCACCATGTTGATGTTTTTTTTTTTCTGACATCAATTTCCAGCAAAAAACGGAACATGGGTAATTCGTTTCATCATTATTTAATTCCACAAAACATCTCTGTCATAGTAAAACAACCTGAGTAAAATGTGGAAAATAGTCTGGGCAGGATTGAAAGAAATGTGCTTATTTAAAGTGCTGAAGGCAAATCGTGTTAATTTATGGCATACATGCTTTCTAGGGGTATTAAGGCATGCTGAATCCAAATTTGCTGTATGCCAAGCTCAAAAATGGCTGCTAAGGCCTCAAAATGGACCATTTAAAGATGGCGGCCACCACTATGCTATAACATAGTAAAACGCCTATATTTTTAACAAAATAAGGTTATAAATGGACTGAACTATCATTTTTTTATGTTTTCATATATGGGGAATTCGATTTTAAATTCTGATTTGAAATCCAGTGTGAGGAAAATGCTTAAAATTTATAAATACTGTAAAAATTGTCATTGGCGAATATTTTTCCAACCACCTTCATCTAATGATTGTTCCCAATAGTGTGTGTGTGTGTGTGTGTGTGTGTGTGTGTGTGTGTGTGTGTGTGTGTGTGTGTGTGTGTGTGTGTGTGTGTGTGTGTGTGTGTGTGTGTGTGTGTGTGTGTGTGTGTGTGTGTGTGTGTGTGTGTGTGTGTGTGTGTGTGTGTGTAATATACTGCTTTAAAATATTATTACTGCATGCCAGTGGTATAAACTGATGGCTTAATTCAAATATCAACCTCAAATGGCTTGCCGCTTCTCTCAGAATCTCCCAGGCCCTTATTGAGGGCTACCACATACACCCTGTACACTTAACATATGCCCCATGATTAACATTATGCAAAGAATTACACATTTGTAGACAAATAGAAAATGTCAAAATGATATGTTAATGATTGGGTGGACCCCTAATTATTTTTTCCCCCCAGAGATGGCAGCTATAGATGTATTAAACGCAAATCCTTCAGTTCTATAAAACTAAACTTGGAGTCATTGGAATGTGCAGTGTTATGATTAAATCTATCCAGTAGTTTATTACTGATACATCTTGACAATAGATTCACCAAAATCTATTGTACAAGATTGATGAGAAGGTGTACACTTTTAGAAAGCTGCTGCTTTCTAAAAGTAGCATCTTTCTAAAAGGGACTGAGATATTAACCATCACAGAGCTCTGAATAGGCTTTTGCAGCAGAAACAATTATTGCAGGACGTTCCTGTTCATGAGATCTGCACTGCTCCTGGTCACTGAAGTCACTGACCTCCCCTCTCTTCCATGTACCAACAGGATGTGAATAGGCATTTTTGGAGTTAAAAAGATCCCTGACTAATAAGACAAACAAAATAAACCAATAAAAACACCAATGGCATCTTATTTCTTTTATACATAGAGCATATTTCACTCAACAGGAACTGCTCCTGGTGTAGGATGATGATGTCACGTGTGATCTAGCTCTATGGAATATATGGATAAACATGCTCATGTGACCATCATCCTGCGACAGGAGCACCTCCGGACGCAGTGAAAGTTTCTCTATTTATGAAAGAAATAAAGTATTGAAGGTGTTTTATCTGCATGTTTTAGTTATAGAAGGTAAGTGTAGTGTTTAAGGCATGTTTGTTTTATTAGCATGTAGGGATCCTTTTAACACTGGATCTGACAGGCATCCTATATAGTATTTGCCCTCACCTTGGAGCCTGAGCAGATTAACTCTGTTGTCTAGTGACTCCTTTATCACTTGAGTTATCTTGATTCCCCATACATCTAGCCAGTTGTGCTTTCCCCATTGGCATCTATCTTTAACACATCCATGTGGTTGCAGTGGCTAGTCTCTTTCTCGTGCTGTGTCTGCATGGTTGTAACTAAATCTGACATTGCATGGATGATCTGCAACATATTCTCTGTGCTGTACCCCAAG
>CM076974.1:30490101-30607748 GCA_039105355.1 Benthosema pterotum
TTAACTAAGATAGACCCAGGCTTATAGTTAACTGAAAAACAACAACTAGCTAACCCACTATAAAAACTGACTAAAACGAACTGAATCAGAAAATAACATTTAAAAACTAATTCCAGTTCAGTCTGATGTAAATGGTGCATTTATATGCACCATTTATGCACCAAGGCGCTTTACATAGATTGTGCATCACATTCACCACATTCACACACACATTCATACACTGATGGCAGTGGAAATCATGCAAGGTTGTACCTACTAGCACACTTTTGGGTACAGTGTCATGCTCAAGGGCACTTCGACATTAATGTTGTGGTTACTCTACCCCTGATCCACTGCCGCCCAAAAACTAATTCCAGTCTGTGAGTAAACTTGAGTAAACATGAACGGCAGCTGCCGTTCGCCTTACTTTCTGCTCTCTGAAGTGAAGCATTTATATCCCAGTATTGTCCCTTGGTAAAGTGGAAGGTTTCATCATTGTAAACATTTGAGAACCATATATGAGAGTTTTTGCACGCACCTGTAAAAAATCTGACTTAAAATTTACTGCGCAGAATCGCTGATACCTGTTGGGACTAATTCAAGTTTAGTTCAGTTCAGTTCAGTTCAGTTCAGTTTTATTTTGGTCATACAGTGGACATTTCATGACATCATAAGTCATAAATCAGACAATTTTCATGACCAAAAGGGTTTAGGCTGAAGCCAATGGCTTATTTTGCCTATCCCAAGGTACCAGCAGACTGGTAACAAAAAAAAATATATATATATGTATATATATACATGCGTACCCACAGAGGGGGAGATAAATAAGAAAATGAGCAAATGAGCAAAAAACATAAGATAGAACTGTATTTCTTAAACTTAAGAGACACTGCCCCCTAGTGGGTAGGAGAAAACCCTTCAAAAACAACAGAGAAAAAACACATCCACACACACACCCAAGAGCGCACTCGCACGCAGGCGCGCGCACACACACACACACACACGCACAGACACACAACAAGTGTCTGGAGAGAAGACAAAACAAAACAACGAAGAAGAAAGAGAAAAAAGACAAGACAAAAGAAAAGAAGACAGGGAAAAGGAGAGACGGCAAAAGAACTGATTTGACCACAGGGAATCCAAAAATCACACGATTGAGAGTAATTTATAGAATTATTTTATAGTAGTATAAATATTATATAAATACCGGTGGATTTATGTATGTGTCTATTTATAGTATGTAATTTGTATATTTAATCTTTCCCTCAGTATGGCCATTGATTGGTTTCATATATAGCAACACTATTTCACGTTAATGTTCTGTATTTATCTATTGTTTTAGATTTGTATAATCTTTTAAATGTGTTAAGTGAGCCACTGTTTTTTAAATCATTTTCCAATGCATTCCACAGTTTCACACCTCTAATGCTTACACATCTTCCTTTTTTGTTTGTTCTTACCTTTGCACCTTTAAAAATAGCCAATCCCCTAAGGTTGTATCTGCTCTCTCGAACCTCGAACAACTCCTGGACACAGCTTGGAAGTAATCTATGATGCGCTTTGTACATTATAACTGCTGTTGAGAGGTCTACCAAATCATGCAATTTAAGAATTTTTGACTTAATAAAAAGCGGATTTGTTGGTGCATAGTAATCGGCATGGTTTATAATCCGGATTGCTTTCTTCTGGAGGAGGAATATAGGGTTGAGATTTGATTTATAGTTGCTCCCCCATACCTCCACACAATAGCTGATGTGTGGAAGTACGAGGGAGCAATACAACAAGTGCAGTGATTTTTGGTCCAGTATTGGTTTCATTTTGTACAGTATTGCAATTGTTTTAGCGACTTTGATTCTGAGATTGCTTATATGTGTTTTCCAATTTAGTTTATTATCTATTATAATTCCTAAAAATTTGGTATCTGGCACTTGTTCGATCTCGACATCAGCAAATTTAAGTTTGATATTTTTGTTGGTCTTTCTATTTCCAAAGATAATGTATTTTGTTTTACTAATATTTAGCGACAATTTGTTGATGTCAAACCATTTTTTTAAGGTTATAAGCTCCCTTTCTACTGCTACCAGGAGCTGCTCGAGGTTCCCTCCCGAGCAGTACAGACTAGTGTCATCTGCAAAAAGGATACAGTTTAGATTTTGTAATATATCACAAATGTCATTTATGTACATGATAAATAATTTAGGCCCAAGAACAGATCCTTGTGGAACGCCGTATGAGATGCTTTGTTTTTCCGATTCAGTGTTATTTATACTTACAAATTGTTGTCTATTGCTGAGATAACTCCTGAGCCATGCATTTGCAATTCCTCTAAATCCATACCTTTCCATTTTTTTCAGAAGCAGTTCATGGTGAATTGTGTCAAAAGCCTTACTCAAATCTATAAAGACCCCAACTGTATATTCATTATTTTCTATCGCTGTTGATATATGTTCTACTAATTCTGTGACTGCCATAGAGGTGGACCTATTTGATCTGAAGCCATATTGGTGGCTGCTTAGTAGATTATGTTTATCTATGAAATTATCTAATCTTGTTACAAACAATTTTTCTAGAATTTTTGAAAATTGTGACAGCAAAGAAATTGGTCGGTAATTAGTAAAATAATGTTTATCACCGTTTTTGAAGATTGGAACTACTTTTGATATTTTCATACTTCTTGGGAAAACCCGGTCAAAAATGATTGGTTGCAGATGTATGTTAGTGGTGAGACTATGGAATCTATGATATCTTTAATTAATGCCATGTCTAGATCTGTACAGTCAGTTGACTTTTTGTTTTTGAACTGCTGGACTATTTCAAGGATTTCACTATCATGCACCGTCTTAATAAAAATTGAGTTTGGATTCTGTTTTATTGTTCTTTCATTTAGGCCTTCACAAACACTCTGCAGTGGGATTTTATTTGCAAGAGTGGGCCCAACATTTACAAAGAAGTTGTTAAATTCATTTGCTATTTCCCTATTTCCATTAATAGTTATGTTATCTTTGCAAAAATGATTTGGGTAATCCATACTTACCTGGCCCTTTTTGATAATATTGTTCAGTATCCTCCATGTGCCTTGGGTGTTACTCCTGTGGTGTTCCAATTGTTTATGATAATATTCCTTCTTGTTATACCTCATAATGCCAATTAGTTTATTTTTATATGTTTTGTATCTACTTTCTGCCTCTTTTGTCCTGTGTTTCATGTATACTTTATATAGTGTATTTTTCTTTTTACATGCATTTTCTAGGCCCTTAGTCATCCATGGTTTATCATGAGTAATTTTATTCCTGGATTTAGATAGTCTTAACGGGCAGTGCTTGTCGTACAGTGTAAGTATCTTGGCTAAAAACGCCTCATAGGCCAAATCTAGTTTAGTTTATTTATTAGCACATGTAAAAGATAAAACAAGATACATCGTTGAATATGAATGTGCTGGAGAAGTTAGAAGCCTAGAGGCTTATCAAGAACTTCCCCCAAAAAGAGCATTTATACATATGCCAAGATAAAATACCAGAAATATATACATTAAAGAAATACAAGTATATCTAAAAATACGCACACAATACATATTATTGCAGGGATAATTAGCCTGTTAACAGACCATACGAGAAAATAATAACTAATACCTATTCTACTGCAAGAGCATTGTTTTGTAGGCTGCTTTGAAAGTTAGCAGAGATGGAGAGGCTTTTAGCCTGGAATCAACAGAGTTCCAAAGAATAGACCCTCTAGTCTATATCTTAGTGAAAACTGCCTAAGAGAAGTGTGGCTATAAGGTATATGCAAGTCTTTAGATTGCCGAGTAACATAACATAATTAGAGTGAGATGAGCTTTGTGTGCTGAACACACAAACTAGAATTTAGTGTCAGGAACTAGAATCTAGTGTCAGAAACTGGAATCTACTGAGAGGAACTAGAATCTACCGTGGGGGACTAGAATCTAGCATGAGGAACTAGAATCTAGCGTCAGAAACTAGAATCTAGCACTGTGAACTAGAATCTAGCACTGTGAACTAGAATCTAGCGTCGGATACTAGAATCTAGCGCTGTGAACTAGAATCTGGCATCAGAAACTCCAATCTAGGGTCAGGACAAAATGGGTAAATATATAAAATCTATGAATGAGAATAATATTTTTTCTCCCCAAAATTCTCCATCCCAGATGTGCTTCCTGAACATCTACCTGTGAAGGACCAGGGTGGGGCTGGGAAAACCCTCTCCAAGAACAAGAGACTCGAAGCTCCCAAGAGAGCTCGCACAGGAGGAAAACCCTATAGCTGTGCCCAGTGTGGGGCAGGCTTCAACTACAGGGCTCATCTCAACGTGCACCAGAGGATTCACACAAAGGAGAAGCCCTATAGCTGCGACCAGTGTGGAAAACGCTTCACTCAGAGCAGCCAGCTCAGAGTGCACCAGAGAATCCACACGGGAGTGAGAGCCTACCGCTGTCACCACTGTGAGAAAAGCTTCAGCCACAGCAGCACTCTCAAAATGCACCTGAGAATTCACACGGGAGAAAAACCCCATCGTTGTGAGCACTGTGGCAGAGGTTTTTTCGAGAGGCAAAAGCTCAAACAGCACCAGCGTATTCACACGGGAGAGAAGCCCTACCGGTGCGACGAGTGCGGCACCGCTTTCCGCCACAGCGGCACGCTCAGAATTCACCAAAGAATGCACACGGGGCAGAAGCTCTACCCCTGCGACCAGTGCGACAAAATGTTCCGTATGAGCGACACTCTCACGCTTCACCAGCGAACTCATACGGGAGAGAAGCCTTACCGGTGTGACCACTGCGGGAGATGCTTCAGCCAGCGTTCTAATCTCAGAACGCACCAGAGAATCCACACGGGGGAGAAGCCCTACCAGTGTGCCGAGTGCGGGAAAAAGTTCGCTCAAGGCTCCAGTCTCGACGTCCACCGGAGAATCCACACAGGAGAGAAGCCTTTTCCCTGTCACCAATGCGGGAAAACGTTCCGCCTGCTACGGCATCTGAAAAGCCACCAGGTAGTCCATACGGGAGAGAAGCCGCACCGCTGTGACACCTGTGGGAAATCGTTTGGCTTGAGCAGCAGTCTCCGAACGCACCAGAGGATTCACACGGGAGAGAAGCCCTACGGCTGTGAGCAGTGCGGGGCGAGGTTCAGACGCCTCGACGCGCTAAAGAAACACAGGCCAATTCACACGGGAGAGAAGCCCTACGCCTGCGAGCAGTGCGGGGCGAGGTTCGGCCAGAGCGGGTCTCTTCGACAACACCTGAAAATCCACACAGGAGAGAAGCCGTGTCACTGTGACCAGTGTGGAGCGAGGTTCAAAAACAGCGGGGCTCTCAGGCACCACCAGAAAATTCACACGGGACAGAAGCCCTACCAATGCGACGACTGTGAGAAAACATTTAGCAGTAAAGACAACCTTAAACTTCACCGGAGAGTTCACACCGGAGAGAAGCCCTACCACTGCGACCAGTGCGGGGCGACGTTTAGACAAATGCCTCATCTCAGACGACACCAGCTAAGTCACAGGCCTGCAGACGAAAAGCCCTTTGAATGCGAGCAGTGCGGTAAAGCGTTCCGTGACAGAGGCGATCTAAAAAAACACCTGGTGGTTCACGCGGATGTGAAGCCCTACCACTGCGATCAGTGCGGGAAAGGGTTCACACAGAGCGGTAACCTCAAACTGCACCAGAGAATCCATACGGGAGAGAAACCTCACCGCTGCGAGGAGTGCGGCAAAGAATTCCGCCAGGCCGACTCCCTCATAAGTCACCGGAGAGTTCATAGCGGGGAGAAGCCCTACACCTGTGGCCATTGCGGGAAAGCATTCAGAGAAAGCCATCATCTTAAAGGCCACGAGAGAATTCACACAGGAGAGAAGCCTCATGCCTGTAATCAGTGTGACAAACGGTTCAGCAAAAAAAATGGCCTCGAAAGTCACCTTAGAACCCACACAGGAGAAAAGCCGTACCACTGTGACACGTGTGGGAAAGGCTTCTCTGTGAGCAGCGGTCTCATAACTCACCAGAGAGTTCACACAGGAGAGAAGCCCTATCACTGTGACCAGTGCGGGAAAAGATTTAGATTTAGTTCCGGTCTCATAATTCACAAGAGAATCCATACAGGAGAGAAGCCTTACGCCTGTGACCACTGTGAGAAACGGTTCCGCGATAGCGGCGAGCTAAAAAAACACCAGCGAGTTCACACGGGAGAGAAGCCCTTTCACTGTGAGGAGTGTGGAAAAAGCTTCCGCGATCGCAGTAGTTTAACCGTTCACAAGAGATTCCATGCAGGAGAGAAGCCCTACTCCTGTGATGTCTGCGGGAAAGACTTCAGTCAGAGCAGCAATCTCAAAACTCACCAGAGAATCCATACCAGACTTAGCCAGTCCGACTAGGGTGAGCTAGAAGAGGGGAGTGAGTCAGACATCATTATATTCCATTGTGTTTTCTTTCCCATTTCTTTCCCAAGAGAGGATTTCATATATGCATGCATATATCCATGCAGTGATTCTCGACGTGTAAAATCTAATTTAAATGGATTGAGAATCATTGATATTTGACATTTGTTAGTCTACATTAAATTCCACTCATGAGACCCCAATATTGTAAAATCAATGTTTTGTCATTAGAAACTATCATTTAACTGGGCATCCCCTGGAACTTCCCTCAAAGACCCCTGGGGGTCCCCAGACCACACTTTCAGAATGACTGTCATAAGGAGGTGAAGTGCCTTCGACTGAGGATACACATGAAAATCCTGTGGGTGGGAGAAGCTGTGGGATGATATTGAATATTCATTCTACAGTATCCACAGAGCTTTCATTTTCACCTCAGAACTTACACACACAATCATTGTTAGTTCTAAAGGCCCTGATACACTAGCAATATTTTGATCAATATCAACTAGCAATGTCAACATCAACGGGCAACATTATGAGGCAACAGGCAACATTAAAAGGGGAATTCCACCCATTTTTTTTTCCTGAGAGTGTGCAAATGTGCACCATTTGTACCCTCTCAGAAAAAAAAAGAAGCATTAGTTTGCATTGAATCATTTTCACCCAGCTGCCACCCAACTCAAAATGTTCATTTAGCAGAATAAAAGTTACAAAATCCTTGTTTTTGTCCACAGCAGTGAAGCAGCAGCAGCCGTGTTGTTTTCAGAAAAAGTTTATCTGTGAGAGTCTGGGGGAAAGGATCACATGATGCCAAGGAGGGCTGTGATTGGAGGATTCCAAAATGTTGCCCAGTAGAGGGCGCTAATGATCTGACTTTTCTGAACAACCAGGAGTTGATCATTTTCTATAGAAAGTTGGAAAGTCAACATTGCTAGGTGTATCAGGGCCCTAAGGATGCTGTCCGGTATATTTTTTTTACTGAGAGGAAAAGAAGATTCCCCATAACCTTTGATTAGGTGGGCAGGATGCATATTTAGGTGGGCTGTGCCCCCCTGCAGTCAGACATAAACGCCTTTCTGTAATTGTTTTTTTTTTTTAGTGTCTACTTTACTGTACTGAACGCATTTTGGTGTTCTAACTATTATGCTTTACCTATTGAAAAATAGCAGATCTACAAGCTCGAGCTTGTAGATCTGCTATTTTTGAAAAATCATGAAAATGTGGCAGAAATCTTCAAATATTATTTCAGAAATGTTGAGCATCACTGACACAGGAGCATGGATTTTTCAGGAAAAAAAAACAAGAATCTAGCGTCAGAAACCAGAATTTAGCATCAGAAACAACAATCTAGTGCCACAAACTAGAATCTGGCGCCATCTAGTGTCAGGAACTAGAATCTAGTCAGGACACAATGGGTTGACATACTTATTGTTTTCAATTGTATCTGTAATTAGCCTGTTGTAAGTATAGCAGATCTATAATATCACAAGATGTCACGCCACACTGTGACACATTGTGAGACTGTACTATAGTTCTGATATTTTCAATTATTATTGTAAACACTGGAACACATGAAATCAGGCCTATTTTAAATGTTTTTACTTTTGTAAAACAGATGCAGTTTCAGTAACTCTTACTATTTTAAATCCTCGTTTTTTCTTGTTTTGTTTTAATCAACTGAGATCGTATTTTAGCACAGCAAGTGTATTATAATGTATATCTACATTATAATACACTTGCAGTTGCAATTTTGTGAACCCCTTTTATTTTTTCAATGAACTAAGTTGTTTCAATTCCAGTTTTAGGTAAATATAATTATTACCTCATTTACCAGTTATTTCTTTCACCATCATGATTGTATTGTATACTTTAACACACACACACACACACACACACACACACACACACACACACACACACACACACACACACACACACACACACACACACACACACGCACACACACTTTCACACCTGTTGATAACCTCGTCACAGTTTTTTTTTTGTTACTATTTTTAAAAACTTTTGGGAATGGTGCCAATCTTATTGACATGTTGTGAGCATGTAGAGTGGCCATTTGAACTATTGAAAATGTGTTTTTAAAATAGTTTAAAACGGCAAAGAAGTTAAGGAATAAGCGGTTTAGCGGTGACGAGAATCTAGGCCCCAGTCTCCTCTATACTATCTGCTCCTACTACATGCTACTGTATAATGCATGTTTTACCAGTTTCCTCTATACTATCTGCTCCTACTACATGCTACTGTGTGCTCCATGTTTTACCAGTTTCCTTGCCCTTCCATTTTTTATTCTGTACTTTCCTGAAAACTGCTTTTTACCATTTTATGTGACAATAAATGTAAACTTAGATGTGAGCTTTACTATTGTGTCATAACTATCATGCATGCAGAAAACCTGTTCCATTAGAACAACTAACATTCAGATGTCCTGAATGTATGACAGCTCTGTTTCAGGTTCATCTTTAAACGTACTACAACTAAGCACTACTATACTAACAGCTAAGCTATGATAACTATGACAGAGTAGGGGTATTACTGTACGTGTGCAAGAGGATAGCAGCAGTTCGGTACAGTCCTTCCCGTGTGTGTGTGTGTGTGTGTGTGTGTGTGTGTGTGTGTGTGTGTGTGTGTGTGTGTGTGTGTGTGTGTGTGTGTGTGTGTGTGTGTGTGTGTGTGTGTGTGTGTGTGTGTGTGTGTGTGTGTGTGTGTGTGTGTGTGAGGCACCAGACACACAGTAGCAGTAGGCTGTTGTTCATTGCACAGATCTCTGATCCTTCAATGTGTCCCTCGTGTACAGGTGACGGTAAAGGTCATCAATTAAAATAATATAAAACACAATGCCAATTGGTATTATTGTAGTTGTATATATTTTACCAAAGTTGGGTTTGTAAGGGCTATTATTGCTGAGTGTGTGCTTTTAAATGGTATATTTTCTGAGTTCTGCTGATTCTGATTTTAAACCCGACAAATAAATCAAAGCAGTGAAAAATGAAATAACTGAAACTAAAACTAACTAAAAGAAAGCATTTCGATTTTTCTAAATAAAAACTAGCAAACCCGCTCTAAAACCGAATTAGAAAATAGAATACAAATACTAACTAAAACAAAAAATCCCAAACTATTCTACCCTTGCACAGAAGCGCTTCTGTGACTTGATAATCAGTGGTGAAAGTGATTTGGAGTTCTTGCCAGAACTATCAGAAATAAGTGAAAATTTGGGGGAGGTCAAACCCTCCAATAGACCAAAATGCATAAAAAATACATTTTGGCTCAGTATACCAACACAATACAAACACATCAGGACTTAAATCATTAGTGCAAATATCTCTTGCAGTGTGCGATGTCTTCATCTAAAGACATGATCATGACTATTTTCCCCATAAAGCAAATCGACTTACATTAAAGAGTATACATTAAACAGCTTTTTATTCTTATAATAAATTGCTTTTGTAAACCAGAGGATTTTGTGAATGGAGCAGAACTTGTCTTATGTTTTAACATTTTGATAGCTCCTGTGCGCTCCCCCCCCCCCCCCCCCCCCCCCCCCCCCCCACACACACACACACACACACACACACACACACACACACACACACACACACACACACACACACACACACACACACACACACACACACACACACACTTTCACACCTGTTGATAAGCTCGTCACAGAATCCTAGATATCTTGGCCTCAGAGAGTTTCTGTGACGAGGTTAAAAAATGGAACACAACCACCCATAAGGACCCATTGTATTCCTGCACTACATGCATCAAATGACCTCTCCATACTGCCTGGACCGATGATTGGTTCTTATTTTAGATTACTGTTTAAAAGGCAGAGACACCAGAGGACGCATCAGTCTAGGTGGACTCCAGACCAGAACCTCAGGACCTCAGGATCTCAACGTCGAAGCTGGTAAGATATGGAAAACACTTTTTCTTTGAGTGACTTGTTGATGGCAGCTCACTTCCTGTGAATTTAATGTTGATAATACAGACCCCAAACTAAAGATTTTTCTTTTTTTTTTTGCTTTTGTCCACAATTCTAGGCTGGATTAATCTTCCACATTCTCTAGTTGTGTAGACTTGGGCTAATTCACATGATGAATATTTTAACTAGGGGTGGGACTCGATTATTTTTTTTATATAATTAATTTGAAGCCTTGTAATGAATTAATCTCAATTAATTGCATACCAATATTTGACCCAAGAAGCATTTTTTTTGTCAATTAAAACAGGCTGGTATAGCGTGAGAGAGTTTTTCTAAATCAAAACTGTGTCGACACTGCAAGTTGGTTAACCAGATCAAAATTTGGTTAGCTAGATCAAAAGTTGGTTAACCAGATGTAACTCTTTGAGAGCGTGAACATGAAACCAAATGGACCCTTGCGGGTCCATTTGGTTTCATGTTTACACTCGAGTTAAAATATTCACTATCTGAATTAGCCCAAGTCTACACAACTAGAGAATGTAGAAGATTAATGGTCATTTTGATCTGTATGTTTGACTGTGACTTTGTTTCTGAAATCCAGCCTGGAATTGTGGACAAAAGCAAAATAAATCTTTAGTTTTGGGGTCTGTGTGGCGATTAAAATTAGTTAATTTTGTTAATCGCATTATTGTTTCTGTGATTAATTAATCTCAATTAATCAGTTAAAGTCCCAGCCCTAATTTTAACTCTTGAGAACCAAATCTTTTTAATCATGTTTAATCCATTGTATTTGTTTTTATTTTTATTTGATTGTATGAGTTTAGACCCCAGGAAGAGTAGTAGTAGTTCACTGTTGTTACGACTAATGGGGATCCGTAATAAACATGAACATATAGCAAATAATACAAAAATAAAGACAGCGAGACTGAGAGACCTCAGCAATTATTTCAGTCTGATTTCTTGTCAAATCTGTTCCCCAGAAGGAGATGTCGACTGAGTCAGTCAACATACCGTTGGATCCTGTTGTTGAAATAATAGAACCGGAACCAGAACCGGAACCGGAGCGGGTGAGCATATAATATCAATATAACTGGTTAATTATCTGTGAGGATCATTAAGTAGGTCTAATCCTGGGATGATGATAAAGTATTTGTCCACAATTCCAAGTTGTATTGATGTTGGTACCATTATAACCTGACTCTGTCAGATTGTGGTAGTATTGAGTTCACAAGTTCCCTCCTCCTACTTGATCTGGGAACTCTCAAACAGAAACTATGTGGGACAACAGCAGAACAAAAACACTGTCAGGGGTTGACACTGAGGTCTCCGAGGTCTCCATCGGGCAAGTGCAAGTCAGGTTCTACTTGCCCTCAGGTCAAGGTCACTTGCCCCCCAAAAATATATTGTAAATTTTGCATTTAAGTATACTTCCTACTTGGGTGCTTTAAACCAGGGGTTTTCAACAGGTGGTCCCTGAGAGGGTTCCAGGTGGTCCCCAGTTAAGTTGGTTAACCAGATGTAACTCTTGAGAACGTAAAAATGAAACCAAATGGACCCTTGCGGGTCCATTTGGTTTCATGTTTACACTCTCAAGTTAAAATATTCACCATCTGAATTAGTCCAAGTCTACACAACTAGAGAATGTAGAAGATTAATGGTTATTTTGATCTGTATGTTTGACTGTGACTTTGTTTCTGAAATCCAGCCTGGAATTGTGGACAAAAGCAAAAGAAATCTTTAGTTTTGGGGTCTGTGTGGCGATTAAAATGAGTTAATTTTGTTAATCGCATTATTGTTTCTGTGATTAATTAATCTCAATTAATCAGTTAAAGTCCCAGCCCTAATTTTAACTCTTGAGAACCAAATCTTTTTAATCATGTTTAATCCAATGTATTTGTTTTTGTTTTTATTTGATTGTATGAGTGTTTGGACCCCAGGAAGAGTAGTAGTAGTTCACTGTTGTTACGACTAATGGGGATCCGTAATAAACATGAACATATTATAGCAAATAATACAAAAATAAAGAGAGCGAGACAGAGAGACCTCAGCAATTATTTCAGTCTGATTTCTTGTCAAATCTGTTCCCCAGATGGAGATGTCGACTGAGTCAGTCAACATACCGTTGGATCCTGTTGTTGAAATAATAGAACCGGAACCAGAACCGGAACCGGAGCGGGTGAGCATATAATATCAATATAACTGGTTAATTATCTGTGAGGATCATTAAGTAGGTCTAATCCTGGGATGATGATAAAGAATTTGTCCACAATTCCAAGTTGTATTGATGTTGGTACCATTATAACCTGACTCTGTCAGATTGCGGTAGTATTGAGTTCACAAGTTCCCTCCTCCTACTTGATCTGGGAACTCTCAAACAGAAACTATGTGGGACAACAGCAGAACAAAAACACTGTCAGGGGTTGACACTGAGGTCTCCGAGGTCTCCATCGGGCAAGTGGAAGTCAGGTTCTACTTGCCCTCAGGTCAAGGTCACTTGCCCCCCAAAAATATATTGTAAATTTTGCATTTAAGTATACTTCCTACTTGGGTGCTTTAAACCAGGGGTTTTTAACAGGTGGTCCCTGAGAGGGTTCCAGGTGGTCCCCAGTTAAGTTGGTTAACCAGATGTAACTCTTGAGAATGTAAAAATGAAAACAAATGGACCCTTGCGGGTCCATTTGGTTTCATTTTTACACTCTCGAGTTAAAATATTCACCATCTGAATTAGTCCAAGTCTACACAACTAGAGAATGTAGAAGATTAATGGTTATTTTGATCTGTATGTTTGACTGTGACTTTGTTTCTGAAATCCAGCCTGGAATTGTGGACAAAAGCAAAAGAAATCCTTAGTTTTGGGGTCTGTGTGGCGATTAAAATGAGTTAATTTTGTTAATCGCATTCTTGTTTCTGTGATTAATTAATCTCAATTAATCAGTTAAAGTCCCAGCCCTAATTTTAACTCTTGGGAACCAAATCTTTTTAATCATGTTTAATCCATTGTATTTGTTTTTGTTTTTATTTGATTGTATGAGTGTTTGGACCCCAGGAAGAGTAGTAGTAGTTCACTGTTGTTACGACTAATGGGGATCCGTAATAAACATGAACATATTATAGCAAATAATACAAAAATAAAGACAGCGAGACAGAGAGACCCCAGCAATTATTTCAGTCTGATTTCTTGTCAAATCTGTTCCCCAGATGGAGATGTCGACTGAGTCAGTCAACATACCGTTGGATCCTGTTGTTGAAATAATAGAACCGGAACCGGAGCCGAAACCGGAACCGGAACCGAAACCGAAACCGAAACCGAAACCGAAACCGAAACGGGTGAGCATATAATATCAATATAACTGGTTAATTATCTGTGAGGATCATTATAGGTCTAATCCCGGGATGATGATAAATGCCATCATTGAGAGATTGCAGACATGTGACAATTTTGTGGATTCATTTTTTGTATTCATATTAGAGCTGTCAGTCGATTAAAATATTTAATCTTTTATTAATCTCAATATAATCACACATTTTTTATTGGTTCTAAATGTACCTTAATTGAGTTTTTTTTTTTCATATCAAGGTCCATTATTTATCCTGCATTTGAGCCACAGACCAACCATATGATGACATTTATTTAGACTTCCAGAACTAAATTAAAGAATTTGTCCACAATTCCAAGTTGTATTGATGTTGGTACCATTATAACCTGACTCTGTCAGATTGTGGTAGTATTGAGTTCACAATACCTTGATCTGGGAACTCTCAAACAGAAACTATGTGGGACAGCAGAACAAAAACACTGTCAGGGGTTGACACTAAGGTCTCCGAGGTCTCCATCGGGCAAGTGCAAGTCAGGTTCTACTTGCCCTCAGGTCAAGGTCACTTGCCCCCAAAAAATATATTGTAATATTTGTGGGTTTTTAGAAGGTAACTACAAACTGTAGTTAAGTCAGAACCAATAAGCAGGACCACAACAGGTTTACAATTATAAAAGAGCAATCTTTATTAAATCTACTACTCAAGTTATAAAGGTTAAAATACTGCAGTGATAGTGAACCAAATAATATACAAGACATCAATCATTTCATTTCAACACATTCCCATAATAATAAAATTAGTCAAAGCTACATAATGAGATAACAGGCTGATCCTATAACAATACAAATAATGCACAGCAGCAATATTACTTAACTCGCCCTGGCGGCGGGACCCCCCCGGGGTCTGGGCTTGGACGCCGTCCAACTCCCCGGGGAATGCTGGCTGGACGACGTGCAGAGCTGACGTGGTTTACACAGTCTTAGACAGTCAGCTGTCAACGAAGATCGGCGGAGCGATGCGGCCGGTCACCCCGCTAATGCCCCGTCTATCTGTCTACAGGAGACCGTAGAAGTAGTCTCCCCTCCTGCTTACATATAGCTGCCTCCCCCTCGCTAGCTGTCTTCACCGCCGGCTGGACTATCACCAGCGAACGGCCCCACCCGGCTCCCCAGAGTGCCGCGCCGCCAGACGTGTGCTCCGACATGGTCCATTGTCTAAGTGTAGCTTTTATAGTGGCGTCTTCCGCCACCACCTGCATCCAATGCGCGCAATCAGCGTCCGTCTGTGTGAGCGGCGTCCTTGCACGAGCGCAGCGCCATCTAGAGACAGAGTTCTGACAACTCCGTTCACTTCATGGGGCCAATCCAATGGCGGCCGCTAGTGCTGCTGGGAAGGGGAATAGTGACACTCTCAGAACGTTGTCATAAAAACGGCATGAACAAAGATTTTTTTATTATTGTATTAATGACTATACCTTTGTAGAAAATAATCAGTGCATACAAATGAGAGAGGACATGTCGCAGGATATTTTTGTATACTTTGTTTGCATTATATTGATGCCTTAAAGAGCAGAATAGTAGTTTTTCCAATAGCAATTCACTTCAAATGAGCTTTATTGGCATGAGAATTCGCACCTCATTCACAAAGTGACACTTCCGTAAACGTCACTCTCGCGGTATTCCCGCGAGAGTGTTACTCTGTTCTATTGGGAAATAGGCAGAGATGCACTGGACTCAGACAACAGCCCAGCTTTAATGACTTAAAATCCCTTTATTTTCGTTTTTTTTTTAAATAATGGCACATCATACAAATTGCAGAGACTGTAGTTGTTACTGTGAAATAATTTAAATCGACTGTCATATTGCATACATATGTAAAATAGCTCTTATTTGCGCCACTCTCGTCTTTCAGACTCCATGGTTTGTCACTGTTATGTTCTCGGCGACCACTGAGCACCACGTGACTGCGTACCCCTTCAATGGCGCAACTCTCCCTCTAGAGGGCTCTGGCACGAGCGCGTCCTTGCGTCACTCACGCACGTCACTGTTCATATACGTCCTTACGCATAGTTGTAGTTCACACATCCATCACAATATTGTAAATTTTGCATTTAAGTATACTTCCTACTTGGGTGCTTTAAACCAGGGGTTTTCAACAGGTGGTCCCTGAGAGGGTTCCAGGAGGTCCCCAGCTAAGTTGGTTAACCAGATGTAACTCTTGAGAGTGTAAAAATGAAACCTAATGGACCCGCAAGGGTCCATTTGGTTTCATCATCTTAATTAGTCCAAGTCTACACAACTAGATAATATAGAAGATTAATGGTCATTTTGATCTGTATGTTTGCCTGTTTTGTTTCCCAAATCCAGCCTGGAATTGTAGACAGCTAGAAAGCAGGGAAAGACAGAGGCAGAGTGCAATGACTGCCTTCAAGACAAATTTATCTTGTGTTGTGTTATAGTGCACTAAGTTGCACACTTGCTCGATCGGGCAACCAGGTAGCAGTCTTCACTTGCCTCACCATTTTTCTTACTTGCCCCGGGCAAGCGGGCAAGTGTTAGTGTCAAGCCCTGACTGTATTTCCTCTACAGTTCTAGTCCCTCATCCAGAGCACTGCTCTGGATCTTATAGCAGGGCTTTTCAACAGGTGGTCCGGGAACCACTAGTGGTCCTTGAGAAGGTTACAGGTGGTCCCCAGCCAGGCTAAATTATTGAATGAAACCAAATGGATAAAATATTCATCATCTGAATTAGCACCATTTAATTAAGAAGTTTACACTGTTTTTGTTTCCAAAACCCAAGCTGGAATTGTGGACAAAACCAAAATAATTCTTTAGTTTTAGGTCTATGGGGTGAAAATGTAATCAAATGGTGGTCCGTGGCTCAAATGCTGAATAAATAGTGGTCCCTGAAAAATGTATGAAAAAGGTTGAAGACAGTCATAAGATCTCACAGCCTGTATGTATGTGAAATGTTTTTTTTTTCTTTCAGAAACAGACACTACCATACCAAAAAAGAGAGTGCAACACCTTCATCAGAGATCCTCACAGGTAAAAAAAAAAAAAAAAAAAAAAAAAAGAACCTTTATAAATGGCCCAGAAAATTACTGAGAAAAGTACAATGTAAGTATGACGGATTTAGCAGAGTTGATCATTTCATTCTGCAGTCCAACATCCAACAAGAGACAAGTTAAAACTAAACAAAACATGAAAGGACAGCAATAACTGGAAAAATACAAGTTTGCAACGAAGAGACAGGAGGCTAAAAACAAGGTCTAAAGTGCATCTTCTGTATACAGTAAGTAGCAGCGTTTTTACAATAGTGCAAGTACAGTATCTTATTCCTTACAAGTACAAGTGCAGTGATATTCAAGTAATATCACATACGCCAGGGGTCTTCAACAGGTGGTCCGGGGACCACCAGTGGTCCTTGAGAAGGTTCCAGGTGGTCCCCAGGCTAAATGATGGAAAGTTGGTTAACCAGATGTAACTCTTGATGTAAAAATGAAACCAAATGGCCCCTAGCGGGTCCATTTGGTTTCATTTTCCCAAATCCTGCCTGGAATTGTTCTCAAAACCAAAAGAATTCTTTAGTTTTAGGTCTTTGGGCCTGAAATGTCATCAAATGGTGGTCCGTCCTCAAATGCTGAATAAATGGTGGTCCCTGGTGTCAAAAAGGTTGAGAACCCCTGACATACGCTGTTTAAACCACATACATACAGTATGCTGTTAAACGCTGTTAGGCCATGTTTTAAACTAAACCTGGTCACAGGTTTAAATGATTAAATTATTAAATCACATGTTTAAATGATTAAATTATTAAATTATATTTAAAAGGTGAAAATGACAGACAATCTCTTATGGTCAGAGGTCAGTCATTCTGGACTGAGAGGGAGTTTTTGCTAAAAGCCGTGCTTTGCATTCCCCTCTGGTATTTGATCTGGTGCTGATTCCACTACGAGGTTTCCCCCTAACCCAGGGGTTTTCAACCTTTTTGCTACCAGGGACCACCATTTATTCAGCATTTCAGCCACAGACCACCATTTTGCTATACATTTTCACCCTAAAGACCTAAAATTAAGAATTATTTTGGTTTTGTCCACAATTCCAGTATCTGGGAAACAAAACAGTGTATACTTCTTAATTAAGTGGTGCTAATTCAGATGAAGAATATTTTAACTCTTGAGAGTGTGAACATGAAACCAAATGGACCCGCAAGGGTCCATTTGGTTTCACCTGGAATCCTCTCAGGGACCACTGGTGGTCCCTGGATCACCTGTTGAAAACCCCTTTCCTAACCCATGGGCATGGGGAGGTAATGCCCCCCTAAATGCCCAGTCTGCCCCACCAAACATGATGGCATGCAAAACAACCCAAGATATTTCAGTGCTAAAAGTATTTGAACCACCACTACTGCTGCTACTAACTAACTACAGCTGTGTCACCACTAAACCAACAGCATTTCATCATTGAAAACAGAAAACTCTCTGAGTCAGACCTTTAGCTTTATGCATGCTGCGTGTCTATTGCAACTTCAACAACAACTGATGTTATTAGTGCCTGGAGATGGAGGCTAGGGTATTGATGTATTGCGGTGCTGTGTCCTCTCTTCAGCGATGGACGATGTCAGTGTGGACATCCCAGAGATCTTTCCACACACGTCAACACAGCTGCGGAGGGAACTGAGTGGAGCAGTGATCTGCACTGCTCTCAACATCCTACTGATGATTATGGAATGGTGAAGTTCATTGAAGGAACGTACAAGCATGTAAGTGTCTGGCTGACAATCTGGGGTGTAGTGTCAGGGGGACGCGGGGGGACGCCGTCCCTCCACTTCTCACATCTAAAATATTTTATATACATGGGTGTAGTGGAGGGGGGACGCGGGGGGACGGCGTCCCTCCACTTCTCACATCTAAAATATTTTATATACAGGGGTGTAGTGTCAGGGGGACGCGGGGGGGCGGCGTCCCTCCACTTCTCACATCTAAAATATTTTATATACGGGGGTGTAGTGTCAGGGGGACGCGGGGGGGCGGCGTCCCTCCACTTCTCACATCTAAAATATTTTATATACAGGGGTGTAGTGTCAGGGGGACGCGGGGGACGGCGTCCCTCCACTTCTCACATCTAAAATATTTTATATACAGGGGTGTAGTGTCAGGGGGACGCGGGGGGACGGCATCCCTCCACTTCTCACATCTAAAATATTTTATATACAGGGGTGTAGTGTCAGGGGGACGCGGGGGGGCGGCGTCCCTCCACTTCTCACATCTAAAATATTTTATATACAGGGGTGTAGTGTCAGGGGGACGCGGGGGGACGGCGTCCCTCCACTTCTCACATCTAAAATATTTTATATACAGGGGTGTAGTGTCAGGGGGACGCGGGGGGACGGCGTCCCTCTACTTCTCACATCTAAAATATTTTATATACAGGGGTGTAGTGTCAGGGGGACGCGGGGGGACGGCGTCCCTCCACTTCTCACATCTAAAATATTTTATATACAGGGGTGTAGTGTCAGGGGGACGCGGGGGGACGGCGTCCCTCCACTTCTCACATCTAAAATATTTTATATACAGGGGTGTAGTGTCAGGGGGACGCAGGGACACGGCATCCTCCCACTTCTCACATCTAAAATATTTTATATACAGGGGTGTAGTGTCAGGGGGACGCGGGGGGACGGCGTCCCTCCACTTCTCACATCTAAAATATTTTATATACAGGGGTGTAGTGGAGGGGGGACGCGGGGGGACGGCGTCCCTCCACTTCTCACATCTAAAATATTTTTGGGGCAAAAGTAGGCCTATGTTTTTTGTCTTACTTTTATGGATACAATTAGGCATTGTAAACAATCTTTCTCAATGTGCTATACTTTTAATAACTTGTCTGTGTGTGTTGCGCAGGTGGACGCAAATGCACATGCAAATGCAAGTGTGCATGCACGTGTCTTAAAGGGGAATTCCACTCATTTTCAATATTTTACTATGTCATTAATGCATAGAGATGTTGTGTGGACATGGTAAAAAAAAAAAAAAAAAAAAAAAAGTTCCCCCATTCTGTGGTTCCTAGAAACGGAGGTCTGAAAAAAAAAAAAAAAAAAAAAAAAAAAACATTAGCATGATGACATCATCAAGATGTGTTTCACCATGTTAATGAGTTTCCTTTTTTCTGAGAGTGTACAAATGGAACCAAATGGACACGCTAGGGTCCATTGGGTTCACATTTGTACACTCTCAGAAAAAAATGAACATGGGTGGAATTCCCCTTTAAGAGGCGCCCCCCCCCCCCCCCCCACACACACACACACACACTTCTAAAAGTACCACTACAAACTGCTCACAATGTAGTTCATGGCACTGTCCTCATCATCTATTACACGCGAGCACACACACACACACACACACACACACACACACACACACACACACACACACACACACACACACACACACACACACACACACACACACACTCACTCACTCACTCACTCACTCACTCACTCACTCTTTCTTTCTCTGACTGTCAACTATCAATTGTCAAATAGTTAGAAGGACGTACGGACAACTTCAACTTTATAGACCAGGGGTTTTCAACAGGTGGTCCGGGGACCACCAGTGGTCCTTGAGAGGGTTCCAGGTGGTCCCCAGCTAAGTTGGTTAACCAGATGTAACTCTTGAGAACAGTTAAAATATTCAACCTCTGAATTAGCCATGTTGGAATGCATGTTTTGCTTGTTTTTGTTTCCCCAAATCCAGCCTGGAATTGTGGCAAAATAAATCTTTAGAAATAAAATATAATAAAATATCCTCAAATGGTGGTCCGTTGCTCAAATCCTGAATAAATGCTGGTCCTTGAGATGAAAAAGGTTGAAAACCACTGGAATAGACATTTACTCTATGTATAATACACTACGTAATATAATAATATACTACTACTACTATATACTACTACTACAATCATATGCCCCCCCCCCCCCTCTCCCTCTCCCTCTCTCTCTCTCTCTCTCTCTCTCTCTCTGTAGTTTGGGCGTGTGTCATCAGACACTGAACCCTCACTCATCTATGACGTGTTGACCAGGAACAGGTGGTGCGGGGGTTGGAAACATCCCAGTCTGGTGGTGTCTGTGGTTGGAGACGGCAGAGCACAGGTCAAAGCCTGGGTTCAGAAGGTCATCAGAGAGAGGCTGGTCCAAGCCATGGATAAAACTGGTGTGTGTGTGTGTGTGTGTGTGTGTGTGTGTGTGTGTGTGTGTGTGTGTGTGTGTGTGTGTGTGTGTGTGTGTGTGTGTGTGTGTGTGTGTGTGTGTGTGTGTGTGTGTGTGTGTGTGTGTGTGTGTGTGTGTGCACGTGCGTGTGGGTGACCCGCAAGGGTCCATTTGGTTTCATTTTTACGCTCTCAAGAGTTACATCTGGTTAACCAACTTAGCTGGGGACCACCTGGAACCCTCTCAAGGACCACTGGTGGTCCCCGGACCACCAGTGTAAAACCCCTGCAGTAGAGGATTTGTAAAGGTCAGAGAAGGTCGGTCACATGTTGATGATGTCATCATACATTGATACAGAAAGCATCCTGGGAGGGAACTCATGGATACTGAGCGAAGGCTTGGATGAAGGTCTGTGGAGGTGTGTAGGAGAGGCAGCGAGGGACCGCTCCACGATCTCTGTGCTGGGCATCGCCCCCTGGGGTGCGGTACACAACAGACACCAGTTGGCCAACGCTAAGGTATTTACACACAATACACTGTTTACACATGTAGTATTACGCAGAAGCGGGGATCGAACCCGGGACTCCCACTCGCCAGTCCAACACACAACAAGTCGTGCCAATAGGGCTGAGCCCGATTGGCGGGGCTGTTGTGGCTGGCTCATGGCTGGGTGCTACATTCACCCCCTTGATCTTTTGGAGCGCGTCCTCGTGCTTCACACTTCACACCGCGGACCGCCGTACACGATGTCCCTCATGTGGACCCGCAAGGACGTAGACGGGTATATTGGGGATAACACCCGCACTCCAAATCCTGCCGACTACGCCAGATTGTAGTATTAGGCAGAAGCGGGGATCGAACCCGGGACTCCCACTCCCACTCGCCAGTCCAATGAACAACAAGTCGCGCCAATAGGGCTGAGCCCGATTGGCGGGGCTGTTGTGGCTGGCTCATGGCTGGGTGCTACACACACATTGTTTTCCTCCACCAAATGAATTGTCATGAAAGGATCATTAAAGGGCATGTATTGTAGACACAGTACATGATTTTTCGTATATCTCTGCATATCAACGATGGCAAACATTCGGCAATCTGAGAACCCATCATCAAAAGGAAAGGGAAAATCAGGGGCGGATCTAGGCATGGGCATAGGGGGGGGGGCATGCCCCCCTAAATACCCAGTCTTCCCCACCAAACACGATGGCATGCAGAACAGCCCAAGATATTTCAAATTAAAGTGCTTATATTTAAAATGATTTGAACCACTACTACTGCTACTAACTAACTACAGCTGTGTCACCACTAAACCAACAGCATTTCATCATTGAAAACAGAAAACTCTCTGAGTCAGACCTTTAGCTTTATGCATGCTGCGTGTCTGTTGCAACTTCAACAACAACTGATGTTATTATTGATGCTTTACTTGACTAATAAAAGTCCTCTAACTGAAAATGGGATGGGTGTGGAGAAAATGGTATGAAGCCGCACCCATACCATACCCATACCATCGGAACAATGGTTATAGATAAGAAAGAGGCAAGTTAAATTACACAATCTACGGGTTCACAACGAGCTTTCCATAAGGGACCACTCATATGCTATATATATATATATATAGCACTCATATGCTATATATATATATATATATATATATATATATATATATATATATATATATATATATATATATATATATATATATATATATATATATATATATAGAGAGAGAGAGAGCTGTCAGTCGATTAAAATATTTAAACGCATGATGGCCCATAGTTAATCTTCGATTAATCGCAAATTAATCGCATATTTTCATCTGTTCTAAATCTGACTTAAACACTCTGACTTTAACAATCATCAAATGTAAGCAGAGACAAATACTTTGCCAGAAATGCTTATTTTATTGCAACAATGACATACTGTCAAATCAATGTCAATAAATGACAGTGTGCAACTTTGTGTGCTCCAAACTATTTTCCACATTTTTGTGTGTTCATGTACACTAAGCAGCCAGTGCATATCCTAGGCCCAGTCGTTTGATGCAATCTGTATTATTTCACGCAAACAGTGCAGATTCTGGCCTCCAAGGGGCCCTAAGCAGGGTTTTTTTTTTTGTTTACTAGGGGCCCTGCTTCCCAGGCACTGATTTTGACTCTTTTTTTTTTTTTTTTTTTGGCCATTTTTGGCAGGGAAATACATTATAGATAACTTCATTGTTATAAACCTCCCTGTGAGCCCTGGTCCCACCCCAGCAAGCAAGCAAGCAATCTCTCTCTCTCCTTCAGTACTGACCAACAACAACAAAACTATGAAATTGTCTCCTATGTAGAGATGTAGCAATTCTAGAATGAGGATAAACAAGAGTTGAAAATACTTTCTTTACCGTCAAAGTATTGTAGGCTACAGTAACCCAGTCTGTGTAGTAATAGTAATAAACATCACAGAGACTCTGTGTGGCACTACAAAACGTCTATTTAGAAGAGCAGCCATTGGGCTGGCTTCATGAACGAGTTGGCATAACTGTCTATAATACTCCACCACTGCCACCAAAAAAAACATTTTGTACAACACAACAACAACAACAACAACAACAACAACAACACTACCGACAACCCAGCATTTTAACAGCACAACAGAATACTGCAGTCATTCATAACGTTAGCCTGAAGCCTACCTGACTGGAGCTGAAAAAAAAAAGTTGTATATCCTGTTTCGTTCCATTTCAGGGAGGTGTTGTTCAGTACACACCCAGTGAGTCGTGTTCTCTGGAGAGGAACCATCATGGCTACCTGCTGGTGGACGATGGACGTGTAGGTCACCGAGGAGGAGAGAAGAACTTCAGGGTCAAGTTTGAGAAACGCATCATGGGTAAGAGATAGATGGACATACATTGGGTGCAATTCCTATACCACCAGGCCCGGGCCTGGGCCTACCAAATAATTATCCATAATAGTACAGTAGTACAGTAACATTTTTAATTGGGGGATGTCAGGTGATTTCTGGACCTTTTGACTTGCAGGTTTTAATTATTCTGGGTAATTATTTGGTAAGCTCAGGCCCAGGGCTGGTGGTATAGGCTTTCGGCCTACACACAAGGCCCCAGACCTGATTTGCTGCCATGCAGCCAATGAGAAGACTTGCACCATACCTGGCTACACCGCAGCGATTGAGAATTGCGCCCATTGTCTCTGCTACTGGAACTAAAGTAATCAGACATGTTGTTTATCATGGCCAGGTCAAAAGGGCAGTACAACTCAACTGTGGTTTTATGGTGACCAGAACATCCAATCAATCAATACATGCAGGTTTACATGCAATCAATACATGCAGGAGAACATATTACTCCTGTCCTAGCCTCACTACATTGGCTACCGGTTGTGTTTAGAATTGATTTTAAAATTATTTTACTTGTCTATAAAGCGCTTAATGGTCTTGCACCGTCCTACCTACATGACTGCCTGCCTAAGTATGTCCCAGGCCGTCCCCTCAGGTCTTCCACTGCTGGCCTGCTTGCGGTGCCCAAAATGGCAACTAAAAAACACAGTGAAGCAGCCTTTTGCTTCTATGGACCGACGGTGTGGAACAAACTCCCATTATACATTCAACAGGCAGCCTCTGTAGACATTTTTAAAGCACAACTCAAGACGTACTTCTATGCACTTGCTTTTAACTGATTCTCTGTGATTTTATATTTTATGATTTTATATTTTATGCCTTATTTCAGGTCCTCACTGTACTGCTTCTTTGATGTATTTTAATGATCTCTTTAATTCATTCCCACTATTTTTTGTCTTCTTCTCTATTGCAATGTAAAGCACTTTGAGCTGCATTTTATGTCATGAAAGGTGCTATACAAATAAAGATTATTATTATTTTTATTATTATCATTTCTATTTTCTTCCAGAAAGGGAGGCTGTTCCTGTCCTCTGCCTGCTTGTAGGAGGAGAGTTATCTCAGCTTAAGGTACAATCACTACTTCTATGTAAACCATGGCTGTCTGGAACAGCAGATGATGACATGGAAACAGCCGTATTTGATAATATAAGAACACATTGCCTTGTATCCAGTGTAGAAGTGGGGAGGACGCCTCTTAAAGGGCACCCATTTTCATTTTTTTTTTCTGAGAGCGTACAAATGTGAACCAAATGGACCCTAGCGGGTCCATTTGGTTCCATTTGTACGCTCTAAAAAAAAAAAGGAAACTCATTAACATGGTGAAACACATCTTGATGATGTCATCAAGATGTATTTCACCATGCTAATGATTTTTTCCAGACCTCCATTTCTAGGAAACACAGAATGGGGGAACTTTTTTTTTTTTTTACCATGTCCACACAACATCTAAGGTGTATCAATGTAAAATGCTGAAAATAAGTGGAATTCCCCTTTAAGACACGTGCATGCGCACTTGCATTTGTAGTAAGTATAGCATATTGAGAACGATTGTTTACAATGCCTAATTGTATCCATAAAAGTAAATGACAAGACAAAAACATAGGCCTACTTTTGCCCCAAAATATTTTAGATGTGAGAAGTGGAGGGACGCCGTCCCCCCGCGTCCCCCTGACACTACACCCCTGTATATAAAATATTTTAGATGTGAGAAGTGGAGGGACGCCGTCCCCCCGCGTCCCCCCTCCACTACACCCATGTATATAAAATATTTTAGATGTGAGAAGTGGAGGGACGCCGTCCCCCCGCGTCCCCCTGACACTACACCCCTGTATATAAAATATTTTAGATGTGAGAAGTGGAGGGACGCCGCCCCCCCGCGTCCCCTGACACTACACCCCTGTATATAAAATATTTTAGATGTGAGAAGTGGAGGGACGCCGTCCCCCGCGTCCCCCCTGACACTACACCCCTGTATATAAAATATTTTAGATGTGAGAAGTGGAGGGACGCCGTCCCCCCGCGTCCCCCTGACACTACACCCCTGTATATAAAATATTTTAGATGTGAGAAGTGGAGGGACGCCGTCCCCCCGCGTCCCCCTGACACTACAGCCCTGTATATAAAATATTTTAGATGTGAGAAGTGGAGGGACGCCGTCCCCCCGCGTCCCCCTGACACTACACCCCTGTATATAAAATATTTTAGATGTGAGAAGTGGAGGGACGCCGTCCCCCCGCGTCCCCCTGACACTACACCCCTGTATATAAAATATTTTAGATGTGAGAAGTGGGGGGACACCGTCCCCCCGCGTCCCCCTCCACTACACCCCTGTATATAAAATATTTTAGATGTGAGAAGTGGAGGGACGCCGTCCCCCCGCGTCCCCCTGACACTACACCCCTGTATATAAAATATTTTAGATGTGAGAAGTGGAGGGACGCCGTCCCCCCGCGCCCCCCCTCCACTACACCCCTGTATATAAAATATTTTAGATGTGAGAAGTGGAGGGACGCCGTCCCCCCGCGTCCCCCCTCCACTACACACCTGTATATAAAATATTTTAGATGTGAGAAGTGGAGGGACGCCGTCCCCCCCGCGTCCCCCCTCTATTACACCCCTGTATATAAAATATCTTAGATGTGAGAAGTGGAGGGACGCCGTCCCCCCGCGTCCCCCCTGACACTACACCCCTGTATATAAAATATTTTAGATGTGAGAAGTGGAGGGACGCCGTCCCCCCGCGTCCCCCTGACACTACACCCCTGTATATAAAATATTTTAGATGTGAGAAGTGGAGGGACGCCGTCCCCCTGCGTCCCCCTGACACTACACCCCTGTATATAAAATATTTTAGATGTGAGAAGTGGAGGGACGCCGCCCCCCCGCGTCCCCCTGACACTACACCCCTGTATATAAAATATTTTAGATGTGAGAAGTGGAGGGACGCCGTCCCCCGCGTCCCCCCTGACACTACACCCCTGTATATAAAATATTTTAGATGTGAGAAGTGGAGGGACGCCGTCCCCCCGCGTCCCCCTGACACTACAGCCCTGTATATAAAATATTTTAGATGTGAGAAGTGGAGGGACGCCGTCCCCCCGCGTCCCCCTGACACTACACCCCTGTATATAAAATATTTTAGATGTGAGAAGTGGAGGGACGCCGTCCCCCCGCGTCCCCCTGACACTACACCCCTGTATATAAAATATTTTAGATGTGAGAAGTGGGGGGACACCGTCCCCCCGCGTCCCCCCTCCACTACACCCTGTATATAAAATATTTTAGATGTGAGAAGTGGAGGGACGCCGTCCCCCGCGTCCCCCTGACACTACACCCCTGTATATAAAATATTTTAGATGTGAGAAGTGGAGGGACGCCGTCCCCCCGCGCCCCCCCCTCCACTACACAACTGTATATAAAATATTTTAGATGTGAGAAGTGGAGGGACGCCGTCCCCCCGCGTCCCCCCTCCACTACACAACTGTATATAAAATATTTTAGATGTGAGAAGTGGAGGGACGCCGTCCCCCCGCGTCCCCCCTCTATTACACCCCTGTATATAAAATATCTTAGATGTGAGAAGTGGAGGGACGCCGTCCCCCCGCGTCCCCCTGACACTACACCCCTGTATATAAAATATTTTAGATGAGTGAGTAGTGGAGGGACGCCGTCCCCCCGCGTCCCCCCTCTATTACACCCCTGTATATAAAATATTTTAGATGTGAGTAGTGGAGGGACGCCGTCCCCTCGCGTCCCCCTGACACTACACCCCTGCTTGTATTCCAAAAATTGTAAACCAAAAATTTATGTTAGTGTCTTAGAAAGTCTGGTCAGATTTGGCATCACAATTTGGTTCGGCAATCTCTCAGTGCAACTGAGGTCCAAACTACTCAGGTTGGTACAACCTGCAGGGAAGATCATAGGAGTTAGACAACTCCCCTCCCTGCAGTCTATTTATGAGCAGTCTACACTGAAACAGGCTCAAAAGATTGTCAATGATGATACCCATGTTTTAAATGGAGAGTTCGTACTTTTACCATCTGGGAGAAGGTATAAAGAACCAAAGTGGAAATACATCAGGTTTAAAACCCTTTCAGGCCGGGAGTCCATATTTGGATTCTGTACAGTATGTACAGTATTCCATAATTAACTTTATTTGATGCTAAAATATAAATATTTCAGGTTTTTCAAAAACCTTAGGTCAGGCCTAAATGGGTTAAACGGTCATTTGTACCAGCATCAACTAAAATGCTGAATGAGCGATCACTTAAGACGACCCTGCGCCATTGTGTAATGTTGTGTCACTGTTGTGTCTGTGCTTGTCTCTGATGTTCCATGTATGGCTGTAGTAGGGTGTAAGCCCAAGACAAATTTCCCTTGTGGACAATAAAGTTTACCTTGACTACCTCTCTCTCTCAGAGGGTGGCTGAGTCTTTGGAGAACTCCACACCCTGGTTGGTGCTGGCAGGTTCAGGAGGTGTGGCCGACCTCTTGAGTGAAGTCTTGGAGAACCAATCAGAGGACAGACGGCCATGGGCAGACGTGGTCTGGAGACACTTCCCTTCTGAAGTCCAGACACATGATCATGTTGAACAGGTAAGACACCATGGGCTCCATTTTTGTTACGTGCTCCAGTGGTTTTCAACCTTTTTCATCTCAGGGACCACCATGTATTCAGAATTTGAGCCACAGACCACCATTTGATGTCATTTTAGCCCCAAAGACCTAAAACTAAAGAATTCTTTTGGTTTTGTTCACAATTCCAGGCTGGATTTGGGAAACAAAGCAGCGTATAGTTCTTAATTAAATAGTGTTAATTCAGATGAATATTTTAACTCTTGAGAGTGTAAAAATGAAACCAAATGGACCCTTGCGGGTCCATTTGGTTTCATTTTTACACTCTCATGCAGGGGTGGCCAACCGGTCACAGACTAAGAGCCACGTTTTTCACTGTGTTACTTCAAAGAGCCACATCCAACGGTCACAACGGTTATAAAACCGCTGCGACGGCCGTCACGGTCCCAAATAGATTTCCCCTCTCCTGCCATAAGACATGTGCGTTTGTGTGCAGGTGCGCAATGCAAAGACACACTATTAAAACAGACATATATTTAGAAACAGGGTTTACAATCCAAAAAAATTATATGACAAGTCATATACTCCATTTGGTTTCATGTTTACGCTCTCAAGAGTTAAAATATGCATCACGTGAATTAGCCCAAGTCTACACAACTAGAGAAGACGAATGGTCATTTTGATCTGTATGTTTGACTGTTTTGTTTTCTATGAAATCCAGCCTGGAATTGTTGACAAAAGTAAACGAAATCTTTAGCTTTGGGGTCGGTGGAGCTAAAATGTCATCAAATGGTGGTCCGTGGCTCAAATTCTGAATAAATGGGTGGCCCTGGTATTAAAAAAGGTTGAAAACCACTGGTATAGGGAATGCATGACTGCGCCACTCCGAGCGTTTTTGACTGTTCCATGTGGAAGCCCCTTAAGAGCCGCATGTAACCAGCTGAAGAGCCGCATGCGGCTCGCGAGCCACAGGTTGGCCACCCTGAGTTACATCTGGCTAATCAACTTTCCATCATTTAGCCTGGGGACCACCTGGAACCCTCTCAAGGACCACTGGTGGTCCCCGGACCACCTGTTGAAAACCCCTGTCCTAAACCACTTACTGTATACCTTTTTTACTGTTTTCATAAACTTTTTGGAATAGATAAAAAAATAGATCAAATAGATCCTACCTGGGCATTATGCGGCCCGGGGGCCTAATGCGGCCCGGGGGCCTAATGCGGCCCTTTGGCTGACTCTGACCGGCCCGGGGACCACCAGTGGTCCTTGAGAGAGTTCCAGGTTAAATATGGGAAGTTGGTTAACCAGATGTAACTCTTTGAGCGTGTATAAATGAAACCAAATGGACCCTTGCGGGTCCATTTGGTTTCATTTTTACACTCTCAAGAGTTAAAATATTCATCATCTGAATTAGCTCAAAGTCTACAAAGTCTATTCAATCAGAGAATGTAAGAGAATGGTCATTTTTGTTATCCTGTTTTTGTTTCCCAAATCCAGCCTGGAATTGTGGACAAAAACATAAGAAATCTTGAAGAAAGTTTTGGGATCTGTGGGGCTAAAATGTGTCGTGGTCCGTGGCTCAAATACTGAATAAATAGTGCAGGGCCCTGGTGTCAAAATGGTTGGTCTTACTCTTACTTTTATCTTGAAATTAAATTAATATTACACAGACTTTAGTTCAGCCTTTAGTCTTGTCCCTCCACAATATTTTATGTATCTCATTTGGCCCCTTGGGAAAGATAATTGCCCAGCCCTGAAATAGATAAAAAAAAAATGGCCAGTCAGAATGACAAGCTCACAACATGTCTTGAGCTTGTCATTCTGACTGGCCATTTTTACTATTGAAAAATGTTTTAAAATAGGTTTTAAAATAAGGGCGGGGTTTAGTGGGGACGAAAATCTAGGCCCATGGGTGCCCAAACACTCATTTGCCAAACCAGGAAAATCCTGAGTCTCTTGATCCAGAATAACTATTTTTACTATTAAATACCGCAGGGGTTGACACTAAGGTCTCCGAGGCACTTGCCATCGGGCAGGTGCAAGTCAGGTTCTACTTGCCTACTTGCCATCGGGCAAGTGCAAATCAGGTTCTGCGGGTCCATTTGGTTTCATTTTTACACTCTCAAGATTTAAAATTCATCATCTTAATTAGACCAGGTCTACACAACTAGAGAATGTAATGGTCATTTTGATGTATGTTAATTTTCCTGCTTTGTTTCCCAAATCCAGCCTGGAATTGTGGATATCTAGAAAGCAGTGAAAGACACAGAGGCAGAGTGCAATGACTGCCTTCAAGACAAATTTATCTTGTGTTGTGTTATAGTGCACTAAGTTGCACACTTGCCCGATCGGGCAACCAGGTAGCAGTCTTCACTTGCCCCACCATTTTTCTTTACTTGCCCCGGGCAAGCGGGCAAGTGTTAGTGTCAAGCCCTGATAGGTTTAACGATGCAGAATAAAGAGGGTCACATTGTACTAGTGATCTGGTGGCTGGCTTTCATTCATATCCCATACTGTAACCTTCAGATTAAGAGAATCATGGAGAAAAAGCAGCTGATAACATTCTACCATGAAGAGAACGAGAGACCTGAAGACTTTGATGGAGTCCTGATCGAAGCCCTGATGTCAGGTATCACACTAAATATTAATAATGAAATTAAGGCTAAAAGACCCTTTATAAGTAACTAAGGTTTGATAATGGTTGAAAATGGTGGTGGTGGTGGTGGTGGGGGGGGGGGGGTTACAATATCATGGAAAAGTTGGTTTATTTCCACAATTCCATTCAAAAACCTGAACGTTCATTAAAGGTAGGGTAAGTGATTTGAAATTCATGGTGTAGTACCAGCCTGGTGCACTAGGGGCGGCCCAAGAGTAGCTACACTATGTGAACCTGCTGCTCCATCCTGATTGGAGGAGAATTCACCCTCCTCCTGGGGAACTTTTATTAGCTCCTCTGCTAACGTGGGGGAGGGGGAAACTCCATATATGGTCTGCACACCTTATAATAGAGCATTTTAACAGAAAAAAAAAAGTTTTTTGGGTGATATCTGACAAAAGTGAAATCACTTCCCCTACCTTTAATTATAGATTCAGTGCTCACATTATAAATGATTTCAAGTATTTATTTTTCACCAAATCAGGATTTAAAAAATATATATTTTTTTTATGAGACCACTAAAAATGTGTTTTAAACAAGAAATGTTGACTATCCGAAAAGTATATTAATGTATGCAGTTAATACTTGGTCTGGGCTACTTCTGAACAAATTATTTCATAAATGGGGCGTGGCATGGAGGTGATCAACCTGTGGCACTGTTGAGGAGTTATGGAAGACCAGTTTTGCTTCAATAACAGCTATAAATTAATTTGGCCTAAATGGCCAAATCATGTGTTTTGCCATGTCCAGTCTCCAAGCCATGTTATCGGCTGGTGTTAATCCACTGACAGTGAAAACTCACCAGTGGTTGCAACACAGCCATCTTTTTAGAGTACCTTGTGCTTCGGTATGTTGACAAGCTTCATGGAGATGCTAATTTTTCTCTCTCCAGCTCAATTTGGCACCTGCCCACAGAGCCAAAACTACTAGTAGCTGCTGTACTGACTATGGTATTACTGTGCTTAACTCACCTGCCATCTGTCCCAACTTTAACCCAACAGAGAATCTGGGTTGTATTGTCAAGAGGAAAGTGTGAGACGTAAGACTGAACAATACAAATTCATTTATGGCTGTTATTGAAGCAAAACTGGGCTTCCATAACACCTCAACAGTGCCACAGGTTGATCACCTGTTTGCCTGGGCCTGGCCTACTCTGGCCTGGACTTTTCTCAAGAAATAAAAATAAATCAAATAATTAACAAACAAATAAATAGATAAATAAATACATGTATGGCCCAGTTGGGCCATGTATGGCCCAGTTGGTACTTTTTGTAGGATAGAAACGCTAGCTTGCCTGGGCCTGGCCTGCCATGGCCACTAAGGCCACTAAGTGGCGCAGGCCACCCGTATTCCTGTGGGCCAATCCGCCCGTGACACTGCTGTTTTTGGGGAGACGAAATGGTCTTCTATGATGACGATTGCTCAACCATGTGTGTGTGTGTGTGTGTGTGTGTGTGTGTGTGTGTGTGTGTGTGTGTGTGTGTGTGTGTGTGTGTGTGTGTGTGTGTGTGTGTGTGTGTGTGTGTGTGTGTGTTTGTGTGTGTGTGTGTGTGTGTGTGTGTGTGCGTTTCAGCCATTAAAGGGAGTGCACCACGTACCTGTAGTCCCTTCTCTTACATTAAGTTGCTGATTCTAGCAATGAGATGGAAGAGATTTGACTTAGCCAGCCGTCTGCTCCACAATATTCCTTTGCGCAACAACGAGAGACATACCTTCAAGGTGAGAACAACATCCCAACACCAATATAATCTCTGCATGTAAATACTGCCTCCTCCAGTATTTACATATTTATTATCGGTGGTTATTACATGGCTTGAATGAATGCTCCAATCAGAAGCCAGCGTTCTGGTCATGTGAGTGGTGACATATTACACTATAATTCACCGCTCCGCTCTATATTGGACCGCTGCATAATCAAGGTCCCCAAAGTGCAAACAGCTGTGTTCATATCAATCCGCCCTGCGCTTCTGCATTTAGTTCCAGCACGCCGTTAGTGGGTCCATTTGGTTAGCTACGTATTTGGTTGTTTACATGCAGTTAGCGGGTCCCTTTGGTTAGCTACATATTTGGTTGTTTACATGCCGTTAGCGGGTCCATTTGGTTAGCTACGTATTTGGTTGTTTACATGCAGTTAGCGGGTCCCTTTGGTTAGCTACATATTTGGTTGTTTACATGCCGTTAGCGGGTCCATTTGGTTAGCTACGTATTTGGTTGTTTACATGCCGTTAGCGGTCCATTTGGTTAGCTACATATTTGGTTGTTTACATGCAGTTAGCGGGTCCATTTGGTTAGCTACATATTTGGTTGTTTACATGCCGTTAGCGGGTCCATTTGGTTAGCTACATATTTGGTTGTTTACATGCCGTTAGCGGGTCCATTTGGTTAGCTACGTATTTGGTTGTTTGCATGCCGTTAGCGGGTCCATTTGGTTAGCTACGTATTTGGTTGTTTACATGCCGTTAGCGGGTCCATTTGGTTAGCTACGTATTTGGTTGTTTACATGCCGTTGCTGTCACCCTCTCAAGGACCACTGGTGGTCCTCGGACCACTGGTTGAAAACCACTGACGTAAGCCATGTAATAAGCGGGATAACACCCTTCGAACGGGTGATTTGTTTCCTAACTAACTGACCTCGGCTGAACCTCGGTCAGTTAATAGGAAACAAATCACCGGTTCGTCGGGTGTTATCCCTTACTTATCATACAACCCCTACATATGCTGTAACTCATTTATAAGTAACACAATCAATGTCACTATTGGCTAGTGGCCACATATTGTTTTTCCTTTGATGTTTATGGTTTATTTGTTTTTCAAACCATTTAGATCAGTGTTTCCCAAATGCTTTGCATTTCAAACACTCCCTAATTGACCCTAATCTCTGGCCTAAATTTTAAAATATAGGCCAGAGACCCCGTAAGAGTTTTTTTTTTTTTTTTTTTTTTTTTTACAGCTATCGCATGTGATTGTCAACCCGTTTAATGTCAATGACCCCCACTTTGACACGCGACATTAGTCTACCCCGGACACCCATTTATCAGCATTTCCATCTTGGTTGAGGAACTCTTAGAAATGATGGGGGTCCCTGGACCACACTTTGGTTAGCACTGAGTTAGATAACGTCAGTGTTTTGTAGTGGGCCTTTTAGAAGTGGGGGAATTCCACCCATTTTATTTTTTTTCCTGAGAGTGTACAAATGTGAACCAAATGGACCCTAGCGGGTCCATTTGGTTCCATTTGTACGCTCTCAGAAAAAAGGAAGCTCATTAACATGGCGAAACACATCTTGATGATGTCATCAAGATGTATTTCACCATGCTAATGATTTTTTTCAGACCTCCATTTCTAGGAAACACAGAATGGAACAACTTTTTTTTACCATGTCCACACAACATCTCTAAGGTATATTTAATGACAATATATAAATATTGAAAATGAGTGGAATTCCCCTTTAAGACACGTGCATGCACACTTGCCTTTTCGTGCGCATTTGCTTGTTTATAATGCCTAATTGTATCCATAAGAGTAAATGACAAGACAAAAAACATGGGCCTACTTTTGCCCCAAAAATATTTTAAATGTGAGAAGTGGAGGGACGCCGTCCCCCCGCGTCCCCCTGACACTACACCCCTGTATATAAAATATTTTAGATGTGAGAAGTGGAGGGACGCCGTCCCCCCGCGTCCCCCTGACACTACACCCCTGTATATAAAATATTTTAGATGTGAGAAGTGGAGGGACGCCGTCCCCCGCGTCCCCCTGACACTACACCCCTGTATATAAAATATTTTAGATGTGAGAAGTGGAGGGACGCCGTCCCCCCGCGTCCCCCTGACACTACACCCCTGTATATAAAATATTTTAGATGTGAGAAGTGGAGGGACGCCGTCCCCCCGCGTCCCCCTGACACTACACCCCTGTATATAAAATATTTTAGATGTGAGAAGTGGAGGGACGCCGTCCCCCCGCGCCCCCCTGACACTACACCCTGTATATAAAATATTTTAGATGTGAGAAGTGGAGGGACGCCGCCCCCCCGCGTCCCCCTGACACTACACCCCTGTATATAAAATATTTTAGATGTGAGAAGTGAAGGGACGCCGTCCCCCCGCGTCCCCCTGACACTACACCCCTGTATATAAAATATTTTAGATGTGAGAAGTGGAGGGACGCCGCCCCCCCGCGTCCCCCTGACACTACACCCCTGTATATAAAATATTTTAGATGTGAGAAGTGGAGGGACGCCGCCCCCCCGCATCCCCCTGACACTACACCCCTAGATAACGTGTCTCTGCTTTACCTGAAACAGAAGGACGTTCAGGATTTCATGACATTAGCGCTGACCAGTGGTCAGACACAGCTTGTACGTCTGTTCATTGAGAAGGTCAGCATCACAGACCAGATGACGTACGGCTGGCTGGAGACTTTCTACAGACACACGCTGTCGGATAAAGACGCTCTGCTCTACAAGATGCTGGAGGAGGAAAACCCAGACCCTAGAAAGACCAGCCTGCTTGAGCCGGGTTCAGGTTTAGACCTCTCAAAGACTAGCCTGTTGCAGGTGGGTTTAGGTTCAGACCTCACAAATGGACCCTTGCGGGTCCATTTGGTTTCATGTTTATGCTCTCAAAGCGTTACATCTGGTTAACCAACTTTTCGTCATTTAGCCTGGGGACCACCTGAAACCCTCTCAAGGACCACTGGTGGTCCCCGGACCACATGTTGAAAACCACTGGTTTAGGATTATGATGAAATGTTGATGCAATAGAGAGCTCTTCAAAATATTGTAAACAAAAAAAAACAATTTTAGGAAGCAGGAGCAGAATCTTTCAGGAGGACCTGGGGATTAGTTTCCCGGTAATGAAAGCGTCTTCATCAGAGAAAACTTTGCTTCCTTGTTGAAAGAAGCTCACTCAGATCATACAGCCCGACTGGGATTGATGTGGACTTCTTCTTTAGACCTTTTCAATGATATTCAGGGGTTTTCAACCAGTGGTCCGGGGACCACCAGTGGTCCCTGAGAGGGTTCCAGGTGGTCCCCAGCTAAGTTGGTTAACCAGATGTAACTCTTGAGAGCGTAAAAGTGAAACCAAATGTACCCTTGCGGGTCAATTTGGTTTCATTTTTTTTTTCAAGAGTCAAGATTAATGGTCATTTTGATCTGTATGTTTTGGGGTCTGCGGGGCTAAAAATGTCGTCAAATGGTGGTCCCTAGCTCAAATACTGAATAAATGGTGGTCCCTGGTATCAAAAAGGTTGAAAACCCCTAGGTGATTCAGGGCTCAAGGGGATAAGTAAATCTGATATCAGATTTAATCAAATTTGATAAGAATAGGTATTTTTGTATATTTTTGTTTGCTTCTTTCTTTCTTTCTTTCTTTCTTTCTTTCTTTCTTTCTTTCTTTCTTTCTTTCTTTCTTTCTTTCTTTCTTTCTTTCTTTCTTTCTTTCTTTCTTTCTTTCTTTCTTTCTTTCTTTCTTTTCACAAGTTGTGTTCTCTCTCTTGTCTGTGTATATCCAGGTGTCAGTTGTCTTGAATAGACTCCTGCCTGATGTGAAGCCGTACTACCTCTCTTTTCTGGGTCCGAAAGACTTGAAGGCCCTGCAGGAGGTATTCCTCTGAATTCTACTGTTTACTGTCAACACATCCTGCTCACCGTGGTTACCATGGTTACTACAAATACATTGTGATTGCCATGATTTCATTCACTCTTCATACATGATCCCGTATTGAACAGATCTGCAAGTTCTCAAAGTGTGTGTGTGTGTGTGTGTGTGTGTGTGTGTGTGTGTGTGTGTGTGTGTGTGTGTGTGTGTGTGTGTGTGTTGTGTGTGTGGTGTGTGTGTGTGTGTGTGTGTGTGTGTGTGTGTGTGTGTGTGTGCGTGCGTGCGTGTGCGTGTGTGTGTGTGTGTGTGTGTGTGTTGAGAGCTGGTAGATCTGCTGTTTGTGGAGGAGATATTTTGTGTGGAGTGAAGTCCCTTGTAATAACAGCCTTGGTAGTGATCAGTCATAAGTCAAATGAAGGCCTGATCACAATATTCAGTAAATGTAAACAAATAGCCCTGGAGAAATGTTGTTATTCTTCATCCCCCATTCCTCTTCATACTTCTGTTCTCAGAAAAAAGAACCTTCATACAGGAACGAGGACTGTAAGTTCCTCTGGACGCATCTCCTCATCTGGGCTGTCCTCCAGAACAACGGTGGCATGGCTGACATCTTCTGGGAGAAGGTAAGGTTTTATCTCATCTGGGCTGGCCGACAGAACTGCAGTGGGGACTGATCAGAACTCCCATTAGTCCGAACATGCGCTGGAAATCCACTATCAGCTGCAACGTGCTTGCGGTTATGGTGAGGATGAGGGTTAGAGAAGGGTATAGGCATGTTGTTGTAGCAAAACTCTACCCTTCTCCAACCGTAACCCTAAGAGCCTAAATCCCAGACGCTCAACCTAAGGTTGAGGGTCCGGTGTTTAGGATTACGGTTGGAGGGGGCTAGGGTTTTGCGTCTCGTAGTTTCAGAACAACGGGATGTCGCAACAATGGGAGGTCGGAATAATGACATGGCACCCAGAACTGCAGTGACATGGCTGACATCTTCTGGGAGAAGGTAAGGTTTCATCTCCTCATCTGGGCTGTCCTACAGAACTGCAGTGACATCATGGCTGCAGGGGCGGATCTAGGCATGGGCATGGGGGGGGGGGGGGGGGGGGGGGGGGGCAATGCCCCCCTAAATACCCAGACTGCTCCCCCAACACGATTCCATGCAAAACAACCCAAGATATTTCAAATTAGTGCTAATAAGTGCTTATGTAACAGCGCTGGTATGTGCACCCGTCCCGTCATGAACACACACACAGAGGCCACTGGTTGGATGATGTGGGTTTTACTGGTAGCCTGGAAGTGAGTGGTTTACAGCACAAAACAAACTGTGGTTAGCTCCTCCACTGGTATTGACGTCCCAAGCAGAGAGCTGTCAGACTGTGGGGAATTTCCGGTCTAACTTTGATAAATATAGACTACCAATAGAGGGCGCACCATGACCACTCACTCAGGATCAGATCAACTATATACATTATACATATTTTAGCAGGATTTCACTAGAATAAACAAAGTAATTCTTCTACCCGTTACACTTATATTTAAAATGATGTGAACCACTACTACTGCTACTAACTAACTACATCTCGGTCACCACTAAACCAACAGCATTTCATCATTGAAAACAGAAAACTCTCTGAGTCAGACATTTAGCTTTATGCATGCTGCGTGTCTGTTGCAACTTCAACAACAACAGATGTTGTTATTGAATGAATGAATGAATGCCTTTATTTCAGACTCAGGGTCCATAGAGAGAAGACACAAATACAATACACAGAACATTCAGTAGAAGACAGTCCAAATGTACAGGTTAAAAAAAAACAAAAAAAAAAAAACATTTGAGACAATTATAAGTAGAGACTTTTAAGCCAGTGTTTTCTCAGGCTAGAAGAGTATCTAGTTATTCATGCTTTACTTGACTAATAAAAGACCTGTGACCGAAAATGTTATGGGTGCGACCCATAACATTTTCTCTTGCCCCTCCAACATGTTCTCTTGCCCCCCAAATGGGACACGTTACATCCGCCCCTGCATGGCTGACATTTTCTGGGAGAAGGTATAGTCAAACACCTGATGCTTATGGGAGGCTGAAGGATATATTTGATGTGACAGCTAGGGGTCAACTGTTTTATTGTTTGTGTTGCAGAATGATCTTAATTACAGTAATATTGTTCAACCCTTTTGTCTTAATATTGTGCTGTGTTTAGTAATGTTATGTTCCTATCTGTCTACTTGATTGCTTGACAAGCTCCTATCCGGCTGCAGGATGGGATTTTGAATGGCCAGCAGCAGTCTTAAGGGGAGATAATAATGGCTAATTATTATGCTAGATTATGCTAGTACTGATGATGACATCACAGAGCCGATAGCATAGCAACCTGCTACTCGTTCGAATATCTTGGTTACAATCACATTGAGTTGAGGTTTTTGGTAACCGTGTATCTCTGTCTCTCCGTCTATGTCTGTCTCTGTCCATCCGTCCATCTCCCAGTCAGAGGAGCCGGTGCTGAATGCTCTGAGTGCTTGTAAGATGCTGACAGAGATGTCAAAGAGGGAATATGGAACGGAGGCCAAACGTTCTATGACAGAGCTGGCACTGAAGTTTGAAGAACGTGCACATGGTGAGACCTGTAATAAATCATCAAACTGAGGATTTTAGGTTCTAGGTTCCTGAACTGATAGTTCGGCACTCTTTTGACAAATGTGATCAACATATGTTGGGTATATTCGAGTGGCATTTCATGTCTAAGACATGAAATGTTTGCCTTACGTAGGATGTTAATGGTAGATGGTAGATATAGATGCAGTTTATATGTGACGGATTCACAAATGTATGACAAATCTTTCCTATAAACAAAAAAAGGCTGTCGGCTGCCTGACAATGATCACAAACTGCGCTTCCACATATAAATATGTACAATTTACAATTTGGGCATTTAGCCGATGGTGTTACTCCAGAATGATCTACAGCAGGGGTTTTCAACAGGTGGTCCGGGGACCACCTGTGGTCCTTGAGAGGGTTCCAGGTGGTCCCCAGCTAAGTTGTTTAACCAGTTTAACTCTTGAGAACGTAAAAATTAAACCAAATGGACCCTTGTGGGTCCATTCGGTTTCATTTTTACACTCTCAAGAGTTAAAATATTCATCATCTGAATTAGCCATTTTGGAATGTATGTTTTGCTTGTTTTGTTTCCCAAATCCAGCCTGAAATTGTGGTCAAAAGCAAAATAAATCTTTAGATTTGGGGTCTGTGGGGCTAAAATATCGTCAAATGGTGGTCCATGGCTCAAATCCTGAATAAATGGTGGTCCCTGGGATGAAAAAGGTTGAAAACCCCTGATCTACAGTATGCAAGAAGACATTATGATTCGTTATTTCTATGTATATATTACAAAGACACTAAGAGAATAATGCTTTGTGGAACTTCTCACCTCAGATCTAATGGGCTCATGTTACCAGAGCGATGAGCACAAGTCCTTGAGTCTGCTCCAGAGAGGGTCCCCAGTCTGGGGAACAAACTGCTTCCAAATGGCCATAGCTGCTGAATCTCGCTGCTTCTTCAACCATGATGGCTTAGAGGTTGGTTGGATTATTTCGGAGAGAAACTATTATTTACTTTTGTACCTTAGAAGGGATATTTCACAATTTAAAACACTTTTGTTCATTGTATTGTCTACTCAGCCTCATGTGAACAGCCCAGACAGTTTATAAGTTACTTCATTCAGTATTTAGATATTTGATGTTCATTTTTGTCTGCCCTGTCCCCTTTCTGTACAAACCCATTATGATTTAAAACACAACTTTAATCAAGGTTACTTTATTTCGTCTGTGTGGACAGATTTGTCTTGGACATCTAGACTTGCAGCAACAAGACATTACAGGACATTACAGACATTACAGGACAATGCAACTTAAAAATGAAACCAAATGGACCCTGGTGGGTCCATTTGGTTTCATTTTTACACTCTCAAGAGTTAAAATATTCATCATGTGAATTAGTCCAAATCTACACAACTGGAAGGTTAATGGTCATGGACAGAAGCAAAAGAAATATTTAGTTTTGGGGTCTGTTGATCTAAAAAATATCCTCAATTGGTGGTCCGTGGCTCAAATGCTGAATAAATGGTGGGCCCTGGGATGAAAAAGGTTGAAAACCCCTGTCCTAGTTTAATATTTCTTGTTGGTCCTTTCAGTCTGTGCTCTCTAGGTTTTGGTCAGGGGAAATGAAGAGTGACACACCATGGTGGAGGATCCTTCTCACGTTGTTGTTCCCCCTGCTGCTGTGCACCAACTTCATCTCCTTCAGGTTAGTACGCAGTCCCACATGTTTAACAATAACACACTGCTTTCCCCATACTTATTATAGTTATTACCACAACTATAAATGGATACTCAACATCAGGGGGCGGATCTAGGCATAGGCATGGGGCACTGGCGAAGGGAGCTGAGGATGGGCCCCGGTGCAAGAATATTTTGTAGGCCCCTATCATTGCCATAAACGAGCAACTCTTACGCATGTGCGCGCACAAACACACACTACAGCTATACTGTATACAGTAGACCAGGGGTGGCCAACCCGTGGCTCGCGAGCCACATGCGGCTCTTCCGCTGGTTACATGTGGCTCTTAAGGGGCTTCCACATAAAACCATCAAAAACCTTTTTTTTTTATACCAGGGCCCACCATTTATTCAGAATTTGAGCCATGGACTACCATTTGATGACATTTTAGCTCCACAGACCCCAAAGCTAACGATTTTGTTTACTTTTGTCAACAATTCCAGGCATACAGGTCAAAATGACCATTAATCTTCTACATTCTCTAGTTGTGTAGACTTGGGATAATTCACATGATGAATATTTTAACTCTTGAGAGTGTAAACATGAAACCAAATGGACCCGCAAGGGTCCATTTGGTTTCATGTTTACGCTCTCAAAGAGTTACATCTGGCTAACCAACTTTCCATCATTTAGCCTGGGGACCACATGGAATCCGTTTTGATGTGGCTCTTTGCAGTAACACAATGAAAAACGTGGCTCTTAGTCTGTGACCGGTTGGCCACCCCTGCAGTAGACTAACAAACGTGCCTGGCTACACAATTATTCCATTCATTTTCATTGATCTTTATTGGCAAATGGCCATGAAAACACACACACACACACACACACACACACACACACACACACACACACACACACACACACACACACACACACACACACACACACACACACACACACACACACACACATTTTCAGAACCATAACAACATGGACAGATGCCAAGCTCTATCTCTATCCTCCATCATTACTAATATCTAACAGCCTGCCCTGACCTGGGCTCAAACATGATGTCCCCAAACTATTACATTCACACATTCACATTATATCCAACACCAACAAAGCTGGTATGCACTTCCACAGTATAAGCAACAAGCATCAAGAACACAGCACATGCTTTACAAAGACAGCAAACTGACCGCATTAATGAATGTGACTGTGTACTCACTCATTAGAAGGTCATTTTACGGGTAGTGGAGATGTATTTTTCAGAGAAAGACTTTTTTGTTGTCTCTGAGAAACGGTCCGGCAGGCCTACGGACTTGTTGCTATTATAAAGCTTTTTGTCTTATCGGTATGCGGTGTCATGTCGTATAATCCTCAATCTGTGCTGGGGATTCGGGGTTCATTAGGCTCTGCAACGCGGCCGCCGCGGCGACATTCATTTTCACCGACACTGTGTCCGTCCGTGGCCGCGTGGAGAACTGTCACAGGGCGGTTGTGTTGCTGAGCTTGTTGGCAACTCGAGTCCAGCGTGTCGCCGCTCTGTGAGGCAGGATCTGGGGTAGCTGCTAGTGCCCGGTGCCGGTGGGGCTGCAGGTGCAGCAGCAGGAGGAGAGACACCGATGCTGATACAAACTTGTCCAATTTGGTCATTTTAGCTTAATTTACGCTTCCCGCTGCCGACTGCTCTCTTTCCATTCGCCTTTGGAACCACTTTCATGACTTTTCTTGAACATGACACTATGCTACGCCGATGCTTCAATTCAATCGCGCTTTTTTTTGTAGTTGACACTTTTTTTTGTTTTGATTTGTTTTAAGAGGAACTGACATCAGAACACATTCACACTTGAGTGACAGCTCACAGGTACCAATTTGATTGGACAATATCATTACCCCTCCCACTGCTAGGCCCGGCCACTCTCAGGTTTAACCCCCTAACGACCAGGCCACAGGTCCATAACAGTCGCAGGGCCCGCTGTCAGCAGCCTTTCTTTTCTTTTCCCCCCTTGCCTCTCAGTAGGCCCCCAAGGGGCCTGGGCCCTGGTGCACCGCACCGGCGGCACCGGCGTAAAATACGCGCCTGGGCATGGGGGGGGGGGGTTGTTTTGCATGATGCCATGCAAAACAACCCAAGATATTTCAAATTAAAGTGCTTATCTTTATAATGATGTGAAACACTACTACTGCTACTAACTAACTACAGCTGTGTCACCACTAAACCAACAGCATTTCATCATTGAAAACAGAAAACTCTGAGTCAGAACTTTAGCTTTATGCATGCTGCGTGTCTGTTGCAACTTCAACAACAACTGATGTTATTGTTGATGCTTTACTTGACTAATAACAGTCCTGTAACTGAAAACCCATACCATTTTCTCTTGCCCCTCCAGCATGTTCTCTTGCCCCCCCCCCCCCCCCCCCCCCCCTCAAATGGGACATTTTACATCCGCCCCTGCTCAACCTGTGTGAAGGGTATTCGCTGAGTGCTTTAATCTTAATCATGTTCCTGCGCCTCACAGATATGATGGGCAGGGATGGCGAAAGACTCTGTTCTGGAATGCTCCCGTCACCAAGTTTGTGGGAAACACAGTGACGTTCATCCTCTTCCTCTTCCTGTTTGCCTATATCCTGCTTTTGGACTTCAAGCCGGCGCCCCCTAGTGGGCCGTCGGCCAGTGAATGTGTGCTGTACTTCTGGGTGTTCACCTATCTGTGTGAAGAGGTCCGCCAGGTGAGTGGGAGGTCTGTCTGTCTGTCTGTCTGTCTGTCTGTCTGTCTGTCTGTCTGTCTGTCTGTCTGTCTGTCTGTCTGTCTGCCTGCCTGCCTGCCTGCCTGCCTGTCTGTCTGTCTGTCTGTCTGTCTGCCTGCCTGCCTGCCTGCCTGCCTGCTGCCTGCCTGCCTGCCTGCCTGCCTGCCTGCCTGCCTGCCTGCCTGTCTGTCTGTCTGTCTGTCTGTCTGTCTGTCTGTCAGCTTATTGCAGGGGTGTCAAACTCAGGTACAGAGTGGGCCAAAATTTTAAACTGAACAAAGCCGCGGGCCAAGTTTGAACAAACTAACCTTTTAAAGAGGAATTCCACCCATTTTCAAAATTTTCCTGAGAGGGTACAAATGTGAACCAAATGAACCCTAGCGGGTCCATTTGGTTCCATTTGTACCCTCTCAGGAAAAATGGGTCTAAAAGAAAAATCATTTACATGGTGAAATACATCTTGGTGATGTCATCAGATGTATTTCACAATGTTAATGATTTTTTCAGACCTCCATTTTTAGGAAATACAGAATTGGGGGAACTTTTTTATCATGTCCACACAACATCTCTAAGGTATATTAATGACATATTAAAATGTTGAAAATGGGTGGTCTTCCCCTTTAATTTTATAATGTCTCAAGGGCCAAATGAAATTACACAGCGGGCCAAATTTGGCCTGCGGGGCCAGAGTTTGACAACCATGGCTTATTGTAACTGTTTGACATACAGTCATAAATAATGTTCATATCCATATTTTTGTCCATATTGTTGAGGAGGCTCTAATGAAATAATTTCTGCCCGCAATGTTGTGACAGCTCTAATGTAATATGTGGCAAATTCTATGGGGACCGTGTCTATGTTCCCTCAGCTCTTAGTTCCCTCAGCTCTATGTTCCCTCAACCAAGTTTAATAGCAGTATGTAATACAACATGTATAGTGCTGGGACTATAACTGATTAATTGAGATTAATTAATCACAGAAACAATAACACAATAAAACAATTAACTCTTTTTAATTGCAAACAGATTTTGCACCCAGAACCTTTTCCACTGGACGGATTTCAGGGTATACCGACCCTGTGATTATTCCGACCTCCCATAATCCCAAAATCCTGTTCTTCTGATGGTCGGAAAAACGGGATGTCGGACTCGGACCTATGGGAGTTCTTATTTTTTGGCTTTTTTTTTTCAGAATTATGGGAGGTCGGAATACTGGGTGGGTACCACCGAACCGGTGCACGCAATGGGAGAAGAAGCCAATCAGGGTAACCAATAAGGGCTGCCATTGATCCAAACCCCCACTGTTCTGTCCTCCCATTGGTCAAAAATTACTAACACTATTTCTAAAACTCAAAATAACGCGTTGCAGTGTGACACAGAAAAACTCACACACTACCAACCTGCTTTAATTGACCATATAAATGCTTCTAATTAAAAAACCTTAACTTCCATTAATTATAGATTCAGTGCACACATTGCAAATGATTTCAAGTATTTTATTTATTTATTTATTTATTTATTTATTTATTTATTTATTTATTTATTTATTTATTTATTTATTTATTTATTTATTTATTTTTTATTTTATTTATTTTTACAGAATTTTGCCTTCCAGCTCATAAAACCCACCAAAACCGGATTTCAAAAAATGGAATATTTTACTAGACCACTAAAAAAATGTTTTAAACAACAAAAGTAGACTATCTTAAAAGTATATTAATCTATGCAGGAATACTTGGTCTGGGGTACTTTTGAGCAAATTATTTCATCAATGGGGCATGGCATGGAGGTGATCAACCTGTGGCACTGTGTTATAGAAGACCAGTTTTGCTTTTATAAATGAATGTAAATACATTTATAATGTTCAGTCTTATGTCTCACACCTTCCTCTTGGCCATACAACCCAGATTCTCTGTTGGGTTACAGTCAGGACAGTTGGCTGCTCAGTTAAGCGCAGTAATACCATGCTCAGTACAGCAGTTAGTATTTTTTAGCTCTGTGGGCAGGCACCAATCAAGCTCGATAGGAAAATTAGCATCTCCATGAAGCTTGTCACATATATCGAAGCACAAGGTACTCTAAAAAGATGGCTGTGTTGAAGTTTTCAGCCGATAACATGGCCTAAATCATGTGTTTTGCCAAGTCCAGCCCAGTTTTTTAGTGGACCCTGTGCTTCATTATGTTGAGAAGCATCATGGAGATGCTAATTTTCCTTTCCAGCTCGATTTGGCACCTGCTCACAGAGCCAAAACTACTAGCTGCTGTACTGACCATGGGATTACTGCGCTTAACTGTCCAGCCAACTGTCCTGACTTTAACCCAACATAGAATCTGGGTTGTATAGTCAAGAGGAAGATGTGAGACATAAGACTGAAGAATACAAATTAATTTACACCGGTATCAAACCAAAACTGGGCTTACATAACACCTCTACAGTGCCACAGGTTTATCACCTCCATGTCACGCCCCATTAATGAAATAATGTTCAGAAGTAGCCCAGACCAAGTATAGACTGCATACATTAATATACTTTTCAGATCGTCGATATTTCTTGTTTAAAACATTTTTCTTTTTAGTGGTCTCGAAAAACACTGGTGGATTTTATGGGCTGGAAACCAAAATTGTGTAAAAATAAACAAATAAATACTTCATTTACATTGTGTGCACTGAATCTATATAATTAATGAAAGTTTTTGAATGGAATTTTGGAAATAAGAACTTTTTTGTAGTTACCGTATATAGGCTGTTGAAAATAACAAGTTAATTAGTTAATTAATTTTCACCAGTAAATCAGTAGAGCACGGTTTTACAGAGACATAGCTCGTATCTGTGTAAACACTGGTTACAGCTCTCCCTGTAACCAGAGCCATAGAGTATAGCCGGAGGATGGGGCTTGTAGATCACCTATTTTGATAAATAAGTATTTATCAAATAAGAAATAAACTTTTTTCAAGATTTTCTTTTTTTAAATGTTCAAATCCTGTAAAGGAAAACATCCATATTTTAGAGTTAGTTTGAATGGTGATTAATGAAGATTAAATTAATTTTGAAGCTGTGATTAATTTGAATAATTCTTAATGATTGAACAGCCTCCATGTGCATAAGCATGAGGGAACATAGAGCTGAGGGAACATAGAGCTGAGGGAACATAGAGCTGAGGGAACATAGAGCTGAGGGAACATAGACATGACCCCTTCCAGGGACCGGAAATAGTGTTGTAGACGAAAACATCTATTGTGGGGTTTTTAAGAAAATTATGCAATGTTGGGGAAACAGGGTGAGTGGTGGGAAATTGGGAATGATATTTTACAGGTGTTTTGAAAACACCTAGGATTCTCAAAGGGTTAGAACAATAAGGTGCAGGCTGCTTGGAACCTCCTGAGAACCTCCTAGCAGTTGAATTAACATTCAGAAATGTGGCTGAAAAAATAATTATGGATATAACCTAATTGTGAATATGCAATGACATGATTCTAACCAGACCACACTATCTACTGTAATCTCCTCAACTGGATTGAGTTGAATTGATGTGCTTACGGTAATTGCATTCAGTCCTTCTCTGTGTTCTTCCCATACAAGGCTTCAAACCAGACGATTTGTCTTTACTGGAGGGATTTCTGGAACAAATTTGACATGGCTGCGATCATCCTGTTCTTTATTGGTCTCCCCTGCAGGTTGGTACACAGTAGAGATCAGCCGACAAGCTTTTTTTTATTGAGCATATCGATGATGATCAATGTGCGCATCAACATTCATCCACCATCCACCTTATATGGGAGGGGCCTTAGGGCCCTGATACACCTAGCAATGTTTTGATCAACATCAACAAGCAACGTCAATTATCAACGTTGACTTTTCACCTTTCTATAGAAAATTATCAACTCCTGGTTGTTCAGAAAAGTCAGATCATTAGCGCCCTCTACTGGTCAACATTTCAGAATCCCCCAAACACAGCCCTCCTTGGCGTCATGTGATCCTTTCTCCTAGCCTCCCACAGATAAACTTTTCTGAAACCATGGCTGCTGCTGCTTCACTGCGGTGGACTCACTTTTATCCTGCTAAATGAACATTTTGAGTTTGGTGGCAGCTGGGTGAAAATCATTCAATGCAAACGAAAGCTTCCTTTTTTCAGGTTATTTATTCAGGTGCGGCTTATAGTCCAGAAATTACGGTAATTCCATTTGACCAAAATGTCTTTTTCTTCTTCTGTGTTCTCCAGGATGTTTGAATGGTCCTATGAGTTTGGACGTGGCGTTCTGTGCATCGACTACATGGTGTTCACACTGCGTCTCATTCACATCTCCAGCATTCATAAACAGATGGGGCCAAAAATCATCAGTGTTGGTAAAATGGTAAGATATGAGAATATACCGTGTAAATGGACTTTTAGAATGGTGTTAAATTGGGGAATTCCACCCATTTTCAATATTTCCTGAGAGGATACAAATACATACTCTCGGGAAAAAGGGGTCCGAAAGAAAAATCATTAACATGGTGAAATACATCTTGGTGATGTCATCAGATGCAGCCGCGTTAATTCTGTGGGGGCTCCGGGGCCCGAGCCCCCATGAGAAATTAAGGCATCAGGGACTCTGGGGCTCGACCTCCCCGGGCCCCCCGACACCCACCCCCACCCCACAGATTCTCTGCGCTTGTTCACACATCGGGGCCATGGTTTCGGGGGTGGAGACTTGACTATTGTGCATTGACGTCACCTACAGGCAACAGGGCCATCAATGCTAATCAGTCTGTGTGTCTGTGGGGGGGGGAGTCGCGGGGAGGCGGGGTTGATGTTTTTTTTTTTTTTTTAGCCCCCATGAGGACAGACGCAGGATGACGCCCCTGATTATTCAGATGTATTTCACCATGTTATTGATTTTTTCAGACCTCCATTTTTAGGAAATACAGAATTGGGGGAACTAACGGGAAAACAACGACGACCACGGGAACGGCAGTCCGTGAGTTAATGACATATTAAAATGTTGAAAATGGGTGGAGTTCCCCTTTAACTTAGGGCAGTGGTCTGCCTAATGGCAAAAACACCCCTGACTTAGGGCAGCATCAATCACTAATAGCCTATAGTGATATTATAATGAGCACAACTTGTTTTTGTTTCTGCTCAGATAAAAGACGTCTTCTCCTTCCTCTTCTTCCTGGGGGTGTGGCTTACGGCATATGGAGTAGCCAATCAGGCGCTGCTCTACTCCTACGATCCCGATCCAGTTCATATTTTCCGCCGAGTTTTCTACCGACCGTATCTCTACATCTTTGGAGAATTCAATCTTCAGGAAATTGATGGTGTGTGTGTGTGTGTGTGTGTGTGTGTGTGTGTGTGTGTGTGTGTGTGTGTGTGTGTGTGTGTGTGTGTGTGTGTGTGTGTGTGTGCGCGTGCGTGCGTGGTGCGTGCGTGCGTGCGTGCGTGCGTGCGTGCGTGCGTGCGTGCGTGCGTGCGTGCGTGCGTGCGTGCGTGCGTGCGTGCGAAAAGTCTATGAGAAAAATGAATGGGGAAAACACTTCTGGAACGGGTGGTGACGTCACTGCGCAGGTCTATAATATAACAGTTGTGTTGTTATGTGCTGTTTGCTCCGCCACCACCACAACATTCTGGGCTCTGATATTAGTGTGTGTGTGTGTGTGTGTGTGTGTGTGTGTGTGTGTGTGTGTGTGTGTGTGTGTGTGTGTGTGTGTGTGTGTGTGTGTGTGTGTGTGTGTGTGTGTGTGTGTGTGCGCGTGCGTGTGCGCGTGCATGTACTGTGTATTACAGTGGGTGAACCCTGGGACTTGGCCACCAACTGCAGTACCAACGTGACGCTGATAGAGGGCGGTGCTGAGCCATGCAGGAGTGAATACAACAACTGGCTGGTGATTGTTCTGCTGGTTGTTTTCCTGATGGTCACCAACATACTGATGATCAACCTGCTCATCGCTATGCTGACGTAGGTTCTGTCTGCCTGCCTGCCTGCCTGCCTGCCTGCCTGCCTGCCTGCCTGCCTGTCTGTCTGTCTGTCTGTCTGTCTGTCTGTCTGTCTGTCTGTCTGTCTGTCTGTCTGTCTGTCTGTCTGTCTGTCTGTCTGCCTGCCTGCCTGCCTGCCTGCCTGCCTGCCTGCCTGCCTGCCTGCCTGCCTGCCTGCCTGCCTGCCTGCCTGCCTGCCTGTCTGTCTGTCTGTCTGTCTGTCTGTCTGTCTGTCTGTCTGTCTGTCCTCTCTCTCCTCAGTTCAATCCAATTCAAAGGAGCGTTATTGGCATGAGAAAACAAATGTTTATATTGACAAAGCAAGTGTCACAAGTACAATACAATAAGAAACAGTTGAAAATTGGGACAAATATATATACAGTTGGCAGAGGTACCGAGTTCATTGAGTTCATATAAAACATTGCGCTGTTTTATACAGCGCACACACACACACACACACACACACACACACACACACACACACACACACACACACACACACACACACACACACACACACACACACACACACACACAACTTGCCGGGTCCACAGCTCAAAACTAATTTCCATTTTTCCATTTGGTACTTAAAGGTAGGGGAAGTGATTTGAAATTCATGGTGTAGTACCAGCCTGGTGCACTAGGGGCCCCCAAAAGTAGCTACACTATGTGAACCTGCTGCTCTCTCCTGATTGGAGGAGAATTGTGGTGACCTGGGGAACTTCTATTAGCTCCTCTGCTAATGTGGGGGAGGGGGGAACTCCATATGTGGTTTCCACACCTATAGAGCATTTTAAGAGAAAAAAAATATTTTTTGGGTGATATCTGACAAAAGTGAAATCACTTCCCCTACCTTTAATTTTTATATGTGCCTCATGTCTGTTTGACTGTTGTTTGTTCAGAGCTCTCACAGCTCTGCACACGTTATATAAACTTTTTTATAAACTACTTCTGTAATGGTTTGATTTCATATTTTGTTGTTCCTTTTTTCCTTTTTCATCCTTTCATGCAGAGACACCTTCAATAAGGTGGAGGGGAAGAGTGACCTCTACTGGAGGTTCCAGTATTACAACTTTGTCAGGGACTATGAGTCGCGTCCCGTTTTGGCTCATCCCTTCATCGTCATCAACCACCTTCATCGCTTCTTCCGCTTTTTAAAGAAGACTTTCTGCAGACGGTGTTGCGGGACACTTGAGGGTCAGTAGGCTATTCTTCAAATAAAATTCAATAAAAACAAACTTTTAGGAAAAGGCGTGTGTGATTTGAACAGCCCATATGGAAAAAATATGTATGCAAACTCCTGAAAGTGGTACCTTTCATACAAAATAAAAGTTAATATAAGAACCATAGTATTTATTTGCAAAGTGAAACATGTATAAAAATAACAATAATAATAATAATAATAATAATAATAATAATAATAATAATAATAATAATAATAATAATAATAATAATAATAATAATAGCTGAGTTTTATATAGCACTATTCTAGATACCCAAAGCACTTTACAAAAACACTAGGAAATGAAAACAAATAAAATAAGATCAACAGTTATAATATTACTGCAAAAACATAAAACATTAGAGGCAAGCAAGGGTAAAGAGGGACATGTTGACTAGAACTCTACGCCTCACATACAGTACATTGTTGTGAATAGAATAGTCCCCAGTTTTGTACTCTGTAGTATTTAGGCTGACTTTGGCTGACTCTGACCGGCCCGGGGACCACCAGTGGTCCTTGAGAGAGTTCCAGTTAAATATGGAAAGTTGGTTAACCAGATGTAACTCTTTGAGAGCGTAAGAATTAAACCAAATGGTTTAAACCAATTTGGTTTCATTTTGGTTTGGTTTCATGGTTTCAAGAGTTAAAATATTTATCTGAATTAGCCAGAGAATGTAAAAAAAAATGGTGATTTTTGATCTAGGTTTGCCTGTTTTGCTTATGAAATCCAGCCTGGTATTGTGGACAAAAGCAAAAGAAATCTTTAGTTTTGGGGTCCGTGTGGCTAAAATGTCATCAAATGGCAGTCCTCCGTGGCTCAAATACTGAATAAAAAGAGGGCCCTGGTGTCAAAATGTTTGGTCTCACTCTTACTTTCATATTGACATTAAATTAATATTACGCAGACTTTAGTTCATCCTTTAGTCTTGTCCCTCCACAATATTTCATGTATCTCATGTGGCGCCTTGGGAAAAATAATTGCCCACCCCTGATTTAACCCATGCATTCTTAGAAATACCACAGGAGGAATACCGCAGGAATTGGAAGGAAATAGACTTTCCGATGGTGTCCAAAATGAACCCATTTAAGGAATGGGAGATGGGTCAGATGCGAACGTTCCTGTCATCCAAGAAGGACACTGAAGGACAGACCAGCAGCAATGCAGAGAAGGTTCAGCAGATCTCTGACAAGTAAGATGATCCTGGTGATCCACGAGGTGGACATTATTAAACCACTTTTACCACAACATTCTACTTCACTTGAGTATTTGTATGTTTGTATTCATATGGCATTCACTGGACTGCAAAACATATACAGTTTATACACATGATATACATTAGATTTCTAGGAAAGCAGAAAGTACACTTGTGCACTGTAGTAGTACACAGTATGACTTGAGATCTAATTCAAATTATGAGAGAGAGAATTGGACATGCTCACAATGTACTCTGTAGATCTATATTTTTTCTATATTTTTATCTTTTGATACCTGTTAAAAATTATTTGATTATTACATTTTATTTATTTATTTTATTTTATTTTTTTATTTATAAAACATGTACTTTCTCAATTGTACCATTGAATACATTTGTACTCCCATTGCTTAAACTCAAGTACAAATTCTAGTAACTTTCTCTTCTAGTTGCAGTGCTATATTTGATCAATAGCATACTTTATACCAGGGGTTTTCAACAGGTGGTCCAGGGACCACCAGTGGTCCCTGAGAGGGTTCCAGGTGGTCCCCAGGCTAAATAATGGGAAGCTGGTTAAACAGATGTAACTCTTGAGAATGTGAAAATGAAACCAAATGGACCCTTGCGGGTCCATTTGGTTTCATTTTTACACTCTCAAGAGTTAAAATATTCATCATTTGAATTAGCACCACCAAATTAAGAAGTCTACACTGTTTTGTTTGCAAAATCCAGCCCTGAATTGTGGACAAAAAATAATTCTTTAGTTTTTGGTCTTTGGGGTGAAAATGTATATCAAATGGTGGTCCGTGGCTCAAATGCTGAATAAAGGGTGGTCCCTGGTGTCACAAAGGTTGAAAACCCCTGCTTTATACTCAAGTATTGGAGCTTGAGTTTTACTTTGTCCTAAAACTGAACCATTGAACTATATCTCATTTATCTGCAACAGGTTCAATGACTTTTTGGACAGAGTGGACTCTCTGGAGAACAAGGTAAGGTCCTTTAAACCTGGTGGTGTTTAATCTGTAGAAAAATAGCAGATCTACAAGCTCATATCGCACCACCGAGTGGCGCGATATGAGCTTGTAGTTCTGCCATTTTTGAAAAATTGTGAAAATGTGCTGCAAATCTCTTTACAATACATTATTTTGGAAGCAAACATTTTTAACTTTTTTTTTTTGCTTCTGGGGGATCCCTAGAAGAACATGTTTTCAGATGGGGGGGTCTGCAGACAAATATGGATAATTCTGGTGGTCCTTGGCTTGAAATATGTTAGCTTCACTGAAACAGGAACACAGATTTTTCAGAAAAACTATTATCTAGTGTCAGAAACTATAGAATCTATTGTCAAAAACTCGATTCTAGCGTCAGAAACTAGATTCTAGTGTCAAAAAGTAGATCCTAGCATCAGAAACTATAATTTAGTGTCAATAACTAGAATCTAGTGTCGGAAACTACTGTAGAATCTAGCGTCAAACGCTAGAATGTTGCTGCAGCTATAATCTGGTGTAAGGAACTACTGTATAATCTGGTGTCAGGAACTACTGTATAATCTGGTGTCAGGAACTACTGTATAATCTGGTGTCAGGAACTACTGTATAATCTGGTGTCAGAAACTACTGTATAATCTGGTGTCAGGAACTACTGTATAATCTGGTGTCAGGAACTACTGTATAATCTGGTGTCAGGAACTACTGTATAATCTGGTGTCAGGAACTACTGTATAATCTGGTGTCAGGAACTACTGTATAATCTGGTGTCAGGAACTACTGTATAATCTGGTGTCAGGAACTACTGTATAATCTGGTGTCAGGAACTACTGTATAATCTGGTGTCAGGAACTACTGTATAATCTGGTGTCAGGAACTACTGTATAATCTGGTGTCAGGAACTACTGTATAATCTGGTGTCAGAAACTCAAATCGAAGGTCAGGACAAAATGGGTTAATAGACCTTTAGCTAAGCCCCGGTTAGTGATTTATCGTAGAGCTCTGGGGTCTGAACGGCGGAGCGGGGTTGGGAAGGAGCGCTTGTCTTATCCGCCGGCTACTACTAGTAGGGCGGGGCGAAGGAAGTTTTACTGAGGTTATGGTTAGGGTTAGGTTAGGTTTAGGCATAGGTTTACTGAGGTTAAGTTTAGGGTTAGGTTTAGGCATAGCCTAGTTTTATTGGGGTTGTGTTTAGGGTTAGGTTGGGGTTAGAGTTAGACGATGCTTTATGCGGTTACTAACCCTAAACATAACCTCAGTAAAACTATGCTTCGCCCCGCCCTACTAGTCGTAGCCGGCGGATAAAACAAGCGCTCCTTCCCAACCCCGCTCCGCCGTTTGGACCCCAGAGCTCTACGATAAATCACTAACCCTAAGCCCCGCCCTCTTGTCCACCCTAGGACACTTCCCAGCCAGGCTCATTATTCATTGTAAATGTTGTGGACTTTACACATTAAATAATGGTTCATTTTTGGAACCAGACCTTCAAAATCTCTTCCAAATCCATCAACAAGGCATGATGTCCTATGCAGTGGAATAATGTGTGTGACATATATTTTTTTGCATGTGCATGAAGTTCCTGTCATCCAAGAAGGATATTGAAGGACAGATCAGCAGCAATGCAGAGAAGAGTCAGCAGATCTCTGACAAGTAAGATGATCCTGACCACGAGGTGGACATTATTAAACCACATTTACCACAACATTCTACTTCACTTGAGTACCGTAATTTCCGGACTATAAGCCGCTACTTTTTTCACATGCTTTTGACCCTGCGGATAATACAATGGTGAGGCCAATCTATGGATTTTTACAGGTAACACAGGGCTAGTCCCTGAGAGGGTTCCAGGTGGATTCCACAGACTAAAGTTGGTTAACCAGATGTTACTCTTTGAGAGCGTAAAAATGAAACCAAATTGACCCTTGCAGGTCCATTTGGTTTCATGTTTACACTCTCAAGAGTTATGATATTCACCATCTAAATTAGCACCACTTAATTAATAAGTCATAAGTCATGTTCATTTTGGCCTCATTTTGATGTTTTGCCTCTTTCGTTTGCGAAAATCCAGCCTGGAATTTTGAACAAAAACAAAAGAAATCTTTAGTTTTGGGGTCTGTGGCGGTGAAGATGTTGTTAAATCGTGGTCTCTGGCTCAAATGCTGAATAAATAGTGGGCCCTGGGATCAAAAAAGTTGAAGATGAAGCTTGTTGTCTGGTGCGGCTTATAGTCAGGTGCGGCTTTTACAAGGAAAAATCAGTGTTTTGCCCCAAATTTAGCTGGTGCGGCTTATAGTCCGGAAATTACGGTATTTGTATGTTTGTATTCATATGGCATTCACTGGACTGCAAAACATATACAGTTTATACACATGATATACATTACATTTCTAGGAAAGCAGAAAGTACACTTGTGCACTGTAGTAGTACACAGTATGACTTGAGATCTAATTCAAATTATGAGAGAATTGGACATGCTCACAATGGAGCTTGTAGATCTATATTTTTATCTTTTGATACTTGTTAAAAATATTTGATTGATATTTGATTATTACATTTTATACATTTATAAAACATGTACTTTCTCATTTGTACCATTGAATACATTTGTACTCCCATTGCTTAAACGCAAGCACAAATTCTAGTAACTTTCTCTTCTAGTTGCAGTGATATATTTGATCAATAGCATACTTTATACTCAAGTATTGGAGCTTGAGTTTTACTTTGTCCTAAAACTGAACCATTGAACTATATCTCATTTATCTGCAACAGGTTAAATGACCTTTTGGACAGAGTGGACTCTCTGGAGAACAAGGTAAGGTCCTTTAATAGACCTTTAGATAAGCCCCGCCCTCTTGTCCACCCTAGGACACTTCCCAGCCAGGCTCATTCATTCATTGTAAATGTTGTGGACTTTACACATTAAATAATGGTTCATTTTTGGAACCAGACCTTCAAAATCTCTTCCAAATCCATCAACAAGGCATGATGTCCTATGCAGTAGAAAAATGTGTGTGTGACATATATTTTTTTAAAACAATGTTTTATCTTACCGGAAAGCTATTGGTGGAGAGGCTTGCCTATCACATGTTATGCTTAGCTGTGATTGGACCATAGCAGTTTGGGGAGGGGCTTACCTAAAGGTCTGTTGTAGACTGTCAACATCCTGATTTAATCTGACCTGGTTTTCCTCCTGAAAAAAGATACTGGTGTGAAAATACCTTTCAATCCGAGGTTCATGTTTTAGGCTATTATTAGACATTTTAAAAGATGGGTGTTTTGTGTTTCACAATTGGGGATTTTGGGGATTTTAGTGATTATGGATTTTTAGCTATTTGGCAGGGCGCAGGGCATGCTCTCCATATGTCTCATATATATATATATATATATATATATATATATATATATATATATATATATATTATATATATATATATATATATATATATATGCTCTCCATATGAATGAATGATCACATGTGGAATTGTGTACTTACCAAAAAAAGTGTGAAATAACTGAAAACATGTCTTATATTCTAGTTTCTTCAAAGTGACGATACCAAAGTCTGGCGTCGATCATTTCACATCCTCCTGACCTTTACTGCACAGTGCACACCTTTTTCATATCGTGTCAAATAAGAAATGTGCTCCAAAACACATTGTCCCGGCCTTTCAAAAACAGCTAAAATCCATAAAAAGCTGCTTCTCTAACCTACAACCTAAAGCAAGAACCTTGGTTGGAAAAAACAAAGTCTGTCTTCAACAACACTGCATGATGTTGGTCTCCATTCTGAGTTTCATGATGTTCAACGTTCATGGTCCTCTTCTTACTGTTTATGCCCAGTTTGGCCACAAGGTGGAGCTAATCCTGGATCTTTTGACCAAAGCACCCTGGACCAAACCCCCATCGCCCTAAAGATCCATCCATCTACCATCCATCCATCCATCCATCCATCCATCCATCCATCCATCCATCCATCCATCCATCAACCATCCATCTACCATCCATCCATCCATCCATCCATCCACCATCCATCCATCCATCCATCTACCATCCATCCATCCATCCATCCATTCATCTACCATCCATCCATCCATCTACCATCCATCCATCCATCCATCTACCATCCATCCATCCATCTACCATCCATCCATCCCTCCATCTACCATCCATCCATCCATCCATCCATCCATCCATCCATCCATCCATCCATCCATCCATCCATCTACCATCCATCCATCCATCCATCCCTCCATCCATCCATCCATCCCTCCATCTACCCATCCATCCATCCATCCATCCATCCATCCATCCATCCATCTACCATCCATCCATCCATCCATCCATCCATCCATCCATCCATCCATCCATCCATCCATCCATCCATCCACCATCCATCCATCCATCCATCTACCATCCATCCATTCAACCATCCATCCCTCCATCCATTCAACCATCCATCCATCCATCCATCCATCCATCCATCCATCCATCCATCCATCCATCCATCCATCTACCATCCATCCATCCATCCATCCATCTACCATCCATCCATCCATCCATCCACCATCCATCCATCTACCATCCATCCATCCATCCATCCATCCATCCATCCATCCATCCATCCATCCATCCACCCATCCACCCATCCACCCATCCACCCATCCATCCATCCATCTACCATCCATCCATCCATCCACCCATCCATCCACCCATCCATCCATCCATCCATCCATCCATCCATCCATCCATCCATCCATCCATCCATCCACCATCCATCCATCCATCCATCCATCCATCCATCCATCCATCCATCCATCCATCCATCCATCCATCCATCCACAACACCAGAGGGAGTTCAACAAACCATGTACAGCCCAGATTTGGCACAAACAAGGGACTTAATTATTTTCGCTCCTACCAACAGTCATCAAGACATGCAAATCCCTTGACTCCTTCAAAACCACTCCCAAAGGACACCCATGGACAGCTGAAACTCATGGCTCCTGTAAACAACTTATATCTTTTCTTAGGAATATCTTTTTTTTTTTAAATAATATGCACACTTTACACCAGTTTTGCCTATACGTAAATACGTTATAGCCATTTTTGTGAAAGGTCATGATACATTGATGAGTCTTCCAAGTATTGCTGTACTTCATGATTGCTGTACTTGATGATTGCTGTACTTGACTGATATTATTTTGATGAGAAATATATTTTTTTATTAAAATCTTACATTGGGTAAAATATACCTGTGTTTAGTGATGGTGTAACAAAAAAATTAAGTCACATGTTCTAGTGTTTCAGAATAACTTAAAGTAAGACAGAACAACTCAAGGTAATCAAACCTACATCCAGTGTATAGAAATAGTCAACTGTCGAGAAAAAAGATCATAATTAAACCATGGACCATGCTCAGATGGGTGAACCACTGATGTGACCCGCTGCGTCCCCCTAGAGCAGGGGTTTTCAACCTTTTTGACAACAGGGACCACTGTTTATTCAGCATTTGAGCCACGGACCACCATTTGATTACATTTTCACACCAAAGACCTAAAATTAAATAATTCTTTTGGTTTTGTCCACAATTCCTGGCTTGATTTTGCAAACAAAACAGTGTAGACTTCTTAATTAAGTGATGCTAATTCAGATGATGAATATTTTAACTCTTGAGAGTGTGAACCGCAAGGGTCCATTTGATTTCATTTTTACACTCTCAAGAGTTACATCTGGTTAACCAACTTTCCATCATTTAGCCTGGGGACCACATGGAACTCTCTCAAGGACCACTGGTGGTCCCCGGACCACCTGTTGAAAACCCCTGCCCTAGAGCAGTGAGTGGTTTCAACCAGCTAAATGATCGAGAGTTTTTAACCACATGGACCTTTATAGATCTGTAACTCTCAAGAGTTACAGATCTATAAGAGACTAAGAGTTCAATTATATTCATATATTCATCTGAATTACTTAATTTTCAATAATCTACACAATCAGAAAATGTAGAAGAATTGTTATTTTGACCAACGTTTTGCCAGTTTATCTATATTTTTAAATTGTGAGCACAAACTTGAAAATTTTGGGTCCGAGAGACCAAACTCTGCATCAAATGGTGGCTCAGATGCTGATTGAATAGTGGGCCTTGGGATGAAAAAGTTTGAAAACCACTGCTCTAGACATTTTTTTTAAGAATATTTTGATTTAGTCTCAGTCTTAGTCTTTTCAATAAGACATATTTAGTCTTTTAGACTCCCATTTAGTCTTCTGAAATTCATTTTAGTCTAGTCTTAGTCAACAAAGTGTCAAACATGATTTAGTCTTGGTAGTTTAGTCTTACAAAGTCTTACAAATACAAATACATTGTAGGTTAAAATATGTGATACAGATCTATAGTTTTTAGTGTGTGTGTGTGTGTGTGTGTGTGTGTGTGTGTGTGTGTGTGTGTGTGTGTGTGTGTGTGTGTGTGTGTGTGTGTGTGTGTGTGTGTGTGTGTGTGTGTGTGTGTGTGTGTGTGTGTGTGTGTGTGTGTGTGTGTGTGTGTGTGTACTGCAGATATGTTCACTTGAAAAGAAAGAGAAAAAAAAGAAGATAAAAATGTTTCTTATTTCCATTAGTCTTAGGTTATGATTTAGTCTTCATCTTAGTCTTTTGAAAAATCATTTTTGTTAGTCAAGTCTTAGTCGACTAAATATCAAAAACCTTAGTCGACTTAGTCTTTAGTCTTAGTTGACAAAAACAACACTGGCTCTAGAGCCTTAGTTTTCCCATGTCATGGTCCCCCAGATTGACCCTAAATGAAGTGACTCAACCAGATCAGTCTACAGGTCCGCTGTAGATCTAAGGGCCCTGATACACCTAGCAACGTTTTGACCAACATCAACAAGCAACGTCAACTATCAACGCTGACTTTTCACCTTTCTGTAGAAAATGATCAACTCCCGGTTGATCAGAAAAGTCAGATCTTTAGCGCCCTCTACTGGGCAACATTTTAGAATCCTCCAATCACGGCCCTCCTTGGTGTCACCTGATCCTTTCTCTCAGACTGAAACCATGGCTGCTGCTGCTGCTGCTTCACTGCTGTGGACAAAAACAAGGATTTTGTAACTTTTATTCCGCTAAATGAACATTTTGAGTTGGGTGGCAGCTGGGTGAAAATGATTCAATGCAAACTAAGATTTTTTTTTTTTCTGAGAGTGTACAAATGGAACCAAATGGACCCTAGCGGGTCCATTTGGTTCCATGTGTACACTCTCAGGAAAAAAATGAAAATGGGTGGAAATCCCCTTTTAATGGGAGGTGTTGCCTGTTGCGCCATGTGTCTCATCGTGTTGCCTCGTTGATGTTGACATTGCTAGTTGATTGATTAAATGTAGGGTAAGTGATTTGAAATTCATTGTGTAGTACCAGCCTGGTGCACTAGGCGCGCCCAAGAGTAGCTACACTATGTGAACCTGCTGCTCGATCCTGATTGGAGGAGAATTCACCCTCCACCTGGGGAACTTTTATTAGCTCCTCTGCTAACGTGGGGGAGGGGGAAACTCCATATATGGTCTGCACACCTTATAATAGAGCATTTTAACAGAAAAAAAAATGGGGGGTGATATCTGATAAAAGTGAAATCACTTCCCCTACCTTTAAAATATTGCTAGTGTATCAGGGCCTTAAGTGGTCCACTTTGTGTACATGACCACCAGGAACACCAACACGGTGGTGCAGTAGAAGATGAAGAAAGCCTTGTTGATCCTGGAGGCCAGGTGGGTCCAATATCCACCAGACCTCCACGGAGACTCCGGTCTGCTCCGGAGGACCGCCAGCGACACGCTCCTCTGTAGCTCTCTCAGCTGGATGTATGCACAGATATGGCAACACAACATAACACAACACTGGTGTTACCTTCATCAGACATGGCAACACAACATAACAAAACATAACACTGGTGTTACCTTCATTAGGTTATAGCAGTGGTTTTCAACAGGTGGTCCGGGGACCACCAGTGGTCCTTGAGAGGGTTGTAGGTGGTCCCCAGGATAAATGATGTAAAGTTGGTTAACCAGATGTAACTCTTGAGAGTGTAAAAATGAAACCAAATGGACCCGCAGGGGTCCATTTCATGGTTTTCAAAAAATTCATCATCTGAATTAGCACCACTTAATTCAGAAGTTTACATTGTTGTTACATTTTTGTTGGCAAAATCCAGCCTGGAATTGTGGACAAAACCAAAAGAATTCTTTAATCTTAGGTCTTTGGTGTGATGTCATCAAATGGTGGTCCGTGGCTCAAATGCTGAATAAATGGTGGTCCCTGGAGTCAAAAAGGTTGAACACCCCTGGGCTAGCATACCTGGGCATTTCTCACATCTAAAATATTTTTTGGGGCAAAAGTAGGCCTATGTTTTTTGGCATTGTAAACAATCTTTCTCAATATGCTCTACTTGTTTTAATAGCGTGTCGCAAATGCAAGTCATTGCATGCATGCATGTCATTAATAATACCTAGATGTTGTGTGGACATGGTAAAAAAAAAGTTCCCCCAATTCTGTATTTCCTAGAAATAAGAGGTCTGAAAAAATCATTAACATGGTGAAATACATCTTGATGACATCATCAAGATGTGTTTCACCATGTTAATGAGTTTCCTTTTTTTCTGAGAGTGTACAAATGCAACCAAATGGACCCGCTAGGGTCCATTTATTACCTCTGCAGCCACTGCCATCAGGTCACAGGGTGTCTCTCCTCCAATCACATCACAGCGATCTCCAATCTGTCTTCTATCATCTAAAATCAAACATTGATTAAAGGCATGATTCCCTTGTGAAACCTTGAATTCAAGTTTGTTTGTGTTCACAAAAAAATAAATATTTTTCTTTACCAAAAATAGCTACAAGACTACAAGACCTGAACATTTGATACATTCGATGATCATAGCACATTTTCTTTTATTTATTTTTTTTATACCAATGCATTGTTGTATTTAAATTTAGAAGAAAAAGCAATCGCGCATTCACTTCTCAGGTTGTGTTTTGGGTGAACTATCCCTTTAGGTCCTGTAAATGTCCATCATCATCATCATCATCATCATCATCATCATCATCATCATCATCATCATCAGGGGAGCAGGGGCGGATTTATGCATGGGCGAGGGGGGGCAATGCCCCCCTAAATGCCCAGTCTGCCCCACCAAACATGATGGCATGCAAAACAAATTTCAAAGATATTTCAAATTAAAGTGCTTATATTCAAAATGATGTGAAACACTACTACTGCTACTAACTAACTACAGCTGTGTCACCACTAAACCAACAGCATTTCATCATTGAAAACAGAAAACTCTCTGAGTCAGACCTTTAGCTTTATGCATGCTGCGTGTCTGTTGCAACTTCAACAAGAACTGATGTTATTATTGATGCTTTACTTGACTAATAAAAGTCCTGGAACTGAAAATGGTATGGGTGCGATTGATGACATCATCAAGATGTATTTTCACCATGTTAATGAATTTCTTTAGATGCTTCTTTTTTCTGAGAGCGTGCAGATGGAATGGAACCAAATGAACCCGTTAGGGTTCATTTGGTTGCATTTACACTCTCAGAAAAAAAAATGGGTGGAGTTCCCCTTTAAGGCTCAACCCATACTCCAGGGTGAAGTGGGTTTGTAGTTTCTAAAGGTTCACCCTCCAGGGTCAGTCCAATAGAGCTGCGCAGTGACGTCACCGCCCGTGTTCCGGAAGTCTTTTCCCAATTCATTTTTCTCATAGACTTTTCGAAAATAATTTATATCAAGACGATTACGCCGCGGACAAAGCCAACTCGAGTCGTGACGAATCATGGTGACACACACAAACTTTTGGGACAATAAAATAATTTCTAAGAAAAAAAAAAAACGAAACAAAAAGTCTTGTATCATGCCGTTTTCTACTTCTTCCTAATTATATATTATATGACGATATTGTGTTTGTTGTCATGATTTGTCACGACCTGAGTTGGCTTTGGCCGCGGCGTAATCGTCTTGATATAAATTATTTTTGAAAAGTCTATGACAAAAATGAATGGGGAAAAGACTTCCGGAACCGGGGCGGTGACGTCACTGCGCAGCTCTATGGCGGCTCCTCTACTTAGACCTCTATTGAGAATGGGGACAACAAATAGGGACAAGTCCTGGACCTGAAGCATGCAGGAATGTGTTGGACTCAGGCACCAGCCTCAGCTTTTAATAATGATCTTAAATTGATTTGTTTCAGATAGATCGTTTTAATATTAATAACAATATAGACAGTACAACACAAACATTATTGTTCAGTAAGATTGTTACTGTAAAATACCATTGATTGGCAATTTGGCATGCATAAAGCAGCTCTTATTTATTTGCGCCGCTGCCCCTCGTTGAAAACAATGCATTTCCATGGTTTGTCCCAATTCAGGCTGCATCAGCAGCAGCAGTAGCTCGAGCGGCTCAGTTTCTGACCCCTGAATGTCGCAGCTCCGACACTTAGATGGCTCTGATCAGGTAGACAGTAGGAGGTGTTTCTGACCCCTGAATGTCGCAGCTCCGACACTTAGATGGCTCTGATCAGGTAGACACGTAGGAGAGCTCAGAATCAGTGTTGCCAACATGGCGCATTTGTTGCTATATTTAGCTTTTTTTCCAGACCACCCTATGGTGCCAAAAAATAGTGGAAAAACTCCTGGAGGAAAATCTAGTGCTTTCTGATGGTGAGTTGGGGTGAAATTTGTTGACAGGTGCCAGAGAGAGATAAAACCCTCGTTTTTCACCATTTTACCTCCTATGATAGAGTCCTCCTTCCTGTGACTCTTGAGAGCGTAAAATGAAACCAAATGGACCCGTAAGGGTCCACTTGGTTTAATTAACATCGTTGGTCCTCCGTGGCTAAGATGCAGAATAAATAGTGGGCCCTGGTATGAAAATGGTTTAAAAAACAAACAAAGTTGGTTAATCAGACGTAACTCTTGAGAGTGTAAAAATGAAACCAAATGGACCCGCAAGGGTCCATTTGGTTTCATTTTTACACTCTCAAGAGTTAAAATATTCATGATCTGAATTAGCCCCAAGTCTACACAACTGGAAGATGAACAAAAGCAAAAGAAATCTTTAGTTTTGAGGTCTGTGGGGATAAATATATGATAATATATGACCTCAAATGGTGGTCCGTGGCTCAAATGCTAAATAAATGGTGGTCCCTGGTATCAAAAAGGTTGAAAACCCTTGCTCTAGTGCATTCTAGTGTATTTTGTATTTTGGCAGGTTGGCAACACTGGTAGGTGTTATAGCTCAGAGGTCAGAGTTCACTGAGGAAACCAAGATGGCGGCCGTGATGCAGAAACGTGACATGTGTAACTTTATTACAGAGAGAAAGAAGTTTAGTTTGATGTTTAACATATAACAGATAGAAAGAAGTTTAGTTTCACGTTTAACATGACAGACCCTGGAAAGTGGAAAGAGGTTTGTCTGTGGAACATTTCACACTGACAAGAGTTTGTGTTTATACTATATAGTTTAAAAAAGATTTTTAGTATCACCACAAATGTACTTTATGTAGACTTTATTTGGTATAGTACAGGCCAGGGGTTTTCAACCAGTGGTCCTTGAGAGGGTTCCAGGTGGTCCCCGAGTCTAAATGATGGAAAGTTAAGTTAGTTAACCAGATGTAACTCTTTGAGAGCGTAAACATGAAACCAAATGGACCCTTGTGGGTCCATTTGGTTTCATGTTTACACTCTCAAGAGTTAAAAATATTCATCATGTGAATTATCCCAAGTCTACACAACTAGAAAATGTAGAATATTAATGGTCATTTTGATCTGTATGTTGGATTGTTTGGTTTCCCAAATCCAGCCTGGAATTGTGGACAAAAGCAAAATAAATCTTTAGTTTTGGGGTCTTTGGGGCTAAAATGGCAACAAATGGTGGTCCTCTGTGGTTCAAATTCTGAATAAATAGTGGTCCTTGGTGTCAAAAAGGTTGAAAACCCACTGCCACAGTACCTGAACGGAACATGTGTGTTTTGCGTGTATTTGTTTGGAAGGTGCAAGCAATTCCTTTGTTCCAGTGCAATGGTTTTCAACCAGTGGTCCTTGAAAGGATTCCAGGTGGTCCCCGGCTAAATGATGGAATGTTGGTTAGCCAGATGTACAGTAACTCTAGCCTTGCCAGCATCATTTATGGTGTAAAATTAAAATATTAATCATCTGAATTAACAAACTCAATTAAGAAGTCTACACATTTAGAGAATGACTAATTGGCATTTTGATGTTTGCCTGTTGGCAAAATCCAGCCTGGAATTGTGGACAAAAAAGCAAAATAAATCTTTAGTTTTGGGGTCTGTGGGGCTAAAATGTCCTCAAATGGTGGCCATGACTCAAATTTTGAATAAATGGTGGGCTCTGGGATCACAATGGTTGAAAATCACAGATCTAATTTTCTATAATTTTCTATTGATGATTTATACTTTAAAAGGGTGTGCTACTATGCTCTTGTTCGCCGGTTGAATATTGTATTTTTTTTTTAGTATTATGACTTTATCATATTTTTTAAAGGGGAAGTCCACCCATTTTCACCCATTCTAATATGTCATTGTATACCTTAGAGGTGTTGGGTGGGCATGATTAAAATGTTTCCCCATTCTCAGGGATTAAAGTTCTCAGTACTGGGTACTGATTTCAGTCCTGAGGATTTCACAGGGGTCATTTATTTAGCTCAGTGCTTATTGGCAAAAGATCATTTTCAGTCTCAAGATTTTTTTTTAACTTAAATTCCTGCATTCTGTGTTCCCAAGAAATGGAGGTCTGAAGAAAACTATTAACATGGTGAAACATCTTGATGACATCATCAAGATGTATTTTCACCATGTTAATGGATTTCTTTAGACCTCCATTTCTCTTGAGAGCGTACAAATGGAACCAAATAAACCCGTTAGGGTTCATTTGGTTGCACTTGTGTGCTCTTGCATTTGTGGTTAACCAGATGTAACTCTTGAGAATGTAAAAACACTTTCACACTCTCAGAGTTAAAATATTCATCATCTGAATTAGCGCTATTTAATCAAGAAGTCTACACTGTTCTGTTTGCAAGATCCAGCCTGGAATTGTGAACAAAACCAAAAGAATTCTTTAGTTTTAGGTCTTTGGGGCTAAAATGTCATCAATGGCTTAATGTCTGTGGCTCAAATGCAGAGTAAATGGTGGTCCCCGGTGTCAAAAAGGTTGAAAACCCCTGATTTATTGTGTGGTTTTCCCCTGCAGTTTGACGGTGCAGCTTGTGGTGTCTCACCTACAGATCTCTACTGTCTCTTCTTTCACCTCCCAAACCGAGAGACTGTTACAGCACCTCCACCAGCAGGTCAGCGACAGGAATTTGTAATGTTTACCATAATTTCTGGACTATAAGCCGCACCTGACAGGGCTTGACACTAACACTTGCCCGCTTGCCCGGGGCAAGTAAAAAATGGTGGGACAAGTGAAGAATGCTACCTGGTTGCCCGATCGAGCAAGTGTGCAACATGGTGCACTATAACACAACACAAAATAAATTTGTCTTGAAGAAAACAGGCAAATTAACATACACACATCAAAATGACCTAATCTTCTACATTCTCTAGTTGTGTAGACCTGGGCTAATTACCGTAAGATGATGAATTTTAACTCTTTGAGAGTGTAAAAATGAAACCAAATGGTCGGACCCGTAAGGGTCCATTTGGTTTCATTTTTACGTTCTCAAGAGTTACATCTGCAAAATTTACAATAAATTTTTGGGGGCCAGTGACCATGAGCTGAGGGCAAGTAGAACCTGACTTGCACTTGCCCAATGGGCAAGTGCCTCCGAGACCTTAGTGTCAACCCCTACCTGAATATAAGCCGCACCAGCTAAAATTGGGGCAAAACACTGATTTTTCCTTGTATAAGCCGCATCTGACTCTAAGCCCCACCAGACAAGCTTCATGTTAGAGCAGTGGTTTTCAACCAATTTGATCTGAAATGGACCCGCAAGGGATTTTGTTTTCATGTTTACGCTCTCAAAGAGTTACATCTGGTTAACCAACTTTCCATCATTTAGTCTGGAGTGCCCACCTGTAATAAATCCACCTGTAAAAATCCATACATTGACCACACCGTTGTATAAGCCGCAGGATCCAAAGCATGTGAATAAAGTAGCGGCTTATAGTCCGGAAATTACGCTATATTTATTTGTTTATTCTTCCTGAAAATGCGTGATTGTGAATGTATTTTTAATTGCATTTGTGGTCTGTTTTATATTATTATAAATTATATATAGATTATTTCTTTATTTCTTTAAAGGGATCATATTCCACCCATTTTCAACATGAGAGCATACAAATGCAAGAGCGTACAAATGCAACCAAATGAACCCTAACGGGTTCATTTGGTTCCATTTGTACTAGATTCCAGTTTCTGACACTAGATTCTAGTTTCTGAGGCTACATTCTAGTTTCTGATGCTACATTCTAGGTTCTGAGGCTACATTCGAGTTTCTGATGCTACATTCTAGTTTCTGACACTACATTCTAGTTTCTGACACTAGATTATTATTTTTTTTTCTCTGAAAAAAGCTAGGTTCCTGACTGTGTCATGCCAAGGTCCCCCAGAACTATCTATATTCACCCATCTGAAAACATGGTTCTAGGGATTCCCCAGAAGCAAAGATTTGAGTTAAAAATGTTTGCTTTCCGAAATAATATATTCAAAGATCTGTGCCACATTTTCACAAAGATTTTCACGGAAAATCTCAGACCTACAAGCTCATACCGCGCTATGAGCTTGGAGGGCTGATATTTTTCAATTGCTAAAGTATACTTGGAGCACCAAAACGCGTACAGCACAGAAAGGGTCAACACCAGGGTTATTATAGTTATGGATTTTTCATTTTAGTTTTGACATTTTATTTTCTAATTCAGTTAGTTTTTAGAGCGGTTTTGCTAGTTTTTATTTAGTTTTTATTCGGTAAAAATATTTATTTTTTAGTTAGTTTTAGTTTAGTTATAGTTTTAGTTATTTATTTTTATTTTCTGTGCTTTGGTTGTCAGGTATAGGATTAAAAAGTAGGAAACGGTTGGTATTCAACCCTTGCTTTGAGTTTCTTAGTAGATTGGATGATTGAACACAATTTTCCCCCCAGTGTTTATGGAACTCAGTAGTGGATAGAAGATCTAGAAGCATCTCCTCCTCATGTTTATGGAACTCAGTAGTGGATAGAAGATCTAGAAGCATCTCCTCCTCATGCTGGTCACATTTTGAATTTAAAAGCTTTATTAAAAACTAAAACTAAGGGTATTTCGGGTATAATTTCAGTTAGTTTTAGTTAGTTCTCTGAACCCGCATTACAGTTTTAGTTTGATTATCGTTTTTTGCATTCATGTTTAGTTTTGATTAGTTTCAGTTAACTCAAATGTTTTTGCAATTTTAGTTTTCGGTTTTTATTTAGTTTTAGTTAACTATTGTAACCCTGGTCAACACAGAACTCACTCACCTCCATCACAGCTGTGGACCTTCATCTTCACTTCGTCCTCCTGTTTGTCCTCACTGCAGTCTGTCTTCAGGTGGTCCTCCTGCCGGTCCTGGGTCTTCAGGTGGTCCTCCTGCCGGTCCTGGGTCTTCAGGTGGTCCTCCTGACGGTCCTGGGTCTTCAGGTGGTCCTCCTGCCGGTCCTGGGTCTTCAGGTGGTCCTCCTGCCGGTCCTGGGTCTTCAGGTGGTCCTCCTGACGGTCCTGGGTCTTCAGGCTGCAGTCTGTGTCCCGTGTCTCTGTGCTGTGGACCACGCTGGGGACGCCGTCCAGCTCCATCAGGTAGGTGACCACCACCGTCTCCAACAGACTGAGCAGCATCAGGCCAAAGATCACGATGCAGTAGGTAGCTGTGAGGGAAACATCTAAACTTCAGACCAAAGATCACTGAGGGAAACATCTAAACTTCAGACCATAGATCACTGAGGGAAACATCTAAACTTCAGACCATAGATCACTGAGGGAAACATCTAAACTTCAGACCATAGATCACTGAGGGAAACATCTAAACTTCAGACCATAGATCACTGAGGGAAACATCTAAACTTCAGACCATAGATCACTGAGGGAAACATCTAAACTTCAGACCATAGATCACTGAGGGAAACATCTAAACTTCAGACCATAGATCACTGAGGGAAACATCTAAACTTCAGACCATAGATCACTGAGGGAAACATCTAAACTTCAGACCATAGATCACTGAGGGAAACATCTAAACTTCAGACCATAGATCACTGAGGGAAACATCTAAACTTCAGACCAAAGATCACGATGCAGTAGGTAGCTGTGAGGGGAAAACATCTAAACTCAGGGGCGGATCTAGGCATGGGCATGGGGGGGCAATGCCCCCCTAAATACCCAGTCTGCCCCCCCAAACACGATGCCATGCAAAACAACCCAAGATATTTCATATTAAAGTGCTTATATTTAAAATGATTTGAAACACTACTGCTACTAACTACAGCTGTGTCACCACTAAACCAACAGCATTTCATCATTGAAAACAGAAAACTCTCTGAGTCAGACCTTTAGCTTTATGCATGCTGCGTGTCTGTTGCAACTTCAACAACAACTGATGTTATTTTTGATGCTTTACTTGACTAATAAAAGTCGTGTAACCGAAAATGGTATGGGTGCGGCTTCATCGCCCGTGGCGCGAAGCGACACAGGCGATGAAGCCGCCCCCATACCATTTTCTCTAGCCCCTCCAACATGTTCTCTTGCCCCCCCGAATGGGACATGTTACATCCGCCCCTGTCTAAACATCAGGCCATAGATCACTATGCAGTAAGTGGCTGTGAGGGAAACATCTAAACTTCAGACCATAGATCACTATGCAGTAAGTGGCTGTTTTATAGTTTGACCACTAGATGTCCTCAGAGTCCTGGCACATGCAGGCCAAATCCTCAATCAACATTAGTAATAATATATACATAGCATTTTAGCCCCACAGACCAAAAACTAAATATTTCTTTGGGATTTGGGAAACAAAACAGTCCAACATACAGATCAAAATGACCATTAATCTTCTACATTCTCTAGTTGTGTAGACCAAGTTGGGCTAATTCACATGATGAATATTTTAACTCTTGAGAGTGTAAACATGAAACCAAATGGACCCGCAAGGGTCCATTTGGTTTCATGTTTATGCTCTCAAAGAGTTACATCTACTTAGAACATGCAATATTGAATGAATGGGGGCAAAAAAAACTTTTTTTTGTTTGTTTTTTTCGGTACATTCGGTGAGCAAGCAAAGTACGGGTTTTGTGGCCCCGTACCGGTAATACCGTGACATCCCTACTGTGAGGGAAACATCTAAACTTCAGACCAGGGGTTTTCAACAGGTGGTCCGGGGACCACCAGTGGTCCTTGAGAAGGTTCCAGGTGGTCCCCAGCTAAGTTGGTTGACCAGATGTAACTCTTGAGAACGTAAAAATGAAACCAAATGAACCCTTGCGGGTCCATTTGGTTTCATGTTTACACTCTCAAGAGTTAAAGGTGCAGTATGTAGGATTGTGGCCAGAACTGGTACTGCAATCACTTTCAAAATACTGTTGAGCGGTGTGTCCCCTCCCCCTTCCCCCCGACTAGAGGTTGCCAGCTAGGCTGCAGGAACGTAGACTGCAGGAGCTTCCATGGCAAGTGATGAATCCTACATAGTAATGGTTGTTACACATTGGAAAAGGCAAAACGACTCGAAAAAGCGACCAAAAAAGGCGAAATATTTGCTGGCGAATTTACTGGAGGGTGCCTGTAGGCCTACACATCTAAGTGCGACTCGAATAAAACGATTAAATTCGCTTTTCCACTACTCCTCCTCCCCTCCTTCTACTGCTCTCCTCTCTGCTGCGTTGCATTGATATATTTTATTCACACCATGGAAGGACGCACGCAGGAGCCGATCAAAATGTTGGTCATAAAACTTTTTTGTATCATGAGTCATGACCAGAGATCGAGTTCATTAGTTAATTAATCCGACGGGCTAAGCGCTAAAAGGCTGAAATACAAGTTGATCGTCTATTCAGCCAAATTAAAAATGCCATATCATCTATCAGATCATATCCCTCTACAGATTAGCCTAATCTAGTCGCCGTGCTCTTTTGTCTATTGCGGCTATAGCCTATAAGTAGACCAGTGGTTTTCAACCATTTTCACACCAGGGCCCACTATTTATTCAGCATTTGAGCCACGGACCACCACTCGAGGACATTTGCTCCACAGGCCATAAAATTGAAGATTTCTTTTGCTTTTGTCCACAATACCAGGCCATTCTATTTCTATGGCCATTCTTCAACATTCTCTAGTTGTGTAGACTTGGGCTAATTCACATTATGTATATTTTAACTCTTCAGAGTGTAAACATGAAACCAAATGGACCCGCAAGGGTCCATTATTTGGTTTCATTTTTACGAGCTCAAAGAGTTTCATCTGGTTTAACCAACTTTCCATCATTTACCTGGGGACCACCGGGAACTCTCAAGAACCACTGGCGGTCCCCGGACCACCTGTTGAAAATCCCCGACGTACATCAATCAAATAGATAGATCAAGCAGTGACAAATTAATGCGCAGCAGCTTTCCCCGCTGTCTATAGGCACCACAGCCAATTTCAAGAAGAAATGCCAGGACTACTCACTTGGACTACTCACTTGGAAGTTCCCAACTTCTCGTGGCTTCATTTCAATGACGGGTATATCCATTTGGGGGTCCGTCGCCCGCAAGATAAGAACATCTTACGAGCGGGTTATCCTAATTAAATTAAGCATGAGAGCGCGGGTCGCTCCCCCCTCCAGACCCCTTGCCCTAGACAGAAAGCTGTAGCCTATATATAGTTCTATATTATGCACAAACTGTCTACCAAACTGCCTGCCTTATTATGAGATATTAAGACGTAATAAGATTCGGGCTCGAAGTTTGGCCATGGATTGATGCGCAATACAATATCGCATCACATAATAGGCTAAGATTGTTTCCACCTGTAGCCTACCGTTGTGTTTGCAGGGACAGCGCTAAACGTTTTATTTTCCTGTAAATTTGCAGTAGTTGAGAGAAATGCACAGACAGTGTTTCAAAACCAAAACAGATCGCTATAGGTTGTGATGACATTACATCTTTCCCATCCAATGCGTGATGCGCGCTCTGGATATGGCGACGTGCAATATGGAACAGTGGACACTGTGGTTTAATAACACACACACACACACACACACACACACACACACACACACACACACACACACACACACACACACACACACACACACACACACAAAGCAAAATAAATCTTCAGTTTTAGGGTCTGTGGAGCAAATGTCCTCGAGTGGTGGTCCGTGGCTCAAATGCTGAATAAATAGTGGGCCCTGGTATGAAAATGGTTGAAAACCACTGATCTAGGCTACTCTATAGATAAAAGAGCACGGCGCCTAGATTCAAACTCATGATACAAAAAACTTTTATGACCAACATTTCGATCGGCTCCTGCGTGCGTCCTTCACGGTAGGAACAATAGACACAGCAGAGAGGAGAGCAGTAGAAGGAGGGGAGGAAAAGCGAATTTAATCGTTTTATTCGAGTCGCATTTAGATGTGTAGCCTACGGGCAGCCGCGACTAAATTCGCCGGCAAATAATAGTTTTATTTCGGACCTTGTCACGACGTAATTCCAATTCATAAAGAGGTCTTTTAGGTTTCGGAAGGTTAGACATTTCTTTATCTCAAGTTCAACACGTTAGTAGCAGCTGCTGCGGTAACTAGAGCTGAGCTGGCAACCTGGATGCCGAAAAACTTCTGACTTCGTGATTGGGAGATAAGTGGAGGGTGGCGCTTCGGCCAAAACAAAAAATGACAACAACAACATCAGTTGAGGGCTGCAACTGCACTTTTTAAACGCGATTATCCTGACTTGCATACTGCTGTCAGTGACACAAGTATTGGAAATGAACATGATTTTTAAATGTCTGTTGACATATCAGGGCCATTTTATGATTAGTTTTATTAAAATTCTTACATACTGCACCTTTAAAATATTCATCATCTGAACTAGCTCAAATCTACAGATCTACAGATCTCTCAAGAGTTACAGATCTATATATTTCAGGGGACTGTCATGTGATCTACCTGCATGATCTACTGGTAGATCACCATCTACCTTTTGGGCAGCCTTGCTGTAGGCCAGGGGTGTCAAACTCATTTTGGGGTGGGGGCCGGAGCGCCGCGGTGCCAGTCGCGCCGCGGTGCCAGTCACGCCGCGGTGCCAGTCACGCCGCAGTGCCAGTCACGCCGCGGTGCCAGTCGCATTAATTATTATTAATAGCTATTAATGACTTTCATTATTGGTTTTATACTTGTAGCCTAGATTAAGACATTTTCTATGAGAGATACTTTATTTAGTGTGCCAATAAAATAGTTAAAGTAAAATTTCCAATAGTTTCTTAGCTGAAATTTGTCAATGGTGAAATTTGTCAATGGTCTGCATAAAACCCATGGTTTTATGCAGACCTGCTTTTTATTGAAGTGATGGATCATCGAACATTCAAAAATAATGAATGAATAGCAATAACTAATGCTTCTAAAATACAGTATATTTTTTAACTCCGCTTTGAATTATTATTACCCATATTATTATATTTAAATAGCCAAGCTGTGATCTGAATAATCCCTCAGTTATAGACCCTCATACTGGTGAAGTAACCTGACTCCGCCAGATGGGGCAGCAGAGAGAGGAGGAGGGAATACTCCTCTCTCTGCTGCCCCATCTGGCGGACTCAGGTTACTGCTACCGGACTAGTGCTCAGAGAAGAGAACTTGGAAGCATTTCTTTAAACGATCATAACTTTTGACAGGAACGTGCTAGAGACTTACTTTTTTTTTTGATAGACTCAGACACTTTTGCTCTACAAGCCTGGGGCCGGATTGAATCATTGCGCGGGCCGGATCCGGCCCGCGGGCCGTATGTTTGACACCGCTGCTGTAGGCTGTGCAGTAGTTTTCAACCTGCAGGCTAAATGGAAACCAGATGTAACTCTTTGAGAGCCGCGTCGCTTCGTGCCACGTGCGATGAAGCCGTCCCTCATCACATTTTCATTTCAATTCTTTAGTCCTGAGACTGACAAGATGTATATATCTATAAAGCTAAAGGTTCACTCAGAGAGCTTTCTGTTTTCAATGATGAAATGCTGTTGGTTTAGTGGTGACACGGCTGTAGTTAGTTAGTAGCAGCAGTAGTAGTGTTTCAAATCATTTTAAATAGAAGCACTTTAATGTGAAATGTCTTTGAAATTTGTGTTGTTTTTCCTGCCATCATGTTTGATGGGGCAGTTGGGGCATTTAAGGGGGCTTTGCCCCCCTATGCCCATGCCTAGATCTGATCAAATTCAGCACAGCACATGTATATACAGTATGTTGCTATAGCTGAAGCTGTAGCAATGGCTGAAGAGTCATTCTGGCACAGGGGTGCCCACACTTTTTTTTTTTTACTTGAGAGCTACTTTCAAAATGAGCGGCTCAACAAGATCTACACATCTACAAAAACAATCCATTTCAAGGCCCCCAAGAAAGTTGGGGGTAGTGGTGATGGTGTTACTTACTGTTATAGTGTTTAAGAATAATGCACTTATAATGAAAAATGGAGGGGGGGAATTGGAAGGTTTTCTTGTATATGCTACTACTGACGTTTGAAAACTGGGGTTTTTAGTTGTTAGTTTGTGATGTTGAGTTTAGTCTCTTGCACCCAAAGCTAATAACTTTCACGTTTTTGTCCACAATTGGGAAAGAGAACTGAAAAGAGAATTGGTCAAAATAACAATTATTCTCCATTTTCTAATTGTGTGGACTCTTGAAATTACGTAATTCAGATGTTTAAATATAATTTAACTCTTGAGAGCGGTAAAATGAAACCAAATACGGGTCCATTTGGTTTCATTTTAACGCTCTCAAGAGTTACAGATCTATACATTTTAGGAGACTGTCATGTGATCTACCTGCATGGCCTGTGTGATCTACTGGTAGATCACCATCTACCTTTTGGGCACCGCTGTTCTGGCACCAAAGGTAGAACAACATAGAGGTGACAGCAGGCGTCAGGGGGTTAGGATGTGTGACGTACCGATGAGTGGAGATCCAGACATGGAGGGCAGCATTTCATTGAGGATGAGCAGCAGGACAGACATGGCCAGCAGCACCGTCACCTGCAAGCAATTCAATCAATAATCAGCATTAATTACTTACTGTACTTACTGCACTGTAAGTTCTGTAATCGGTTGTTGGCCGGTCGGTCGAGTTGACACTCAGCAGAGGTGTAGTTCTTAATTAACTTAATTATTGCCATCAGCAAATACGGGTGACTTTAACATTAACACCTGAAGTATTTTAGGGGGCCCAAAGCACTAAAAGCTTGCATTAATAAGGTTTTATTTTTATTGATTATTATATATAAAAAAAGATTTGATCTAAAAGTGCACCAGATTGAAGCATTTTAAAGGGGAATTCCACCCATTTTCAACATTCTAAATATGTCATTAGTATACCTTAGACTAGAGGTGCTGGGTGGACATGATGAAAACGTTTCACCCCATTCTGTGTTTCCTAGAAATGGAGGTCTGAAGAAAACTACTCGCACGGTGAAACATCTTGATGACATCATCAAGATGTATTTTTTTCCCCATGTTAATGGATTTCTTTAGACTTCTTTTTTTCTGAGAGCGTACAAATGGAACCAAATGAACCCGTTAGGGTTCATTTGGTTGCATTTGTGCACTCTCAGAAAAAAATGTTGAAAATGGGTGAAATTCCCCTTTAACGCCTTAAAGGTTTTAGCTTTCAGGACACGAGGTTTTAGTTCAATCAAATGATTTTTAAGAAGAAAAAAAAAACGTGCTGTATCCTGACGTTTTTTTTCCTTCTTTCTAATTAGATATTGTTAATATTGATAACGGTAATATTGTGTGTGTTGTCATGATCTGTTGAGACCTGAGTTGTCTTTGTCCACGTAATGTAATCGTCTTTATATAGTTCATTTTCGCAAAGTCTATGAGGAAAATGAATGGGGAGAATCCATTTCTGGAACAAGGGCGAGGTTACAAGACGGGCGGGACTGCTCAGCTCTATATTGTCACTCGTGGTTTCAGTTTCCACCCGAAATAAAGCAGCGGGGTTGGGAAGGAGCGCTTGTTTTACCCTGCCGGCTACTACTAGTAGGGCGGGGCGAAGGAAGTGTTACTGAGGTTATGGTTAGGGTTAGTAACTGCATGAAGCACCGTCTAACCCAGGGGTGGGCAATTATTTTTCCCAAGGGGCCACATGAGATACATAAAATATTGTGGAGGGCCAAGACTAAAGGCTGAACTAATAATAATAATAATAATAATAATAATAATAATAATAATAATAATAATAATAATAATAAATTTATTCATATAGCACCTTTCTAGGCAAAAGCCACAAAGTGCTGCACAACAGAAAAAAAAGCATTACGTTCACAGGACGGAGAGAATAAAAATGATTGATATACTACTACACAGCAGGAGAGACATATTTAAATAAGAACAAACACAAAGGCATAAAATTAAGATAAAGGAAAGAAACAAGATCAGTAAAAGAGCAGGGCTACAGAACAAAATAAAAATTATGTTATAGGAATGCCATTTGGAACAAATGAGTTTTTAAAAGTGATTTAAAACGGGAAAGACACTCAGTGAGGCGAATCTGGTCGGGGAGTGCATTCCAAAGCTTAGGGGCTCTAATGGCAAAGGCACGTTCACCTTTGTAATAATAATTTAATTTCAAGATAAAACTAAGAGTAAGATCAAACTTTTAGATAAAGGGGCCCTCAATTTATTCACTATTTGAGCCACAGAGGACCAACATTTGATGGCATTTTTCGCCCCACAGACCCAAAACTAAAGATTTGTTTTGTTTTTGTTCAGGATACCAGGCTGGATTTGGGAAACAAAACAGGCAAACATGGATCAAAAATGACCATTCTTTTACATTATCTGATTGTGTAGATTTTAGGTAATTCAGATTATGAATATTTTAACTCTTGAGAGTGTAAACATGCGGGTCCATTTGGTTTCATTTTTACACTCTCAAAGAGTTACATCTGGTTAACCAACTCTCCATATTTAACTGGAACTCTCTCAAGGACCACTGGTGGTCCCCGGGCCGGTCAGAGTCAGCCAAAGGGCCGCATTTGGCCCACGGGCCGCATAATGCCCAGGTATGGTCTAACCCTAACCTAACCCTAAACATAACCTCAGTAAAACTATAGCCTATAGGCAAAGTTTGCGGAAAAACAATGGATTTTAAAACTTAATTTTAACATTTCCACAAACCACTATGAAATATAATTAAGATTAGTTATCTCAGACCTAGATAGACTCTCCTTCAACAAAATGGCGAATGCAAACATTCTCTGTATTGTACTCATACATAATGTTGTAAGATACAAAACATTGAAGTCTTATACCACAAACCTAAACCTAACATCAGTAAAACTATGCCTAAACCTAACCTAACCATAACCTCAGTAAAACTATGCTTCGCCCCCGCCCTACTAGTAGTAGCCGGCAGGGTAAAACAAACGCTCCTTCCCAACCCCTCTGCTTTATTTCGGGTGGCAACTGAAAAATGGCGGTAGTGATGGTTAACCCTTGGTGTACCTTGAAGCCCAGCTTCTCTCCGCGCTGCTCTGCGATCAGGAAGGAGCTCAGATCCAGAACCAGGAAGAACAGGATCGGAAGCAGGAAGTTGATGACACAGAGGATGGGAATCCTCTTCATGCTGATCTATAGGCGGAAGAGGTCGATTGTAACAGGAAGTAACAGGAGCAACAGGAAGTTGATGACACAGAGGATGGGAATCCTCTTCATGCTGATCTATAGGCGGAAGAGGTCGATTGTAACAGGAAGTAACAGGAGCAACAGGAAGTTGATGACACAGAGGATGGGAATCCTCTTCATGCTGATCTATAGGAGGACAAGGCTGATCGATTCAATGATTCAGTGGTTCTCAACCTTTTTTGATACCAGGGCCCGCTGTTTATTCAGAATTTGAGCCACGGAGGACCACCATTTAAGGACATTTTAGCCCCACACAGACCCCAAAACTAAATACTTCTTTTGCTTTTGTCCACTATTCCATCCAGGCTGGATTTGGGGGAACAAAACAGTCCAACGTACAGATCAAAATGACAATTAATCTTCTACATTACTGTAGGTGATCACCTGTGTAGGTGATGGTGATTGGCTCCATATACATACTGTGTAGGTGATGGTGATTGGTTCCATATACATACTGTGTGGTGATGGTGATTGGTTCATACATACTGTGTAGGTGATGGTGATTGGTTCATACATACTGTGTAGGTGATGGTGATTGGTTCATACATACTGTGTAGGTGATGGTGATTGGTTCCATATACATACTGTGTAGGTGATGGTGATTGGTTCATACATACTGTGTAGGTGATGGTGATTGGTTCCATATACATACTGTGTAGGTGATGGTGATTGGTTCATACATACTGTGTAGGTGATGGTGATTGGTTCATACATACTGTGTAGGTGATGGTGATTGGTTCATACATACTGTGTAGGTGATGGTGATTGGTTCATACATACTGTGTAGGTGATGGTGATTGGTTCATACATACTGTGTAGGTGATGGTGATTGGCTCCATATACATACTGTGTAGGTGATGGTGATTGGTTCATACATACTGCGTAGGTGATGGTGATTGGTTCCATATACATACTGTGTAGGTGATGGTGATTGGTTCATACATACTGTGTAGGTGATGGTGATTGGTTCCATATACATACTGTGTAGGTGATGGTGATTGGTTCATACATACTGTGTAGGTGATGGTGATTGGTTCCATATACATACTGTGTAGGTGATGGTGATTGGTTCCATATACATACTGTGTAGGTGATGGTGATTGGTTCATACATACTGTGTAGGTGATGGTGATTGGTTCATACATACTGTGTAGGTGATGGTGATTGGTTCATACATACTGTGTAGGTGATGGTGATTGGTTCATACATACTGTGTAGGTGATGGTGATGGTGATTGGTTCATACATACTGTGTAGGTGATGGTGATTGGTTCATACATACTGTGTAGGTGATGGTGATTGGTTCATACATACTGTGTAGGTGATGGTGATTGGTTCATACATACTGTGTAGGTGATGCGGCTCCACACTCCCGGTATGGAGGTGTTCAGGGTGTAGTTGTCGGTGTTGACCAGTAGGTGGAGGAACTCCCACTCTCCATGAGCCTGCATGACCAGCCTGGTGGTCTCTGTGAGGCGCAGGGAGTCTGACATGGGAGACAGAACCATCTCATGGTCTGAGGAGGAGAAGGAGAACATGACCAGAGAGTCAGACATGGGAGACAGAACCATCTCATGGTCTGAGGAGGAGAAGAAAAACATCATGACCAGCCTGGTGGTCTCTGTGAGACGAAGGGAGTCAGACATGGGCGACAGAACCATCTCATGGTCTGAGGAGGAGAAGGAGAACATGTTCATGACCAGAGAGTCAGACATGGGAGACAGAACCATCTCATGGTCTGAGGAGGAGAAGGAGAACATGACCAGAGAGTTAGACATGGGAGACAGAACCATCTCATGGTCTGAGGAGGAGAAGGAGAACATGACCAGAGAGTCAGACATGGGAGACAGAACCATCTCATGGTCTGAGGAGGAGAAGGAGAACATGACCAGAGAGTTAGACATGGGAGACAGAACCATCTCATGGTCTGAGGAGGAGAAGGAAACATCATGACCAGCCTGGTGGTCTCTGTGAGGCGCAGGGAGTCTGACATGGGAGACAGAACCATCTCATGGTCTGAGGAGGAGAAGAAAACATCATGACCAGCCTGGTGGTCTCTGTGAGGCGCAGGGAGTCTGACATGGGAGACAGAACCATCTCATGGTCTGAGGAAGAGAAGAAAACATCATGACCAGCCTGGTGGTCTCTGTGAGGCGCAGGGAGTCTGACATGGGCGACAGAACCATCTCATGGTCTGAGGAGGAGAAGGAAAACATGTTCACAGGGCTTGACACTAACACTTGCACGCTTGCCTGGGGCAAGTAAAAAAAATGGTGGGGCAAGTGAAGACTGCCACCTGGTTGCCCGATCGGGCAAGTGTGCAACTTAGTGCGCAATAACACAACACAAGATAAATTTGTCTTGAAGGTGGTCATTGCGACCTGGGCTAATTAAGATGACGAATTTTACATCTGGTTAACCAACTTAGCTGGGGACCACCTGGAACCCTCTCAGGGACCACGTGTTGAAAACCCCTGGTTTAAAGCACCCAAGTAGGAAGTAAACTTAAATGCAAAATTTACAATATATTTTTGGGGGGCAAGTGACCATGACCTGAGGGCAAGTAGAACCTGACTTGCACTTGTGCCTCGGAGACCTTAGTGTCAACCCCTGGTTCATGTTCATGACCAGAGAGTCAGACATGGGCGACAGCCAGGGTCGGACTGGCTATATGGTGTACCAGGAGGGGTTATTTTTGCCCCACGGACCCCGAAACCCAAAGATTTCTTCTGTTTTTATCTACAACTTCAGGGGGATTTCAGAAACATAACAAGCAAACCTAGATAGTTGTGTGGATCTGGGAGAATTCAGATGAATGTTTTAACTCTTGAGAGCGTAAAAATGAAACCAAATGGACCCGCAAGGGTCCATTTGGTTTGATTTTTACGCTCTCAAAGAGTTACGTCTGGTTACCAACTGTCCATCATTTACCTGGGCACCACTTGGAACCCTCTCAAGGACCACTGGTTGAAAACCGCTGCTTATATTATTTATGTTGTGGTGAAAAAAGTGGCGGTGTTAGGGATTGTTTGTTTGTGTTTGAGTTGACAGAGTTTGTGCTACCCGCACGCTGATTGTGGTGGTGGGGTGGGGGCCGGTCTGGGCCAAATGCACGCAAAAAAATGACCGGGGCGAATTTTGACCGTTATCTCACCTCACAGACCTGACGGTCTGTGGGGTGGTTGAGCGTCTGGGATTTAGGATTAGGTTTACGGTTGGAGGGGGCTAGGGTTTTTTGCGTCTCGGATGTTTAAATATAATTTAATAATTGGGAATAATGTTGAATGATTTTAACTCCTTGACTGTTTTACCACGACTTTTTGGGTGATTGATTATTCTGTTGTCTGTTTATCACCCAAAAAGTCGTTTTGGGTTTTGTTTTATTAACAAGCTCATTAACTCACTGCACACCACCTGATGAAGTCCTTTAAGTGGTGATTGCACTACAAAACCCCCAAAACACCTCACACACTTTACAACTATCATTAATAAATGATAAATTGTATAACTTTAAATGCATTTATCTCTGAATGAGCCCTGGAAACAGTGAAATGTGAAAATACGGGCTGCTTTGTCAAATGTATTTAAAAAAAAAAACTGAAACATATCAACTGATTTTATTTCTTCCCTTAAAGTAGACACCTTAAGCTGTCTTTGGAGCTCATTCATTTGCACAACTTCACAACAGAGGATTTTCTATAAATTATTTAGTTGCTATTGAACCTAATGGGAGCGAGCCTAGCTTTTCTGCTAATCTGTCAAAGAGTTAATACGGTAATCATAATGTGTAATAATTGTAATATCCTCACAGTGGTGCACGGCGGAGGTGAAGGTCAGGTTGCAGCTCTGCGTGTCGAAGGGGAACTGGTAGACGTCCAGCCTGCAGGTACAGGTGACTCTGACAGCCTCCTCCGTGAACACTGCCCCCTGGTGGTCCACGTACAGGTACGGGGTCTGACACGACGACTCCAACTCCGTCCTACAAGGGACCATTCACAACACAACAGTGAACACTGCCCCCTGGTGGTCCACGTACAGGTACGGGGTCTGACACGACGACTCCAACTCCGTCCTAAAAGGGACCATTCATAACACAACAGTGAACACTGCCCCCTGGTGGTCCACGTACAGGTACGGGGTCTGACACGACGACTCCAACTCCGTCCTACAAGGGACCATTCACAACACAACAGTGAACACTGCCCCCTGGTGGTCCACGTACAGGTACGGGGTCTGACACGAAGACTCCAACTCCGTCCTGCAAGGGAGCATTCACAACACAACAGTGAACACTGCCCCCTGGTGGTCTACATACAGGTACGGGGTCTGACACGACGACTCCAACTCCGTCCTGCAAGGGAGCATTCACAACACAACAGTGAACACTGCCCCCTGGTGGTCCACGTACAGGTACGGGGTCTGACACGAAGACTCCAACTCCGTCCTGCAAGGGAGCATTCACAACACAACAGTGAACACTGCCCCCTGGTGGTCTACATACAGGTACGGGGTCTGACACGACGACTCCAACTCCGTCCTGCAAGGGAGCATTCATAACACAACAGTGAACACTGCCCCCTGGTGGTCTACATACAGGTACGGGGTCTGACACGACGACTCCAACTCCGTCCTACAAGGGAGCATTCACAACACAACAGTGAACACTGCCCCCTGGTGGTCCACGTACAGGTACGGGGTCTGACACGAAGACTCCAACTCCGTCCTGCAAGGGACCATTCACAACACAACAGTGAACACTGCCCCCTGGTGGTCCACGTACAGGTACGGGGTCTGACACGACGACTCCAACTCCGTCCTAAAAGGGAGCATTCACAACACAACAGGCCCGGATGGAAAGGCCCTGATGCACTAGCAACATTTTGATCGATATCAACTAACAATGTCAACATCAATGGGCAACATGATGAGACACATGGCAACAGGCAACAGTTTTCTGAGAGTGTACAAATGTGAACCAAATGGACCCCAGCGGGTCCATTTGGTTCCATTTGTACACTCTCAGAAAACACAACTTGATAATGTCATCAACTATCTTAATGGTAAAAAAAAAAAAAAAAAAAAAAAAAGTTATAACACTGTGATTGGAGGATTCTGAAATGTTGACCAGTAGAGGGCGCTAATGATCTGACTTTTCTGAACAACCAGGAGTTGATCATTTTCTATAGAAAAGTGAAAAGTCAACATTGATAGTTGACGTTGCTTGTTGATGTTGATCAAAACATTGCTAGGCGTATCAGGGCCCTAACATTTCCCGACAAGGAGGACAGGCGAAAATGGCCTGAGGGCAGCTTCATCATGAAGCCGCGCACTCATGCCATTTTCATTCAAAGGGATGGTTTCGATTTTTTGACTGACTTTTTTTGTATTGTAGATCCATTTCTAAAATATCACATACTTTGATAATTTTTGACTCCTCTATCACAGGGAACTATGTATTTTGTGTCCATATCACTGCGTCCAAAAAGTAGTTCCATGTGATGGAGGGGTAAAAAATGAACGAAGGATGCCCTAATATGCCCTAATACAAATTTTGTTAGTTTTGTGGATTATTTACTGTACTTTTACTGCATGACCCCTAGTGACCTCCACAGAATGACCAGAACTTCTTAAAGATAGAGTGCCATGAATTTTTTCTACCCTAAAACATGATCATCAGGTATTAATGTTATATGAAAAGTAAGATTTTTTTCCCAAAAAGTGTACAGTGTTTGTTAAGCTGTCATTTTTATGATTCCACCCTACCAGTTCATTAAGTATGCCTGGTTTGCGGTGATGGGTGGAGATCCACCTGAACTGAAGCCACACCCACAGCTTTAGTTGCATGATAAAGGGGGAGGAGTTAGGGGAGGGGCTGAGCACATGATGTCACTATATTGAAGTGTTTTTCATTGGCACGTTTGTAAAGGTACAGCCCCCAGGAAGAAACCCTAATTACAAAGGGAAGACATCATTGCACATAAAAAACACACAAAGGGGTCTATTTACATGCTGTCACCTCTTAAACATGTACAAAATTGGAAAAATTACAAAAATCACGGCACCTCTTTAATATCGACCAAACCCAGAGCAGAACTCCCACCATGGGACTCTGGCAGTCGAATTAAAGGATTGCTTCGCCGGTATAAACTGGGCCGCTCCCCGGCTTTAGTATCCTATCTGTTCATGTAAAAAAATATAAACATTTTCATGTTTCGTCATTTTGTCCGAGAAAGTCGTATTTATCTCCGTTTATAATCGCGAAGCACGGCGACCTCATTTCCTACAATACCCACAGTGCACCGCGGCATCCGCTCAGCAGAGTGTGCGCGCGCAGCCGTTGAGCGCTCTTTTCTGACGAGCCAACTGGTGGAAGCAGTATTAGCCGAAGCAGTGTAGTTGTGATCGAAAGATAAACTTTATATTTAGTTGGTAGTTAGTGGGAGTTTTAGTACTAGTAGTAGTTGTAGTAGTAGTGGTGTTGATAGTAGTAGCAGTGAAGTAGTAGTTGGTGGTGGGGGTGGAGGAGGAGGAGAAGGAGGAGAAGGAGGAGAAGGAGGATTAGTTAGCGTCGTGTGAGATAGTGGTAGTAGTAGAGGAGAGGAGGTAGTGGTGTTGATAGTAGTAGCAGTGAAGTAGGTTGGTGGTGGAGTAGTAGAGGAAGAGGAGGAGACGGAGTAATAGTAGTAGTAGTAGTAGTAGTGGTAGTAGTAGTAACTGCACCACCAGTGTTTTCGTGTGTTCTGTGTTGGTGGAGTCGGCACGTCAACATGCCTACTACGTGTATTGTGCCTGGGTGTAACAAGGCCAGGAAGAAGAAGGACCGAGTCTCTTATCACAGGTTTCCTGGGTCGGACGATCGGCGCGAGCTGTGTAAACAGTGGCTGAGAGCTGTCGGAAACCCCTGTTATGACGAGACAACGGATCCGGTTGAGCTCCTGAATCTCCGTGTGTGTAGTCTACATTTCAAAGAAGACGACTATCACCGGAGTCTGATGGCAGAGTTGATAGATGGGAAGACATCAAGGCCATGTCTGAAGGACGACGCGGTGCCTTCAGTATTCCCCCACCCATCAGCATCCCTGCTCCTCGTCAAAAGAAGCACAGCAGAGGTATGATTGTCAGACATAACATATGTACTAAAATGTACAGGCAAAGTCAGTTTGATCTAGTCAGTTGACTCATGCAACACTGGTTGTTCGGTGGTTTTAAAACTGTCATGTAGTCCAATGGTTTTCAATAGTGGTCTGGGGACCACCAGAGGTGGAGGAGAGTTCCAGATGGTCCCCAGCTAAATGATGGACAGTTGAGGTTCAAGGTTTTTTATTTGTCACTGACTCCAGTGTATGTCAGGACATATACAGGGATGAAATAACGTTTCTATTTTCCACAATGCAATAAGACAATAGTCAAGACAATAGACAGTGCAATAAGACAATAGTCAAGACTAAATGTAGACGAGACAAACAATAGTGCAGCAGACCAGTAAAGTGCTAACTGTACACCTAACTTGAGGTGAAGGTGCTAAGCTAACCAGTTGTCATAGTGGCAGTAGTGTGAAAGCTAACAGACAGCTAGACAGGACATAGTGTGTGTGTGTGTGTGTATATATACTACACTACACTAGAAACTACAACTCTACATCTATATACTAAAACTATGTTGATAACCAGATGATATAGGGATATAGAGAGCAAAAAATGACTCCGAATTAGCGATTCAAGAGACAACAATATATTTTGTATGAGACATCGCAGGAATCCGGCGGGACGGATTCATAATCCCGTCATTGGGACGTGACATGAATGAAAGCCAACAGGAGTGTGCAGGAGGCAAGCCTGCCTTCCCAGCACCAGTTCAATGTTCCCCTCACGCCCCCGCCTCTAGTCCCCTTCCCTCTGAGCGCACGGTCTCAGCCCCCGTGAGCATGAGTGAGAGAGAGAAGCAGCACCATTGTTGATCTCGATAGCAAAAAAAAAACTGCAAATTGACCATTGGTTTCATTTCATGCAATAATTATTCGATTTACTGGCTCAAACAGTAATCCCCAGTGATTACTGGGAATTATACACTAGTGTTATAAGTATTATTCATTTGCAATAAGTTACACCAATAGAAAGTGTAGTATAAATGTTTGGTTGATTCATGTTTGCCTTTCCTGTTATTTCTAAATACAACATAGTATTGTGCAAAAAACAAAAAAACATTTTGAGTCATCAAATGTTGGTCCGTGGCTCAAATGCTGATTAAATAGTGGGCCTTAGTGTAAAAATGATTGAAAAACACTTATGTGGGCTAATGTACTGGTAACCCCTAACCCGCACGAGAAACATTTGTGAAATGGCAGTCAATATAGTGGAATATATACTGTATATATGTATCTATGAATTGATTCTCCTGTCTTTAATTTGCTCGTAAAATGATGGCGGTTAAACTATCGTTTTGCCAGGTCCTCCAGAGATCTGTGGAGAGGCCCAGTGCTTCTTATGGTGACTCAAGACCTAGTACTTCATCTGCTGACCCCTCCTTTTGGCCCCTGGCCAAAAGGAGTAGGATGGAGGTATGGTTAAAAAGCCTGATAAGCAGCTGTGTGTGCGTGTGTATGTGTGTGTGTGTGTGGGGGGGGGGGGGGGGGGGGGGGGGGGTAAGAGTAAAATATACTGTAATATACAAGCATAGCCACTTGACTCAGAACTGATTGTGTTGTCAACCTGTTTTTGTAGAGTTGCCCACCTACGGAGCCTTCACATGAAGAGGTCCCCTTTACAGAGGTAGGGAAGTCACTGTATACTATAGTGTCTATTTTTAGACCCACTACCTGAGGATGTGTAGAATTAAAAATAACCAAATAACCGACACTGGCGAATGGCGGTTGCAACGTACGAGCACATATGATGATTCTTATTGTTATATCTGTAAATTAATTTGACCTACTGAGAGTCTCTGCCTCGGATGTGGTTAGAGTGAGACGTTACATTAGACATTATCAGCTGCCATTTTTGGTGTGGTTATTGCACCAGCTTATTGTTGTTGGTTTTCTTTTATTAGACTGTTATAGGCAGCAGCAGCAGCAGCAGCAGCAGTGTTGAGGTACTTGACCCCAACGACCCGGAATACATCCGTGAAGATGACTCGGGGACCACAACCACCACGGCCACCCCAGCTTCATCTCAGGGAGAGGTGAAGGAGCAAAGGTGGGAACAGCCGAAGGTGATTGTCTACGAGGAGAACATCAAAGAACTGTTCAGGATGTGTCAGCAGTGTGGACAGCCTATGAATGAAACACACGTGAGCTATGTCGGGGCTCAGATGAAGGTTCGGTGGGACTGCCTCGGAGGACACTGTGGTACGTGGACCTCATCCCCTGAAATCAGAGGCATGCCAGAGGTGAACCTGCTTAGTGCTGCATCTGTGCTGTTCACGGGGACCACCGTTACAGAGATGGTGGATTGGGCTGCACTAATGAACGTGCACATGATCCGACCCACCACCTTCTATGACATCCAGAAGTCGTACCTTGGTCCTGCGATTGAGGAGCAGTACACAGAGCAAAGGAACACAATCCTGGCCAGACTGTGCTGTGAAGAGGAGGATCGTAAAGATGGAACGGACCATCGATACCAGTGCATCTCTCTGGAGATGGAAGGTGAGTATAAAGATTCTAAAAGAAATTCAGAAATAGTAGTACTTGTATGTACAAGAACAACTCTAATAGTTTTAGATTAATTGCATTGAATGAATGTTTGTTTGTTTGTTTTTTACTTCATCACCCCAGATGTGACTCACCCGGGTTTTCGGCCAAGTACTGCCATTACAGCCTGATGCTGGACAACACCGGCGAAATAGTACAGACAGATCTCGTTCAGGTAATTTAGGTTGTGCTATTGCATAATGTTGTAATCAACAATAATACATACTGTATGTTTCCCCACCCTTCACCCCTCTAACTTCTTGTGCTTCTTTCAGGTAACAGAAGCCTCCAGTTCTGTTGCCATGGAGGCTCTGGGATGTGAACGGGCCCTCAACACGCTGCTGGATGAGGGAGTGGAGGTGAAGGTGGTCGCTACTGACCGGTCGCCATCGGTGAGGAAGATGATGAAAGAACAGTACCCGGAGATCAACCATCAGTTTGACATCTGGCACACTGTCAAAGGCAAGTTAAATCACTATTTCAGGTTTCAACAAGAAGCTGATGGCCAAATCCAGGAAAAAGGGGCAGGGAGAACTGGCTGACTGGTCAAGGCAAGGACAGATGTTCATAAAACACCCATAGCTACACTCAGATAGAGGCAGGCGTCTGCGTTATAGGGCATTATATTGTATAGTTTTGAAGTGCTCACTGTCAAGTATCTTACCTGTGCATTGTTTCACCGTTTTAGGTCTCTGACCAACCACCTCTGGTTCTGCTCTTCTTCTTGTAAAGGCGACACACAGGTATGTGATCATCATTTTGCTGCCTTCAGGAGTAGACATGTAACTAAATGTTTTTTTTTAAGGTGTTGATGCATATCTGCATAAATTGACGCTATTGAACACCCTTTACGTATCCGTTTTGAAAATATTGAACCAGTGGAAAGTGTCAAATTATGACTTGGAAAATTGTGCTGTTTACTGAGTGGGGGGTCCGTTTTGGCTAGAGGAAGAAAATTGCATAATAATGTGCGCAGGAGCTGAAACGTCGCTGGCTGGGTATCCTGCACCACGTGCAAGATGTGCACAGCTGGACGGAGGGACAGCAGAGCCACAGGTGCTTTCATCGCCCGCTGGATCAAGAGTCGCGGAGGAAGAAGAAGTGGCTTGCTCCGGATTCCTCGGTAAATTTCTTAGATACAACTCAGTCTTTGTATTTTACTTTGTTAGGGCTATAAAGATTACTACACTCAATCTAAATGAATTTCTATCAATGTGATCTCATTTTAACAGACATGTGATGACGCAAATGCATTTTGAGCTTGTTTTTGAAATAAGTTTAAACAGAATATAGTTTTAGAGTCCATGTCTGAATTAGTAGGGAGATAATTTGTCCATTGCAGGTCAAGAATCGTGCCACCCTACTGCAGAATAAAGGTGTCTGATTTGTAATTGCAGGTGTACAAGGATCTGGAGAAGTTGGTCCGGGACAAGCGCCTCCTGAAGGACCTTGACCAGTTGGGCCTTTTCAAACATACCGGTAAAATGATAGTGTCACAACACGTCATACTGTTCAAAAATTAAATGCATGTGAACAATATTATATTGATTCTTAAATATGTTGTGTACATATTATGTTCTTTCAGGTGCATTAGAAGTCTTCCACAGTGCAATGCTGAAGTACATGCCGAAGAGACTGCACTTCTCATACACCGGGATGACAGAAAGAGGCAAGCTGGCAGTGCTCGAGCACAACGAGAACATCATCAAGAGAAGACAAGCCACCCTTGCCTCAGGTTATTGTAATACATTTTCCAGAATGTTTTGTTTGTATTAGACTAGTGACAGACCAAACATAATTTCTACATTTACACGGTTTTGGTGTTGCTGGATATTTACTAGAAGAACACCTTACAGGCCCTGGTGCTAATATTATGAATCCTAAAAAGGGGGGGTTCTACCACTTAAAACGATGAGAGAGGCCTGTCATTTTCAACACATGCATACTTCTACTATGAGAGACAAAATGTGGGAGAACTTGCACAATTGGCTGAGTATGACAAAGCTAGGAATTTACAATTCTGTGATTTGCTCAATTTTAGGTGACCCCTGCAACAAACAGGCGTTCTGCAAGAGGTCAAAGACGTGGGTGGTGAAGAAGGTGTACGAGCCGCACACACATGTGTTCCGTCGGCGTCTGGTAGAACGCACCATGAGGCTGAGGGCTGATGAAAAGGTCCAATACCAGGTGCTGACGTCATCCCTGAAGCGGAAAGTCTTACCTCCCAACATCGCACAGACGCCGAAGCCCCCAAAGGAGGAGGCAGTTCTTGCCCACACGTCGCGCTTTCAGCGTTGAGACGGGTTTTGCGGGTCCATCTGGTTTCATGTTTACCCTCTCAAGAGTTAGAATATTCCTGATGTGAATCAGCCTAAGTATACACAACTAGAGAATGTAGAAGATTAATATACAATCGCTATTAAAAATATAGAAAAACGTTCCCGGGCACAAAAACGTGCCCCCCCAGCTGAACGGTTGGGTTTGGGCGGTCAAGATTCTGGGCCCGCCCAGCTGAGAGAGTTAATGGTCATTTTGATCTGTATGTTTGACTGTGTTTCTCCAAATCCAGCCTGGAAAATAAATCTTTAGTTTTGGGGGTCTGTGGGGCTAAAATGTCATCAAATGGTGGTCCTCTGTGGTTCAAATACTGAATAAATAGTGGGCCCTGGTGTCAAAGTGGTTGGTCTTAGTCTTACTTTTATCTTGAAATTAAATTAATACTGTGCCCTCCAATTGGCCCCTTGGGAAAAATAATTGCCCACCCCTGATCTAGACTTAAAGTATGATTGCTCTAGTTTTAACCCTCAGTCCAGTCATGAATCCAGTTTTAGGTTATTTATTGTAAAGGTGGTTGAGCAGATAAATGAACGGAACATAGAATGTAAAATTTTTTACACTCTCAAGAATTAAAATGTTCATCTGAATTAGCACCGCTTAATTAAAAAGTTTACACTGTTTTGTTGGCAAAATACAGCCTGGAATTGTGGACAAAACCAAAAGAATTCTTTAGTTTTAGGTCTTTGGGACTAAAATGTCAAATGGTCGTCCGTGGCTCAAATGCTGAATAAATGGTGGTCCCTGGTGTCAAAAAGGTTGAAAACCCCTGGTTTAGCTCCAAACCCTGTGTCCACAGTTTAGTGCTGTGGTGCTCTAGCCTGCCACCAAGTGTCCAAAAAAATGTACTGAAAATGACTAACCCTCTGAGTCTAAATAATCTAAATAAGGCCTCTTCTAATGGCTCCTAAATAATTATTAGCTCAACAGCATGGAATCATGCTGTTTTGCGTCTATACGGAAACTGCTACCGCTGAGAGTGTGAATAAGGATACACTAAGAGAAAATTGTATATGATTATCAACCTTGTCTCTAGAACATATTTCTATTTAAAATAATTTGTACCAAGTGCAATTCACTTACCCATGGACATATTTTTGCTTGTTTCTAGTACTTTTACATGTATTTTTGAAGTGTGACATTTTAGGTCTCTGACACTGGTTATTTTGAATAAAATTGATTGATATATCATCATGTGGTCTTTGTATTGTGATCATGAGATGGCAAAGCCATATCCAACACTACATGCTGCACCTGTGATGTTTTTTTTTACTGACAACGTTTTTTTTTTTTTTTTTTTTTATAAAGAGTACACAGAATGTCAATATACTATGAAGCAACATATTCTATTTGTTCCACTGTATCTACAGTAATAGAATACTGTGTGTAGCCATTTGTTCTGCAATGCTGGCTGTGGTATGTGTGCACAAAATATAACCAGGGCCCTGTTTTTTTAGTATAAAATGAGCAAACAAACCTTTACATCAAATATTTTTTAATTGTTGTAAAATGTAAACGACATTTCAAAGTGCATGCTGTAGTTGGTCCTGAGGCAGTCTTGCAGGCGGTGTACCGGAGCAGGAGACATGCTGTGGCAAAGAGATGAGACGACAGAAAATCAATTTGCTGTTACTGTAAAAATGTGATATTCATCCTCATGCCCCTAGTTGTAGTCTATATGACTTCACAGATTTGTACTTTTTGGGTTAGGGTACTTTAGCACTTTTATCTGACTACACCACTGTGGTTGACCACTTGCATTTGTAAATGAGTGTTCAAATGACTCACCATCACAGTCCATCGAAGAGTTCCTCAGCTTCAGCTTTAACAAATCCTTTATAGTTGCCATCTGGACTTGGGTATTTCTGCCTCACCTGGTGAATGGACATGGCAAGAGTGGGGAACTTGATGTTAAATCATTTTAACAGCATGTAAAAATCATCGCAAAATAGTGTGAATCAATGTAAGAGATTGTACCTTGTTGACTACACAGGCTGGCAAAGGCCTTCTGCAGTGTCTGCCGAGTCGTTCACCTGGAGGCACCATTCGAGGGTTATTCTGTACCCAGCCAAACGATACTGCCTACAGTGGGAAGAAGAAAAGAAAACTTAGAAAGCTGAATGCGTTTTCAAAATATGTACAGTCATACGCTACAGTCAGCATGCAATGCTGGTTTGTGCCACAGGGTGGCACAAACCAACATTGCATGCTGCATTGTTATAGCTGTATGGTTTCCAAACGGTTTATTGTCCGTTACCCCAAATTGTCATGATCCCACAGACCCCCTTTTGAAAAGAGGTGCCATGGACCCCCGAAGGGAGAAGATTTTATGGCCTGAGTGTCATTTAATTTGATGTCCTTGAAATGACATGTGTTGAACTTGAAATTCATACACGTAACTTCAAGGATATTGGGCATTAATTCGTCTATGGACCCCCATGATGGGGGTCCACTGAAATCCCAATTCATATTGTAATCCATGTTAATTTAGTTTTAGTGTACAAATATTACTGGGTCCGCATTTGATTCCATTTACAGACCAATAAGGGTCAATTTGGTTCCAAACTCATTTACCTGGGGACCACTAGCTAGCTGGAACTCCAAGATGTTTCCAAAGTGGGGCTAGTTTGGGAACTGTTATGGGTAGTTATGAACGGGTGTGCGTGAGAGACGAGTACACGTTTATGCCAACACGTTTCCCCTTGCAAATGATAACCATCGTAGGCCTACTGATGGACTGACTCAATGTTGTGATGGTGGTGTGATGTGATTGTGCGAGTGTGCGATGGTGAGATTGTGCGATGGTGTAATAGTAAATCTGTCATACAGAAATACGTTGTATCATTGCAAATGATAAACCATCGTAGGCCTACTGATAGACTGACTCAATGTTGTGATGGTGGTGTGATGTGATTGTGCGATGGTGAGATTGTGCGATGGTGTAATAGTAAATCTGTCATACAGAAATACGTTGTATCATTGCAAATGATAAACCATCGTAGGCCTACTGATAGACTGACTCGATGTTGTGATGGTGGTGTGATGTGATTGTGCGATGATGTAATAGTAAATCTGTCATACAGAAATACGTTGTATCATTGCAAATGATAAACCATCGTAGGCCTACTGATAGACTGACTCGATGTTGTGATGGTGGTGTGATGTGATTGTGCGATGATGTAATAGTAAATCTGTCATACAGAAATACGTTGTAATACGTTGTTAGGATTCGAGAAATGTCATTCACTAGTAACACTACTGAACTCTCCCTCTCACTTTCACTTACTTCTCAGTGAGTGTCCTCTCGGTCCAGCCGGCTTCGGTTGCCTCTTCCAGTTGATTTTGGGGATCCTGAAGTACGTTCCAAGTACACCCCTATCGAGGTGGGCATGAAAGCTAGGATGCTCAGTCATACAAACTGCCGTTGCTCCGTCGTATGTGCCAACTGAAAGATCCTCGAAAATGAACTGAGCACGATCCCACTCCCGGCAGCACAGTGACTCATCCTCTGTGGGCATGGCAGGGCACTGTCCACACTGACAATGGTCATTGCTGTTAGCTCTACTGGGTCTGTCCGAAGCAGCAGCAGCTTCTGCAGCCTGGGAGGCCTCCGCCGCCCGCTGTTGTTCTTCTCGCTGCTGTAGTTCCTCCTCGCTGTACTCCGGCTCATATAAATAAGGCTGTACACTGGATTCCGACAGCAGGGAAAAAAACTCGTCGTCATCCAAAAAGTCCCCAGGAGCAGCCATAGTCAACAACAACTGACGTTGTACTACTACGAGCACGACCACCACCAACACCACTACTACTACTACTACTACTATTACTCCGTCTCCTCCTCTTCCTCTACTACTCCACCACCAACCTACTTCACTGCTACTACTATCAACACCACTACCTCCTCTCCTCTACTACTACCACTATCTCACACGACGCTAACTAATCCTCCTTCTCCTCCTTCTCCTCCTTCTCCTCCTCCTCCACCCCCACCACCAACTACTACTTCACTGCTACTACTATCAACACCACTACTACTACAACTACTACTAGTACTAAAACTCCCACTAACTACCAACTAAATATAAAGTTTATCTTTCGATCACAACTACACTGCTTCGGCTAATACTGCTTCCACCAGTTGGCTCGTCAGAAAAGAGCGCTCAACGGCTGCGCGCGCACACTCTGCTGAGCGGATGCCCCGGTGCACTGTGGGTATTGTAGAATTTCGTCAAAAATGACGAAAAATGAAATTATTTATATTTTTTACAGGAACAGATAGGATACTAAAGCCGGGGACTGCATCCAACACTGTAAACACAACACTGCAACAACTTTTCCCTCAGACCGGTACTCAGACTGTTACTCCGACCGGTATGGTAACCCTACCGGTCCACACACACGCTGTAGTTTCAGTCAGTGGGACGTTCCGACCCAGTGACGTCATTGGGTCAGAATCTGACAACTCGGGAAGCGCGGCGCTGGAGCTACCGAACCCCAATGTTGTTAATCAGGGGGTCATTAGTATGTATGCTAATGACCAACACCACACAAAGAGTGTTGAAAAGTGGCGAAGTTGCCCTTTAATACTTTTGACACCTACAGGTATATTAATGGACAGCATTTCATACAACGTAAGTTCCAAAAATCTGAACTATCCCTTTAAATTTGTTACAAGATTATATCTTGTACAGGACTTCTATTAGTCAAGTAAAGCATCCATAATAACTTCAGTTGTTGTTGAAGTTGCAACAGACAGCCCCTTTATGCAAAAAGGTTGAAAACCACTGTCATGCGTTACTTATTACCCAGTTTTGCAGAGTAATCTCGTTACTTTACTTTTTGGAGCAAAAGTAATAATATTACAGTAATATGTAATCTAAAATTAGTTACTGCCCAACACTGGTGCTGAACTATCGTTATTGTGATAATATCCTATACTTCCTCCCGCAATATATATCGTATATTCCTCAGCAAATATCGTGATATTTGCTAAGGAATAATTCCGGGAGGAAAAAACGGGTCGCAGAACTAAAATGTTAAATGACTTCTATAGCTGCTTCATTCCCAAAAAAACAAACACAAGATAAAAACAAAAAGCCTGGTATGAGAATCAGTTGAGACAAATAAAAGCTAAGATTAATAACTGAGGATATACATTAATAAGTTCTGATTTTTACCTTTTAGTTTTTTATTCACTCATTTATTGTTTTTAGTTTGTGTTTTTCAGCTGTAGTTACAGTATCATGATATATTGTTGATGAATTTCATGCAATATATTGATATATCACAAATATCGCAATACATCAAATATCATGGTATATTCATTATCGAAGGCCAAATATCGCCACCTATATCGTATCGTGAGCGACCAATATCGTCCCAGCCCTACTGATTAGTGCTTAATCTTACTCACGTGTCATAGATGAACAGATCATGGTTATGTTCAGGGGCGGATGTAACATTTCCCAATTGAGGGGGGGGGGGGGGTCAGAAGAAAATGATATGGGGGCAGCTACATCGCTCGTGTCGCTTCGCGCCACGGGTGATGAAGCTGCCCCCATACCATTTTCAGTAGTGTTTCAAATACTTTTAAATATAAGCACTGAGATATCTTGGGTTGCTTTGCATGCCATCATGTTTGGTGGGGCAGACTGGGCATTTAGAGGGGCATTGCCCCCCCCATGCCTATGCCTAGATCCGCCCCTGGTTATGTTACTCACGTCTCATAGATGAACAGATCTGGTCTCCACAGCAGATCTTTAGGGAGGGTCAGTCTGTCGATGCCACAGAACTCTGATGGATCCCACTGGATCAACTCATTGGTCCACGACTGAAGGAGAGAGATTCATTCATTCATTCATTCATTCATTCATTCATTCATTCATTCATCCATCCATCCATCCATCCATCCATCCATCCATCCATCCATCCATCCATCCATCCATCCATCCATCCATCCATCCATCCATCCATCCATCCATCCATCCATCCATCCATCCATCCATTCAGGGGCGTTTTGCCACATGATAAGAAATGAATGCAACTAATTGTTTTACTTCCTCAAACAACTCTCATTTACTTTCTCAATTAAAGGTAGGGGAAGTGATTTCACTTTTGTCAGATATCACCCAAAAAATATTTTTTTCTGTTAAAATGCTCTATTATAAGGTGTGGAAACCATATGTGTCCCAGCTCCACCCAGGTTGAGTCTTTGAGGAAATTCTCATTTTTGTTTTATCATGTCATGTGAAAGCAGAGAGTCATAGCTACAATTTGACATATTGGTTGTGCAATTTGACCCACCAGTTTTTGAGATATGGTTTATAGAGTAATGTCTTGCAGAGAAACAGGAATTTGAGAATTTGCTTTTAAAGATGTAGTTCTTGGTCTGGGCATTGAGGGGGGCGCTGTTTCTCTTCTTTGCTGAACAGTTGAACAGTTTGGGCATGGGAACACCTCCTCAATACTGGGGGGGCATTGTTGAGTCAAGGTGTTTGAATAGTAGCCTAATAATAGTAGCTAAAATGAATATAGTAATACATTTCGCCTTTATACGGCTATTTTTACTTTAAAAGGATACTTATACATAGTAACCCATTATACAAGTGTACATGGTGAAACACAACTCTATTGTCGTGAAGTTGTGTTTCACCATGCTAATGTTTTTTTTTCCCCCAGACCTCCATTTCTAGGAAAAAAGGTATATTGACAGTAACAGAAATGGGTAGAATTCCCCTTTAACTAGTGTCCATTCATACAGTGGTTAATGCATATTAAATTAAGTATTTGCTTTTGTTGTATTGATCTAGTGGTTCACAATTAGTAGAGCAGATTAGTGAAACGATACTTCACTTTGTATAGAAGCATGAAAATTGGCACAGATACTCTCCAAGGTCTACTCTTTAGGAAAAAGGTGCGTGCCACTCAAAATTCCAAGATGACGGCCCCAAAATCCAAATGTCCGCCAAAAAATGTGGTTTTTTTCCTTCATAACTTGAAATGCATTGATTTTACACCCCATAAATGTATTGAACATTAATACAAAGTTGGCCATTACGGACGGTTTGGCACCAAGAACGTGTCTGTATCACTTACGGCTCTTGAGATACAGCATATAGGTACTTTCACAGATTGAGGAGAGCAAGACATTTGTAACATTGATTCTTAAGTGAATCAAATGGTGATACAGGCATGAAAATTGGTACACACACTCTTCAAACCCCACTATTTCTAAAAGTACTGCGTGCCCTGCAAAATTCCAAGATGGCAGCCCCCAAAATCCAAGATGTCCGTCCAAAAATGTGGTTTTTCCTTCATAACTCGAAATACAAAGCTTTAAGCCCATAAATGTATTGAGTTTATATAAAGTCAGGCATTACGGACATTCTGATACCAAGTACATGTCTGTATGTAGTACGGTTCTTGAGTTAAACATATACGTAGTGATGTGGCACCATAAGTGTAACATTTTGGCATGTTTCACTCTTTAACTCAAAGATTCCTTTATCAGCATTTCTTCTATTTTCAGGAAATGGACCTACATGTATCTGCTATCATAAACCACTTCAAGTTTTTCAATTGATGAAACGGGTCGGGAGTTATTAAGCCAATTGTGAAGGGCTGTTTCAGTGCTAAAATTGCTGCGTACATTTTGCGAATATAAGCCACCCAGAAATGTCTGTCTGTGCACCTGTCCTTCACAATAAGTGTATATGTGAAGCGGACGCACCAAGTGTAGCATGTGTCATAGTATAATGGTATATTGTGCTAAAAGGCGTAATAGTGTAATATATGCAATAGTTTAATAGTGTAATAGAGCTAATAGTGTAAGATATGCAGTATATAGCGGTATACTGTAATAGGGTAATATATGTAATAGTGTCGTAGTGTAACGTGTAATACTGTAATAGGGTAAAATGTGTAATACTGTAATAGGGTAAAATGTGTAATAGTGTCGTAGTGTAACGTGTAATACTGTAATAGGGTAATATGTGTAATAGTGTAATAGGGTAATATGTGTAATAGTGTCATAGTGTAACATGTGTAATAGGGTAATAGGGTAATATGTGTAATAGTGTCATAGTGTAACATGTGTAATAGGGTAATATGTGTAATAGTGTCATAGTGTAACATGTGTAATAGGGTAATATGTGTAATAGTGTCGTAGTGTAACGTGTAACACTGTAATAGGGTAATATGTGTAATAGTGTAATAGGGTAATATGTGTAATAGTGTCATAGTGTAACATGTGTAATAGGGTAATATGTGTAATAGTGTCATAGTGTAACATGTGTAATAGGGTAATATGTGTAATAGTGTCGTAGTGTAACGTGCAATACTGTAATAGGGTAATTTGTGTAATAGTGTAATAGGCTAATACGTGCAATAGCATAATGTATGTACAATAGGCTACTAGTGTAATAGTGTAATAGGCTAATATGTGTAATAGTGTAATCTGTGTACATTAGGGTAATAGTGTAATAATATATGGAATAGTGGTCTAGTGTAATTGTCCTATTACACCATTACACATGATACACATATTTGCCTATTACACATGTCACAAATACACATATTACGCTATTATGCTATACCAATATTACAGTAATATATTACACTCTTACACTATTACCATAATGCACAAACATTACACTATTAGCCCTATTACACTATTGCATATATTACACTATTACCCTATTACACATGTTACACTATGACTCTATTAAACATATTACCCTATTATGCTATTACACATGTTACACTATGCCACTATTACACATATCAACCTATTACACTATTACACATATTACACTATTACACACATTACCCTATTATGCTATTACACATGTTACACTATGCCAGTATTACACATGTTACACTATGCCACTATTACACACATCAACCTATTACACTATTACACATGTTACACTATGCCACTATTACACATATAAACCTATTACACATGTTACACTATTACACAATGACACTATTGAACATATTACCCTATTACACATGTTACACTATGACACTATTACACATATTACCCTATTACACTATTACACATGTTACACTATGACACTATTCACATATTATCCTATTACACTATTACACATATTACACTGACACTATTACACATATTAACCTATTACACTATTACACATGTTACACTGTGACACTTATTACATACATTACCCTATTACAGTATACCGCTATATACTGCATATATTACACCATTAGCTCTATTACACTATTGCATATATTACACTATTACGCATTTTAGCACATTATACAATTATAGTATGACACATGGTGCACTTGGTGCGTCCACTTCACATATACACTTATTGTGAAGGACAGATGCACAGACAGACATTTCTGGGTGGCTTATATTCGCAGAATGTACGCAGCAAATTTAGCACTGAAACAGCCCTTCGCGATCGGCTTAATAACTCCCGACCTGTTTCATCAATTGAAAAACCTGAAGTGGTTTATGATAGCAGATACATGTAGGTCCATTTCCTGAAAACAGAAGATATGGTGAAAAAGGGATCTTTGAGTTAAAGAGGGAAATGTGCCAAAATGTTACACTTATGGTGCCTCATCACTACGTATATGTTGTAACTCAAGAACCGTAGCACATAGAGACATGTACTTGGTATCAAAATGTCCGTAATGCCTAACTTTATATTAACGCTCAATACATTTATGGGGCTTAAAAGCTTTGTATTTCGACTTATGAAGGAAAAACCACATTTTTGGACGGACATCTTGGATTTTGGGGGCTGCCATCTTGGAATTTTGCAGGGCACGCAGTACTTTTAGAAATAGTGGGGTTTGAAGAGTGTGTGTACCAATTTTCATGCCTGTATCACCATTTGATTCACTTAAGAATCAATGTTACAAATGTCTTGCTCTCCTCAATCTGTGAAAGTACCTATATGCTGTATCTCAAGAGCCGTAAGTGATACAGACATGTTCTTGGTGCCAAACCGTCCGTAATGGCCAACTTTGTATTAATGTTCAATACATTTATGGGGTGTAAAATCAATGCGTTTCAAGTTATGAAGGAAAAACCACATTTTTGGGCGGACATTTTGGATTTTGGGGCCGCCATCTTGGAATTTTGAGTGGCACGCGCCTTTTTCCTAAAGAGTAGACCTTGGAGAGTATCTGTGCCAATTTTCACGCTTCTATACCAAAGTGAAGTATCGTATGAAAAAAATGAGTTAATCTGCTGTACTACAATGTGTTAATGTCCCACTTTCAAGAAGGTGACAATGGCCAGAGCCTATCCCAGATGTTCACAACAACAACAGCTTCTCTTGTTCCAAAATGTTTAAAACGTAATCTATTAAACAACATAACGTGGTTAATGTTCATAATGTACTGCACTTTGGTTCTTATTAGTCTACAAATAACGCGACTCTATTTTTATTATTTACCGCGGGTATGTTGTATAAACTTGTATTGAGAATGGGTCAACAATAAAGTCCTGGACCGAAAGTAGGTCTATGCAGAAATGCATTGAACTCAGCAACGGTCCACCTAGATCTCTTTATTTTAGATCGTTTTGTAGTAATAATAAAAGATAAACATCCAGAGACTTTAGTTGTTTGTCTTATTTGCGCCGCCCTCGTTGTATAGAACGTATTTCCAACTCCAACTTGACTCTCTTCTCTCTCCGTCTGTTCTCTGTTGTTGCCAAGTATTTGGAGAGAAGTAAGCCAATAACGCCAAAAAGTCCAATAATATTGTATAGTTGAAAAATACTACTAGGCATCCGGGTTTTTATAGTTAACTAAAACTAACGAAAAAACGATAACTTTTTTCTTAAAGTAAAAACTAGTAGGAAAAAAAACAATTAAAACTAAAGTAGAATGAAAAAGCCATAACTATAATAACCCTGCTAGGCACATGTACTGTATGTCTATAATTAATAGTATGCTGTGCAGGAATGCCAACAGTAGCCTACTACAGTTTAATTGTTATGGACATTGAGTACATTGGCCAATTTGCAGGTACTTACTCCACGTTTTTTTTTAGATAACCATCCCCACAGTCCATTGTTTGTATGCATGAATGGAACAACAACAATAATTGTGATGCATTATCATTATAAATACTATGTATCTAGGGTGATTTTTTGCCATTATTATACAATCACACATAGTAGTCACCAGAAACAGATGAGGATATATCCAATAAAAATGTTGGTTAACATGGACGGAAAACAAGCCAACAAGCCAACATGGCAACCCTTTGTCTGTTTCCTCTGAGAATAGTGACGTAGTTCCGGCTCTAAAAAAACGCCACGAAGAAGAATCCAATGTTTTGATATTTTATACATGGATTTACTAACAGAACGTCGCTACTAATAGGTTATGTGGAATGCCACCTGGCTGTTATTTGAGCTCAAAATCACGCGAAGTCCGCGTTCTGTTGATGACGGCGGGCATCGCATATTTACAGAACTAGAGGCACTTATCAGATTACAACCGTTAGCATTTTAAGCTAATTAAGCTAACGGCCCGATCGCGGCCCGGAGGAATGAGGTAATAATGGTCAGAACTGTCATTACAGTTCACATTAATTCAATTATAACATGTTTACACTGCGTTTTAAGGTCTAACATTCACCTCATGTATGCTTTAGTATGAAACAACTAATAAAGTTGCTTCAGGTCATTTTTCACAGAAAATAAAAAATAAGAGAAAATCAAGTTTAGACCCCTCTACTGACAACTTCATTTCCCCGAGATGACTCAACGTGGGTGGGGTTTAGTCACATATATGGAGTTTCCCCCTCCCCCACGTTAGCAGAGGAGCTAATAAAAGTTCCCCTGGTCACCACCAATTCTCCTCCAATCAGGAGCGAGCAGCAGGTTCACATAGTGTAGCTACTGTTGGGGGCCCCTAGTGCACCAGGCTGGTACTACACCATGAATTTCAAATCACTTCCCCTACCTTTAACTATGAAAGCAGCACTTGGTGAGGATCATAGAAGAAAAAAAATCCCTGAAAAATAGCAGGTGTTCACGTCTCATAGCGCGCCACTCTGTGGCGCGCTATGAGACGTGAACACCTGCTATTTTTCTTTTTTTAAAATCTTTAAAACAGTTTTAAATGGCAGGCCAGTTTCATTCTTTTACAATTATACTTACCATTAAGAGTAATTAATTTTGTTAAACCGGTCATTGTAAACGGTGTTGAAAACAGACCGGTATCTCCATTCCTCGACTTGTACCAATTTTTCTATTTTGGCCCACTCTGTATTTGGGTTTGACACCCCTGTTCTACGGCCATTTCAGGCCCAAGGAGTATTTTTGGCCAGGAGTATTTTTGGAATGTAAATTTGTCTGTAACTTTTCCCCCTGACGTTTAAAGTAAACTTTATTCTCATCGTCTTCAGGAGAACTTACCGTAGCGATCCAGATCAAAGGAACAAACGTCTGGGACTTCTCACTCTGTGAAAAAAAAAAAAAAAAACACACACACAGGAGCTAGAGCAGTGGTTTTCAACCTTTTTGACTCCAGGGACCACCATTTATTCAGCATTTGAGCCCACGGACCACCATTTGATGACATTTTCACCCCAAAGAGCTAAAATTAAAGAATACTTTTGATTTCGTCCACAATTCCAGGCTGGATTTTGCCAACAAAACAGTGTAGACTTCTTAATTAAGTGGTGCTAATTCAGATGATGAATAATTTAACTCTTGAGAGTGTAAAAATGAAACCAAATGGACCCGCAAGGGTCCATTTGGTTTCATTTTTGCATTCTCAAGAGTTACATCTGGTTAACAAACTTTCTACCATTTAGCCTGGGGACCACCTGGAACCTTCTCAAGGACCACTGGTGGTCCCCGGACCACCTGTTTATTGAAGGATCTCAAGCCCCTTGAGATGCAGCATCTCATTTTAGAGCAGAGGTGGGCAATTATTTTTTCCCAAGGGGCCAAATGAGATGCATAAAATATTGCAGAGGGCCAAGACTAAAGGCTGAACTAAAGTCTGCGTAGTATTAATGTAATTTCCAAGATAAAAGTAAGCGTTAGACCAACCATTTCAACACCAGGGCCCTCTATTGATTCAATGCCCCACTAAATACCCAGTCTGCCCCCCCAAACACGATGCCATGCAAAACAACCCAAGATATTTCAAATTAAAGTGCTTCTATTTAAAATGATGTGAAACACTACTACTGCTACTAACTAACTACAGCTGTCACCACTAAACCAACAGCATTTCATCATTGAAAACAGACCTTTAGCTAATAATAACAACTGATGTTATTATTGATGCTTTACTTGACTATAAAAGTCCTGTAACTGAAAATGGTACAGTATAAGTGTGACTTCATCGCCTGTGGCGCGAAGCGACGCGGGCGATGAAGACGCCCCCAAACCTTTTTCTCTTGCCCCTCCAACATGTTCTCTTGCCTTGTGTGGACTCTTGGAATTACGTAATTAAGATGTTTAAATATACAGTAATGTAACTCTTGAGAGTGTAAGATGAAACCAAATGGATTCATTTTAAAGCTCTCAAGAGTTACAGATCTATACATTTTGATTATGTCATCAAGTTGTGTTTCACCATGTTAATGATTTTTTTCAGACCTCCGTTTCTATGAAACACAGAATGGGGGGGGGGGGGGGGGGGGGGGGGGGCTTTTTATCATGTCCACACATAACTAAGGTGTATTAATTAATGATTAAAAATGTCGAATGGGTGGAATTTGTCACACTTAACCCTGAAAAAACTGGTTAAGTGGGGAAAACTTCAGTCATTAGTTGACGAACCGATTAATATAGTTGACAACTAATTGATTTGATTACGATTCATCGATTAATCGTTGCAGCCCTAGTCTTAACCAGTGTTGGTCAATATCACTTTGGAAAGTAACTTCTTTACTTTACTCATTACCCGACAAAGTAATATCATTACTTTACTTATTACTGGAATCAAAGAGTAATATATTACATATTACGTTATTACTTTCCCAAATTCTCAACACCGCCTTTGAAAAAATAGAGATGTACAACATAATCTTTTTAGCGAGCTCTTTTTAGAACTGAATCCAATTTATTGGAATAATAATAATAGTCTCCAATCCCACAAACTGCACCTGAAAACAAAGCCAACAAAATCTGTCTCTTGACTTTTTAAACTTTTTCACAATTGTTTTCAAAGACAGTTGAGATCTTGTATTTTTAAAATCAAAATACAAAATAAAGCAGTAAGCGATTTGTAGTGTACATAACTGTGCGCAGGATGCAGCGTGTGGACTGGATCTACAATCTAGTGCACATGTTGTTACAGTACCTGTCGATAGCTTGTAAATCTGTGCCATTTTTGCATGCAACAACAAGCTCATTTTAAACAAGTAACTTTGCGTTACTTGCAAAGTAATGTATTACGGTACTTATTACCCATGTTGGCAGAGTAATCTCGTTACTTTACTTTTTGGAGCAGAAGTAATAATATTACAGTAATATGTAATCTAAAATTAGTTACTGGTCTTACCAGTGGTCTTACCACTGGTCTTAACCCTTTCCATTCCGGTCTAATAAGCTTATATTGCTCTACCAAGCCACTGATTTTTCATGATTGCATTTATCAATTTAATCCCAATCGTATAAAGTCTAATATTCTGCATTTATCCTGTTTTATTCTCTCATATTCTAGCTTTGACGGTGACCTACACCTGCAGCCTGCTGATCGGCGGTGATAACCTGACAAATTCCCAGAAAAAAACTCCAAAATGCACCAAAGAGATGAAGCACTTCCGGCCGCCGTGGGACCGCCGTGTCCGACAGAGATATCAACTCTGGGAAACTCAGACAGAATGGGACCGCCGTGTCCGACACAGGTATGAACTGTGTGACTCAGACAGAATGGGACCGCCGTGTCCGACAGAGATATAAACTCTGGGACTCAGACAGAATGGGACCGCCGTGTCCGACAGAGGTATGAACTGTGTGACTCAGACAGAATGGGACCGCCGTGTCCGACACAGGTATGAACTCTGGGACTCAGACAGAATGGGACCGCCGTGTCCGACACAGGTATGAACTCTGGGACTCAGACAGAATGGGACCGCCGTGTCCGACAGGTATGAACTCTGGGACTCAGACAGAATGGGACCCGCCGTGTCCGACAGAGGTATGAACTCTGGGAGACTCAGACAGAATGGGACCGCCGTGTCCGACAGAGGTATGAACTCTGGGACTCAGACAGAATGGGACCGCCGTGTCCGACAGAGGTATGAACTGTGGGACTCAGACAGAATGGGACCGCCGTGTCCGACAGAGGTATGAACTCTGGGAGACTCAGACAGAATGGGACCGCCGTGTCCGACACAGGTATAAACTCTGGGACTCAGACAGAATGGGACCGCCGTGTCCGACAGGTATGAACTCTGGGACTCAGACAGAATGGGACCGCCGTGTCCGACAGAGGTATGAACTCTGGGACTCAGACAGAATGGGACCGCCGTGTCCGACAGAGGTATGAACTCTGGGACTCAGACAGAATGGGACCGCCGTGTCCGACAGAGGTATGAACTCTGGGACTCAGACAGAATGGGACCGCCGTGTCCGACAGTGCAGGGGTTTTCAACAGGTGGTCCAGGGACCACCAGTGGTCCTTGAGAGGGTTCCAGGTGGTCCCCAGCAAAGTTGGTTAACCAGATGTAACTCTTGAGAACGTAAAAATGAAACCAAATGGACCCTTGCGGGTCCATTTGGTTTCATTTTTACGCTCTCAAGAGTTAAAATATTCATCATCTGAATTAGCCCAAGTCTACACAACTAGAAGATGGACATAAGCAAAAGGAATCTTTAGTTTTGGGGTCTGTGGGGCCAAAATGTCCTCAAATGGTGGTCCATGGCTCAAATGTTGAATAAATGGACTCTGGGACTCAGACAGAATGGGACCGCCGTGTCCGACAGAGATATGAACTCTGGGACTCAGACAGAATGGGACCGCCGTGTCCGACAGAGGTATGAACTCTGGGACTCAGACAGAATGGGACCGCCGTGTCCGACAGAGATATGAACTCTGGGACTCAGACAGAATGGGACCGCCGTGTCCGACAGAGATATGAACTCTGGGACTCAGACAGAATGGGACCGCCGTGTCCGACAGAGGTATGAACTCTGGGACTCAGACAGAATGGGACCGCCGTGTCCGACAGAGGTATGAACTCTGGGAGACTCAGACAGAATGGGACCGCCGTGTCCGACAGAGGTATGAACTCTGGGACTCAGACAGAATGGGACCGCCGTGTCCGACAGAGGTATGAACTCTGGGAGACTCAGACAGAATGGGACCGCCGTGTCCGACAGAGATATGAACTCTGGGAGACTCAGACAGAATGGGACCGCCGTGTCCGACAGAGATATGAACTCTGGGAGACTCAGACAGAATGGGACCGCCGTGTCCGACAGAGGTATGAACTCTGGGACTCAGACAGAATGGGACCGCCGTGTCCGACAGAGGTATGAACTCTGGGACTCAGACAGAATGGGACCGCCGTGTCCGACACAGGTATGAACTCTGGGACTCAGACAGAATGGGACCGCCGTGTCCGACAGAGATATGAACTCTGGGAGACTCAGACAGAATGGGACCGCCGTGTCCGACAGAGGTATGAACTCTGGGAGACTCAGACAGAATGGGACCGCCGTGTCCGACAGGTATGAACTCTGGGACTCAGACAGAATGGGACCGCCGTGTCCGACAGAGGTATGAACTCTGGGACTCAGACAGAATGGGACCGCCGTGTCCGACAGAGGTATGAACTCTGGGATGGTCTCAGACAGAATGGGACCGCCGTGTCCGACAGAGGTATGAACTCTGGGAGACTCAGACAGAATGGGACCGCCGTGTCCGACACAGGTATAAACTCTGGGACTCAGACAGAATGGGACCGCCGTGTCCGACACAGGTATAAACTCTGGGACTCAGACAGAATGGGACCGCCGTGTCCGACAGAGATATGAACTCTGGGAGACTCAGACAGAATGGGACCGCCGTGTCCGACAGAGGTATGAACTCTGGGAGACTCAGACAGAATGGGACCGCCGTGTCCGACAGGTATGAACTCTGGGACTCAGACAGAATGGGACCGCCGTGTCCGACAGAGGTATGAACTCTGGGACTCAGACAGAATGGGACCGCCGTGTCCGACAGAGATATGAACTCTGGGACTCAGACAGAATGGGACCGCCGTGTCCGACAGGTATGAACTCTGGGACTCAGACAGAATGGGACCGCCGTGTCCGACAGAGATATGAACTCTGGAGACTCAGACAGAATGGGACCGCCGTGTCCGACAGAGGTATGAACTCTGGGACTCAGACAGAATGGGACCGCCGTGTCCGACAGAGGTATGAACTCTGGGACTCAGACAGAATGGGACCGCCGTGTCCGACAGAGATATGAACTCTGGGACTCAGACAGAATGGACCGCCGTGTCCGACAGGTATGAACTCTGGGACTCAGACAGAATGGGACCGCCGTGTCCGACAGAGGTATGAACTCTGGGACTCAGACAGAATGGGACCGCCGTGTCCGACAGAGGTATGAACTCTGGGAGACTCAGACAGAATGGGACCGCCGTGTCCGACAGAGGTATGAACTCTGGGACTCAGACAGAATGGGACCGCCGTGTCCGACAGAGGTATGAACTCTGGGACTCAGACAGAATGGGACCGCCGTGTCCGACAGAGGTATGAACTCTGGTATGAACTCAGGCAGAATGGGACCGCCGTGTCCGACAGTGCTATGAACTCTGGTATGGACTCAGACAGAATGGGACCGCCGTGTCCGACAGAGGTATGAACTCTGGGACTCTGCGACAGAATGCAGGGGTTTTCAACAGGTGGTCCAGGGACCACCAGTGGTCCTTGAGAGGGTTCCAGGTGGTCCCCTTGAGAACGTAACTCATGAGGGCGTAAACATGAAACCAAATGGGTCCATTTGGTTTCATGTTTACGCTCTCATGAGTTAAATTATCCATCATGTGAATTAGCCCAAGCCTGTTTTTTGTTTGTTCCCAAATTCATATTGTGGACAAAAGCAAGAGAAATCTTCAGTGTTGGGGTCTGTGGGGCTAAAATGTCCTCAAATGATGGTCCTCCGGACCGTGGCTCAAATTCTGAATAAATGCTTGGGGCCCTGATATGAAAGAGGGTGAAAGGAAAGCGTTTGCAGTAGGTTTGCAGATCTCTGGTGTTTGTCATATACCCTATTGGTCTGAATATGTTTCCATTTTTTCCAATGGAAACATCCTGAAAAATCGATTCGTCTTATATTTGGGGACTATTATTATTAGAGTGTTCCAACTTCCAGGTGGTCCCCAGGCTAAATGATGGAAAGTTGTTTAACCAGATGTAACTCTCGAGAGTGTAAAAAATGAAACCAAATGGACCCTTGCGGGTCCATTTGGTTTCATGTTTACACTCTCAAGAGTTAAAATATTCACCATCTGTCTCACCATCAAGTCTACAAAACTAGAGAATGTAGAAGAATTTTGTTCTGTATGCTGGCCCGTTGTTTCCACAATTGCGGACTGTTTACAAATTATGGACAAAAGCAAAAGAAATCTTTAGTTTTGGGCTCTGTGGGGCTAAAATGTTGGCTCAAATGCTGAATAAATAGTGGGCCCTGGGATCAAAATGGTTGAAAACCACTTTATTTACCACTTATGAGTCTTGAGAAATGGGGGTCGTCTTATAAGCAGGGTTGTCTTATAAGCAGGGTTGTCTTATAAGCAGGGTTGTCTAATATTCGGGACAATACGGTATTTACCACGCTGAGAATGGCGTACAGGAACAGCTCCAGGCTCACGGCCGTGGGGTGTGTGTGGTCCACGACGGGTCGCGTCAGCTTGAAGCGGTCGTTACCCGACGTCAGGTTCAGGTGGTCCAGAATGTCCTGGTAACTGCAGACCTTCTTCTGAGAGGGGGAGGAGGGGGAGGAGGGGGAGGACGACATCGCCGCACCTATAAAACAACCAGCGTTGTTGGTCAATATTACTTAGGAAAGTAACTTCTTTACTTTACTCGTAGCCCGTAGACAAAGTAATATCATTACTTTACTTATTACTGGAATCGAAGAGTAATATATTACACATTACGCTATTACTTTCCCAAGTTCTCAACTCCCCCAAAAATAGAGATGTACAACAAAATCTGTTTAGCAAGCTCTTTTTAGAACTGAATCCAATTTATTGGAATAATAATGGTGTCCAACCCCCAAACTGCACCTGAAAACAAAGCCAACAAAATCCAACATTGACAAAGATACATTGTTGTCTCTTTGACTTTTTAAACTTTTTGTCTTGTATTTAAAAATAAAGTACAAAATAAAGCAGCAAGCGATTTGTAGTGTACATAACTGTGCGCAGGATGCAGCGTGTGGACTGGATCTACAATCTAGTGCACATCTCTGTTGTTACAGTATCTGTCGATTGCTTGTAAATCTGTTCCATTTTTGCATGCAACAACAAGCTCATTTTAAGCAAGTAACTTGGCCTTACTTTCTAATGCCCAGACTTGTAACAACAAAAGGATATGGGTGCGGCTTCATCGATGAAGCCGCACCCATACCATTTCCATTTTCCATACCATTTTCTCCTGCCCCCCCCCCCCCCCCCCAATTGGGAAATGTTACATCCGCCCCTGGACTGAAGAATGAACAATTCATCCAGGCTGTTTCAGAGAAAATACACTAAATGCTGTGCTGTCGAATTAGTTAGATTTTCGCTATAATTACGACTCTGACTGACTGTCGTAAACCAGGGGTTTTCAACAAGTGGTCCAGGGACCACCAGTGTCCCCGGGAGGGTTCCAGGTGGTCCCCACTCCCCAGCTAAGTTGGTTAACCAGGTGTAACTCTTTGAGAGTGTAAAAATGAAAACCAAATGGACCCTAGTGGGTCCATTTGGTTTCATTTTTACACTCTCAAGAGTTAAAATATTCATCATCTGAATTAGCCCAAGTCTACACAACTAGAAGATGGACATAAGCAAAAGGAATCTTTAGTTTTGGGGTCTGTGGGGCCAAAATGTCCTCAAATGGTGGTCCATGGCTCAAATGCTGAAAAAATGGTGGTCCCTGGGATCAAAGAGTTTGAAAACCACTGATGTAAACGATGGAAACAGTATCGCTGAGACAGGCTGTTTTTGGACGACATTTTCGGGACTTGTTGGGACTGTTGGGCGATGTCCAGAAAAACTGACCTACTGTAGAGGTCATTGTAGGTCACAGACAATCTGCTCCATCCATCAGTGTCTGGTAACAAAACCCAGTCGTTAGACGTCATATGATAGGTGTGTGTGTGTGTGTGTGTGTGTGTGTGTGTGGTGTGTGTGTGTGTGTGTGTGTGTGTGTGTGTGTGTGTGTGTGTGTGTGTGTGTGTGTGTGTGTGTGTGTGTGTGTGTGCGCGCGCGCATCAGTGGCGTCAATAGGTGGGGAAAAGTTAGACAATTTTAGGGGGGCCCAAAGCCAGGGGGGTGGGGGCACTAAAAGCTTGCATTAATAAGGTTTTATTTTTATTGATTATTATATAAAAAAAAATATATTTGATATTTTCAGCATTCTAGTATGTCATTAGTATACCTTAGAGGTGTTGGGTGGACATGATGAAAACGTTTCCCCCATTCTTGTGTTCCTAGAAATGGAGGTCTGAAGAAAACCACTAACATGGTGAAACATCTTGATGACATCATCAAGAAGTATTTCCATTTTCCACTATGTTGATTGATTTCTTTAGACGCTTCTTTTTTTTTCTGAGAGCGTACGAATGGTTCCATTCGTACGCTCTCAGGAAAAAAATGTTGAAAATGGGTGAAATTCCCCTTTAACGCCGCCGGGAAAGGGGAGGCCATGTGGAAAAGCTTTGCTGGGGCCCAGAATTGCTAGCTACACCCGTGTGTGTGTGGTGTGTGTGTGTGTGTGTGTGTGTGTGTGTGTGTGTGTGTGTTGTGTGTGTGTGTGTGTGTGTGTGTGTGTGTGTGTGTGTGTGTGTGTGTGTGTGTGTGTGTGTGTGTGTGCGTGCGCGTGCGCGTGCGTACGCGTGTGCGCTCATGCAATCCTTTGACCAGTAGCCTTAATGATGTTGACATAGGGAGGAGACCGCTGGCATTATTGTCATCATAGAAAACACATGAATCAGGTTTTGTCCAGTGTGTGTTGAGGTATTGTATTTGGTTAGCTTTAATTAGAGAGAGAGTGAGAGTTCCTTTTGTGTTTATATGAACCCTTTCTGTTCTGGACACGCTTTGGTGTTTTAGCTGTTGAAAAATAGCAGATCTACAAGCTCATATCGCGCCACCGAGTGGCGCGATATGAGCTTGTAGTTCTGCTATTTTTGAAAAATGGTGAAAATGTGCTGCAAATCTCTGAATACATTATTTTGGAAGCAAATGTTTTTTTTATTAACTCAAATTTCTGCGTCTGGGGGATCCCCTACAACGTCCCCTAGAATGTTTTCAGATGGGGGTCTTCAACCAAATATGGATAATTCTGGTGGTCCTTGACTTGAAATATGTTCAATCACTATCACTGATAGGGGAACAGAAAAACTAGAATATAGTGTTAAAAACTTGATTCTAGCGTCAGAAACTAGATTCTAGTGTCAAAAAGTAGATCCTAGCATCAGAAACTATAATTTAGTGTCAATAACTAGAATCTAGTGTCGGAAACTACTGTAGAATCTAGCGTCAAAAGCTAGAATGTTGCTGCAGCTATAATCTGGTGTCAGGAACTACTGTATAATCTGGTGTCAGGAACTACTGTATAATCTGGTGTCAGGAACTGCTGTATAATCTGGTGTCAGGAACTACTGTATAATCTGGTGTCAGGAACTACTGTATAATCTGGTGTCAGGAACTACTGTATAATCTGGTGTCAGGAACTACTGTATAATCTGGTGTCAGGAACTACTGTATAATCTGGTGTCAGGAACTACAGTATAATCTGGTGCCAGGAATTACTGTATAATCTGGTGTCAGAAACTACTGTATAATCTGGTGTCAGGAACTACTGTATAATCTGGTGCCAGATAGTTGAATCGAGGGTCCGGACAAAATGAATTTGTGAAAATGTATTTTTTTGTATGCCTTTTACTGTCACCACAGTGGTTCAGAGTTGGAGTGGGTGGATGGTGACCGCATAGTTGCTGGTTCGAACCCCGTTCAAAAACGTCTTTGAGCAAGACCTTAACCCCTCGCTTCTGAAGTGCATGTTGGTGCCTTGCATGGTTTCCTGCGCAATCGCTGTGTCTGGATGTAGAGCCATGTTTAAAGACCCCGTAAAGCAAAAAAATGTATGATACAAAATGTATTCCAGTTTGTCACCCACAGAGTAATGTATTATAGCCCCACAGACCAAATATTTATGATTGAAAAAGTCGCTATGTTTCAGAAATGATGTTTAAACATGTGTGAAATACAAATACTGATTCTCCAGGACTGTAGGGGCGTGGCCAGTGCTGTAGCTCATTAGCATATTCATGAGCGTTATGCTAATTAGCATATCTCGCCGTCCAAACAGCCTAACTGTCAACAACAAGCCAGTACTACAGCGCGCTAACTTCACTAGCTTCGTGTGTGTGTGTGTGTGTGTGTGTGTGTGCGACATGCGGATCTGAGAAAAGAGACTGATTGGCTACAGTGGTCCCATCATGGTCCCATAGCCTGTAGGGACGGCCACGGTCGGTCCTACAGGCTATGGGACAGGAGTCACGACAACTCCGTACACTTCATGGGGTTAGTCCAATGGCGGCTCTTTTATCTCGCTGCCCTCATTGAAAACAATGCATTTCCAACTCCAGTTTGTCCCTATTCGGGCTGCATGAACAGCGCTGGAGCGCTCAGTTTGTGACCCCTTGATGTCGCAACTCATCTACTAAATAGCTCTGATAGTAAGCAACAGAGCTGACAGGCAGTGTTGCCAACTTGGCGCATTTGTCACTATATTTAGCTTTTTCCCTGACCCCACTAGTGCCAAAATTAATGAAAAACTCCTGGCGGAAAATCCAAGTGCTTTTTTTGTATGAAAATGGTTGAAAACCCACTGCTCTAGCGCATTCTAGTGCAGTTTGGAAGTGCCACTAGTGCATTTTGGATTTGGGCAGTTGGCAATACTGCTGGCAGGCAGCAGCAGCCGTCAGATAGTCCGTGAATGTGAAAACGTCGCCAACCTCTCCATCGACAGTTACTAAAAACACAGTAGTTTTCAGCTGTCATCCACAAAATCGCGCATCGAGAGCAAACAAATGTCAGTGCTTGTCAGCCTACAGGCAAAACACACTGTAGTAACTACGCTTTCTTATATATATATCTATGGTAGCTACTAGCTAGCTATCAACCAACACCACCACCAGCTCCGCTCCGCTGTGAAGAAGAGGGGGCGGGGCTTCGGCTTCTAACTGACTATGGAATATGATTTATATACAGTAGTACTGTAGGCTCATTAGCATAATTCGTTGTGACTACGTCATCAAGACGAATTATGCTAATGAGACCAAACCTACCCATGAGATTAACCAAAAACAATAAAGTGGTCCTATTCTACAATGCTGTAAAATAAAGTTTTAGTTTTTTGTCCAGGGGGGTATAAAAATGACTTTTGTACATGATTTTCATGTCTACAAGAAAAAGGCTGAATTTGGTTTACGGGGTCTTTAAGCTACAAAGCTTAACTACATTTTCCCGTAGCATTGTAGTGTAGCTTTTTACAATCAGGGGGTTGACACTAAGGTCTCGGAGGCACTTGCCCATCGGGCAAGTGCAAGTCAGGTTCTACTTGCCCTCAGCTCATGGTCACTTGCCCCCTAAAATATATAGGGGGCAAGTAAATATACATTTCAGCACCACGGACAGAGTCACTACAGCTACCATAACAGAAAGCTCATTTCAGTACCACGGACAGAGTCACTACAGCTACCATAACAGAAAGCTCATTTCAGCACCACGGACAGAGTAACAGAAAGCTCATTTCAGCACCACGGACAGAGTCACTACAGCTACCATAACAGAAAGCTCATTTCAGTACCACGGACAGAGTCACTACAGCTACCATAACAGAAAGCTCATTTCAGCACCACGGACAGAGTCACTACCAGCTACCATAACAGAAAGCTCATTTCAGCACCACGGACAGAGTCTCTGCAGTCAGGTTCTACTTGCCCTCAGCTCATGGTCACTTGCCCCCTAGCCTCGACACCCAGGCTTTCATTTTCATTCGCGTTGCGCGAAAACGGAAAGCCTGGACTAACGCGCGTTGGAAAGTGGCCTTGAGGGGCGTGTCAACCTTCCGGGGTGGGCGTCGCTCTAAATGATGTGACGTAGAACAGCAGTGGACGGGCGTGGGAGGGGCCGGAGATGACGACACGTTAGTGAGATCAAATCAGAGCGCAGCACTTCCGCCGTGTGGATCCCACGACACCCCCGCCCCCCAAGGCCAAAATCATTGAGGGCTAGACCAGGCTACTTGCCCCTCAAAAATATATTGTAAATTTTGCAGATGTAACTCTTGAGAACGTAAAAATGAAACCAAATGGACCCTTGCGGGTCCATTTGGTTTCATTTTTAGGCTCCCAAGAGTTACAATTCATCATCATCTTAATTACCCCAGGTCTACACAACTAGAAAATGTAGAAGATTAGGTCATTTTGATGTGAAAGTTAAATTGCCTGTTTTGTTTCCCAAATCCAGCCTGGAATTGTGGACAGCTAGAAACTGGGAAAGACACAGAGGCAGAGTGCAATGACTGCCTTCAAGACAAATGTATCTTGTGTTGTGTTATACTGCACTAAGTTGCACACTTGCCCGATCGGGCAACCAGGTAGCAGTCTTCACTTGCCCGACCATTTTTTTTTTTTACTTGCCCCGGGCAAGCGGGCAAGTGTTAGTGTCAAGCTCTGTACAATTTCTGGCGATAGCTTGTAGTGTAGCTTAGTTACATTTTTTCGAGAGTAACTCAGGGGTTGACACTAGGGTCTTCGAGGCATTTGCCCATTGGGCAAGTGCAAGTCAGGTTCTACTTGCCCTCAGGTCATGGCCACTTGCCCCCCCCAAAAATATTGTAAATTTTGCATTTAAATTTACTTCCTACTTGGTGCTTTAAACCAGGGGTTTTCAACAGATGGTCCGGGGACCAGCAGTGGTCCCCGGAACGTTAAAAATGAAACCAAATGGACCCTTGCGGGTCCATTTGGTTTCATTTTTACACTCTCAAGAGTTATATTCATCATCTTAATTAGCCCAGGTCTACACAACTAGAGAATGTAGAAGATTAATGGTCATTTTGATGTGTATGTTAATTTGCCTGTTGTTTCCAAATCCAGCCTGGAATTGTGGACAGCTAGAAGCAGGGAAAGACACAGAGGTAGAGTTGCACACTTGCCTGATCGGGCAAGTAGCAGTCTTCACTTTCCCCACCATTTTTTTTTAATTTGCCCCGGGCAAGTGTTTTTCCCAATAATTATTATCATCTATTATTGTTGTTGTTGTTATTATTATTAATTACTCCTTGATACATCTTTATTTGTATACCAGCTCATGTGATTAAATGCAGCTCAAAGTGCTTCACAGACCAATGGATAAAAAAAGAAGGAAAAGATTTGTACATTAACTTGAGATATATACAGTATATAATGTAGTATTGATGTAGTAAGCTACTTTTGTGCAGCGTGTGGTGCAGCTTGCTAAAATTGTCTGGGGATAGAAGATTGTAGTGTAGCTTAGCTACATTTTTTTCAAGGGTAATGCGTAGTGTAGCTTAGCTACTTACAGTACAGTGCATGTTCCAGTACCCTGCTCATCACTGAATCCAAGCGCCTTGGATAATGGCACTAAATGGCACCATTTAAGTCCTAATGGATGTCAGTTAACGGGGATCCATTCAATAACCAACGATAAACAACACCCCCGTGAAGTGAGGGGCACTCTTTATCATTGTACATCATTATGGATCGATCATCCCATACGGGCCTGCTGCCTGTTTTCAATGGCGTTTAATCATAATTTTGATGGTTGATTTATACGTCATATTTTGGCGTTATTCTAAGTCAAAGCCCTGTGACGCCGTACACAAAAGTGATTGACAGCTCTTCCTTGGTTCTTTAGATGGTGGAGTAAATTAGTCTACAGATTCCGATATTAATGAACGAGACTTTTAATTGTTGACTAGTTTGTGTGGTCCAGTGCGGGCGGAAACCAAAAGCTTCAGTAACGGTGGTTAAACGTGGTCCGATCCGATCGCCTGCCTGTCCCCCTCTCCCTCCGTCTGTCCGTCTTTCGAGGGTGCACTGTGTGCTTACCGCGGTGACCGTGGGCGACAGGGAATCAGGGTTCGATTCCGGCCAAGGGAGCCTGAGAAATGTCTGCCGCCATTCTAATGTAAACACTCAGGACCCAGGCAGGACTGCTACCACATCCAAGGAAGGTTTCAGGTGTGCGAATGACCCACTCCCACCCAGGCACGCTGTGATGAAGACTTGTAAACCATGAGCCTTTGTAATGAGGCTGTGTAATTGGAACTGTACTTTTCTTCAGAAGATTCCAGGTGGTCCCCAGCTAAATGATGAGCCGTTGGTAGCCAAACGGACCCCTCATAGATCTGCAACCCCTGACAGGGTAAAATGAAACAAAATGGACCCTCACGAAAGTTAAGGTTGAACCCTGGTTGAATCCGTAGAGGGAGCCTGGGAAACAGTTAGGGTAGCAGGCGGATCATGGATGTGGTGAGGTTATCGGCTAAGAATCCCACCCCAGGAACATTAACTAGTGGCTATCCATTCAATAAGCAACGATAAAGGACACCTGCGTGAAGTGAGCGGCGCCTTCATCATTGTACATCATCATGGATCATCGCATGCTGGCCGATCAGGATGCCTGCGGCCTGCTTTCCTTCACCGCCAAAGGCGTTTAATCATCTTGAATTTTCAGTTTTTTTCAGTTTAGTCATATTTGGTGGAACTTGACCCCCAAGCGGTGCAATGGGACGGACCAAAGCAAAAGCATTTGCCAAGATTGTTTGCTTGATTTCATGAAATCAAAGTCTTTGCGTTTGCCGGATTGGCAGCTCTTTATCAATTCTGTAGGTGGTGGTGCATGGCCATCATTCTTGGGAGTGATTTGTCAGGTTGATTTCGATAACAATCGAGACTCCGTCTTGTGAGCTAGTTTCGCCACTGTGCGGTTGGGCAACTAACCTCTTAGAAGGTGCTATAGCAAGTCTGTGATGGCGAGATGCACGCCACACCTAGAGTGGATCAGGATGCAACTTAAAGGCTTATTCCCCATGAGCGAGCATTGGCTAGAGCTTCCTACAGAGACGTTCCACATCACCTGTGTTGAATCTTTCAATTTACAATCTAGGCATTTAGCAGACCCTCTTAATCCAAAGTAAAAAGCATTGCAACACATCTGCGGTCCCGATTCTCCTGGACCTATCGGCAGCATTTGACACAGTGAACCACCAGCTGCTCTTACACAACCACGCGGAGCTCTGAATCACCAGGACAGCACTTGAGTGGTCCACTCCTACCGACCAGACCTACCAGGTTTCATGGAAAGGATCGCTGTCATCCTCCCGCACCCTCCAAAATCCGGGTCGTCCCAGGGATCATGCCGGGTTCCCTCCTGTTCTCCCAGTGATGATAGTGTCTCTTGGCACTATCATCACCGCTCACAATCTATCCTGCCAATCTTTCGGGCGCACAGTTCCGAGAGAGAGAGGACTTCTGCACACCCAATCTAGTTTTGGGCAGGTGCGTTGGTCTAGGGCAGACAAAGCAGCAACT
>CM076974.1:30608248-30638248 GCA_039105355.1 Benthosema pterotum
TGAAAATACATCTTGATGATGTCATCAAGATGTTCACCATGTTAGAGGTTTTCTTCAGACCTCCATATAGGAAACAGAATGGGGAACGTTTTTTATCATGTCCACCCAGCACCTCTAGGGTATAGAGATGCGCAGTGACGTCACCGCCCCTGTTCCGGAAGTCTTTTCCCCATTCATTTTTCTCATAGACTTTTCGAAAATAATTTATATCAAGACGATTACGCCGCGGCCAAAGCCAACTCAGGTCGTGACAAATCATGACAACAAACACAACATCGTCATATAATATATAATTGGGAGAAGTAGGAAACGGCATGATACAAGACTTTTTGTTTCGTTTTTTATCTTAGAAATTATTATATTGTCAAAAGTTTGTGTGTGTTCATGATTCGTCACGACTCGAGTTGGCTTTGTCCGCGGCGTAATCGTCTTGATATAAATTATTTTCGAAAAGTCTATGAGAAAAATGAATTGGAAAAGACATCCGAACAGGGCGGTGACGTCACTGCGCAGCTCTATACTAATGACATATTAGGATGTTGAAAATGCCGGTGGAATTCCCCTTTAGAATGCTTCAATCTGGTGCGCTTTGAGATCAAATATTTTTTTTTATAATAATCACTAAAAATAAAACCTTATTAATGCAAGCTTTTAGTGCCCCCCCCTGGCTTTGGGCCCCCCTAAAATTGTCTAACTTTTCCCCACCTATCGATGCCGCTGAGGTTGAGTGTCCATGTGATAGCTAAGAGGCTCAAGCGCAGCCCCCTACCAAAAGGGGTAACAGAGAATAACAGTGGCGCACACTGTCCTCATCATTGTTATTTACAAGAGTCTTATTCATTTTGTGTCAATGAAATAACCCCAAAGTCCTAAACCATCATAATACGGTACATTACTGCAAGTTTTTGCACTTATTTGACTTAGTTATTTTGTCTGTTTATTATTTTCCAGCAATCCCTTGCTGTAAGTCCTGCTGAAATGCAGGTGTATATCGCACTCCTATATGTCATAATCGATATGCGTGTGTGCAGACACTATGCACTGCTTCGGAAAAGAAAAATGCTCGGGGGTAGCGAGGCCCTTTGGCTGATAGTAGCCCAGGGGCCCATAGTTTCTAGATCTGTCTATGCTTTTACCAAAAGAACGTTTGAAAACATATTCATTGTGGTTGTATGCAATGCATGCAGTCAGTGACAGGTTGTTATGGCAGTCAGTGGTTCTGGTGGTGAATTGGATCATTCAGGACAATGTCTACGCACAATTAGAGCCTTTTTATCCCGGCACCAGCTGTGTCTGTCCTCCTAATTCTAATCTGCTTTCAGTGCTGCTTTCTCATCAAATCAAAATGACCGTAGAATAGAATATTTCCACCCTTTGGAAATGAATCTCAACATCATTGTATTGTACAGCTACAGCCCAGAGCCTGCACTACAATACAACCAGCAGCCATTTGTTATCACAGGAAACAAGTACTTGGGAAACTTAAGAGAGAGAGTGTGTGTGTGTGTGAGTGTGTGTGTGTGTGTGTGTGTGTGTGTGTTGTGTGTGTGTGTGTGTGTGTGGTGTGTGTTGTGTGTGTGTGTGTGTGTGTGGTGTGGTGTGTGTGTGTGTGTGTGTGTGTGTGTGTGTGTGTGTGTGTGTGTGTGTGTTTTTTCACGGCTGAAATCTATGTGGGTGAGAGAGCAGGGGCGGATGTAACATTTCCCAATTGAAGGGGCAGGAGAAAATGGTAATGGGTGCGACTTCATCGCCTGTGTCGCTTCGCGCCACGGGATGAAGCCGCACCCATACCATTTTCAGTTACAGGACTTTTATTAGTCAAGTAAAGCATCAATAATAACATCAGTTGTTGTTGAAGTCGCAACAGACACGCAGCATGCATAAAGCTAAAGGTCTGACTCAGAGAGTTTTCTGTTTTCAATGATGAAATGCTGTTGGTTTAGTGGTGACACAGCTGTAGTTAGTTAGTAGCAGTAGTAGTGTTTCACATCATTTTTAAATATACCAATAAGCACTTAAATTTGAAATATCATGGGTTGTTTTGCATGCCATCGTGTTAGTTGGGGCAGACTGGGAATTTAGGGGGACATTGCCCCCCATGCCCATGGCTAGATCCGCCCCTGTGAGAGATGGAAAAAAAACATCCTGGCAAAGACTTTTTTTTTTTTTTTTTTATAAAGTTATGATAATTGATGAGACAGACATTTTTTTCCAGCCCAGTGCACATGTCTTGGACCAGCGGTGACACACACTGACAGACGCACGCACACACTCTTCATATCTTGCTGTTGTAGTTAGTGGTGATGGTGGTCTGGTAGCATTGACACAGGAGGTAGAGCAGGTCAGCGGTTCGAATCCTTCTCATGTCTATATCTGGAAGTGTCCTTGGGCAGCGGAGAATTATCCAATGGGCACGTTGGGCTCAGGCCCATGGGCCCCTGAGCTAGGGGGGCCCTCGTACTTTTGTGTCTGCATGATTGTGACGAGGCTCAAGCTCAGGGTCCCCTCAAAAAAAGTAATCTTGAATAACAGTGGTGCGCACTGTCCACACTGTGCGCACTGTTCACAACGGGCTTATCCATTTGTGTCCATAAAATAACCCTAAAAGCCCTAAACAAACATGATATGGTGCATTCCTGTAAGTGTCTAACCAGTTGTTTTGGGTGGGCAATTATTTTTCCCAAGGGGCCACATGAGATACATAAAATATTGTGGAGGGCCAAGACTAAAGGCTGAACTAAAGTTTTCTGCGTAGTATTAATTTAATTTCAAGACTAAAGTAAGAGTAAGACCAACCTTCTGATACTGGGCCTTCTATTTATTCAGTATTTGAGCCACAGAGGACCACCATTTGATGACATTCTAGCCTGGTATTGTTTTGTTCACAATACCAGGCTTGATTTGGGAAACAAAACAGGCAAACCTACATCAAAAATGACCATTCTTTTACATCATCTGATTGTGTAGATTTGGGTAATTCATATGATGAATATTTTAACTCTTGACAGTGTAAACATGAAAATGGTTTCATTTTTCGCTCTCAAAGAGTTACATCTGGTTAAGCAACTCTCCATATTTAACTGGAACCCTCTCAAGGACCACAGGTGGTCCCCGGACCGGTCAGAGTCAGCCAAAGGGCCGCATTTGGCCCCCGGTCGCATAATGCCCAGGTATGGTCTAAACAGTTGTTTTGGTTGTTGCAACCCCTTGCTGTAAGTCCTGCTGAAATGCATGTGAATATCATATAGGCCTATATTTGGTCATTGATATGCCTGTGTGCAGACATTATGCACCACGTCTGGAAGAAAAATCCTTCGGTGTGTGTGTGAAGGGGGCACTAGTCTGCGACTGGTGTGGCCTATAGGGGCTCATAATTCTGAAGTAGATCCGTCTTTGTTGACACAGGAGGTAGAGCAGGTCGGCGGTTCGAATCCCAGCTCCTTCTACCGTCTACGTGTCAAAGTGTCCTTGGGCAAGACACTGAACCCCAAATTGCTCCCCATGATGTGCTGTTGGTTGATACCTTTACTTTGAAGGTAATGGGGGCAACGTTTTCGCCAAAAATCAAAATAGATATTTTTTGCCTTTTCTCCCTCTACGTTGCTTCTACTTTGATGCTGCAGCTGTTTCTCTGCAGACAGACACTTGCTTCGTCCTGCAGACGGTCCAGAACTTTGTTGTTGTCAACAAAATCATGAAAACAAAACATTCGTTGGGGCTCAGGGAACCAGTGTGAGAGAGAGAGAGAATGGTAAATGTGTTGCACTGTCTATGTGTAAAGCACCTTGGATAAATGCACATTAACTATTTATAGCTACTATAGCTATCTTTGTGTCTTCTGCTCTGACTTGGTACACACACACACACACACACACACACACACACACACACACACACACACACACACACACACACACACACACACACACACCACACACACACAACACACACACACACACACACACACACACACACACACACTTCCACTCTGTAGAATCAGTAGTAATGTGTATCTTTCTGTCTTTGTGGCGGTGCCATAGCAACAACACATTAACCACAGAGTTCCTTTCATAAAGGCCTTTGAACCCCATTTAAACAGCGACTTCCTCATAACCATCAGCAAAAAACTACAAAACAAAACAAGGGTAGTGAGATGGAGAAAGAGGAAGGTACTACAGCAGGGGTGGGCAGTTATTTTCCCAAGGGGCCAAATGAGATACATAAAATATTGTGGAGAAGCCAAGACTAAAGGCTGAACTAAAGTCTGTGTAATATTAATTTATTTTCAAGATAAAAGTAAGAGTAAGACCAACCATTTTGACACCAGGGCCCTCTACTTATTCAGTATTTGAGCCACGGACCACCATTTGATGACATTTTAGCCCCACAGATCCCAAAACTTTTTTCAAGATTTCTTTTGTTTTTGTCCACAATTCCATTCTGGATTTGGGAAACAAAACAGGATAACAAAAATGACCATTCTCTTACATTCTCTGATTGAATGTGTAGTCTTTGGGCTAATTCAGATGATGAATATTTTAACTCTTGAGAGTGTAAAAATGAAACCAAATGGACCCGCAAGGGTCCATTTGGTTTCATTTATGCGCTCTCAAAGAGTTACATCTGGTTAACCAACTTTCCATATTTAACTTGGAACTCTCTCAAGGACCACTGGTGGTCCCCGGGCCGGTCAGAGTCAGCCAAAGGGCCGCATTTGGCCCCCGGGCCGGATAATGCCCAGGTATGTACTACAGGATGGGTATGGATGAGTGGTAACATGAAGACTTGACCCAAATAATACTCCAGTCCAGAGTATACATAGTTATGCTGTGCAAACTCTTCACTTCATGGGGTCAGTCCAATGATGGTTCTACCATCAAGTTAGCCTGATAGTCAGACTTGAGTTCAAAAAATCTCTTCTTTTGTGAAATGTCACCCTCCTTCTAATTACTAGAATTCTTACCAAGTACAATTCACTTACCCCACAGACAGATTATTTTGCTTGTTTCTAGTGCTATTACACTAGAAAGAAGCAGAATAATCTGTCCGTGGGTAAGTGAATTGTGCTTGTTTTTTTGTTTTTTTTGCAGTGTTAGTCAAGTAAAGCATCAATAATAACATCAGTTGTTGTTGAAGTTGCAACAGACACGCAGCATGCATAAAGCTAAAGGTCTGACTCAGAGAGTTTTCTGTTTTCAATGATGAAATGCTGTTGGTTTAGTGGTGACACAGCTGTAGTTAGTTAGTAGCAGTAGTAGTGGTTCACATCATTTTAAATAGAAGCACTTTAATTTGAAATATCTTTTGAAATTTGGGTTGTTTTGCATGCCATCATGTTTGGTGGGGCAGTCAAGTCCATTTAGGGGCCGGGGCATTGCCCCCCCCCCCCCCCCCCCCCCCCCATGCTCATGCCTAGATCCGGCCCTGACTCGTCTTTATAGGCCCACTATAAGGCTCTGAGTGTGAGAGAGGAGAGAAATGCATGGTGGGTTCTGGCATAGTTAAGTCAGAATGTGATGGGTGTGTGTGTCTGCGTGCATGCATGTGCATGTGTGTGATATCTGCATGCTGGCTTTGTAGATACAAAGACAACAACCCTCTTTTCTTTCTCTCTCTCTCTCTCACACACACACACACACACACACACACACACACACACACACACGCACACGCACACGCACACACACACACACACACACACACACACACACACACACACACACACACACACACACACCGTCAGAGAGATAGAGATTGAGAGACTGTCTGTCAGTGTAAAACGACCACAAACAGCATGTTGTGTCAACACCACAGGCAGAGAGTGGAACACCTTTCTAAACGGACCAGTGGACACGAGAGGTTTATGTGGTGTGTAAATGTAGATAGTGTGGTGTTCAGGTCGGAGGGTTTGGTGCATTATAATTCAGGTATTAGAATTATCAGTCTTCAATATCAGACCTACAAGCTCACAGCGCGCCACTTGTGGTACAAGCCGTGGTGAAAGTTGGTAAAACACTTCTATAACTGCTTTGTTCGTTGAAAACATACTTCTTTCTTAAAGGTAGGGTAAGTGATTTGAAATTCATGGTGTAGTACCAGCCTGGTGCACTAGGGGTGCCCAAGAGTAGCTGCACTATGTGAACCTGCTGCTCCATCCTGATTGGAGGAGAATTCACCCTCCACCTGGGGAACTTTTATTAGCTCCTCTGCTAACGTGGGGGAGGGGGAAACTCCATATATGGTCTGCACACCTTATAATAGAGCATTTTAACAGAAAAAAATATATATTTTTGGGGTGATATCTGACAAAAGTGAAATCACTTCCCCTACCTTTAAAATAAGAGTGAACAAGTCGACACTAGTGAGGACTGAACAGGGTTGTTTCTCTGGGTATTGTAAATACAGTAATTTCTTAGAGTCTCTAGTCTCATCCTCCTCCCTGCTATCGTCTGTGATGCACACAGTAAAGCCTCGTACAGACGCTGGTTGGTGATGTACTTGTCCCGATGTGCTTGTTGATGTTCAGTACCAGTAGTAGCAGCAGCAGTACATCGTGTGCAACGCAGCGCATACAAATTTGGAGTGCATATTTAACTTTGACTCTGGAGGGTGTTTAAATCGACCCATAGGTGTACGGCTGTTGCACCCAACACGCATGTGCGTGTGCGTGTGCGTGTGCGTGTGCGTGTGCGTGTGCGCGTGCGCGCGTGTGCGTGTGTGCGCGCGCGCGCGGACCGCTCTAGGCATGGGAGGCCAATGCCCCCTAAAACATGATGGCATCACCAAAAAGTTTCAAAGACATGTGCTTTAAAATGATGTGAACCACTACTACTGCTACCAACTAACTACAGCTGTGTCACCACTAAACCAACAGCATTTCATCATTGAAAACAGAAAACTCTCTGAGTCAGACCTTTAGCTTTATGCATGCTGCGTGTCTGTTGCAACTTCAACAACAACTGATGTTATTATTGATGCTTTACTTGACTAATAAAAGTCCCACGGGCGATGAAGCCGCACCCATAACATTTTCGCCTGCCCCCTCCACCAATTGAGAAATGTTACATCCAGGCCGTTTGTGCGGCAGTAGCTAGTGTTGTTTATCCCCCCCCTATCCTTCGTGTTGTGCGTGTTGTGTGTGTGTGTGCGTGCATGCGTGTGTGCGTGCGTGTGTGCGTGCGCGTGCGTGTCCAGTGCTTACTGTTGAATAATTGAGCAGCAGTAGGATCAGCCCAGGGCTGTGCTCTGCTCTGCTCTGTCACCTGGCTCTACTGCTGCAGTCTGGGGTGGTTTGAGAACAACCCCAGGCAGGCTGCAGGCTACAGGCTGCACACTCATACATCACTGGGTTTCAACCTTCTTCAGACCAGGGCCCACTATTTATTCAGCATTCTAGCCGCAGAGGAGGACCACTGTTTGATGACATTTTAACACCGCAGAATTTTTGTTTTTGTCCACAATTCCACTGGCTGGATTTGGGGAAACCAAACAGTCGAACATACAGATCAAAATGACCATTAACAGTTTTCATGCCCTTGCAGTAGAGCTACGTTGTGCGTTATCATTATGAAAAATTAGGCTGATCTACGTCACACTATGTCACTCACCGTTGCCGGTTTGATACGATCCCAATGATAACGGCAGCGAGCAGCGACCGCATATTCCATTCAGAACGGACCAAAATAAGGGACGGACCAACCCGGAACCGGAAGTGTGTCGCCAACTAACTTGTCCGACGGAAAACATGGACCGAAATATGAAATATGACTTTTAGATGAAAATCACATGCACTGGCTACCTCAAAAAATATGAAAAAGGCTGGCACTGGCGTGTTAATCTTCTACATTCTCTAGTTGTGTAGACTTGGGATAATTCACGTGATGAATATTTTAACTCTTTGAGAGCGTAAACATGAAACCAAATGGACCCTTGCGGGTCCATTTGGTTTCATGTTTACGCTCTCAAAGAGTTACATCTGGTTAACCAGCTTTCCATCATTTAGCCTGGGGACCCACCCCCGGGCCGCTGTTGAAAACCACTGCCATAGATCAGTGGGTTTTCAACCATTTTTCATACCAGGGACCACTATTTATTCAGCATTTGAGCCACAGAGGACCACTGTTTGATGTTGAGTTCAATCTCTCGGACCAAAACTAAGGATTTTCTGTTCAGTTTTTGTTCACAATTTAGGAGAGATAACTGAGCCAAACGTTGGTGAAAATACATTTGTTTTAGTTGTGTAGATTCTTGAAAATTAAGTAATTCAGTGGTTTGAATATAATTTAACTCTTGAGTAAACGGGTCCATTTTGTTTCATTTTAACTCAAGAATTACAGATCTATATTTTTCATTTTAATGCTCTCAAGAGTTACAGATCTATATTTTACAGTCTCGGGAGTTACAGAAGCATTTGGATACCAACTGTCCCATCCTCTCAAGGACCACTGGTTGAAAACCCACTGCCATAGATGGAAGAGAAGGGAAAGAGGGGAGATCTTAGGAAGACAGTGGAGGGCGAGGAACAAAGGGAAAGTTGCAGAGAAGAGTTAAAATATTCATCATGTGAATTATCCCAAGTCTACACAACTAGAGGATGTAGAAGATTAATGGTCATTTATGATCTGTATGTTGGACTGTTTGGTTTCCCCACATCCAGCCTGCATTGAATTGTGGACAAAAGCAAAATAAATCTCAAATAGTGGTCCCCCTCCGTGGCTCAAATGCTGAATAAAAAGTGGGCCCTAGTATCAAAAAGGTTTAAAAGCCCTCAGATGGAGCCAGAGAGACAGAGACACCAGCATAGTGCTGCTGCCTGCGAGTCGCTGAGACATTTAGGGCACCGTGCCCTTAATTGAGTGTTCTACTTGCTCTGCTCTTGGCATTGTTCTCTCATTCTTTCTGGGACTGCAGCTCCTCTGTCTGTCTGTCTGTCTGTCTGTCTGTCTGTCTCTCCGTCTGTCTCTCCGTCTGTCTCTCTCTATCTCCATCTTTCCCTACATTCTCTGCATCAAAGCGACCATGAGCCTTTCTTCTTACACTCGTCGTTTTTGGCCAAAGGATGAGACGCAAATGTATTCCATCCTCATAGATTGTAAGAAGACACGAACTAACCAATGCCCTGGGAGAAATGAATGGTCCAAAAACATTACATGTTTTTGACACAAAGTAGCCTATATTATTATTATTTTTTTTCAAATACTGTACGTTCACTAGTGAATGATGTTATATAGGTCTGACAGCGACTAGCCTGTGGGCTAGCTAAATCGATAAAGTTGCTGCGTTGCGCACTGTGATGTTTGAGCTGAATGAATAGATCATTGGTTTTCAACCTTTTTGACACCAGGGCCCACTATTTATTCAGCATTTGAGCCACAGAGGACCACCAGAGGACCACCATTTGAGGACAATTTAGCGCCACAGACCCCAAAACTAAAGGTCTATTTTGCTTTTGCCCACAATTCCAGGCTGGATTTGGGAAACAAAAAAGGCAAACCTCGATCAAAAATGACCATTAATCCTCTACATTCTCTAGTTGTGTAGACTTGGGATAATTCACCTGATGAATATTCTAACTCTTGAGAGTGTGATCATGAAACCAAATGGACCCGCAAGGGTCCATTTGGTTTCATTTTTACGCTCTCAAAGAGTTAAATGTGGTTAAACAACTTTCCATCATTTAGCTCGGTATCAGTTGAAAATCTGACCAGGCACAGCTGATTGGCCAGCAGCCCTGCCACCGCAACCATATCAATCTGGCTATTAAATCAAACTATAGTTTATTTAAAGAAGTGCCAGGTTTATAAACAACATCATCTGACATATTTTAATGCTTTTGTTCCCATGCTAGCATTGTTCGTTGGCTGTGTTTGTTTGGTTAAGAATGGGGCTAGCCTGTTAGCCATGACAACAGTGCCATCTGCTATCCTGCTACTCTAATTGGTTTGTATGAACCAATCAATTCAATTCAATTCAATTCAATTCAATTCAATTCAAAGGAGCTTTATTGGCATGATAAAACAGACATTTACATTGCCAAAGCAAGAGTCACAAAACAATACAATAAAAACAGTTGAAAATGGGGACAAATATATACAGTTGGAGGGGGGTACAGATTTTTGTAGACAAGAGTTATGCTACATTGCATTGTTTTATAAAAGGTTATAGCACATTATAACACTAACATTTTTATTGCTACTTCAAGACAGATCATGCAGAATAAGAAGAAAACTAACAGATTCCCTATCTGTTTAAATGTAGCAGCTCTGTTTACATGGAAAAGTCTGGATAGTACAGATCGTAGTCCTTAGGGTGGTTGAGTTCCATTGGCCAATCTTCTTACGTCGCAACGGTGCACAAATCTTGCTGCTGTGTTTGCACATTGTTGTATTTCTCCCAATAGGTATGGAAGTTTTCCCTCGTTGGTCATAGTTTCGAACTCGCGTTGAGTGTGTGCGATTTGTGGGAAGTATGTGTCTCTGATGTCTTGGTATAAGGGGCAGGTGGTTAGGAAGTGTAGCTCTGTTTCGACCACATTTTGTGTGCAGTGACTGCATAGTCGTGCTTCTCTTGGGAGTGGGGTCTGTCTGTGGCGGCCCTTCTCTATTGCGAGGCTGTGATCACTGAGTCTGTATCTGGTCAATGTTTTCCTAAGTTTTGGGTCTTTTACTGTACTTAGGTATTCGGCCAATCACCCGAAGACTGCCGCTGTGACAACGCCCAGCCCATACACTGCAGTAGCTTAGAGAGCTTTGCAGACTGAATAATGAAGTGAAACCAAACGATAATTCAGACAGAGTGTCAGGCCAGTAAATCTTCCTCTACCCCAAATGAGCACAACACTCCTCCCTAAAGCACAACACTCCTTCCTAAAGCACAACACTCCTTCCTAAAGCACAACACTCCTTCCTAAAGCACAACACTCCTTCCTAAAGCACAACACTCCTTCCTAAAGCACAACACTCCTTCCTAAAGCAGTGACATCACTCACTGGTCAATGTATTGGGTGGAAAAAGCACTTCAGGCTTTCTAATTTCAAACCTGGCATCCGTATTCTGGGCATGTCAATCACAGATGTACTATAACAATAGTTTTCAACAGGTGGTCCGGGGACCACCAGTGGTCCTTGAGAGGGTTCCAGGTGTTCCCCAGCCTAAATGATGGAGAGTTGGTTAACCAGATGTAACTCTTTGAGAGTGTAGACATGAAACCAAATGGACCCTTGCGGGTCCATTTGGTTTCATGTCTACACTCAAGAGTTAAAATATTCATCATGGTATCAAAAAGACTGGATTTGGGAAACAAAACAAAACAGTCCAACATACAGGTCAAAATGACCATTAATCTTCTACATTCTCTAGTTGTGTAGACTTGGGCTAATTCACATGATGAACTTTTTAACTCTTCACGCGTAAACATGAAACCAAATGGACCCCGCAAGGTACACCTGGTTAATCGACTGTTGAAATCCACTGATCTATATGTTTATGTGTGTAGTAGGCACGCATACACATTTGTGTGTGTGTGTGTGTGTGTGTGTGTGTGTGTGTGTGTGTGTGTGTGTGTGTGTGTGTGTGTGTGTGTGTGTGTGTGTGTGTGTGTGTGTGTGTGTGTGTGTGTGTGTGTGTGTGTGTGTGTGTGTGTGTGTGTGTGTGTGTGTGTGTGTGTGTGTGTGTGTCTGCATGTGTTTGTGTGCCAGCAGCTTTTACTGGATTATCCACAGACTATAATCAGGCATCTTCATTAGAATAATAGATGAGGATTATCCCTCCATTCACCCCTCCATTCAACAACCACTCCTTCATTTGGGTCCTCTTGTCTCCCGTGGGACAGGGGCATATTCTGTTTTGATAACCTCCCACCCACCACCATTATTCAGTCCACCTGTCTCTCTCCCTTTTCTGCTAAATCTCCTTCTCCTAGTTGTTGAAAATTGTTCCGTTTCTGAGTGAGGCTTCACAATGGCATACTAGGCAGTTTAAAGGCTTAAAACATACTCCAGGGTGAAGTGAGATTAGGTGAAGGGTTTTCACCGTGGTGCAAGTCTTTCTAAGGCTCCACCCTGCCTTATACCTCCTGAGACCCCAACAATTTTTTTTTGTCTTGTCCTTTTTTGTTCGTTTGTTCGTTCTTTGTCTTTCTCGTTTTATTATTGAAAACTTAATAAAAATATTTAAAACAAGACCCCCAACAAAATAGAGCGATGCATTTTTGATTCCTTCTAGTTATTTGGTGTTATTAGAGCCTAAGAAAATAAGAAGTATCAATATGCATGTTGTAGTTTTCTTAAAGTGATGTCCTCATATGAGGACGTTAGGAATTCATTTTATGAAAGTGTCATCATACAAGGTACAAAATAACACGTGTACAGGTGGTTTGGGAAACAAAAGAGTGGTAGAGTAAGGAGAAGTGGCCGTAGTAAACAGGGGAGGAGGAGATTACGGCGTTTCATTTCTCTTTAACATGCTGAAGGTGAAAACATCTCATCAGTCACTGATTGTTTACATTATAGACCAATCAGGTTGGACTGTGCAGCTGTCAGGGTTGTTTAAATCAATCCTGACTAAAACCACTTCATCAGCAAACCTTTCATCAGGAGTAAGACTAGCTGACAAGAATGGCTTTTCATGTATGTTGACTAAAACTAAAATGTGACCAAATGTGTAAACTCTTGAGTTTACACTCTCAAGAGTTATGATATTCACCAATTAAATTAGCACCAGTTAATTAATATTAATATTTTGATCTAATTTTGATGTTTTGCCTCTTTGGTTTGCGAAAATCCATCCTGGAATTGTGAACAAAGCCAAAAGAAATCTTTAGTTTTGGGGTCCGTGGTGTGAAGATGTTGTTTAATGGTGAAAAAGTTGCAAACCACTGCTCTAACATGAAGCACCTGACTATAAGCCTGGTGCGGCTTATAGTCAGGTGCGGCTTATACAAGGAAAAGTCAGTATTTTGCCCCAAATTTAGCTGGTGCGGCTTATATTCAGGTGCGGCTTATAATCTGGAAATTGCGGTAATACACCTTTTTATTTCTTTTACTAAGATGGAACTAAAGGATTTGGATTTCAGCTGACTGAAACTAGACCAAGATTATAGGGTAAAATACTAAAGCGTGACTGAAATGAATAAGCATTGCGTCCAAAAGAAATAAAACTGTAGTGAATGTTAATACAGCAGGTGTGTCAGGTGTTCCTTCATGGTGTCAGTGTATTGCAGTCTGCTGTCATCATCCTCTCAGAAACACATCCATTAGCCTGTCTCTACCTGAGAGGCAGCTGCTCTGAGGGCTGCTTTCGCTGGCTGCGTCTTGGTGTGTATGTGCGTGTGTGTGCGCATTGTGTGGCCCGTGTTGAGGCTTGTGTTGTGTGATGTACGGTTCGCAAAATTTCAAACCTCGGTTTACTATGACCAAAACACCACTGTTTCCGTTTTTAGCGTCTAATCCAGTGGTTTTCAACCATTTCGATACCAGGGCTCACTATTTATTCCGAATTTGAGCCATGGGCCACCATTTGATGACATTTTAGCCCCACAGACCCCAATTTGGGAAACGGAAAAGGCTAACAGATAAAAATGACAATTTAATCTTCTACATTCTACACATTAATTGTGTAGACTTCTCAATTAAGTGGTGCTAATTCATGTGATGAATATTTCAACTCTTGAGTTAAAATGTAAACATGAAAACCAAATGGACGCGCAAGGGTAATTTGGTTTTGTTTTTACACTCTCAAAGAGTTGCATCTGGTAAACACAATAGCGACGGTTTTGTTATGCAAAACCGTCGCTATTGTTATGCAAGAAGGTTGCGAGTCTCGTGACGGTTATAAAAACACCACACCGTTTCAGCTGATGTGAGAGTGTTGGGTGTCCGTGATTATTGTTTATGGAAGCAGTAGAGAACGGCAGCATCAAATAACACTAGTGTCCGTCATTCATGCATCCAGTTCATCCGTATATCTTCTGTGCAACTGTCTGTCTACGTAAACTAAACTCAGTGGTGATTTGAAAGAGTTGCTGCTTCAGTCCGACTCTATCCACTCTATGCTCTGTTCCCAAGTGGAAATTAATTATATCTAGATGGAGACAGCAATAGCTGTATCTCAGTGGTTTTCAACCTTTTTGATACCAGGGACACCATTTATTCAGAATTTGAGCCACGGACCACCATTTGAGGACATTTTAGCCCCACAGACCCCCAAAACTAAAGATTCCCTTTGCTTCTGTCCATGACCATTAATCTTCTAGTTGTGTAGATTAGGACGAATTCACATGATGAATATTTTAACTCTTGAGAGTGTGAAAATGAAACCAAATGGACCCGCAAGGGTCCATTTGGTTTCATTTTTACATTCTCAAGAGTTACATCTGGTTAACCAACTTAGCTGGGGACCACCTGGAACCCTCTCAGGGACCACTGGTGGTCCCCGGACCACCTGTTGAAAACCCCTCCTGTATCTGATTAGCAAAATGTGTTGATGTGAATGCATGGCCATGTTTTTTACACACTCAAGAGTTAAAATTCATTATCTTAATTAGCCCAGGTCTACACAACTAGAGAATGTAGAAGATTAATGGTCATTTTGATCTGTATGTTAATTTGCCTGTTTTGTTTCCCAAATCCAGCCTGGAATTGTGGATATCTAGAAAGCAGGGAAAGACACAGAGGCAGAGTGCAATGACTGCCTTCAAGACTAATGTATCTTGTGTTGTGTTATAGTGCACTAAGTTGCACACTTGCCCGATCGGGCAACCAGGTAGCAGTCTTCACTTGCCCCACCATTTTTTTTTACTTGCCCCGGGCAAGCGGGCAAGTGTTAGTGTCAAGCCCTGACTTGTGATAGAAGGTGTTCTTGGTTTCTGCATGTGATGAAGACGGGCCACGTCTCGGCTGACTGTGACACGTGTGAGTGCAGACCTCTGAAGTTCATTCCATTAACGGATCAGAACACTATTTTAAGATTCCTGCCTGTTCCCAGCAGCCCTGTAGTAGCAGCAACCAGCTAAAGGAACCGTTTCCATGCAGTTATTATTATATATTATACACCAGGGGGTTGTATTGTATTGTATTGTGTTATTGTATTATGCCTGTATCAGGTCACCACTGCCAAGTCTTTTAGGGGAATTACTGGAGAAAGCACTGCTGGAGTTATAGTGGATTTGATTGATGGGGAATATAATGGTGATTGTGTTAGTCAGCACAATGGACTAGCAGCACCTCAGAGACTCTGTTCTGCATTCCGTTGGGGATGGGTGCTGTATTGCAGGGCTGCCCAAAAGGTAGATAGTGATCTACCAGTAGATCACACAGACCATGCAGGTAGATCACATGACAGTACCCCAGCACTTGGACCCTTATAGATCTTTAACTCTCAAGAGTTAAATTATATTATCTGAATTATGAAATTTCCAGAGTCCACACAATTAGAAAATGGAGAATAATTGTTATTTTGACCAACATTTTGACAAAAACGTGAAAGTTATTAGCTTTGGGTGCAAGAGACTAAACTCAACGTCACAAACTGTCAACTCAAACCCCAAATACTGTTTTCAAACGTCAGTAATAGCATATACAGGAAAACCTTCCAATCCTACCCTCTATTTTTCATTATAAGTGCATTATTCTTAAACACTATAACAGTAAGTAACACCATCACCAACTATTTCAAAGCTCAAACTTTCTAGTGGGCCTTGAAATGGATTTTCAGTCATGGAACAATCACATATTTGATATGTAGATCTTGTTGAGCCGCTCATTTTGAAAGTAGTCAAAAAGTCTGGGCACCGCTGCTGTACTGTATGCATATTTACATGAGAATGTAAGAACCATTGATGACCATAAACCACTATGGAATGGAGGGACTTGTTCCATTACGTTGAATGGAGCAAAGACTTGAATATAGCAGTAAGTCAGTCACACACAACCACACTCAAAATACAAACTGGTTTCTGAAAACTTGGAAATTATATTTTCTCCACCTTAATGATATTTTGCCAGCCTCTAGCGCCCCCTTTTTGTCCAGAGTGCCATTCATATGCATTAATTGATCGATTGATTTTAAAACAAAAGAAAAAAAAAATACACACGGTAATCATATCAATTTTGCTAAAATAATGCTGAATAAATAGTGGGCCCTGAAACCGAAATGATTGAAAACCACTGACGTAGAGGACAATAAATGCCTGTCCAACCCTCATCCGTTATCCTCCAGGGGTTGACACTAAGGTCTCCGAGGCACTTGCCCATCGGGCAAGTGCAAGTCAGGTTCTACTTGCCCTCAGGTCATGGTCACTTGCCCCCCAGGTTCCAGGTGGTCCCCAGTTAAGTTGGTTAACCAGATGTAACTCTTGAGAGTGTAAAAATGAAACCAAATGGACCCGTAAGGGTCCATTTGGTTTCATTTTTACACTCTCAAGAGTTAAAATTCATCATCTTAATTAGCCCAGGTCTACACAACTAGAGAATGTAGAAGATTAGGTCATTTTGATGTGTATGTTAATTTGTCTGTTTTGTTTCCCAAATCCAGCCTGGAATTGTGGATATCTAGAAAGCAGGGAAAGACACAGAGGCAGAGTGCAATGACTGCCTTCAAGACAAATTTATCTTGTGTTGTGTTATAGTGCACTAAGTTGCACACTTGCCCGATCGGGCAGCCAGGTAGCTTCACTTGCCCCACCATTTTTTTTTACTTGCCCCGGGCAAGTGGGCAAGTGTTAGTGTCAAGCCCTGTCCTCCCTCTGTCCATTCATTCTCCTGGACGGGTGAGACACCAGAGCCAGCAGGGACAGAGGATAATTACTTTAACAGTGACCGTTAAGACGATGGATGGAGTGGATGTTAAGTTGTGCTTCTTTAGGAGAAGATTTTAACTGTTTGTGACCAGCTAAATAAATGACCAGGGAGAAAAACAAATTGGTTCCTGAAAATGTGGACAGGTTTATTTACAATGGTGACTATATTTGGAAAAAACGCAATTCGGTGGAATTGGATGGAATTTTATACCAGGGGGCCCGTCTCGTCCCTAAGCTCTTATGGCATGTTTGGCAATTTTGAAAAATATTTTTAAATTAGTTTTTTTTTGTGTGTGAACTTGTAGATTGGCCATTTGAACGGTTTTAAATAAAAAAATAAAACGTATAGTCCCAGACAGTCAATCATCGCGGCCCATTTGTATACAAAAATAGTCCATGCAGTTTTGTTTGGTGGAATCTGTTCCATTGTGTTACTCTAATAGTACCGTAGCGCGTACCTTTTACTTCCTTACTGACGTCACATGACTCTAGGCTCGCCTCTTACTGGCCGGAGGAGAGAAGGGGGGGTGGTAGCGTGGGTGATTGACAGCTGTGGCGTCCAATCATCGGGTCAGCTCGGATTTTGGGCATAACCGAGGTCCGAGACACCCTGGAATGGGACTTACCCAAAGTACTCTAGTACAGGGTTTCACTCCCTATTGGAAAATCCCCTTTTGAAAAAAGCTGCAGTGTAGAAACTCTGCGTAGGAGACAGTAGACACACGCAGTATGGAAATAGAACAAACCAGGAGAGTCTGGACAGACACTGATGTTGTTTTATTCACTCTCTTAAAAGCTCTGTCACATTGCACTGTACAGTACTCTATCTGGAACAGAGTACGCTGTGTGGCAGTGTCAGGGGCGGATGTAACATTTCCCAATTGGGGGGGTGGTAGGAGAAAATGGGATACCATTTTCTCCTACCCATACCATTTTCAGGTAAAGGGCTTTTATTAGTCAAGTAAAGCATCAATAATAACATCAGTTGCAACAGACACGCAGCATGCATAAAGCTAAAGGTCTCACTCAGAGAGTTTTCTGTTTTCAATGATGACATGCTGTTGGTTTAGTGATGACACAGCTGTAGTTAGGCGCAGTAATAGATATATAAAGCACTTTGGGTGTGCTTATATTTGGGTTGTGGGTTGTTTTGCATGCCATTGTGTTCGGTGGGGCAGTCAGGGCATTTAGGAGGGCATTTCTCCCCCCATGCCCATGCCTAGATCCGCCCCTGGTCAGTGTGTCCACCTCATGGATGTATCTGCTCTGGCTGAGACTCAGAGAGCGTCTCTAGGCTCGTGTCTCACAGGGAAGCCAGCAGCAGCCTCCAGGCTCAGATTGACTTGTTGTGGTCTAATGTTGTCATCTAATCCTCTCACAATCACATCTCCCCCATTTGTCCTCTATATGTATTCTCCTGTTCACCTCCTAGTAGGCCTACCCCAGTGAGTTCCCCGGTCCCCCCCAATAAATAATACCCTACTCTGCTGGACAAACCGTTATTCAGGGGTAATGGTTCTACTTTGCGACATGATGACGTTCTATCCAGGTTGTGCTGGTAGTGCAGTCGGTGTGCATATATCGAACACACCCAGTGGTCAGTGTTGCCAACTGCCAAAATCCAAAATGCACTAGTGGCACTTCCAAAATGCACTAGAATGTGCTAGATGCTTGCCTGGAAGGGAATATGACCATTAAATGACCATTAATCTTCTACATTCTCTAGTTGTGTAGACTTGGTCTAATTCACATGATGAATATTTTAACTCTTGAGAGCGTAAAAATGAAACCAAATGGACCCGTAAGGGTCCATTTGGTTTCATTTTTACGCTCTCAAAGAGTTACATCTGGTTAACCAACTATCCATCATTTAGCCTGGGGACCACTGGTTGAAAACCACTGTCATAGGAGGAGAAATGGTGAAAAATGAGGGTTTTATCTCTGGCGCCTGTCAATCAATTTCACCCCGACTCACCAGCCAAAAAGCACTAGATTTTCCGCCAGGAGCTTTTCACTAATTTTGGCACTAGGGGGGTCTGCAAAAGAACTAAATATAGCGACAACAAGCATGGCGGCTACAACTGCTCAATATGGCATTTAGACAGGACGGACCACTTGGAACCATCTCAGGGACCACTGGTGGTCCCCGGACCACTGGTTGTAAACCACAGCTATAGAGGCAGGCCATGTCTCTGTGCTGCATCTAGTACAGCCCTCCCCCTCCCTCCCCCCGCCCTCCCTCTCCTCTACTATAGATAGATGGCAGCTAGATTTTCTCATTACAGAGAACTAACGCCTCACTCCCTAGAGTTGATGCTGGAACAGGGTTTTCGTGTGTGTGTGGGGGTGTGTGTGTGGTTGCGTGTGTGCGTGCACACAGTGCACACTAGACTCTATACTATGTGTGAGGAGAGTACCAGCGAGGAATGTCATTGAACAGTTCATGTCCTTGCTGTCTTGCACACGCATGTTTGTACAGTATAGGTTTTGATTATTTTCATAATTGATTTGATTACACAATGTTATCATAATATCTCATTAGCAAGAACTACAAAACGGCAGGATTCAACACTTTTTTTTTCTTTCGTTTTCATCTTAGAAATTATTTGATCGTCCCAAAAGATTGTGTGTGTCATCATGATTTCTCATGACCCGAGTTGGCTTTGTCCGCGGCGTAATCGTCTTTATATGAATTATTTTCGAAAAGTCTATGAGAAAAATGAATGGGGAAAAACGTTTGGAACCGTGACGTCACTGCGCAGGTCTATGGTGTAGCCAGGTATGGTTTAAGTCTTCTCATTGGCTGCATGGCAGCCAATCAGGTGGCAGCCAATCAGGTCTGGGGCCTTGTGGTAGGCCAAAACCCTGTGCCACCAGACCTAGACCTTGACTTACCAAATAATTACTGATAATAAATAAAACCAGCCATCAAGAGCTTCAACTCATGATGAACAAAGCAGGGGAGTACAGTAACATCTTTAATTTGATTTCTGGACCTTTTTGAATTGGGTTTTAAAAGGATCCCTGGCTACTAAGACAAATATGCCTTAAAACACTATACTTGCCTTCTATAACTAAAACATGTAGATAAAACACCTTTAATACTTTATTTCTTTCATAAATGGAGAATATTTCACTCAATAGGAGGTGCTCCTGTCGCAGGATGATGATGTCACAGAGCATGTTCATCCCTATATTCCATAGAGCTAGTGTAGATCATACGTGACATCATCATCCTGCGCCAGGAGCAGTTCCTGTTGAGTGAAATTTTCTCTATTTATGAAAGACACAAGATGCCATTGGTGTTTTTTTTATTTGTTTATTTTAGTTATAAAGGGAAAGTATAATGTTTTAAGCGATGTTTGTCTTATTAGTCACAGATCCTTGTAATTGGTAATATGGTAAGCCCAGGCCCCAGGTCTGCAGGTGGTGAAGGATTTTGGCCTACCACAAGGCCCCAGATCTAGGAGTCTAGGAGAAAGGATCAGGTGACGCCAAGGAGGGCTGTGATTGGAGGATTCTGAAATGTTGGCCAGTAGAGGGCGCTAAAGAACGGACTTTTCTGAACAACCAGGAGTTAATCATTTTGTATAGAAAGGTGTAAAGTCAATGTTGATAGTTGACGTTGCTTGTTGATGTTGCTCAAAACAGGTAGGTGTATCAGGGCTCTAATGCTTAGAACACCAAGAGTTGTTCCCTTCCTTCCCAAAATGGATTAATATTCTACTAACAATGCAACGCCGCAGTGAGAGGTGGTGGCTGTAGCTGTAGCTGTTCTTTACTTCCTGGGACATCAGATTAACTTACATCCATCACAGGTTAATGATTACTGCTGCAAATATGGAATCAGTCAGCTGGCACAGCCATACGGAGAGGAAAAAAACACCACAGCAATGTTTAAATAATGTCTGCAGTCTGTGCTGGGCCCAGCCCTGGGTGCAAACTGCAATAGCAGCCTGAAGAATGGAACACTTTGTCTTTTAGACAGGTAATTTAGGTCATTTTATACAAACACAAAGACACACACACACGCACGCACGCACACACACACACACACACACGCACGCACGCACACGCACACGCGCACACACACACACACACACACTTGGAAACACCTCGAGAGCAGAGGTTTTCAACAGGTGGTCCGGGGACCACCAGTGGTCCCTGAGAGGGTTCCAGGTGGTTTCCAGCTAAGTTGGTTAACCAGATGTAACTCTTTGAGAACGTAAAAATGAAACCAAATGGACCCTTGCGGGTCCATTTGGTTTCATTTTTACACTCTCAAGAGTTAAAATATTCAGCATCTGAATTAGCCCAGGTCTACACAACTAGAAGATGGACAAAAGAAATCTTTAGTTTTGGGGGTCTGTGGGGCCAAAAATGTCCTCAAGTGGTGGTCCGTGGCTCAAATTCTGAATAAATGGTGGTCCCTGGGATCGAAAAGGTTGAAAACCACTGCTCTAGTAGAGGCTGGCACACAGGCGGATGTATGGATTGCATACGCATAGAGATCCATGCGTACACAGCTGTCCACTAGCAAATACATGCAGACTCCCCAACTTGCCACGTTGACTTCGACTGTTTTTAAGCGATAATTCCCAGGATGCTTGTTACATCGAGTTTCTCCACCACGCGTGTTGTCTGGAAGCTGACAGACATGATTGCATTGATAAGATGCGGATCTAGACATGGGCATGGGGGGCAATGCCCCCCTAAATGCCCAGTCTGCCCCACCAAACACGATGGCATGCAAAACAACCCACAATGTCTCAAATTAAAGTGCTTATAATTAAAATGATGTGAAACACTACTACTGCTACTAACTAACTACAGCTGTGTCACCACTAAACCAACAGCATTTCATCATTGACAACAGAAAACTCTCTGAGTCAGACCTTTAGCTTTATGCATGCTGCGTGTCTGTTGCAACTTCAACAACAACTGATGTTATTATTGATGTTTTACTTGCCTGATATCTTGGGTTGTTTTGCATGCCGTCATGTTTGGTGGGGCAGACTGGGCATTTAGGGGGGCATTTCACCCCCATGCCCATGCCTAGATCCGCCCCTGTTTGTGTGCGCGCTTACAGGAGGGAAAAAAAGAGAGAACAGTGAGTGAACGTGCGTCATAACCGTTGAATCCCAGAAACAGCCGCTGAGCCATGCTGTGATGGTTTTGGATTATAACTCGTGTGTCCCTCTGTTGGCTTGTCTGGAACTGTGAGCATGCACACACACACACACACCACACACCACACACACACACACACACACACACACACACAACACACACACACGCCACGTACACAAACAAAGAAGCTGCCAAGCTGATTTTCAGTTGTTGTGTTTTTTGTAGCATCAGATTCAGCATAACAACCAGCACCATCCTGGTTTAACAGAATTGGGTATTGTTGTCATGTAGATGTCTGGGAGTGGGGAAACACTGGAGAGTGCATGAATGAATGAATGAATGAATGAATGAATGAATGAATGAATGAATGTTTTTAGTGAACACCCATAGAGCCATAGAGAGTATTAGAGACTCTATCACTGTTATAGCGCCACCACCCAGCCAGAGCCGTGTACAGGTATATGTGCATGAGCTGGTTCACTGAGCTCTCATTGACTCATTCATCACATCATGGTACACAATAAATTATACAGCTGGAAGTTTGGTGGAATGTCATGAATCTGCCGTCTGGAATTTAAAGATGACGAAAATGACGTTGGCGTCACGACCTGCTGACATCATACAGTTTTCGTCACTACAATAGCAATGGAACACAGTTTTATTGAGTCCGTATTCATCAGCAGTGTTGGGGAATATTACTTAGGAAAGTAATATACTACTTATTACTTATTACCCCTTCAGAAAGTAATAATATTACACTACTTATTACTTGGATGCAAAAGTAATATGCAGTATATTACATATTACTTTTTTATATTACTTTTGCACCCAGATCCCTGAAAAAAAGGAAATTAGCTACAACTACACAATCTGTCAGCTTCTTTTAGAGCTGAATCTAAAGAAGAAGAATAACAAGAGTCACCAATCAGCCAAACATGAATGTTGCCCCCACCACCGACTACGGATAAGCAGGTGAAGATGGATGGATGTATTTAGATAAATGTATTTAGATGAAGGAATACAGACATCCCACCCTGGAAAAAAATACTAAAATATAATATTTATATGCCACACATGATTAACATATAGCCTACCATAGATTACATAGTTGCAGTAGGCTGTTATTTCAGTCAGTGGATTGTTATTTGGTTACAGTTCTGTCTGTCAACTATGTTTTAATGCAAAATTAAAATGTATGATAAACATACATAAGCATAAGATCTTTTTGATTTAATATTGAGTATATGAGGGCTTATAGCTCCAGTGGCTTAATTGATGATTAAGCCACTGGCATCGCGTAATCAGAACAGCTGTGTAGCCTAAGGGAAATCCCCTGACAGACAGCGCATTGAGTGTGGACATTTAGCCCAGCTATTGTGTGATAAACGCATATTATAAACGCATGACTTATATGGCAAATGAAAATATCCTTGGATATACTTGGACCACAGTTGGAATTATTGCAATCGGGTGAGCATGGCCTGAGAGTTTTTCGATTCAAATCTCAACAAAGAATCACCGGAGTTTCACCGGAGAGGTAAGAGCGCAGAGCATTAGCGCCAACTCCGTTCTCTTTAAGTGGCCAGTCCAAGCGCGGCTCTTCTACATAGACTTCTATTGAGGATCGGGACAATAAATATGGACAATAGCAGTTGGGATTTCAGAAAAAAGGCCTCCTATAAGGAGGTTAGAGGCATTTGGGGTAAAAGTGGGTAACCAGTCCATTTTACACAATTCAAGGGTGCTGAATCCGAAAAAAATGGTTACCAAGCAAAATTTTTGAGTCCTTACCCCCCAAATCCAAGATTTTGGGGGTAACCAAAGGTTTTTCAGACATAACTTGAAATGCATTGATTTTACGCCCCATAAGTGTATTGAACGTTAATATAAAGTTGGGCATTACAGACGATTTGGTACCAAGTACATGTCTGTACCTCCTACGGTTCTTGAGATACAGCATTTAGGTACTTTCACAGATTGAGGAGAGCAGGACATCTGTAACACTGATTCTTAAGTCCACCAAATGGTGATACAGGCGTGAAAATTGGTACACATACTCCTCAAACCCAACTATTTCCAAAAGTACTGCGTGTCCTGCAAAATTCCAAGATGGCAGCCACCAAAATCCAAGATGTCCGTCCAAAAATATGGTTTTTCATTAATAACTCGAAATATGAAGATTTTAAGCCCCATACATGTATTGAACGTTAATATAAAGTTGGGCATTACGGACATTTTGATACCAAGTACATGTCTGTATGTACTACGGTTCTTGAGTTACAACATATCGGTAGTGATGAGGAACCATAATGGTAACATTTTGGCACGTTTGACTCTTTTACTCAAAGATCCCTTTATCATCATGTCAACCATTTTCAGGAAACGGACCTACATCTGTCCGCTATCATAAACCACTTCAAGTTTTTTAATTGATGAAACGGGTCGGGAGTTATTAAACCGAACGTGAAGGCTGTTTTAGTGTTAAATTTGCTGCGTATATTTTGCAAAGATAAGCCACCCAGAAATGTCTGTCTGTGCATCACACTGAGTCGGTCCTTCACAATAAGAGTACATGTGAACCGGACGCACCAAGTGTCGCATGTGCCATATAGTAATGGTATGCTGTAAGTAAGTATGCTGTGTAATAGTGTAATAGGCTAATACGTGTAATAGCATAATATATGTACAATAGGCCAATAGTGTAATAGTGCAATAGTGTAATATATGTGCAATAGGCTAACAGTGTATTATATACAATAACGCCATAGTGTAATAATTACAGCAGGCTAATATGTGTAATAGTGTAATACATGGAATAGTGTCATAGGCTAATATGTGTAATAGTGCAATACATGTGCATTGGGGTGAAAGTGTAATATATGCAATAGTGTAATAGGGCTAATAGTGTAATATATGTGCAATAGGCTAATAGTGTATTCATATACAATAATGTCATAGTGTAATAAGTACAGTAGGCTAATGTGTAATAGTGTAATACATGGAATAGTGTCATAGGCTAATATGTGTAATAGTGCAGTGCATGTGCATTAGGGTGATAGTGTAATATATGCAATAGTGTAATAGTGTAATATATGTGCAATAGGCTAATAGTGTATTATCTACAATGTCATATTGTAATAAGTACAGTAGGCTAATCATAGGGTAATATGTGTAATAGTGCAATATGTGTGCATGAGGGTAATGTTGTAATATATGCAATAGTGGTATAGTTTAATTACACTATTACACACATTGCTCTAGAACACAATTACATATATTACAACATTACCCTATTGCACATATATTACACTATTACACTATTAGCCCTATTGCACTATTGCATATATTACACTATCACCCTAATGCATATGTATTTCACTATTACACATATTAGCCTATGACATTATTCCATGTACTACACTATTACACATATTAGCCTACTGTACTTATTACACTATGGCATTATTGTATATAATACACTATTAGCCTATTGCACATATATTACACTATTACACTATTATCCCTATTACACTATTGCATATATTACACTATTATCCTAATGCACATATATTGCACTATTACACATATTATCCTTTGACACTATTGCATATTACACTATTACCATATTGTACATATATTATGCTATTGCACGTATTAGCCTATTACACTATTACACTTATTAGCATATTATACCATTACTGTATGACAAATGCTACACTTGGTGCGTCCAGTTCACATTTACTCTTATTGTGAAGGACAGACTCAGTGTGATGATGCACAGACAGACATTTCTGGGTGGCTTATCTTTGCAAAATATACGCAGCAAATTTAACACTGAAACAGCATTCACGTTCGGTTTAATAACTCCCGACCCGTTTCATCAATCAAAAAACTTGAAGTGGTTTATGATAGCGGACACATGTAGGTCCGTTTCCTGAAAATGGTTGACATGATGATAAAGGGATCTTTGAGTAAAAGAGACAAACGTGCCAAAATGTTACCCTTATGGTTCCTCATCACTACCGATATGTTGTAACTCAAGAACCGTAGTACATACAGACATGTACTTGGTATCAAAATGTCCGTAATGCCCAACTTTATATTAACGTTCAATACATGTATGGGGCTTAAAATCTTCATATTTCGAGTTATTAATGAAAAACCACATTTTTGGACAGACATCTTGGATTTTGGTGGCTGCCATCTTGGAATTTTGCAGGACACACAGTACTTTTGGAAATAGTTGGGTTTGAGGAGTGTGTGTACCAATTTTCACGCCTGTATCACCATTTGGTGGACTTAAGAATCAGTGTTACAGATGTCCTGCTCTCCTCAATCTGTGAAAGTACCTATATGCTGTATCTCAAGAACCGTAGAAGGTACAGACATGTACTTGGTACCAAATCGTCCGTAATGCCCAACTTTATATTAACGTTCAATACACTTATGGGGCGTAAAATCAATGCATTTCAAGTTATGTCTGAAAAACCTTTGGTTACCCCCCAAAATCTTGGATTTGGGGGGTAAGGACTCAAAATTTTGCTTGGTAAACATTTTTTTTTCGGATTCAGCACCCTTGAATTGTGTAAAATGGACTGGTTACCCACTTTTACCCCCAAATGCCTCTAACAATCACTTTTATCACAAATCCCACTGGTCTACAACAAGCTGCACAAACAGCTTTCGAGCGCTACGTTTCTGACGCCTCAATGTCGCAGCTTTGACACCAGATGTCTTTGTATGCGTCTGCCTAATAAAAATCTGCTGCTCATCTTTTTTCCGATCAAAATAAAGTCGCATTAGCTCATCTCCCTTCACCAACGCAATACTGTTGAACGCAGCAGCATGACAAAAGTAACGAAGTAATATTAGTAGAAGTAACTTACAGTATATTATTACTATTTTCTAGGAGGTAGTCTCGTTACACTACTCGTTACCTGAAAAAGTAGTAATATTACTCGTTAGGCTACTCGTTACTCGTTACCCCCAACTCTGTTCATCAGTAACACCTGTATAGGACGTATGGAAGGGCCTCTGGAATCCCTAGCAGTCATCGTGTGTGCGTACTGCGTATGAATCTTGTTTTAGTCGTCATTAAACATCTGTGCTGTGTGGACCTGTAATCAGACTATGACAACCCCCAGGGCTAGTGTATGAGACACACCTAGACTGTCTGTCAGCAACGGAAGGTTCTTTATGTAGTGACTAGTGAAGTTGTTGGACATGAATGAATGATTACTCATCAGGTAGTAGGTGTTCCTCCTACTGCAGGGGTTTTCAACCTTTTTCATACCGGGCCCACCATTTACTCAGAATTTGACCCACGGAGGACCACCATTTGATGACATTTTAGCCTCACAGACCCCCAAAACTAAAGATTTCTTTTGCTTTTGTCCACAATTCCAGGCTGGATTTGGGAAACCAAACAGTCCAACATACAGATCAAAATGACCATTAATCTTCTACATTCTCTAGTTGTGTAGACTTGGGATAATTCACATGATGAATATTTTAACTCTTGAGAGTGTAAACATGAAACCAAATGGACCCACAAGGGTCCATTTGGTAACATTTTTACGTTGTCAAGAGTTACATCTGGTTACACATCTTAGCTGGGGACCACCTGGAACCCTCTCAGCGACCACTGGTGGTCCCCGGACCACCTGTTAAACCCCTGATGTAGGGTAATTCCAGCATGCCTGTGTCTGCTGACTCGGTGTCTACATTCACTGTGTATCTTGTTTTGCCTTGGTGTGCGTGTGCGGCGCGCGCGTCTGCATGAGCATATTGTAGAATCGATTTGTGTGATGAAGTCTTACTGAGAGAGCGTAAAGTAAAAGTGTGTGTGTGTGTGTGTGTGTGTGCGTGTGTGTGCATGCATGTGTGTGTGCGTGCGTGTGTGTGTGTGCGCGTGTGTGTGTGCGCATGCGTGTGCGTGCGCAAGCATATTATAGAATCGATATGTGTGATGAAGTCTTACTGAGAGAGAGTAAAGTAAAAGTGTGTGCGTATTGCATCTGGGCGTGTGACTCATGCACACTGTGACAGCGTTGATAGAATGACTTTCTAATGTGTTGGTGGAAGGAGGTGATGAATCAATGCTCAATCACCCTGACGCTGTTACAGATGGTTGTGTTCGTCACCCTGTTAACCATATGCGTCTTATTGTTCTGTACCAACCTTGTCAACGTGTGTGCGTGCGTGTGTGCGCACGCGCCTGTGTGTAAAATTCATTTTAACGCTCTCAATATTTAAACATCTGAATTGTGGCTAAAATGCAGAATAAATAGTGGGCCCTGGTATGAAAATGGTTGAAAACCCACTGCTCTAGTGCATTCTAGTGCATTTTGGATTTTGGCAACACTGTGCATGTGTGTGTGTGTGTGCGCGCGTGTATTGTGTGTGTGGGTGTGTATAGTTTGTGTGTGTGAATAGTGTGTGTGCGTGTGCGTGTGCGTGTGTGCGTGTGCCGAGAGGGAGTGGTCATTGAATGCCATTCATTAAAAGTCCATTCATTGAATGGCCTTTCAGATGGACTATTGTCCACTTTAGCTGCACTGATTGGTCAACTGCCTCAGGGAAATAACCATGTACTTTAGTGTTCATTGATTTAAATTGATTGAAACCTTTTTATTCTCAAAGTCATTGAGGTTCACACTCACTTGTAATGCTGACTCACACAAAGATGGAGACAGATACTGTATATAGCATACCTGGGCATCATGCGGCCCGGGGGCCAAATGCGGCCCTTTGGCTGACTCTGACCGGCCCGCGAAAGGGCACTGTGGTTTTCAACCAGTGGTCCAGGGACCACCAGTGGTCCTTGAGAGAGTTCCAGTTAAATATGGAAAGTTGGGTAACCAGATGTAACTCTTTGAGAGCACTCTCAAGAGTTAAAATATTCATCATCTGGAATTCGCCCAAGTCTACACAATCAGAGAATGTGAAAGAATGGTCATTTTTGATCTATGTTTGCCTGTTTTGTTTGTGAATTCCAGCCGGGAATTGTGGACAAAAACAAAAGAAATCCTTATAGTTTGGGGGTCTGTGGGGCTAAAATGTCATCAAATGGTGGTCCGTGGCTCAAATACTAAATATATAGAGGACCCTGGTCTCTTAATTTTATCTCGAAATTAAATTAATATTACACAGACTTTAGTTCAGCCTTTAGTCTTGGCCCTCCACAATATTTTATGTATCTCATTTGGCCCCTTGGGAAAAATAATTGCCCACCCCTGGTATACAGCATAGTGGTGAGATTTAAAAGCAGGTTATTAAATGTCCATGGGATATTGGGGTATTAATCTGTAGTGTTTGTTGTAGAGTGTTCCATGAGTAAACGTAGATATTACTACCAAAAAAAAACAAAAACAAAAAAGGGTAATATGTAAATGGTAAATGGTGCATTATATATAGGGCCTTTTATCCAAGGCACTTTACATAGCTTGTGCATCACATTCACCGCATGATTGCTCACTTAGTAAATTAGTTGACAACTAATTATATAAACCGTTGGTTTTCAACAGGTGGTCCGGGGACCACCAGGCTAAATGATGCAAAGTTGGTTAACCACAGATGTAACTCTGAGAGCGTAAACATGAACTAGAGAATGTAGAAGATTAATGGTCATTTTGATCTGTATGTTGGACTGTTTGGTTTCCCCAAATCCAGCCTCCATGGAATTGTGGACAAAAGCAATAGAAATCTTTAGTTTTGGGTTCTGTGGGGCTAAAATGTCCTCAAACGGTGGTCCTCCGTGGCTCAAATGCTGAATAAATAGTGGGCCCTGGTGTCAAAAAGGTTCCCCGCACCGCTGGTTGAAAACCACTCTTAAACAGATCTGGTGACTTTATAAATAACCTGGTGCCAGTGCCTCAGAGCGGTGAGAGCTGCAGCTCTCACCTGTTCTAAACCTTATCTCAGTGGTGAGTGATGCTCAGTATCCAGGGCTCCAGGGCTAGGAGGGGAACGCAGGGCTTGACACTAACACTTGCCCGCTTGCCCGGGGCAAGTAAAAAAAAATGGTGGGGCAAGTGAAGACTGCTACCTGGTTGCCCGATCGGGCAAGTGTGCAAC
>CM076974.1:30643248-30649586 GCA_039105355.1 Benthosema pterotum
GTACACACACACACACACACACACACACACACACACACACACACACACACACACACACACACACACACACACACACACACACACACACAGTACAGTAGTGTGTGTGTATGACAGCGAGTTGGAGATGAAGGCGACGACTCTCCTCTTCATCAAGACAGGGCTGGAGAGAGTCTGTCAGTATTTCCTTTGTGCCGTTTGCTTTGAGAACGTAGAAACGCATATATAGAGAGGAACATAAAGGGCAACTGTAACTGAGTCTTTGACTTACTAGCATTAAGTCACTGTTGTAACATTCATTCCTCTTTGTCACCTGTAACCTTGAATGATGTGATTGGTGATTGTATTAGACAAATGAAATGCAGGACACTACAGAATGAGCCAATGGAGTGGAGGTGAAGTTTGATTCAGTTTTTTAAACGAATCTGATTTGAGGCACACTAAAGCTGCCTCTGTTACCTTAAGACAAATATATGTCAAACTCAAGGCCCGGGGGCCAAATCAGGCCCGTGAATGGATTATCTTTGGCCCGTGGGATGACACTGAATTAGTATTAGAACTGGCCCATGATAAGAAATGAATGCAACTAATTGTTTTACTTCCTCATAGAAGAAAAAAAATCCCCGAAAAATAGCAGGTGTTCACGTCTCATAGCGCGCCACTCTGTGGCGCGCTATGAGACGTGAACACCTGCTATTTTTCATTAAAACTTAAAACAGTTTTAATGCAGGCAGTTTCATCTTTACAATTATCTTGCCAGTAAGAGACATTGATTTTTGAAGGTTGAATGACTTTTTTGCTGTTTGACAGGGACGTCATCGTAAACCGGTGTTGAAACACAGACCGGTATCTCCGGCCCTCGACTTGCACCATTTTTTCTATTTTGGCCCACTCTGTATTTGGGTTTGATACCCCTGCCTTAAGATTAAAATTTGTTTTAATGATGATGATAATAATACATGTACTGCAAACTCTCACTGCCATTCTTTCTCCCCTGTTTGCTGCTTTTCTTTAGCAATTCCACGAATCCTGTGTTTCTTGCGTCTCTTGCGTCTCTGTGTGAGTCTCCAGCGCTCTGTGCTGGCAGTCCAGTTCCCTGTCCTTCTACATGGGCGGATGTAACATTTCCCAATTAGGGGGGGGGGGGGGGGGGGGGGGGCAGGAAAAAATGGTTGGGGGCGGGCTTCATCGCCCGTGTCGCTTTGCGCCACGGGCGATGAAGCCGCACCCATACCATTTTTTAGTTCCAGGACTTTTATTAGTCAAGTAAAGCATCAATAATAACATCAGTTGAAGTTGCAACAGACACGCAGCATGCATAAAGCTAAAGGTCTGACTCAGAGAGTTTTCTGTTTTCAATGATGAAATGCTGTTGGTTTAGTGGTGACACAGCTGTAGTTAGTTAGTAGCAGTAGTAGTGTTTCACATCATTTGAAAGACAAGCACTTTGGTTGTTTGCAATCGTGTTTGGTGGGGCAGTCAGGGCATTTAGGCGGGCATCCCCCCCTCCCCATGCCCATGCCTAGATCCGCCCCTGTCCTTCTATCTGATTGGATCAGTACTAACTGTACTTGGCTGAGACGCCACAGGCTCCTTTTTAGGTCCAGCCCAGCGTACTGCAGTACCAGAGCTGATCTACACTGATAAACCACAACAGGGAATGAGTTAGAGTTTTGTTTTTCAACTCTAGGGCTGTTCATGGTGGATAGATGGTCATAGCTTTTTGGTGTTTGTACTTAAAGGGATATTCCACTTTTAAAAACTTCAAAACTTTTGGTCATTTTATGGTCTACTCAGCCTCATGTGAACACACCAGACAGTTTATAAGTTACTCCTTTCAGTATTTAGATATTTGATGTTCATTAATCTGCCGGAACGTCCTTCCTATACAAACCCATTATAACTTAAAATAAAACTCCATTTTAACCATGACAGATTATTCGAAAACAACCATTCTTTTTTCTGGTGACTGATATTGTCCTCCTAATATGTGAGAGGGCCGTGGAATTTCATTTACTGTTTTTATTTATTTTTAAAATATGTTTTGTTTTGTTTTGTTTTTTTTTGGAAAATGTATCAGGCTATTTAGGTATGCCCACCCAAATGAACAAAACAATATAAAAATAAAAAAAAAAAAATGAAAGTGGAATATCCCATAGCTTGTAGCTTGTAGATCTGATTTTTTTTTTGAATAATTGTGAAAATGTGGCACAACTCCCTGAATATATTGTTTCAGAAGCAAACATATTTAACTTCTGGCGTATCCCTACAGCAGCTTGTTTTCAGATGGGGGTCCGCAGCCAAATGTCCATGGCATGAAATATGTTGAGCATCACTGACACAGGGACATAAATCTAGCATCAAAAAGTAGGATGTAGCGTTGAAAACTAGAATGTAGTGTTGAAAATTGGATAGCATCAGAATCCACAATCTAGCAAAAGAAACTAGCATCTAGCAAACAAACTAGAATCCAACACCGGACACTAGAATCTAGCGTCAGAAACTAGAATCTAGCAACAAACTACAATCTAGCACTAGAAACTACAATCTAACATCAGAAACTAGAATCTAGCGTCAGAAACTAGAATCTAGCGTCAGAAACTAGAATCTAGCACCAGAAACTAGAATCTAACATCAGAAACTAGAATCTAGCGTCAGAAACTAGAATCTAGCAACAAACTACAATCTAGCACTAGAAACTAGAATCTAGCGTCAGAAACTAGAATCTAGCGTCAGAAACTAGAATCTAGTGTCAGAAACTAGAATCTAGCGTCAGAAACTAGAATCTAGCGTCAGAAACTAGAATCTAGCATCAGAAACTAGAATCTAGCGTCAGAAACTAGAATCTAGCGTCAGAAACTAGAATCTAGCGTCAGAAACTAGAATCTAGCATCAGAAACTAGAATCTAGTGTCAGAAACTAGAATCTAGCGTCAGAAACTAGAATCTAGCGTCAGAAACTAGAATCTAGCGTCAGAAACTAGAATCTAGTGTCAGAAACTAGAATCTAGCGTCAGAAACTAGAATCTAGCGTCAGAAACTAGAATCTAGTGTCAGAAACTAGAATCTAGCGTCAGAAACTAGAATCTAGCGTCAGAAACTAGAATCTAGCGTCAGAAACTAGAATCTAGCGTCAGAAACTAGAATCTAGTGTCAGAAACTAGAATCTAGCGTCAGAAACTAGAATCTAGCGTCAGAAACTAGAATCTAGCGTCAGAAACTAGAATCTAGCACTAGAAACTAGAATCTAGTGTCAGAAACTAGAATCTAGTGTCAGAAACTAGAATCTAGCATCAGAAACTAGAATCTAGTGTCAGAAACTAGAATCTAGCGTCAGAAACTAGAATCTAGCGTCAGAAACTAGAATCTAGTGTCAGAAACTAGAATCTAGCACTAGAAACTAGAATCTAGTGTCAGAAACTAGAATCTAGTGTCAGAAACTAGAATGTAGCACTAGAAACTAGAATCTAGCGTCAGAAATTAAAATCTAGCCAAAAAAATGAATCTAGTCAGGACAAAATGCATGGGAATTCCACCCAATTTCAATGGTTTTTTTTCCATGTTATCAAAGGACCAGTTTACCACGTTTCAACATATCTTCATATAAAAGATCTAGTGGTCCGTGTAGACTAGTGATGTGACTTGGGATCCAAGGGATCCGGCTCCTCTAAAACAGCGATAAATCCCATCTCTAGTGTAGATTAGACCCTGACGGGTCCATTCTGGACCCAGTGGTATTCCCCTTTAAGGAATAACATGATGCTGTGATATGTAGGTTCCATTAGTTTTATCTGTTTCTGTGATCGCCTCTTTGAACTGTCCGCATGCACACACACACACGCACGCACGCACGCACACACACACACACACACACACACACACACACACACACACACACACACACTAATTCGTCCTCTGCCAACCTCTCAGCAGTCGTTACTCTCCCATTAATGTGTTCATTGACAGGCGTTAATGAATGACACTATAATCTCCCCTGAGAGTCGACCCGTCAGCACCATAAACATGTGATGTTGTTGTTAGTAGGAATAAACACTGAAGCACCCTGACAGGGGGAACTATAGACTCATGAATAGGAGGTGCAAACAAATTAGTACTGGCTCCACACAGTAAAAACATCCAGTAAACCTGGATTTCTCAAAATTTAGCAGATCTACAAGCTCATAGATGCTGCTATTGTGTTTCAGAAATTAAAATGTAGTGTCCAAAAAATAGAATCTGTTGTCAGAAACTAGAATGTGTTTCCGAAAATAGAATCTAGTGTCAGAAACTAGAACCTGGTGTCAGAAACTAGAACCTGGTGTCAGAAACTAGAAACTGGTGTCAGAAACTAGAATGTAGTTTCAGAAACTAGAATCTAATGTCAGACACTAGATAGAATCTGTTGTCAAAACCTAGAATGTAGTTTCAGAAACTAGAAACTAGTGTCAAAAACTAGAATCTTCTCAGTACAAAATGGATTCCCCCTCTTTAAAACCCCATGGTTATGCCACAGCTGAGTGCCTTATTTTTCACCCAGAAAACACGTGCACATGCAAGAAAAAGAAATGTAATTCCAAACATTCGCCCGATCTTTCAGTTTCTGCTTCGGTTACCTTAGCAACAAGGATGGTAGCCTATTAGTGATTGGAATGTTGTGCAGGGGCGGATATAACATTTCCCAATTGGGGGGGCAGTAGAAAATGTTATGGGCACGACTTAATCGCCCGTGTCGCTTCGCGCCACGCACCCATACCATTTTCAGTTACAGGGCTTTTATTAGTCAAGTAAAGCATCAATAATAACATCAGTTGTTGTTGAAGTTGCAACAGACACGCAGCATGCATAAAGCTAAAGGTCTGACTCAGAGAGTTTTCTGTTTTCAATGATGAAATGCTGTTGGTTTAGTGGTGACACAGCTGTAGTTAGTTAGTAGCAGTAGTAGTGTTTCACATCATTTTAAATATAAGCACTTTGATTTGAAATATCATGGGTTGTTTGGCATGGCATCGTGTTAGTTGGGGCAGACTGGGCATTTAGGGGGCATTGCCCCCCCAACGCCTAGATCTGCCCCTGATTTTGTTGTGGTTGAGAATCTGGTGAGAGAACAGCTTTAGCCTCGTTCTCAACATGACAGCTGGTCGAGTATGAAAAACTCTGAACATGTTTGTCCAGTATGGTTTCTACAAATGGTAGCAGCTTGTTTCTCTGACACCGTCCTCAGCGTCAAGCTGTTGACACAAACACAGAAAATATTGTCTGTTGGTTGGTATGAGCATTTCATTACAGCGTTAATCCATTTTTGGCAGGGGGTGTTCTAAGCGCTATTGGAATTACTGGGCATTACGTAGCATTATGAACAATACTGGGCATTACTTAGCATCATTAGCAATACTTAGCATTATTACCAAACTTTGCATTACTTAGCATTATGAACAATACTTAGCGTTACTTAGCATTATCAACAATACTTAGCGTTACTTAGCAATATCAACAATACTTTGCGTTACTTAGCCTTAGCATTATTAGCAATACTTAGCATTAGCATTACTTAGTTATACCCAAGAGGCCAATGACCAAGAGGGTCGTAATTACGTTGCTTCCTGACTCTAGAAGAAGGGGGCGGGTACAATATTAGGAGACCGGAAGTATGTTGGAGTCTATTCATTTCCAATGGTAGAATGAACGTGAACACAACTTATGATCCATTCCTTCACTCCATGGATACTGAACTAAATACTGGACCCCATCATCAAAAGGCATATAATATTTACAGCATATTCATAGTAAAATGGCTTCTATTAGCTAAACAGAACAGAAGAAATTTCACGTTGTTATAAATTATTCTTTATACCACCGCCCAACCCTCGCGAGATTTGTTAGGAGTCAGGAAGAGTCTCTTTGTAATCTGCAGTTTCACATACAACAGATAGGGGGCTCTGATATAAACCATTACTACTTAGGAGACCATTTGTAGGCTTTGTAGTCCATGTCATTTTATATAGTGGCGCCAATGGGAGTATGGCCATCTTTATAAATAGAGTATCTTTGGTATTACTTACTTGGCATGAATTAGCTTCATTAGCATTACTTAGCATAATTAACAATGCTTTTACTTGTACTATGAACAATATTTAGCATTAGTTACTCACAAACATGAAAATTCTTAGGTTTTGGGGTCAGAAAGACTAAACTCAACATCAAACAGTGGTCTTCCGTGGCTAAAATACAGATTAAATGTGGGCCCTGGTATGGAAAAAAGGTTGAAACCCCCTGCTGTAGTCTACTCTATATTCTGACCATTTTTATGTGATAATATGGATGCATATCTCTCTGTTGGAGGAC
>CM076974.1:30650086-30657586 GCA_039105355.1 Benthosema pterotum
GAGAGAGAGAGAGAGAGATGCCATGCTGGGACACCACAACAGCATTCATGATGTGACTTACATCAGGGCGGATGTAACATCTCCCATTCGGGGGGGGGGGGGGGGAATTTTTCTCCTGAACCCCCCCCCCCCCCCCCCCCCCCCCCCCCCCACACACACACACACACACACACACACACCAAGCTGCACTCATACCATTTTCAGTTACAGGACTTTTATTAGTCAAGTAAAGCATCAATAATAACATCAGTTGTTGTTGAAGTTGCAACAGACACGCAGCATGCATAAAGCTAAAGGTCTGACTCGGAGAGTTTTCTGTTTTCAATGATAAAATGCTGTTGGTTTAGTGGTGACACAATTGCAGTCAGAGTAGCAGTAGAAGTGTTTCAAATCATTTTAAATTCAAGCACTTTAACACCCATGCCTAGATTTGCCCTTGATTTACATCATTGTTTGTAAAAGTCTGATGGATTTACATACATTATGATATTATAGGATGCATTTAGGCATCTTACATTAACCCATTATGTCCTGATCAGATTCTAGTTTCTGATGCTAGATTCTAATTCACAGCACTAGATTCTAGTTTCCGACACTAGATTCTAGTTCCTCGTGCTAGATTCTAGTTCCTCATGCTAGATTCTAGTTCCTCATGCTAGATTCCTCTCAGTAGATTTTAGTTTCTGAAGTTAGATTCCAGTTTGTGACACTAAATTCGAGTCCCTGGCGCGAGGTTCTATTTTTTTCTGGAAAAATCTCTTTCTGTGTCAGTGATGCTTAACATATTTCATAGGAAGGACCCCCAGAAATATCTATTATTTAGCTGCAGAACCTCATCTAAAAACATGTTGTTCTAGGGGATCCCCCAGAAGCAAAGATTTGAGTTAAAAATGTTTGCTCCCGAAGTAATGTATTCAAAGATTGGCACCACATTTTCACAATTTTTCAAAAATAGCAGAACTACAAGCTCATATCGCGCCACTCGGTGGCGCGATATGAGCTTGTAGATCTGCTATTTTTCAACAGCTAAAACACCAAAACAATGTGTTAAAGGAGGAATGAAGTGGAAATGCTGGCGGAGTTATTATGGATCCCACCTGATTATCTGGCACACGGGGTTTCTGAACCAATCAGAGCACGCGTCCCTCCAGGCAATGGGAGAGAGAGAGAGACAGCTACACTGAACTCTACTACAGTGCTGGACTGGGCGAAAAAATCGTCCCGGACATTTTTAGCGTGATTTGGCCTAGACCGGCTCCACCACAACCAGCGTGTGATGGACCTGTTCTACCTGGTATAGTTGGTTAACCATGATGTAACTCTTTGAGAGCGTAAACATGTTAACACTCCCAAGAGTTAAAATATTCATCTACATTGGCCCAAGTCTAATTAGAAAATGTAGAAGATTAATGCTCATTTTGATCTGTTCAGCCTGGAATTGTGGACCAAAAAGCAAAATAAATCTTTAGTTTGGGGGGTTAAAATATCATCAAATGCTTGTCCGTGGCTCAAATGGACCCTTGCGGGTCCATTTGGTTTCATTTTTACGCTCTCAAGAGTTAAAATATTCATCATCTTAGTTGGCCCAAGTCTACACAACTACAGAATGTGGAAGATTAATGGTCAGTTTGGTCTGTATGTTTTGCCTGTTTTGTTTCCCAAATCCAGCCTGGAATTGTGGACAAAAGCAAAAGAAATCTTTAGTTTTGGGTTCTGTGGGGCTAAAATGTCCTCAAATGGTGGTCCGTGGCTCAAATGCTGGATAAATGGTGGTCCCTGGAGTCCAAGGGCTCAATTTTCGTTACATGCTAAACCCCTTGCCATATGCCTTATTTCATTTTCACTATTTAAAAAACTTTTTTGGACTATTTCAACATGTCAATCTATTAACACGTTGTGAGCTAGTAGACTGGCCATTTGAACTACTGAGAAATGTGGTTTTTTTTAATAGTTTAAAAAGGCAAAGAAGTTAAGGGATAAGGGGTATAGCGGTAACGAAAATCTGGAGTCCAAAAGTTTGAAAACCCCTGCTATATATTGTAACGTGTTGATTAATTTTGAACCCAGTAATGCATTCTTGTCTGGATGTCAGGATGGGATTAGTATTTCGGACTGTAATCAAGGCACCTGTGTTTGTGGAGGACGATTCAGAAATGGGATTAAAAAATAAAAATAAAAATAAAAAAAACAGGTCAGCTTATTTTTTTAACAACTTTTATTGCTTAAATATATTTTAGGAGTTTTGATATACAAAAGTCTATGAAATGTTGATACACAAGATACACAAAAGTGAGGGGGAAAAAACGCTTTGCATTCATGGCATTGTCGGGTATGGCCATATTGTGACCACAGATGTGGTATTTTTCAGTTCACTGGTGCATTAACAACCCTATCTAACCCTCCAGAATAGACCATGCAGTGTTTCTTATCCTTTTTGGCCACAAGAACCTCCTTGTACATTTAGGACAAGGATCCCCATTTTAAACCAAATGGACCCGTGCTGGTCCATTTTGGTTTCATTTTCACACTCCCAAGAGTTAAAATATTCATCTGAATTAGCACTATTTAATTAAGAAAGTCTACACTGTTCTGTTTGCAAAATCCAGCCTGGAATTGTGAACAAAACCAAAATAATTCTTTATTTTTTAGGTCTTTGGGGCTAAAATGTCATCAAGTGTGGTCCGTGGCTCAAATGCTGAATAAATGATGGTCCCTGGTGTCAAAAAGGTTGAAAACCACTGGTCCAGACCATGAATACCTGCTTAAAGTGTTTAAATCCATGCCCACAGCAGCAGGGCAGAGTGAAGAGCACAGAGTGATTGATGAGGATGATAAAGAGCTGTACTCTGCAACAATGGAGCTCTGAGATCCATTAGCTTTGACTGTCACAGTGTTACAGTAGGATCAGCTATAGCCTTATAGGGTTCTGCACGCAGAGCACTTTCTATGTGCTAATGAGGAGACACAGAGATGCACACCTCTCCTCTTCCATCTCCTCTCCTCTCCTCTCCTCTCCTCTCCTCTCCTCTCCTCTCCTCTCCTCTCCTCTCCTCTCCTCTCCTCTCCTCTCCTCTATTCTCCTCTCCTCTCCTCTCCATCTCCTCTCCTCTCCTCTCCTCTCCTCTCCTCTCCTCTCCTCTCCTCTCCTCTCCTCTCCTCTCCTCTCCTCTCCTCTCCTCTCCTCTCCTCTCCTCTCCTCTATTCTCCTCTTCCATCTCCTCTATTCCTCTATTCTCCTCTCCTTCTCCTCTCCTCTCCTCTCCTCCTCTCTCCTCTCCTCTCCTCCTCTCCTCTCCTCTCTCTCCTCTCCTCTCCTCCCTCCTCTCTCCATTTCCTCCTCTCACCTCTCTCTCCTCTCCTCTCCTCTACTCCTCTCCTCTCCTCTCCTCTCCTCTCTCCCTCCTCTCCTCTCCTCTCCTCTCCTCTCCTCTCCTCTCCTCTCCTCTCCCTCCTCTATCTCCTCCTCTATTCTCCTCTCCTCTCCTCTCCTCTCCTCTCCTCTCCTCTCCTCTCCTCTCCTCTCCTCTCCTCTCCTCTCCTCTCCTCTTTCTCCTCTCCTCTCATCTCATCTCATCTCCTCTCCTCTCCTCTATTCTCCTCTCCTCTCCTCTCCTCTCCTCTCCTCTCCTCTCCTCTCCTCTCCTCTCCTCTCCTCTCCTCTCCTCTCCTCTCCTCTCCTCTATTCTCCTCTCCTCTCCTCTCCTCTCCTCTCCTCTCCTCTCCTCTCCTCTCCTCTCCTCTCCTCTCCTCTCCTCTCCTCTCATCTCATCTCATCTCATCTCATCTCCTCTCCTCTTCTCCTCTCCTCTATTCTCCTCTATTCTCCTCTATTCTCCTCTCCTCTCCTCTCCTCTATTCTCCTCTCCTCTCCTCTCCTCTTAGTCTGGTGGGATTTCAGAAAAAAAGGCCTCCTATAAGAGGTTAGGGGCATTTGGGGGTAAAAGTGGGTAACCAGTCCATTTTACACAATTCAAGGGTGCTGAATCCGAAAAAAATGGTTACCAAGCAAAATTTTGAGTCCTTACCCCCCAAATCCAAGATTTTGGGGGGTAACCAAAGGTTTTTCAGACATAACTTGAAATGCATTGATTTTACGCCCCATAAGTGTATTGAACGTTAATATAAAGTTGGGCATTACGGATGATTTGGTACCAAGTACATGTCTGTACCTCCTACGGTTCTTGAGATACAGCATTTAGGTACTTTCACAGATTGAGGAGAGCAGGACATCTGTAACACTGATTCTTAAGTCCACCAAATGGTGATACAGGCGTGAAAATTGGTACACACACTCCTCAAACCCAACTATTTCCAAAAGTACTGCGTGTCCTGCAAAATTCCAAGATGGCAGCCACCAAAATCCAAGATGTCCATCCAAAAATGTGGTTTTTCATTAATAACTCGAAATATGAAGATTTTAAGCCCCATACATGTATTGAACGTTAATATAAAGTTGGGCATCACGGACATTTTGATACCAAGTACATGTCTGTATGTACTACGGTTCTTGAGTTACAACATATCGGTAGTGATGAGGAACCATAATGGTAACATTTTGGCACGTTTGACTCTTTTACTCAAAGATCCCTTTATCATCATGTCAACCATTTTCAGGAAACGGACCTACATCTGTCCGCTATCATAAACCACTTCAAGTTTTTTAATTGATGAAACGGGTCGGGAGTTATTAAACCGAACGTGAAGGCTGTTTTAGTGTTAAATTTGCTGCGTATATTTTGCAAAGATAAGCCACCCAGAAATGTCTGTCTGTGCATCACACTGAGTCGGTCCTTCACAATAAGAGTACATGTGAACCGGTCGCATGTGCCATATAGTAATGGTATGCTGTAAGTAAGTATGCTGTGTAATAGTGTAATAGGCTAATACGTGTAATAGCATAATATATGTACAATAGGCCAATAGTGTAATATACAGTATGTGCAATAGGCTAATAGTGTATTCATATACAATAACGTCATAGCGTAATAAGTACAGTAGGCTAATATGTGTAATAGTGTAATACATGGAATAGTGTCGTAGGCTAATATGTGTAATAGTGCAATACATGTGCATTGGGGTGAAAGTGTAATATATGCAATAGTGTAATAGGGCTAATAGTGTAATAGTGTAATATATGTGCAATAAGCTAATAGTGTATTCATATACAATAATGTCATAGTGTAATAAGTACAGTAGGCTAATATGTGTAATAGTGTAATACTTGGAATAGTGTCATAGGCTAATATGTGTAATAGTGCAATACATGTGCATTGGGGTGAAAGTGTAATATATGCAATAGTGTAATAGGGCTAATAGTGTAATATATGTGCAATAGGCTAGCAGTGTATTATATACAATAACGCCATAGTGTAATAAGTACTTCAGACTAATATGTGATAGTGTAATATATGCAATAGTGTAATCGTGTAATATATGTGCAATAGGCTAATAGTGTATTATCTACAATGTCATATTGTAATAAGTACAGTAGGCTAATCATAGGGTAATATGTGTAATAGTGCAATATTTGTGCATTAGGGTAATGTTGTAATATATGCAATAGTGGTATAGTTTAATTACACTATTACACATATTGCTCTAGAACACAATTACATATATTACAACATTACCCTATTGCACATATATTACACTATGACACTATTAGCCCTATTACACTATTGCATATATTACACTATCACCCTAATGCACATGTATTTCACTATTACACATATTAGCCTATGACATTATTCCATGTACTACACTATTACACATATTAGCCTACTGTACTTATTACACTATGACATTATTGTATATAATACACTATTAGCCTATTGCACATATATTACACTATTAGCCCTATTACACTATTGCATATATTACACTATCACCCTAATGCACATGTATTTCACTATTACACATATTAGCCTATGACATTATTCCATGTACTACACTATTACACATATTAGCCTACTGTACTTATTACACTATGACATTATTGTATATAATACACTATTAGCCTATTGCACATATATTACACTATTACACTATTATCCCTATTACACTATTGCATATATTACACTATTATCCTAATGCACATATATTGCACTATTACACATATTATCCTATGACACTATTGCATATTACACTATTACCATATTGTACATATATTATGATATTGCACGTATTAGCCTATTACACTATTACACTTATTAGCATATTATACCATTACTGTATGACACATGCTACACTTGGTGCGTCCGGTTCACATTTACTCTTATTGTGAAGGACAGACTCAGTGTGATGATGCACAGACAGACATTTCTGGGTGGCTTATCTTTGCAAAATATACGCAGCAAATTTAACACTGAAACAGCATTCACGTTCGGTTTAATAACTCCCGACCCGTTTCATCAATCAAAAAACTTGAAGTGGTTTATGATAGCGGACACATGTAGGTCCGTTTTCTGAAAATGGTTGACATGATGATAAAGGGATCTTTGAGTATAAGAGTCAAACGTGCCAAAATGTTACCCTTATGGTTCCTCATCACTACCTATATGCTGTAACTCAAGAACCGTAGTGCATACAGACATGTACTTGGTATCAAAATGTCCGTAATGCCCAACTTTATATTAACGTTCAATACATGTATGGGGCTTAAAATCTTCATATTTCGAGTTATTGATGAAAAACCACATTTTTGGACGGACATCTTGGATTTTGGTGGCTGCCATCTTGGAATTTTGCAGGACACGCAGTACTTTTGGAAATAGTTGGGTTTGAGGAGTGTGTGTACCAATTTTCACGCCTGTATCACCATTTGGTGGGCTTAAGAATCAGTGTTACAGATGTCCTGCTCTCCTCAATCTGTGAAAGTACCTATATGCTGTATCTCAAGAACCGTAGGAGGTACAGACATGTACTTGGTACCAAATCGTCCGTAATGCCCAACTTTATATTAATGTTCAATACACTTATGGGGCGTAAAGTCAATGCATTTCAAGTTATGTCTGAAAAACCTTTGGTTACCCCCCAAAATCTTGGATTTGGGGGTTAAGGACTCAAAATTTTGCTTGGTAACCATTTTTTTCGGATTCAGCACCCTTGAATTGTGTAAAATGGACTGGTTCCCCACTTTTACCCCCAAATGCCTCTAACAATCACTTTTATCACAAATCCCACTGGTCTATCTCCTCTCCTCTCCTCTCCTCTCCTCTCCTCTCCTCTCCTCTCCTCTCCTCTCCTCTCCTCTCCTCTCCTCTCCTCTCCTCTCCTCTCCTCTCCTCTCCTCTATTCTCCTCTCCTCTCCTCTCCTCTCCTCTCCTCTCCTCTCCTCTCCTCTCCTCTCCTCTCCTCTCCTCTCCTCTCCTCTCATGTCATTATTCAGTGTATTAAAGGCCACCCTCTCTCCAGAGACCTACCTAACGTTTCTTTGTTACATGGCTGTATAATGTATGCGTGCGTCACATGCGAGTGTGTAAGGGCGATGTTTGTTTTGTG
>CM076974.1:30662586-30680861 GCA_039105355.1 Benthosema pterotum
GGGTTGTGGTGAGCTGGACCAAACATTGTCTAATTAAGCAGTGAAAGTGGGTTATATGGAAGGAGACATGAAGCTCATTACCTGAGATTTACACAATAGACCAGAGGAGAACAGCATTCCCCCGTGGTCTCTCTCACTTAACAGCAGCTTGGAGGAGACAAACAACAAGAGTTTTGGAAGCAGTGGAAAAACTGCACATTTCTGGCTAATTTCACTGAATGACAGTACAGTATTTCGTCGGCGGTTCGAATCCCGGCTCCTCCGGTCTACATGTCGAAGTGTCCTGGGGCAAGACATTGAACCCCAAATTGCCTCCAATGAGTTGGTCAGTGTGAGCTTGTTGCCACCGCTGGTGTGTGAATGTGTGAAGTTTAGGATGCTGAGCGTCGACTGTTCACTACATGTGCTGGTCAACGAATTAGAATAATTTGAACAGTGCAATCGTTAAATTCTTTGAATGCATTTCTTGTGCAAAAAACAAATCGGGTGTTCACCGCACCTGTCCTACTGGTTAGAGTAATCACAGAACTCGTTACCTGTAAAAAAATTTTGCTCAGCTGAGCTTTCCAAAAGGCCCATTTAGGCCATTTAACTGTGACACTGTTGTTTCATTGAATTAGAATAATGGAGAAACCGTTTCATTGAATTAGAATATTTTTTATTATAAATAGAATCATCACTTTCTCAGTATTTTGTGGCTGCCCCCTTGGCTTGTATGACTGCCTGAAGTCTCCGTGCAGGGGTTGACACTAAGGTCTCCGAGGTACTTGCCCATCGGGCAAGTGCAAATCAGGTTCTACTTGCCCTCAGCCAAATGGACCCTTGCGGATCAATTTGGTTTCATTTTTACACTCTCAAGAGTTAAAATTCATCATCTTAATCAGCCCATAGTGGTCACAGACCCAGTGGTCCCTGACCGCAGCAAAATGATAGTTTGGAACCAAGTGGACCTGGGAGAGAGATAGGTAGAGATAGCTAGTTCTTCAAATCGATGCCACGGACAGGGCTTGACACTAACACTTGCCCGCTTGCACGGGGCAAGTAAAAAAATGGTGGGGCAAGTGAAGACTGCTACCTGGTTGCCCGATCGGGCAAGTGTGCAACTTAGTGCACTATAAGACAACACAAGATAAATTTGTCTTGAAGGCGGTCATTGCACTCTGCCTCTGTGTCTTTCCCTGCTTTCTAGCTATCTACCTATCTCTCTCCCAGGTTCATTTGGTTCCAAACTATCATTTTGCTGGGGTCAGGGACCACTGGGTCTGTGACCACTATGGGCTAATTAAGATGATTAATTTTTAACTCTTGAGAGCGTAAAAATGAAACCAAATGGACCCTTGCGGGTCCATTTGGTTTCATTTTTACGCTCTCAAGAGTTACATCTGGTTAACCAACTTAGCTAGGGACCACCTGGAACCCTCTCCGGGACCACTGGTGGTCCCTGGACCACCTGTTGAAAGCACCCAAGTAGGAAGTAAACTTAAAAGCAAAATTTACAATATATTTTTGGGGGGGCAAGTGACCATGACCTGAGGGCAAGTAGAACCTGATTGCACTTGCCCGATGGGCAAGTACCTCGGAGACCTTAGTGTCAACCCCTGCACGGAGACTTCAGGCAGTCATACAAGCCAAGGGGGCAGCCACAAAATACTGAGAATGTGATGATTTTAATTATAATAAAAAATATTCTAATTCAATGAAACGGTTTCTCCATTATTCTAATTCAATGAAACAACAGTGTCACAGTTAAATGGCCTAAATGGGCCTTTTGGAAAGCTCAGCTGAGCAAATTTTTTACAGGTTACGAGTTCTGTGATTACTCTAACCAGTAGGACAGGCGCGGTGAACACCCGATTTGTTTTCTGCACAAGAAATGCATTCAAAGAATTTAACGATTGCACTGTTCAAATTATTCTAATTCGTTGACCAGCACCTGTACTTCACCTCCCAATGTATGAATGAATGGACCATTGTAAAGCGCTTTGAGCACTTGGAAAAGCGCTATAAAAATTCAATCCATTACAATCCATTATGACGATTACATGGCTTGAATGAATGCTCCAATCAGAAGCCAGCGTTCTGGTCATGTGAGCGGTGACATATTACACTATAATTCACTGCTACGCTCTATATTGGACCGCTGCATAATCAAGTTCTCCAAAGTGCAAACAGCTGTGTTCATATCAATCCGCGCTGCGCTTCCGCATTTAGTTCCAGCACGCCGTTAGTGGGTCCATTTGGTTAGCTACGTATTTGGTTGTTTACATGCCGTTAGCGGGTCCATTTGGTTAGCTACGTATTTGGTTGTTTACATGCCGTTGCCGTCACCCTCTCAAGGACCACTGGTGGTCCTCGGACCACTGGTTGAAAACCACTGACGTAGGCCATGTAATAAGCGGGATAACACCCTTCGAATGGGTGATTTGTTTCCTAATAACTGACCGAGGCACAGCCGAGGTCAGGAAACAAATCACCGGTTTCAAGGGTGTTATCCCTTACATATTGTAGGCAAACAGCGGTCATGGTGCTCGCGGTGATCACCAAAAATCAAACTATGAATAGGTCTTCTGTGTGGTGGTGGTGGTGGTGGTGGTGGTGGTGGTGGTATAGGGTTCGCCTGGCTGCACCTTCATGTGTTGATGAAATCTTGCCTGAGGGATTGGTGAGACAGACCTAAATCTGAGTTAATTAAGCAGCGCAGTCTGTTGTGGAAGCAGAAGACATGGACCTCATTACATGTTAGTCAGTTAGTCAGTCAGTCAGTCAGTCAGCCAATTTACATCAGTGGTCCGGGGATCACCAGTGGTTGAGAGAGGTCCCGGTGGTCCCCAGGCTAAATGATGGAAAATTGGTTAACTAGATGTAACTCTTTGAGAGCGTAAAAAATGAAACCAAATCTGTTGCTTTAAATCCTGCTGAAATGCAGGTGAATATCACCAGCTGATATATTATAATTGATATGCGTGTGTGCAGGCACTAGGCACCGCGTTGGGAAGAAAAATGCTCCGGTGTAAGGGAGCGGGGCCCTTTGGCTGTTGGCGGCCCCAGTAACAGGGGCACATGATTTCTAGATCTGTCTGTGCGTGCATGCGTGTGTGTGTGTGTGTGCTGCTGTGCGTGTGCATGCGTGGGTGCAGGGGTTATACAAGGTCGAACACACGTGCCTTGTTCTGTCAACCTGCTTTGTTTAATTCTATTACTCATCTGCCACTTGGTGAGAGACGGTGTGTGCGTGTCTGTGTGTGCGTCTGTGTGTGCGTCTGTGTGTGTGTCTGTGTGCGCGCGCTCGTGCGTGCTCTTGTTGCCCATGCTTGTGCGTGCTCACGTGCACGTGTGTGCGTGGGCTTGCGTTTTTCTGTGAAGAGTGATTCACAGTTTGACCCTTTCACATCTTGGGTCTGGGTCACATTGGACTGTGGGTGTTGTTGTTGTTGTGGTGTTTTCATTGAAAAACAATGTTTCTATGAAGCAGCATCATTCTGTGCAGGGGCGGATCTAGGCATGGGCATGGGGTGGCAATGCCCCCCACCGCCGCCGCCTCGACGATCGCTCCTCCAGGCACGCGCGGACCCCCGCTGTCCTCCGCCGCCTCGACGATCGCTCTTCCAGGCACGCGCGGACCCCCGCTGTCCACCACCGCCGCTGCCTCGAGGACCGCTCCTCCAGGCATGCACGGACCCCCGCTGTCCACCGCCGCCGCCTTGACGACCGCTCCTCCCGGGATGAGTGGTCCCCCGCTAGACACCCTCTCTCCATCTTGGACCACCGTAGCCAGGGGCCGACGCAACAAACCAATCACTTCTACTGGCCCCGGGCCTTGCCCCCCCTCCTGGGCAGAGGTTGTTAAAATGCCCAAGAAGCCCCCCCCAAAACCCCACAAATCAACAAAGTCAAAGCATATACAGCTCCCCCTATTTGATCCGGACAACACTCTTTCTTTTCGATCCTCTTTTATTTTGTCCTCCTCTCTGGTTAGCTCTCCACAGGGGGCTGCACTATCACCAATTCCACCCAAGGCTGGGCGAACTGTGCGTCGAGCCGTCCGGCGCTTGAAAGTTACAAACAATAGTTCTACACCTACTAGAACGAGGTCCGCCGCCAAAAAGCGACGTGCTGGCCCCCCCGGTCCGCTGTCGCCATCCTCACCGGCCCCCCCGATTGATAAGCGCTGCCGACTGTCCCCCCAACAGTTGAATTCGGCATCATTAGTTCCAAATTCCTCTTCTGTTGCTCCCACATTGTCTCCAAACGCTCTCCCCTCCAATCCACCTCTGCAGCAATCGATTACTCACGGCGACACGGCCCACCTGGACTCCATCAACTCATTGTCAATCAATTCCTCTCTCAAACCTAAACTTTCCACTTACAGCTATGAATCCAACACGGAGCACCCAGGACTACTCGTCCTAGGAGACAGCATTATCCGTTTTTTAAAACTGCCAGGAGCTGTTTCTTACGTTCTTTCTGGGGGAAAAACACTTGATTTCATTGAAATTGTCCCTGCGCTGCTTGACGTTCACCCTTCTGTCCACACAGTAATAGTTCACTCCGGAACGAATGACGTCATGGCCCGGCAGAGTATCCTATTACAATCTGCACTGACGTCGCTTATCGATACAATTGAAAGCCTCGGCAGGAAATGTGTGTTATCTGGCCCCATCCCTGCTCTATTTAGATCGGATGAATACTTTAGCCGCCTTGTACAGATAAACACATGGATGCGTGACTACAGCACTGCCACAGATGTTCTTTTCATTAATCATTTTAATTCTTTTTGGACTGAAAACAACCTATACAAGCCTGACGGCCTGCATCTCAATATGAAAGGCACAAGAAGACTCACACGCAATTTTACTAACTTCATTGCTTTTAACTTAAATTGAGGGTTTTCCCAGCAGGACCCTATTCAGAATAATCTGTGTCCATCAATTCCAAGTAATCCTGCTGGTGTTGATTACGTCCCATCCTTGTTTTCATCTATTCACAAAGAAAAGCAGTTCGATAAGTTTCCACTACCTGCTAGTACTGGATCTAACCCTAGCACGCCACCTACTGTCCGGTTAAAAATGGCTCTTTTTAACGTTAGGTCTATGAACCAAAAATCATTTCTCATTAATGAGATTATTACCTCCTATGGTCTAGACTGTATATTTCTAACTGAAACATGGCTTGATGAAAGTGGTTGCACAGAACTTATTGAGGCATCTCCATCACAATTTTCTTTTGCCCACTGTCCACGTCTTGTGAGGAAGGGTGGTGGTGTTGCCGCTATATATTCAGAAATCATATCATGTACACCAATTTCATTTGGTACCTATAATACCTTTGAGTACTTAGCCTTAAGCGTTAAATCCATTCACCCCTGTTTAATGGTTACACTTTACCATCCACCAAAACTCAAAAGTGGCTTTATTGAAGAATTTAGCGAACTCCTGGCTCAAATCAGTGTCAAGTTCGACTCAGTCATTATAACTGGGGATTTTAATATTTATATGGACCAAGTCTCATCATGTAATTATGCCAAATCATTCATGGACATGCTGTCAACTTTTGATTTTACTCAAAACGTCTCTGGGCCCACACATAAGCACGGTCACACGCTTGACCTTGTCATTTCTCGTGGTCTTAAGATTGACCCTATTAGTACACTAATTGACCTTACTATCTCTGATCACTACTGTATTTTCTTTAATGTTGAGTGGATCACTAAACCTGCCCCCGCCAGCAAAAGTATTTCTAGGCGTTCCATTAGGTCTAACACTGCAGACAGATTTATTAGCCTATACACCTCTGCAAATAATGGGTCACTCTCTGATTTTAACTCTGCAAATAATGGGTCACTTACTGACTCAAATTCTGCCTCTTTTTCTTTGTCTTTATGTGACAATCTTGTTGATAATTTTAATTCATTAACTGCGCAGATCATGAATAATATTGCTCCACTGAAAACCAAAGTTGTTGTTGGTGTAACAAAAACACCCTGGAGGAATGCGGAAAGTGTAAGAGAACAAAAAAGGGCTTGCCGCAAGCTTGAACGAAAATGGCGCAAGAGCAAACTTCATGTTGATTTTAATTTATATAGGGATTCGCTCAAAAATTACAATCACAAAATCAAAACATCTAGACAGCAATATTTCTCGCAACTCATAACCAATAACTTACATAACTCCAAGTTTCTCTTCAATACAATTGATAAGCTTATAAATCCCCCAAGGGCTATGCCACCTGAGCTCCACTCTGTGGAGAAATGCAATGAATTTGCCTTGTATTTTAACAACAAAATAATAAATATTAGGAACAATATATCTTCCACTCCTGCTGAGCTCAATTCCAGTACAGTTTCCCAATATACTTTTTCAAATTTTCTGTCCATTAATCTCATGGACCTAAAAGAAGTGGTGAGTGAATTAAGCTCCGCAACATGTGGTCTTGACCCCATGCCCACAACCTTTTTTAAAAATGTTTTTAGCTGCTTGGCTGAAGATGTTCTTGCAATTGTAAATTCGTCTCTACTATCAGGTTTTTTCCCCACTAATCTTAAACATGCCAGTGTAACACCCTTAATAAAAAAATCTAACCTTGACCCACTACTCTCAGAGAGCTATCGACCAATCTCAAACCTCCCTTTTTTGGGGAAAATTCTCGAGAAAGTTGCCCACAAACAGTTGTACAGTTACCTGTCTCAAAACAATTTATTTGATAATTACCAGTCTGGTTTTAGAACAAACCATAGCACTGAAACGGCCCTGATAAGAGTGGTCAATGACCTGAAAATGGCCTCCGATAACCATAACGCCTCCGTTTTGGTTCTCCTGGATTTGAGTGCGGCGTTTGACACGATCCACCATGACATTCTCCTCCACAGACTTCAGCACTGCCTTGGCATTAGCGGCAATGTCCTAGCCTGGTTGTCATCCTACATCTCTGGTAGATCTTTTTCCGTTGTTATTGGCACCCACTCATCAGACAAAATCGATGTCCCGTTTGGACTGCCTCAAGGATCCATTTTATCACCACTACTGTTCAATCTGTACATGATCCCACTTGGAGCCATTATTACACAGTACAACATATCTTATCAATCCTATGCCGACGACACACAATTATACATTTCTGTCCCCTCTAACAATCTAAACTCTGTCACAGACCTGGTACACTGCATCTCTGACATCAAAAAATGGATGAATAATAATTTTCTAAAACTAAACGATGACAAAACTGAAATATTACTAATTGGCTCTAAAGAAACAAGACACCAAATCAACTCCCTGTTACTTCCCTTATCGGTTCAACCTTGTCACCATGTTAAAAATTTGGGTGTCATCCTAGATGACGAGCTTAACTTTCAGAAACACATCGCATCGATTTCCAAGAGTGCATTTTATCACCTAAGGAACTTATCCAAGGTCAGAGGTTTTTTATCCCAATCAGACTGTGAAAAATTGGTTCACGCCTTTATCACCAGCAGACTGGATTACTGCAATGGTGTGTTTGCAGGCTGCTCAAAACAAGCACTCCACAAATTGCAGTTAGTCCAGAATGCGGCTGCAAGAGTTTTAACAAGAACCAAAAAGTTTGAACATATTTCTCCTGTTTTATCCTCTCTGCACTGGCTCCCAGTGAAACAGAGAGTAGACTTCAAGGTTCTTCTTTTAGTTTTTAAATCTGTCAACGACTTGGCCCCCTCTTATATTGCTGACATGCTCCAACCTTATGTGCCTTCTAGGACCCTTAGATCTTCCGACAAAGGGCTCCTCAGTATAAAAAGGATCAATACAAGATTTGGTTATGGCGCCTTTAGTCACTATGGTCCCACATTATGGAACTCCTTACCCATCGAACTAAGATCAGTAACCTCACTCTCTTTATTTAAAAGCAGACTGAAAACATATTTATTTTCACTAGCTTTTACGTAGATGAATGCAATCAACTGTCTAATTGTCTCAATTGTTCATGATGTACATAATTAACTTTCTGTATTTTCTGCCTTTTCTGTAACTCTTTTAGCACATTGGGTTCTCGCTTGTCGAGTGAAATGTGCTTTATAAATAAACTTGACTTGACTTGACTTGACTAAATACCCAGTCTGCCCCCCCCCCCCCCAAACACGATGCCATGCAAAACAACCCAAGATATTTCAAATTAAAGTGCTTATATTTAAAATGATTTGAAACACTACTACTGCTACTAACTAACTACAGCTGTGTCACCACTAAACCAACAGCATTTCATCATTGAAAACTCTCTGAGTCAGACCTTTAGCTTTATGCATGCTGCGTGTCTGTTGCAACTTCAACAACAACTGATGTTATTATTAATGCTTTACTTGTCTAATAAAAGTCCTGTAAACGAAAATTGTATGGGTGCGACTTCATCGCCCGTGGCGCCAAGCGACGCGGGCGATGAAGCCGCCCCCATACCATTTTCTCTCGCCCCCTCCAACATGTTCTCTTGCCCCCCGAAATGAGACATGTTACATCCGCCCCTGATTCTGTATGTTTGTGTTGTCGTCATTAACCACCCTCTGTTCTCAGTAAAACGGTCTTGACTTGCACAGCGCGCGGTGCACACAGGAATCACATCTCTCTCTCTCGCTCCAAGAGCGAGAGAGAGAGATGAACATGAAACCATTTGGTTTCATGTTTACACTCTCAAGAGTTAAAATATTCATCATGTGAATTATCCCAGGTCTACACAACTAGAGAATGTAGAAGATTAATGGTCATTTTGATCTGTATGTTGGACTGTTTGGTTTCCCCAAATCCAGCCTGGAATTGTGGACAAAAACATTAAAATGTCCTCAAATGTTGGTCCGTGGCTCAAATGCTGAATAAATAGTGGTCCCTGGTATCAAAAAGATTGAAAACCACTGGTCTACCGATAGCCTCCCAGTTCTCTCTCTCTCTCTCTCTCTCTCTCTCTCTCTCTCTCTCTCTCTCTCTCTCTCTCTCTCTCTCTCTCTCTCTCTCTCTCTCTCTCTCTGTCTGTCTCTCTGTCTCTCTCTCTCTCTCTCTCTCTCTCTCTCTCTCTCTCTCTCTCCCTCCCTCTCCCTCTCTCGCCCACGGCCCAGGTTGTATTGAATGGTTCTGTGAATTGAGCAGTGACTCACATCCCAGCGTTGGTTGTGAGTGCAGTGTGCCTGGTGGTCTGTATTCAGCCTAACGGTGTGTCTGTGACCTTGGCTGCCTGCAGTCCCACGTAAACACAAATGCAATACAAATGCAACGTGATGAAACCATCAACAAAAGCTCTTCCTGTTCCTACACATGTTCATTCCTTCCTATTATACATTTGAATTCTGGGATAAAGGTGTAACGCGTAACACGTGTTACACCTTTATCGCGTGTAAGTTTGAACGAACTCACCTTTTAAAGTAGAATTGCATATTTGTATGGTGACTGCAGTAGCTTCTATTCTATGGTGACTGCAGTAGCTTCTATTCTCTGGTGACTGCAGTAGCTTCTATTCTATGTTGACTGCAGTAGCTTCTATTCTATGGTGACTACAGTAGCTTCTATTCTAGGTTGACTGATGTAGCTTCTATTCTCTGGTGACTGCAGTAGCTTCTATTCTATGTTGGCTGCAGTAGCTTCTATTCTCTGCGCCTTATAATCCAGTGATTCTAAAAAAAGGCCATTTATTGAAGGTGTGCCTTATAGTGTGAAAATACTACTGTATATATTGATCAGAGCCCAGTGCATTTGTAAAAGCTTGTGTCCTATTGCTTGTGTTGCATTGTGCTGTATATACTTAAACCAGTGAGTGTGAAACAGTGTTGTTATCATCCTCTATAATCACATACTGTATCATCTCCTTGTAGATCTTGCCAGAGGCTGGTAATTGTCAAATCAATAGCATTTATGTATCATTTACACAGACATCCGTACGCACACACGCATGCACACACACGCGCACACGCATGCGCACGCACACACACACGCACGCACACACGCACACACACACACACACACACACACACACACACACACACACACACACACACACACACACACACACACACACACACACACACACACACACACACACACACACACACACACACACCGGGGGCAACAATCACTCAACTATAAAGTGAAAGCCAGCTGCTCTGTCAAAATTGCGCTTGAGTTAAAGTACTGGAGTACTGATATAAAAAGCCTTTTAAGTTAAAGAAACTATTCATCATAGGTCAGTTTAACCCAGGGTGGATGTAACATTTCAAAATGGGGGGGTAGGGGGCAGGAGAAAATGGTATGGGCGGCTTCATCGCCTGTGCCCATAGCATTTTCGGTTGCAGGACTTATATTAGGCAAGTAATGGTATAAGCTTCAATAATAACATCAGTTGTTGTTGGAGTTGGAACAGACATGCAGCATGCATAAAGCTAAAGGTCTGACTCAGAGAGTTTTCTGTTTTCAATGATGAAATGCTGTTGGTTTAGTGGTGACACAGCTGTAGTTAGTTAGTAGCAGCAGTAGTAGTGTCGTTTCAAATAAATTTAAATATAAGCACCTTAATTTGTTTTGTTTGCATTCCATCATGTTTGGTGGGGCAGTCAGGGCCCCACCATTGGCCCATGCCTAGATCCAGTGGTGTGCACAGATAGACACCAAGGGGTGCTTGAGTGGCCCTCTCTGGACCAACATGCCCTTTTAAAAGCACTCTGTTTTTAAAAAAATACATTTGAGGAAACAGCGCTTGTCTCAACACGTAGCCGTACAAAAAAAAAAAAAGTCAGTGTTTAAAGTCAGTGTTGTGTGTTTATTTTCTTCAAACCATTTTATATAGCAGTAGCCGAATGTGTTAATAGTTGACTTGTAGATGCTGAAATGCAGTTATCTATGCATTTTTAGATGTCCTTCAAAATCTGTGCACGCCACTGCCTAGATCCACCCCTGGTTTAACCAGGTCACTACCAGGTCACTACCAGGTCACTACCAGGTCACTACCAGGTCACTACCAGGTCACTACCAGGTCACTATACCAGGTCACTACCAGGTCACTACCAGGTCACTACCAGGTCACTATCAGGTCACTACCAGGTCACTACCAGGTCACTACCAGGTCACTACCAGGTCACTACCAGGTCACTACCAGGTCACTACCAGGTCACTACCAGGTCACTACCAGGTCACTACCAGGTCACTACCAGGTCACTACCAGGTCACTACCAGGTCACTACCACCTCTGTGTTGTCATATTCATGTACAGCAGACATATCCCCATGCAGGGGCGGATGTAACATTTCCAAATTTGGGGGGCAGGATAAAATGATATGACATACCATTTTCATTTAAACAGCTCCATATTTGGAGCCATTTTCGGTTACAGGACTTTTATTAGCCAAGTAAAGCATCAATAATAACATCAGTTGTTGTTGAAGTTGCAACAGACACGCAGCATGCATAAAGCTAAAGGTCTGACTCAGAGAGTTTTCTGTTTTCACTGATGAAATGCTGTTGGTTTAGTGGTGACACAGCTGTAGTTAGTTAGTAGCAGTAGTAGTGTTTCACATCCTTTTAAATAGAAGCACTTTAATTTGAGGTATCTTGGGTTGTTTTGCGTGGCATCGTGTTTGGGGGGCAGTCTGGGCATTTAGGGGGGGCATTGACCCCCCCATGCCCATCCCTAGATCCGCCCTGCATGTCCCCAGGTCTGCCCCAGGGGTCTGACATGGCGCCAGAGCAGAATTTCACATCGCCTGCGGCTTCCATCCTAAAAAAGATGTATTATTTATGATCTGTCTGTATATTGTCATATGAAATTCATACAATGACGTTTGCGGGTCTTTTGACATTGACCAGTGGTGGGAAATGTCCTTTTTTTAACGTGAGTCAAAGAATCAATAGTCTACTGCAATATGGAATTACTCTTGGGAAGTAACAGTCCAGAATACAAAATATCTACTTGTGTAGAAGTACAATGACAAAATGTCAAAATGGTATAGGCTAGGCAGGGGTTGACACTAAGGTCTCTGGGGCACTTGCCCATCGGGCAAGTGCCCCAGAGTGCAAGTCAGCTTCTACTTGCCCTCAGGTCATGGTGAATTGCCCCCCAGGTTCCAGGTGGTCCCCAGTTAAGTTGGTTAACCAGATGTAACTCTTGAGAGTGTAAAAATGAAACCAAATGGATCCGCAAGGGTCCATTTGGTTTCATTTTTACCTTCTCAAAATTTTTACCTTCTCAAAATTCATCATCTTAATTAGCCCAGGTCTACACAACTAGAGAATGGTCTAGAAGATTAATGGTCATTTTGATGTGTATGTTAATTTGCCTGTTTTGTTTCCCAAATCCAGCCTGGAATTGTGGATATCTAGAAAGCAGGGAAAGACACAGAGGCAGAGTGCAATGACTGCCTTCAAGACAAATTTATCTTGTGTTGGGTTATAGTGCACTAAGTTGCACACTTGCTCGATCGGGCAACCAGGTAGCAGTCTTCACTTGCCCCACCATTTTTTTTACTTGCCCCGGGCAAGCGGGCAAGTGTTAGTGTGAAGCCCTGCTAGGGGCACGGTTGGGCAAATGGCTAGTGATGTCGCCTCACAGCTAGAACGTCCTGGGTTCGATTCCCGCTAGGGATGCCGCTGTGGGTGCTGTTGGCGTGTCTGCTCCCATGTCTCCTGCTCGAATGGACCCTTGTGGGTCCATTCGGTTTCATGTTTACACTCTCAAGAGTTCATCATAGTTTTGGGGGTCTGCAGCCAGGGCTAAAATGTCATCAAATGGTGGTCCATGGTGGCTGAAATACTGAATAAATAGTGGGCCCTGATATCAAAGAGGTGGAAAAGCACTGGTCTAGGAGGCATATGGTCTGCAACTCAAGCAGTAGGTTATGGCTGGCAGTGCCCTGCTGTGTGGTAATTACATAGTTTTATTCATTCATCTGGCCTGGGGCAGGGCGGATGTAACATGTCCCATTTGGGGGGGGGGGGGGGTGGGGGGGGGGGGCAAGAGAACATGTTGGAGGGCAAGAGAAAATGGTATGGGGGCGGCTTCATCGCCCACTTGTCGCTTTGCGCCACGGGCGGTGAAAGCCGCCCCCATACCTTTTTTCGGTTACAGGACTTTTATTAGTCAAGTATAAGCATCAATCATAACATCAGTTGTTGTTGAAGTTGCAACAGACACGCAGCATGCATAAAGCTGAAGGTTCTGACTCAGAGAGTTTTCTGTTTTCAATGATGAAAGCTGTTGGTTTAGTGGTGACACAGCAGTAGTTAGTTAGTAGCAGTAGTATGTTTAATATCATTTTAAAATAAGGCACTTTAATTTGAAATATCTTGGATTGTTTTGCATGACATCATGTTTGGTGAGGCAGACTGGGCATTTAGGGGGGCAATCACCCCCCCCCCCCCCATGTCCATGCCTAGATCCGCCCCTGGCTCCCACTGATCTCACACTGGACCACTGGGTGATGCAATAGCCTTTGTCATGGAGACAGAGCACTTTGGTCACACCAAGATATTTACATTGGAGGTTTAACAGGGGCAGAACAGGGGTTCAAAGGACCGTCGTGATTGACAGAGACAGAGAGCATGATGAAAGGACTCTCTCATCTAATGTAATAGATTTACAAATGGTCACACACTTGGTTCAAACTAGACTGGATCCAAACCCATCGACACACAGCACACTCTCTGAGTGCTCCGAGTCTCTTGGTCTGGCCTGGTATTGTCAACCTATAATTTACTTTGGAGAGATGTATCATCCAATGAGAGTCAGATTGGGGATTGGACGCAGCTGATTGGCCAGCAGCCGTGTCAGTCCTCCACAGCTTCAAAACAACAAACATGGCGCCTCCCGCATTGCGGTGTAACACGATGCCTATCACTCTGGCTGCTAAATCGTAATTTGTTTTCTTTAAGGCAGCACTGGGTTTTTATAATCATCATCCGACACGTTTTTGTGAAATAAATCAACCGAGGGCACCTTCAATCAGTCGGCTGTCTGCCGTCTTAAACGTAGTGATCTCCGTCTGATACGGCTAACCAATCTTTCTCTGGTTTAGCTTGTCTCGTGTACAATGTGCAGTGTTGGGAATATTACTTTAACCTTAATATATTACTTATTAATTATTACCTTCATTTTAAAGCAATATATTATATTACAATATTACTGTCTGAGCAAGTGCAATATATTCATATTACTATATTAAAAGTATAATATTACAATTATATTATTACTTTAAAAATATAATTAAATATTAAGTATCACTATTAATCAAATATTGCGTAGGCCAGTGGCATGCCTACAATAAAGCAAGCACACTTGGCTATCTGGACAAATCCATATGAAATCAACTTGAAAAAAACGTCACTCCTGAAAACAGTCCTGGCGTAAGACCTAGCTACTCAGTTCTCAGCTATGGACAGTTAACACAAGAGTTAAAGGTATTCCTTGAATTCATGGAAGCCAGTAAATAATTTAATGACAAATTATAGAAAATAAGTAATTTATTTAGTTGTCAACATAATTTCACAAGAACACTTGCAAAGAGACATATTGACAGAAAGTATTATTGAAAGTAATGCAGAAAGAAAAGTATAATATATATTTAGTTTTTTTTTGTTAAGTAATATATTTATACGACCAGTTACTGCATTTTGGTAATATATTAATTTTAAGGCTGTTGAAAAAAGTTAATTAATGGGCTTAAATTAATTCTGTTGATTAATCTGATTAAAATTTTTAACTCAATTAACTCATGTGCACACTGGCTCAACCCAAGAAATGGTAGAGCACGGTTTCACGGAGACATTATATCTGTGTGTCCGAGTAACCAGAGCCATAGGGTATAGCTGGAGAATCTACAAGCATTGAGGGCTTGTAGATCACCTATTTTTGATAAATATTTTAAAGTTAAATGGATTTTTTTCACAGATTCTGTTTCTCTTTTTTAAATTTTTCAAATCCTGTACAGGAAAACATGCATATTTTGGACATAGTTCGAATGTTGATTAATCATGATTAAATTAATTTTGAAGCTGTTGATTAATTTGATTAAAAATTTTAATCATTCAACAGCCCTAATTAATTTACGTAGTGCACATGTCCCAACACTGACAATATGTCACACTACATACAGTATTTCACCACCAACCGACTCCTCAATCAAACCATGCAGTTGTCTTGCAGCAGCTGCAGGCCAAGCCTCAACAACAAGTCTTGTTAAATGACTGCGTGTTCTCTGATGACACACACACACACACACACACACACACACACACACACACACACACACACACACACACACACACACACACACACACACACACAGACACACACAGCGTCCGAGTTCAAACCCTCTGGAATGATGTACCCTGGTGTTGTGTTGCCGTGGGGATGTGTGGGATGACGCTCATCATCTTTATTGGCCACATTCTGCACTGTTATAAGTCTTTTAAACGATCACACAGGGGAAAACGCCGTGGAAACGGTGATGTCTACAGGCACTGCGAAGAAGAGAGATTTATGTTTTACTGAGGATCCGTGTGTGTGTGTGTGTGTGTGTGTGCGTGTGGTGTGTGTGTGTGTGTGTGTGTGTGTGTGTGTGTGTGTGTGTGTGTGTGTGTGTGTGTGTGTGTGTGTGTGTGTGCGTGCGTCAGAGGCGGATGTAAACAATTTCCCAATTGGTGGGGGGCAGGAGAAAATGGTACCCATAGCCGAAGCCGAAGTAAAGCAAAATAATAACATCATTTGTTGTTGAAGTTGCAACAGACACGCAGCATGCATAAAGCTAAAGGTCTGACTCAGAGAGTTTTCTGTTTTCAATGATGAAATGCTGTTGGTTTAAGTGGTGACACAGCTGTAGTCAGTTAGTAGCAGTAGGAGTGGTTCACATCATTTAAATAGAAGCACTTTAATTTGAAATATCTTGGGTTGTTCTGCAGCCATCGTGTTTTGGTGGGGCAGACTGGGCAGTTAGGGGGCATTGCCCCCCCATGCCCATACTTTGATCCGCCCCTGGGTGTGTGTGTGTGTGTGTGTGTGTGTGAGTGTGTGTGTGTGTGTGTGTGTGTGTGTGTGTGGCGCCTTAGGCCAAATGTAATCCCAGAACCACACACACGTGTTTATAGAACGATGGCGGCAGATGATTTAACGTCAATCCACTCCCTCCTTATTTTTATTCGGAATAAAAACTGATCGCAGTTCAATAATATGAAGCTCTGCATCCGTTTATTATTTTCTGCGGCGGCGCAACAACCTTCACGCTCTGCCAACTCCAGATCACTCATTTAAATGGTGCTCTGCTCAATTCTGTCTGACTTAACTGACAATCTGTCATTTTTTGAGGGGAAAAAAAACAGAAAAACGTTGAATATGCCGTCAGGACCTCGTATCACAGATGTCGGACATAAACCTTGTATCTCTTGCGTTTCGTCTTGTTTCATGTTTCCCTTCTATGCATGCAACATGTTGGTGACAAAGACAATGCAATGGAACAATCTGACCAGAGGGGGCAGTAATGTGCGGCAACATGGCGACGCAAACATAAAACTGTCGGACAAAAGCAGCGATTTAAGTGCTCTGTTCAAATTGTGAGTTGGATTTTCTTGGCCAGTCGTAATGTTAACCTAGATAAACGTGCGTATGGTCCTTCGCTGTTTGGATTACATGTGCAGAAACAGGTAAGAATGGTGTATTGTGGAAACCATGCGCCGTGTCTGAACGAATGATTTCAAAGCCTTTCATGTAAGCTCATCTCAGAGCTACAGAGTGAGCGTAGAGGCAATGTATTGAGGCTAGCTATTCATATGCTTTAAACCAGTGGCGTCGATAGGTGGGGAAAAGTTAGACAATTTTAGGGGGGCCTAAAGCCGGGGTGGGGGGCACTAAAAGCTTGCATTAATAAGGTTTTATTTTTATTGATTATAATAAAAAAATATTTGATTGCAAAGTGGAATTTTAAAGGGTAATTCCCCCCTAAATGCCCAATCTGCCCCACCAAACCCGATGCAGGCAAAACAACCCAAGATATTTCAAATTAAAGTTTTTTTTTTTTATATATTTAAAATGAATTGAAACAAACTACTACTGCGCGTACTAACTACAGCTGTGTCACCAAAAACCAACAGCATTTCATCATTGAAAACAGAAAGCTCTCTGAGTCAGACCTTTAGCTTTATGCATGCTGCGTGTCTGTTGCAACTTCAACAACAACTGATGTTATTATTGATGCTTTTACTTACCTAATAAAAGTCCTGTAACCAAAAATGTATGGGTGCGGCTTCATTGCCCGTGCGCTTCGTGCCACGGGAAATGAAGCCGTCCCCAAACCATTTTAATCCTGCCCCCCACACCCCACCCCCCCCCCCCAATTGGGAAATGTCACATCCGCCCCTGTGCCAGCTTTTGTTCACCTGCTATTAAGTGTGAGAAGTGGTGATCTTTTTTTAGAAGGAATTCGTGGAATCGTCGTCATGCAGGTTGTGAATGGTTTTAGAGATGCTTTCAGGGCAGAACACAAAGACATGTCGGTGTGCTGCGGTTCAGAGCCATGGGGCGGGGGGGGGGGGGGGGGGGGCACGCTCCACCTCCAGCACACACAAAGACCCGCTGGCAGCTTCCTGTCTATTCATCTCATTGTCAGCACATTTCTATACGCTGTGAGGTGACAATATGTTCAACCTGACGGTTCAACACGTGCAAATCCCACACGTATAACTCACGTCCCCAGAAAAGGCGCCTGCTCCAGGCTTGCAGCAGGCGGGCCCTGGTGGTCAAGTTTGGTACTGCAGGCGGGTGGAATTCATGCACTAGCCCCCGAGAGCACGCCGCTGGTTTGCTTTGTGCACGCGGACAGGGCAGTTTGTATTTAAGTTGTTTTGTGGATGAACCAGTGGTCCTCACGTCATATACTACCTCTCAAAACATAACGGATGTATTATATGACAGATAATAAGCTCAATGCAAACCCACAAGCTTGTTTATTGATGCTGACCACTAATTTTCGGTGGTGAAATGCGGAAACAGGCGCACTTCCGGCGGTCTTCCAGGTGCTTCAAAACGCCACTGAGCAACTCGTATTGAAATGAACAGCAAGGGGGCTGGTTTATCGCTCCCGTTCACTCTCTATATTTTATTACTCTATGGCAGGGGAGCCCAACCAGTAGATCGGGATCTACCGGTAGATCTCGGCCTGATCATGAGTAGATCTCAGGAGACTGGGGTGAAGGAAACAAATGGGGTGGAAAAGGATTTTCGTGTGTGTGTGTGTGTGTGTGTGTTTGTGTGTGTGTGTGTGTGTGTGTGTGTGTGTGTGTGTGTGTGTTGTG
>CM076974.1:30681361-30686361 GCA_039105355.1 Benthosema pterotum
CACTGTAACTGTACCGTACTGTATACACTAAGTAAGTAGCCTGGTCAGGCTACTTACTTACAGGGCCTCCAATGGCTGAGCCATTGAGAATCGAACCCTGACCTCTAACCACAAGGCCACTGAGCTGGTAGCACTGTACTTACCCTACTGTAACGTACCATACTGTACCCTACTGCAGGCGTCGGCAACCTAGGGCACGCGTGCCAACGTTGGCACACCGGGTGGGCATCGGCTGGCACGCGGCAGATTCTGGAAGACGTTTTTTTTCCCCCTTTTGGTAATAAAAATAAGTGCATTCTCTTGAATGTGCATGTTATAAAATAAAGTTATCTGCACTAAGGCTTCAAACCGAAAATGCGATTTGAAACCATGTCATTAGCAACGGCCGCGATTATTGATTAATTTAATCAATATTCAACCGGAGCGACTCTGATCCAGTGTTGACACTTCTGTGCTGCGCGCAGCCCTGCCCAGTCACTCAGTGCGCCTGCAGTGCCTCTGCTCTGTGCACGTGCGCAGAGCAGTGGAGCAAGTTGTTTTGCTCCCAAACAGTAAAAAGTCGCGTCGGTGGCTGGCTGGTTGCTAGCCAGCGCATGTCGTCTGTCCCGCGGACCCCCCGTCATGTCAACCTAACCAGACAACATCCACGCTGAAATTATTGCATTTCGACTGGTGTATGGCTTCACTTTAGCCTCCCTCCTCCCTCTCCCTGCCTGTTGAATATTATTAGCAATGAGGCTAGCTTGTAGCTTGTGTGTGCTGCTGCTGCTGCGTGCGTGCGTGCGTGCGTGCGTGCGTGCGTGTGTGTGTGTGTGTGTGTGTGTGTCGAAGCGGGGTACAGTAGTTTGAGGGTGGCCAGATATCCCCGTTTCTGTGGGACAGTCACAGGGTGACCCGAAGTCCTTCTTTGCGTGGGACAGTGTCTCATTTCAAAGACTTCAATCCCACAAATTGAGACCCTGTCCCACATTTTGACTGACAGACTACAGTGGTCAATTGTCCCAATTGCCCCCCTCATGTTTTCTGTTATAAAGTTTTCTCACTGTCTCTTTTCATGCTAGATGTGTTTTAAGCCTGTTAAAATAACAGGAGAAATACATACTAACATGAATAAATAACAAATGATGGCTGGGCACTTTTAAGACTATTGACATGAGGCATTTATAATACCCACCATAATGTGTTGCTAACCCTGCAATTAAATGTCCCTCTCAAGTAATACTTCTGTCCCTCAGATGTTTTGGTCACCTTAAGTCTGATTGATCAATCTATTGTGATAGAAAAATATTCTACCAGTCTGCCTGTTCTGATGAGAAATAAAATAAGGCCTAATAATCACATAACTGCAGTAAATGGCCATTGAATATGTGATGACCGTGAAATGCACTATTTATTGACTATAACGGAATTATAGTCATTTTTTTTTACTGTGCACTCGGAGTGTCAAGGAAAAAAAATCATGGCACTTCATGTCAAAAAGGTTGCCTACCCCTGCCCTACTGTATCACATTGTATTGTACCCTACTGTATCATATCGCACCAGACACTACCTGGTGTGAACCTGCTGCGACTGCTGTCACAGTCGCAAATTGATTGTGTGTGTTCGTGCGTGCCGCACGTGTGTGTTGGGTGGGGGGTAAATTGTCACATAAAAGTGTCAAACAAAAAAGTTTCAATAAATATAACAGTTGCATGTATGCAGATAGATACCTGTGTCATAAAATACTGTATAATAAATTAGATGTGTGTTAACTTCTAAAAGGATTATGTAATTCATGTCCACATATGTACAGTATATATTTCTTCTAGACACCAAAATTGTTTTTCTGGATAGCTCTTCAGATCAAATGATCAATACAAATATCTTAAATCATATTTTATTACCCTAAATAAATGTATGTACTGTAGTCTTATTGTATGCAGTCTTGGCTGCCACATGAAACAATCATGAAAAGCCATGCATTGGAGGGGCTAGGGCTCCTCAAATGTATGCTGACCATATGTATCAATTAGGGTTTAATATTTTTCCCGAATTTGGCTTATTTACATCCCGGGATTTTGCCGACGTTTTCCCCGGCCCTCCCGGGAATTCCCGTAAAAAAAATAGAAGGATAAAAGACAGTTAAAAAAGTCCCCCTAAAATGCAATTATATGTCGACACTTAATATTCTCAATTGAATAGTGATATTTTATTGTTTTAAACCTTTAATTTTAACAAAATATGAACAATATCAAATACAAATGTAAGCCGGTTACACAAATATTAGCAATGCGGCACGCAAAATAGGCTACTTATTGGAAGGTTAGGACATTGAGAGAGAGAGAGAAAGAGAGAAGAGAGAGAGAGAGAGAAGAGAGAGAGAGAGAGAGAGAGAAGAGAGAGAAGAGAGAGAGCGAAGCTGACAGCGTGTCTCAAATGTGGTCTTGACTTGTATATCGCATAATAAGGTTATCTGCACATCACCTCTGCACATCAAGAGGATACGATGGTAGAACGCGCCTCAAAAGTGCTCTTGTACATCGCGTAAGATACGATGATTGAGACTTGATGATCAAATATTTGGTATGACATTTAATACTATTGATTGCAGCTGCGTTTCCAGCTCATCAATGCAAACGAAGCGTTGTTGACTACGCATGTTTTAGTCGCTGTCTGACATGACAACAAGTTACGGGATGCAAGTTATATAACTTGTATATATTGTAATATTGTAATATCAATAGCCTCGGTGGACATGGGGGGAGAGACAGAGACAGAGACAGAGAGAGCGCTGTGGTGTTTTTTTTTACCTGTGTTGTAAGTTATTTCACATTGCTGAGTGGCCGTGTGATATACAAGAAGTTGTAGAACAGGGACAATCTGTCGCGAGGAAAATAAGTCCATGCAGTATAGGGAAGTCCAACGTTCTCTGCAGACGTTCATATTTTTGCTACTGTAGGCTATATAAGCTGGTCTGCATCTGATTAAATGAATGAAGGAGGATGCGGCATTCGTGCGGTCCATAGTCCTGAGTCCTGACCGCTCGCATTTAGACCACGTGTTGCCAATATTGTGTCCCGCGGGCACCGCGGGCTCCCGTTCATAGCCCCTCGCTGCATAGTCTAATTATCAGTGATGTTTGGAACTTATGCGAGGGTTATAGATTTGATTTGACCACTCACAGATATCGGAAAAACACGATTTGTGTGGAAAAATTGAGAAAGAAATGATAACCTCCGGGAAGACAGGTCCCGGAGGATTTCCCGGGAGGGAAATTAAGTCAGTTGTACCCGGCGTCCCGGAAACCGGGATCCCGGTATTAAACCCTAGTATCAATGTGACCTTATTTGCATATTTACCATAGTGTCAACCCCTTACCCCTGTGTCTGATCACTGGTTAGACTGGTATATTCACCATAGTGTCAATCCCTTACCCCTGTGTCTGATCACTGGTTAGACTGGTATATTCACCATAGTGTCAACCCCTTACCCATGTGTCTGATCACTGGTTAGACTGGTATATTCACCATAGTGTCAACCCCTTACCCCTGTGTCTGATCACTGGTTAGACTGGTATATTCACCATAGTGTCAACCCCTTACCCCTGTGTCTGATCACTGGTTAGACTGGTATATTCACCATAGTGTCAACCCCTTACCTCTGTGTCTGATCACTGGTTAGACTGGTATATTCACCATAGTGTCAACCCCTTACCCATGTGTCTGATCACTGGTTAGACTGGTATATTCACCATAGTGTCAACCCCACCATGTGTCTGATCACTGGTTAGACTGGTATATTCACCATAGTGTCAACCCCTTACCTCTGTGTCTGATCACTGGTTAGACTGGTATATTCACCATAGTGTCAACCCCTTACCCCTTTGTCTGATCACTGGTCAGACTTGCATATTTGCCAATACTGATAGGCCTATGACCAATATTGATTTGTATATTTACCAATACTGATAGGCCTATGGCCAATATTGATACTTTTCCTGTATGACTTCATTTTCCTGATACCGTATTGGGACATCCATAGCAGAAATATGTGCAGGAAGATCACAAGACATACCCCGAGACAATTTATATATTTATGAATTAAGGTGACTTGTTTGACATAGAAAAGGAACATAGGAAGGATCAGAATTCTGAGCACGTGTACAGTAAAGGGGTAGATGCAGAGTGACGTACGCAGTGTGATGTTGAGTAGGTTTAAATACTGTAATTATACATCCTTTTTAACCCCCTACAGTGGAGTGAGTAAAGGGGGCACATTTACCATTAAATGGCTTAAGTGTCCATTTACCATTAACCCTCTTATTGCCCTTGACGCATTTGACGCTTTAAATAATTAATGCCCTTGATGCCCTTGACGCATTTGACGCATTTATTTAATCCTTATTGATTGTAAGTTTAATTTCAGGTTATTAGCATTTTCTTAGCATGATCGGCTACCGGCAGGTTCTACTCACTTAGTAATGGCCAAAATCGTCGGGTGCACGCTTGCACGTGCGTGTGCACGGTCTGTATGTCCATCGCTGATTATAATCCAACCATCGGTGCGTCATTACATCTTGATTTGACTTATATATGATAGAAAACACGATCGCTACGATGGAGCTCAAGACGATGATCACAACACCAGACTGTTTGCATCACAGCAGTGAAACGGGCAAACAGGAAGTACTCTTACTCTATGACCGGAAATGCGCTTCATTTCCGGCCATCGTCCGCATTACTGCCACCTACTGGGTGTTATCATATACTATATGATCAACTCTACAAATGATGACTATTTGGAATTATATACTTTATTTGAATGGCATTAATTTAATAAATATAAAATATGAAAATTGGGGAGAATTGTTGGCATTATGAGGTATAGTGGAAAGGCCAATAAGAGAGTTAAATGTCAAGTGGCCTAGCTGTGCTGAGCTAATCATGTGAAATTCAAAGCCCAGAACACATAAAAAAAAACACCTTGTGATTTCTTCTGTGCCATTTCCAACATTTCAGCG
>CM076974.1:30691361-30693861 GCA_039105355.1 Benthosema pterotum
CCCTCTCTCCCCCTCCCTCTCTCTCTCTCTCTCTCTCTCTCTCTCTCTCTCTCTCTCTCTCCCTCCATCCCTCTCCCCTCTCTCTCTCTCTCTCTCTCTCTATCTCTCTCTCTCTCTCCTCTCTCTCTCTCTCTCTCTCTCTCTCTCTCCTCTCTCTCTCTCTCTCTCTCTCTCTCTCTCTCTCTCTCCCTCCATCCCTCCCTTTCTCCCTCCATCCCTCTCCCTCCATCCCTCTCTCTCTCCCTCCCTCCATCCAGCAGACTAACCATGCATACCTTTATTCCCTACATTACCTCCAGTCATGGTTGTTTGAGTCTAAATGCCTTGCGTTATGGTTTTCATCTTTATGATGCTGTTAGAGCCTCCTTATGTTGATGTTAACACTGGTGGAAATGCCTCATTTTCCACATTTCACCCTGATCACATTTCAGTCTGGTTACAGGGAGAGTCAGTGTGAACATGAGTTAATTGCGTCAAAAGTTTTGATCAGATTAATCAACAAAATGTTAATCCCATTAAAGGGGAATTCCACACATTTTCAACAGTTTTTTTTTTTTCTGAGAGCGTACAAATTCATTTGGTTCCATTTGTACGCTCTCAGAAAAAAAAAAAAAAAAAAAAAAAAGAAGTGTCAAAAGAAATTCATTAACATGGTGAAAATACATCTTGATGATGTGATGTTAATGACAATGTCAATGATTTTCTTCAGACCTCCATTTCTAGAAAACACAGAACGAGAAACCTTTTTTATCATGTCCATCCAACACCTCTAAGGTATAATAATGACACATTAGAATGTTGAAAATGGATGGATTTCCCCTTTAACTCGTTATGTTCAACTTCCTTACTTTATTCTAATGTGTGTATTCTGTCCCTCCAGGTATGACTATGTGGAGGTGGAGGACCAATCAGAGACCAGTACCATCATCTGGGGGCGGTGGTGTGGTCGCCAGGCTCCGCCCCCTATCTCCTCCAAGTCGCACATGCTCAGAGTCATCTTCAGGTCCGACGACTACTTTGTGGCCAAGCCTGGATTCAAAGTCTACTACTCACTGCTGGTGAGAATATCTACTGTAGTATACCAGAACGTTTGAAACCAGTTTCATTTTCATATGAATGCCATTTTATTTACCACCATTTGACGAGACTTGAATACTCAAAACTAAAGACTGTTATCGTTGGATAAGGTTTGGTCCACAGTTGACAGAAAACAGACATACATTGATTATAGGAAGGGGTGAAGTCCATTTGCGACTGTTATATAGTCTGTCTTATTACATGGCTTGAATGAATGCTCCAATCAGAAGCCAGCGTTCTGGTCATGTGAGCGGTGACATATTACACTATAATTCACCGCTCTGCTCTATATTGGACCGCTGCATAAACAAGTTCCCCAAAGTGCAAACAGCTGTGTTCATATCAATCCGCGCTGCGCTTCCGCATTTAGTTCCAGCACGCCGTTAGCGGGTCCATTTGGTTAGCTACGTATTTGGTTGTTTACATGCCGTTGCCGTCACCCTCTCAAGGACCACTGGTGGTCCTCGGACCACTGGTTGAAAACCACTGACGTAAGCCATGTAATAAGCGGGATAACACCCTTCGAACGGGTGATGCAAAAAGGAAAAAAGCTCCCGCACACCGTCAATTACTTGCCAAAATGCTCTTTATTTCTAAATAAATACATTTCTAAATAAAGAGCATTTTGGCAAGTAATTGACGGTGTACGGGAGCTTTTTTCCTTTTTGCTGACGTCCAAATGATTAAATTCTGATTAACATTCTGTCCTATTGTGGGAAATGGTGTACGTTTTCCTCGTGGCATATACTGGATCTTAGAGAGAGAATGTTTTAAGTAGTGTAATATGACATGCTGATAAACGTATATACGGGGGTGACCTGAGTCGAAGTTTGAGAAACAATTGTTAAACAGTAGTTTTATGTGCAGCAGGACATAAAAAGCTCCTACAGCTGTGAATCAGGTACGGTCTGCTTTACAAAGGACAGAGTGGTCAAAGAAGCATCTGATAAAGAGGTACTTTGAAAAGTTTAAAGTCCTGAAAGCTTCCTGAGCTACAGGTCAGAATGACCTCATCCCCGTCAGCATCACTCCCTGCATAAAACATGGTAAAAATCTACCCAGTGAACAAGGTCACCTTCCAAAGGAATTCAAGTTAGACAGAGTAAAAAAAAAACAACACTCACATTTTCAAAAAGTGTGTTTTTATTGGCCTAAAATATTACCTATAAAATATACTCTACATTAGGGGTTTTCAACCAGTGGTCCCCAGGTCCCCCCCCCCCCCCCCTCCAACCAGTGGTGCGGGGGCAACCAGTGGTCCCTGAGAGGTTTCCATGTGGTCCCCAGGTTAAATGGTAGAAAGTTGGTAAAACTTCCTTCGCCCCGCCCTACTAGTAGTAGCCGGCAGATAAAACAAGCGCTCCTTCATACCCCAGGTGTTGCCGATAAATCACTAATTGCATTATGCCTTCTGACGGAAAAG
>CM076974.1:30698861-30743861 GCA_039105355.1 Benthosema pterotum
CAGTCCTTATTGGTTACCCCGATCGGCTTCTTCCATTGTGTGCACCACTATGACCGGTACCTCTGAAATCCGTCCAGTTAAAAAGGTTCTGTGGTGAAAAATCTATGTGCGATTAAAATTAATTTTTTGATCACATTACTGTTACTGTAATTAATTAATCTCAATTAATCAGTTAAAGTCCCAGCCCAGGTAATTAGATGTTTATTTTAGCTGCCCCGCCCCCTTCCTGTAACCCATTATAACTTAAAACTCCATTTTAACCATAGATTCAATAAAGACTTTTTTTTTCCTGGGGACTGATTGTGTCCTCCTCCAGGCATCATTCCAGTACTGCAGTACTCAATATAAGTATAGTTTTCATAAAGACTGCCACAGATAATTTATTTGAGTGATGCACAAAAGGGCTGACAGGAAGTTGGTCATAACGTTTTCATTTTTTTTATTTGTTTTATATTAAAAAAAAAATGTTTAAAGTGCAAATACTTAGCATTAGCAATACTTACATTATTAGCATTACCTAGCATTACTTAGCATCAATGGCATTGCTTTAGTTATTGAAAAATATCAGACGTACAAGCTTGAGCTTGTAGGTTTGATATTTTTGAAAATGGTGAAAATGTGCCACAAATCTTGATAATTATTATTTATTAAGTGAATTATTTTTCATTTCATAATGGGTTAAAGTGCAAGTAACATGCATTGCTAAAATAGTTTTCAATAGTTAATATCATATCGTATATATATGTCCCCCAAGCTTATCTCTAATGGTTCGAGCCTCAGTCACCACTGATATAACCAGTCCTTACGTTTTTTCATCATTTCGATGATTTTCAAACAATGATGAAACCTGGCAAAAATGCAAGCCTATAGCCTTACGGTCTTGCACAGCATGCCGGTTTTCATCGTTTTGAGGATTTTTGAGGAAGTTTAGACATTTTCAGTACCACAATGCCCTGAGGTGGTGGGGGCGCTGATATGCAGGATATTATATAGACAGTATAATATTGTGGAAATGTAAATTCTGTAACTGAAGACTGAAGGAGAGCAGGAATTCTACAAAGCAGGATGCATTGATGACATCATTATGAGGACAAAATCAAACCAGCTGTTCCTGAGAGCAATTTACATTAAAGCTCCTCTATGATATAAAAGACTGATTGTTCAAACTAGATCATTTGTGGGGATAGAAACACAAATAATGGGAGCACCAAAAACACTCAAAAATTTCACGTTAGTTACCAGAGAGAGAGAGAGAGAGAGAGAGAGTGTGTGTGTGTGTGTGTGTGTGTGTGTGTGTGTGTGTGTGTGTGTGTGTGTGTGTGTGTGTGTGTGTGTGTGTGTGTGTGTGTGTGTGTGTGTGTGTGTGTGTGTGTGTGTGTGTTTCCACGTGTGTCACACTATGTATTCAGGCATGATAGAACACCATTAAGGAAGATGTCAGCCTGTCTGCCTTTAGTCTAGACACCTCTTAAAACCAACACACACACACACACACACACACACACACACACACACACACACACACACACACACACACACACACACACACACACACACACACACACACACACACACACACACACACACACACAGCTCATGCTCTCTCTCATCCTTTCCACTAGACTTAAGCAGCAAGCGAGGTTTCATTTAGTACCTCTAATTTGTTCACCTCACCTGTCAGAGAGAGAGAGAGAGAGAGAGAGAGAGAGAGGGAGAGGGAGAGGGAGAGAGAGAGAGAGAGAGAGAGAGAGAGAGAGAGAGAGAGAGAGAGAGAGAGAGAGAGAGAGAGCAGTGATAAGATAAGAGAGTTGTGTGAGGTGGTATTGCTGTCGAAACAGGCCGGATTGCTGTCGAAACAGGCCCCACATGGAATATTGTAGTTTCTGACACTAGATTCTAGTTTCTGATTCAAGCTGGATTTGGGGAACAAAACGACCATTAATGACCATTAATCTTGTACATTCTCTAGTTGTGTAGACTTGGGCTAATTCAGACGATGAATATTTTAACTCTTGAGAGTGTACACATCAAACCAAATGCATTTGGTTTCATGTTTACACCTGGTTAACCAACCATCCATCATTTAGCCTGGGGACCACCTGGAACCCTCTCAAGGACCACCGGTGGTCCCCGGACCACTGGTTGAAAACCCCTGTGCTAGAGTATTTGTTTGCTGTGGTTAGTTATGGCTGTCATTAATCAAACTGAGCACACACCCAGGCGTCAGCAGCAGCAGCAGTGACGTCGCCTTGGCTCTCGACACTGTCGACCTCAGTGCTGACAGGGACGTTCTGTGTCCTCGTGTACAGAATCCTCTGGGGGTTTCACCAACGACAAGTTCACTACAGTGAGAGACCACACTAGGGCTGCAACGATTAATCGTAATTTAATCGATTATTATTAATCGTTTTCCTGCCGATCTCGCGGTCCTCGTTGATTTCCCGTTAGATTACGCACGCCGGTCACGACGGCGGCTCGTATCACGACGAAATGTAGATTTCATTCTTTAATCCAACTATTAGTCCCAGCGCATCGTCTGATAATGATCCCGTTGCTGACTTTCATTTGGAACAGAATTGCCGCGACAACTTGTTTTGTTTGTCCCATTTGCACCCATTCAATCCAATGCATTCAAAAGCCTCTCCTCGGATTCCAGGGCTGGTTGTCGTTTGCGCACGGGTAAATCAACTAGGGCTAGACGTCACTTCCTGACTTTTGACCTGGAACTTTTTGCTCAGATCGTCAGAGGACAGGTTAGTCAAGACACCAGAAATAAGCATGACGGCACCCCCCTCCTGTTTAGGCGATCTGGGGCTTCAAAATAAGGGTTTTTTACCGATTTCACTGGTTTGAGCCGTGGCAATGGGGAGAAAACAACGAAGATGCGCCCGCAGTCAAAGAGTTGATTGGTTTGTACAACTAACCTCTGAAGTTTTTACCCGTTTTTCCACTTAACCATAGTTTTTTCCAGTGTTAAGTATTAGATATGTTGTGTGAACATGATAAAAAGTCACAAAAACACAAATATTCTACGAGTAGGGCAACCAAATGATCATCTACATCCCTGCCTTTCTGTGTGGAGTTTGCATGTTCTCACCCGTGTCCCCTTGGGGTAGATACCCTCAAAAACAACATGCAGTAATCCTGGTATCTGTACTGCCTCCCCCTGGTCAACTGCTTTATAGGGGGGAAAGGAACAGGTTAGATTCAAATCTGTGTATCTGAGTTTTTACACAATAAAGTTGAATATATTACCTTTAACAAAAAACAAAACAGCAACAGCCAGACATGTTCCAATGACCCCCACAAGTGTTTTAACTCATTTACTACGAGCATGCGTTCGTTGTTTTCTGCTATATGCCACGGCTCAAGCTAGTGCATTCGGGAAAAAAAAATATATTTTGAAGTGCCAGATCTCCTAAACAGGATGTGCGATGACGTCATGCTGTTTCTGGTGTCTTGACTAACCTGTCCTCTCACGATCTGAGCAAAAAGTTCCGGGTCAAAAGTCAGGAAGTGACGTCTAGCCCTAGTGGATCTACCCGTGCGCTCCATGACATTCAGGGGCAGATTCCAGGAAAGGCTTTTGAATGCATTGGATTCAATGGGTGCGAATGGGACAAAAAAAAAAACGTCCCATCCGCCCATTCTGTCCCAAATGAAAGTCATCCACGGGATCTTCATCGGACGATGCGCACAAACTAATACATGGATTAAAGAATGAAATTGACATTTCGTGTCGTGTTATGCACCTTCGTCGCGTTCGGCGAGCGATGCCCCACGGTAAGGACACGACGAGCGTGTGATCGGCGATAAAACTATTAAAAAGTGAACTATCTCTTTACCAGAGATTTATCAGTGTCGGGGTCTTGAAGGGAACGTGTCCCGTCTCCTGCTGACGTTACAGATTGGTATGTTCTTTGTTCTTCGTATCTGAGGGAGAAGACGTTTGTTATCTCTGAATATTGATTGGTTTATCAGGGGACCATGGGCGAGGACATTTGCGATTTCTATCTTTAGATGGAGTCTCCCTTTCATGTGGAGATTATTATTCCCAGTGGGGAGGGAGGGGAGGGGAGGGGAGGGGAGGGGAGGGGAGGGGAGGGGAGGGAGGGAGGGAGGGAGGGAGGGAGGGAGGGGAGGGGAGGGGAGGGGAGGGGAGGAGAGGGGAGGAGGGAGGGGAAGGGAGGGGAGGGGAGGGGAGGGGAGGGGGGGGAGGGAGGGCAGGGAGGGGTGCGTTTCATTTCCCATAATGATGATCTAACTCATCCAGGGATTCCCAGATCATCCCTGCTGACAGACAGGCCAAAGAATGTAAACCCAGACGCACCAAATTAAATACACCTGAACTCTCTTTACGTTGTTTATGTGCATGTGATCTGTACAGGGGAGGATTATACCAACAGGCACGTTGGGCCCAGGCCCAGGGGCCCCGGAGCTAGGGGGGGGGCCCTGAGCCTGAGTGCCTGTATGAAAAAAATGGGTACCAGTGAGTAACAGTGACGCAGGGTCCTTTCATTCTGTGTCCCTGAAGTCCTAAACCATCATGATACAGAACATTACTGCAAGGGTTTAAGCCGTTTTTATTTATTTGGCTTAGAAAGCTTTTTATTATTTTAATGCAATCCCTTGCTGTAAATCCTGCTATAATGGCAGGTGAATATCTCTCACCTCTATGTCATAATTGATGTGTGTGTCGTGTGTACAGACACACGGGCCCTTTGGCTGATGGCAGAACAGGGACCCATCATTTCTAGATCCGTGTGTGTGTGTGTGTGTGCGTGTGTGTGTGTGTGTGTGTGTGTGTGTGTGTGTGTGTGTGTGTGTGTGTGTGTGTGTGTGTGTGTGTGTGTGTGTGTGTGCGTGTGTGCGTGTGTGCGTGCGCGCGCATGCGTGCGTGCGCGTTTTGTGAAAACATCCTCCAGCTCCAAGCTAGTAATCTTGTTTATGCTCCGGCAAAACCTGACCCCATTTCCCTACACAACGGTGGTTTTCATTAAGCAGGGGTCCGGGGACCAGTGGAGGTTTTAGACATCCGTGGTGACCATCAGAGTTCCCAACAGGCCTTGAACATAAAGCCCGCCGGGACGACCACTAGATTATACTTGTCTTCATATTAGAGCTGTCAATCGATTAAAATTTTTAATCGCGATTAATCGCATGATTGCCCATAGTTAATCTTTGATTAATCGCAATTTAATCGCATATTTTCATGAGTTCTAAATATACCTTAAATGAGTGTTTTTCAAGAATATTCATATCATGGTCAATTATTGATTCTGCATTTGAGCCACAGACCGCCATTTGATGACATTTATTTAGACTTCCAGACCTAAATTAAAGAATTTGTCAACGATATCATTAGGAACGAACATGCACATTTTGTAGAAAGTTCTCTACATTCTGTAATTGTGTAGACTTATTTTAAAGTAACTTAACTGATGCAGATGTTTAAAAATTATTCACCTGCATTTGGCGAAATTGAACCAAATGGACCCACTTGGCTTTTGGTTTTACTTTGAGTTAATCTCGCACTAAAAAAATTAATCGAGTTAACTCATGGCTGAGTTAACTCGCGATTAACTAGTTAACTCGGACAGCCTTACTTTAAATATATAACTAGAATTTAAGACACATATAACATGTTCTTCATTTTACAAAAATAGTTAAAGCTAAAGGAAGTGATTTGAAATTCATGGTGTAGTACCAGCCTGGTGCACTAGGGGCGACCCAAGAGTAGCTACACTATGTGAACCTGCTGCTCCATCCTGATTGGAGGAGAATTCACCCACCACCTGGGGAACTTTTATTAACTCCTCTGCTAGCCTGGTCTAGCCCTCAATGATTTTGGCCTTGGGGGGGCGGGGGTGTCGTGGGATCCCCACGGCGGAAGTGCTGCGCTCTGATTTGATCTCACTAACGTGTCGTCATCCCCGGCCCCGCCCACGCCCGTCCACTGCTGTTCTACGTCACATTATTTAGAGCGACGCCCACCCCGGAAGGTTGACACGCCCCTCAAGGCCACTTTCCACCGTGCGTTAGTCCAGGCTTTCCGTTTTCGCGCAAGGCGGACGGAAATGAAAGCCTGGGTGTCGAGGCTACTCCTCTGCTAACGTGGGGGAGGGGGAAACTCCATATATGGTCTGCACACCTTATAATAGAGCATTTTAACAGAAACAAAACTTCTTTGGGTGACAAAAGTGAAATCACTTCCCCTACCTTTAATAATGTTATCCCTTGGGGGGGCGCCATTTTACTGTGCCTGTCATAAGTATGGCGTCACTGGAGATTTTGTGGAGATTTTGTGTCCATTTACCAAATGGACCCTTAAGGGTCCATTTGGTAAGGGGGGCTCCAGGGAAAATCTTGCCTGGGGCTCTGCTTGGAAACGCCATTGAATGTAATGCATCCAATGTGAAGCATTGGGTGCATTACATTCATTACATTCCTTACATTCATTTTTCCTGAAGCGCCCCCTTACCAAATGGACCCTTAAGGGTCCATTTGGTAAGGGGGGGGCTCCAGGGAAAATCTTCCCTGGGGCTCCGAATTGCTTAGAAACGCCACTGAATGTAATGCATCCAATGTGAAGCAGCTTGGATAAATGCATGGTTCTCCCAGCCACCAGGGGAGTCCAGGGGCGGATATAACATTTCCCAATTGGGGGAGGGGGGGGGGGGGGGGGGGGGGCAGGAGGAAATGGTATGGGTGCGGCTTCATCGCCCGTGTCGCTTTGCGACACGGGCGATGAAGCCGCACCCATACCATTTTCAGTTACAGGACTTTTATTAGTCAAGTAAAGCATCAATAATAACACCAGTTGTTGTTGAAGTTGCAACAGACACGCAGCATGCATAAAGCTAAAGGTCTGACTCAGAGAGTTTTCTGTTTTCAATGATGAAATGCTGTTGGTTTAGTGGTGACACAGCTGTAGTTAGTTAGTAGCAGTAGGAGTGTTTGAATTCATTTTAGATATAAGCACGACATGACATCATGTTTGGTGGGGCAGACTGGGCATTTAGGGGGGCATTGCCCCCCCATGCCCATGCCTAGATCCGCCCCTGGGGGAGTCTCCTTTAAGACACATCACTCTAAAATGTTTTTTCCACGTATGAAGTGCCACAGATGTGTGTTCCGTACGATGTGCGACGCAGCATGTCCTTATTTGGACATAATGAAAAAGAGGAAACTATAAACATAATACAGTTAAAATACACACTCTGGGATGAACTGAACTCACGAACGACCTCTTTCACAGCTGGACTGTGTGTGTGTGTGTGTGTGTGTGTGTGTGTGTGTGTGTGTGTGTGTGTGTGTGTGTGTGTGTGTGTGTGTGTGTGTGTGTGTGCGTGTGTGTGTGTGTGTGTGTGTGTGTGTGTGTGCACTGCGTGACTGACAGTAAAACAAGGGCTGCACAATCACTTTGCTTTGATATCATTTCTATTACTCACTGTCTCAAACACATGCGCTCACACGCACACGCACGCACACACACACACACACACACACACACACACACACACACACACACACACACACACACACACACACACACACACACACACACACACACACACACACACAGGGTGAAGCGTCTTTGAAGTGGTTCAGGAGGATTTACTGCTCTGTTTCGACTGGAGATGTCTTCAAGGAGAAACACTAGACGTTACGTGTGTGTGTGTGTGTGTGTGTGTGTGTGTGTGTGTGTGTGTGTGTGTGTGTGTGTGTGTGTGTGTGCGTGTGCGTGTGTGTGTGCGCGATGGCTTCAGACACACACACACACAGCAGATCAGCAGTTCCCAACCCTTACTCAGGCCGCGGGCAAAAAGTAAACCGTTAAGATAATTCAACATTAATATAGAAAATGAGGTCAAATGAATAATAAAAATTGATATTGATATTTATATACCCATATTGACCTTCCCTGCTAGAAAAGGCAGCAGGATTTCCATGCTGGTCTTTGCTGGTGTATGCTGGTCTAAGCTGGTCTTTGCTGGTCTAGCTGGTGGACCATGCTGGTAGACCAGTATGAGTTTAGCTGGTCTTTGCTGGTCTAGCTGGTGGACCAGCATACCAGCTACGACATAATGCTGGTTTTGCTGGTATGCTGGTTTATGCTGGTCATGCATGTTTTTTTTTTCCAGCAGGGAACCTCCGACTGCCATTGGCATCGATAGCTGACCATTAAACAATATAAATCAAGAGTCATTACACTCACCATCGACAAACATCCCTTTATAGTCCTATTGTGTGATCGGGCCGTAATGCTAATCCCCGTTAGCATCTTTAGCATCGTTTCACAAGCTGTTGTTAATGTCACATGGTCGCGTACCATGTCCTATAAACATCCATTCAATCTGTTCCTGTCAATCTCCTTTTCCCTTATCCCAGATGGCATTTGTGGTTGATTGATTGATTGATCGATCGATCGTTACATGATATTAGGAAAATAAAGTCTGTTGAGTGGACTGAGGAGTGGGCCGTGAATTCTGTCAAGATTTTTTTAGACTTCCCCCTGATCCTCTTTCTGTGGGCGACTGCCTTACAGTGGTTCACTTCATACCTGTCCAAATGGAGCGTCGCGGTTTCAATCAACGACCAGGTGTTTTTCATATCACTGTTGTCCGATTCTGTGTGTTGTTTCGTCTTGCTACTGTTCTTGTAATATTTATTTTTTTTATGTTTCTCCCTTCACTTCTGCATGCCATTGTACAGCACCTTGTGACGATTGTCTCCAAAGGTCCTTTATAAATAAAATGACCTTACCTTTCCTTAACGCTGCATGTGTTCTCTCTCTCTCCTACAGTATGACTCTCAGCCTATCCAATCACAGCAGAACTGGAACCCACAGATCGATCATTCCGTAATAATAGTGAAGGTGAGTGGAGTGTTGTGTTAAAGGTAGGGGAAGTGATTTCACTTTTGTCAGATATCACCCAAAAAATATATATATATATTTTTTCTGTTAAAATGCTCTATTATAAGGTGTGGAAACCATATATGGAGTTTCCCCCTCCCCCACGTTAGCAGAGGAGCTAATAAAAGTTCCCCAGGTCACCACAATTCTCCTCCAATCAGGAGAGAGCAGCAGGTTCACATAGTGTAGCTACTTTTGGGGGCCCCTAGTGCACCAGGCTGGTACTACACCATGAATTTCAAATCACTTCCCCTACCTTTAATCTAATCTGCCATTACTCGCGTTAAAGGACAACAATTTCACCAAAAAAAAAAAAAAAAAAAAAAATCGATCTAAGAACATTCAGTGGTTTCTCTCTTCTCTGGACTTTTGTGAATATTATGGTAAAAGCGTTTCTGTCTGAACAACGGTTTGAAGAGCTCACATACTTCCAAATCTTCACCTCTCTCCTGTGTTCCCCACCTCTCTCCTGCCCCTCCCTGTCTCTCCTATTGGTTTTTGGTGAGAAGCTGTTGCCAGATTCTGAGTGAAAACAAGTTAGCATGTTAGCATGCTAATATGCTGATGTTATGATGTAAATGTTAATGCTATTGGTGCATGCTAATGGTAGCATGCTAACATAAACATGGTGTCATGAACTATTCAAAATCTAGGCTATATCAGAAAATAGGAACTGCATAATATGCACAAAAGGCCAAACATATAGCTATATACTGTATATATTTTGATTTTGGCTAAAAAAAAGGTTGCCCATCCTATTGTTAACTCCTTGTTCTCTTCCCCAACAGCCAGAGCCTCATCCTGCTCCGTTACAACCCAAACTGAACCCTTCCACCGTGTCACAGACCCATGAGTCACTATCGATAGTGAAGGTGAGACCACAAGCCAAGTAAAGCATCAATAATAACATCTGTTGTTGTTGAAGTTGCAACAGACACGCAGCATGCATAAAGCTAAAGGTCTGACTCAGAGAGTTTTCTGTTTTCAATGATGAAATGCTGTTGGTTTAGTGGTGACACAGCTGTAGTTAGTTAGTAGCAGTAGTAGTGTTTCACGTCATGAGCACTTTAATTTGAAATATCATGGGTTGTTTTGCATCGTGTTGGGGGGGGGGGGGGGGGGGGGGGGGTCAGACTGAGTATTTAGGGGGGGCATTGCCCCCCCATACCCATGCCCATGCCTAGATCCGCCCCTGGTCTTGAGTTGACAGAGACTTGGGCCGCGAATGCTTTCAAGATCTTTTCGAGTTTCCCCTTTGATGCAGTTTCTGTAGTTGTTTAACGCTGCATATGTTTTCTCTCTCCAACAGTATGACGCTCAGCCGATAATTTGTAATTTTGACCCATTTCTAAAATATTAACACATCCTTAATTTCTGACCCCTCTATCAAAGGGAACTACGCCCCAAAAGTAGTGGGTTTTCAACAGGTGGTCCGGGGACCACCAGTGGTCCTTGAGAGGGTTCCAGGTGGTCCCCAGGCTAAATGATGGAAAGCTTATGTACCAGATGTAACTCTTGAGAGTGTAAAAATTAAACCAAATGCGGATCCATTTGGTTTCATTTTCACACTCTCAAGAGTTAAAATATTTATCATCTGAATTAGCTCCACTTAATTAAGAAGTCTACACTGTTTTGTTTGCAAAATCAAGCCAGGAATTGTGGACAAACCAAAAGAATTGTATAGTTTTAGGTCTTTGGGGGTGAAAATGTCATCAAATGGTGGTCCGTGGCTCAAATGCTGAATAAACGGTGGTCCCTGGTGTCAAAAAGTTGAAAAACACTGTGATAGAGGAGTGAGCCGCAAATTCTGTCAAGATCTTTTCGAGTTTCACCCTGATCCAGTTTGTGTAGTTGTTTAACATTGTGTTCTCTCTCTCTCTCCTACAGTACGACGCTCAGCCTACCCAATCACAGCAGAACTGGAACCCACACATCGATCATTCCGTAATAATAGTGAAGGTGAGCGGGAGAGATGGAAAAAAGTACAAAAATATATTACTTAAGTAAAAGTACAGATTTTCCACTTGAAAGTTACTTGAGTAAAAGTACAAAGTGCCCATTAAGACAATTACTTAAGTAAAAGTACAAAAGTACCTCAAATTAAATGTACTTAAGTATCAAAAGTACAGGGTGTTAAAATGTACTTAAGTACAAAAGTACAAAAGTACAAGTAAAAAGTACAAGATGCTTTTTCCTACAAAAAAGCCTGTCAAAAGTGGCTTAAATTATTTCAAATGTTGCAATATAGAAATAGTGTACACCACTGTCTACACCAATGGCATTAAATTACAGAACCCCTGCAGAATATGCATAAAACCCCATACCCAGAAGTGAGGGGCGCGCTTATCATTATCATCATACAAAATGATATTTAGAGCCATTTCTGTCCCCACTCCTTAATTTGCCTTCAAAATTTACATGTTACACTTCATACTCAAAACTGTGCTTTAAATATTTGGGTTATACTAATTGGCCATTCATCAATGGCATTTAATGTCTGTGTTAGGACAATGCTTGTGTTTACATACAGTCCAGTCAAATGCATATTAGTAGAGGTCCCTGAATTGGGAAAGCTATTGTTAAACAAAACAGACACCATAGGCCTATTAGCCCTTCACACCTCACCCACTATACTCTTAGGACAAGCTGTGGTTAAGCCTTCACCTGATGAAGGCTTAACCGCCGAAACGTTGGATTCATTCTACTGCTATGTCCTAAATAAATATATTGGCACTTTGGCTACTGGTGTGTGCGGCCACTTTCTTGTTTTGCCAAGAAGTTTTCCTACAGTTCTCTCCCGTGGGCCTGCACCACCAAACAGGATTTTGGTGTGCGTGAGCATTCCTGTGCATGCCAATGGTAGCATGCTAACATAAACATGGTGACATGAACTGTTCAAAATATATGCTATATCGGAAAATAGGAGCTGCCAAATATGCACAGATATGCACAAAAGGCCAAACAATACAGCTACTGTATATACTGTTTATATTTTGATTTTGGCTAAAAAAAAGTTGCCTATCATATTGTTAACTCCTTGTTCTCTTCCTCACAGCCAGAGCCTCATCCTGCTCCTTTACAACAGAACCTGAACCCTTCCACCGTCTCACAGACCCATGGGTCACTGTCCTTAGTGAAGGTTAGACCACAGGAAGAGGTTCATCCTCCTCAGACACAGGAGGTCTGGTATCCTACCACTGACTCACTATACGACGACTCCTTGATATCGGTGAGGCTCCTGTTTTGTCATATTCCATAATTATGTAACATTTGCAGGAGTGGAATGTTTTGAACAAAATACCCAACCCAGTCTCACGAGGTTTAGGCGAATATGCACGCTATGCACGGGGGCCCATTACGTCCATACTCGCCTAGAATAGGCAAAAATCTGTGCATATTCGCTTACAATAAATCTGTGCATATTCGTCTTTCCTCTGAAAATGACGGAGCGGCGCCGTCTCTGCCGACCATGAGCATTGTGAAGCGCCACTGAGCGAGGCGCTAGCCGAGCGAATTGCCGCGCTGAGCATTGCGATGGTCGGCAGAGCCGACTCAGCCGCGTCCGAGTTGCGATGTGTTAGTGACAGAATAGTAAATATTATAAAACCCAAACTATCCCACCCCCAACTAGTCACTTCCGGTTTGTGGAAAAACACGCCCAAGTGCATATTCACGGATTTTTGCTTTAACTCGCAGTGTATGCACGCAATTCGTAGGTGGCATTCTGTGGATAGTGTAGTACTATCTGTGAGACTGCACTTAAATACCACAAATCGTAAATCCTGCAGTGTCCGATTCCATACAGATGTTGCACTCACACTGCGCTGAGAAACAAATGCTACTCTTTTAACATTGATCTATTATAGAGCCACCACAAGGCCGATTTTTACTAAAAAATAATTGCTTAGAACAAATCATGAATGTAGTGTCCGATTGCCAGGAAAGGCAAAGAAATAAATGTCAGGTCTCTTCCTCACAGCAAGATGTCCAACAGGAGACCTGGTATCCTACCACTGATTCAGTACTCGACGATTCTTTTTCAGTAAAGGTGAGTGTCTCTCTTACTTCTTCCCAAACACTGCCACGGACAGGGTCATCCCTATGTCCCCCGGGTCCTATGTTCCCCGGTATCGGGGAACATAGGACCCTCTTTTCAAAAAAGGGTTCTATGTTCCCCGCTCAATCCAAATATACGCATATAGTTGCTATAGGGTTAGGGTTAGGGTTAGGTTTGGGACTCTGGGTTTGGTTTGTCCGGACGGTTAGGTTCAGGCAAGGTCCCTGTGAGGTTAGGTTGAGGGTCAGGGTTTTGGGTGGGGCCTAGCATTCGAGGGGATTATCGGGTTAGGGCACGGGTCGGCAACCCAAGATGTTTAAAGAGCCATTTTTGACCAAAAATTAAATTCAAAATCTGTCTGGAGCCACGAAAATGTAAGCCTAATAAGCCCTTAAAGGGGATTTTTTTTTCTGCGAGTGTACAAATGTAAACCATCCATTTGGTTCCATTTGTACACTCTCAGAAAAATAAGGTCTTAAAAGAAATATAGTCCTGAAAGTAAAATTAGCATAGTGATGTCATCAAGTTGTGTTTCACTATGTTAATGATGTTTTTTTTTTTTTTTTTTTTTTTTTTTTTTTTTTTTTTTTTTTTCCAGAGCTCCATTTCTAGGAAACACAGAATGGGGGGAACTTTTCTATCATGTTCACACAACATCTCTAAGATATATTAATGATATAGTAAACTGTTGCAAGCTGGTGATGTAATGTATACTCTCAGACAGCACATGGTGTGTTGGGTGCTGTCAGTGTCTGAAATGTTTATATTATGTTGGCGGATCGCCCTAATGTGTATGTATAATGCTGCTACAGCCAGGGAGCCACTAGGGCTGTGTTCTAGAGCCGCATGTGGCTCCCAAGCCGCAGGTTGCTGACCCCCGGGTTAGGGTTGTTGTTCCATGTACCAGGCGTGGAACATAGGACCCTTTTTAAAGAAAAGGGTCCGGACGGTGGAGCCCTGTCCCCCGAAGGGGCACAGGGCTTCCCAGCTGGCACACGACGTCAATTGACGTTGATTTTTGGTTGGATTTAGGGTCTGACGTCAGACAACCAAAACCCAACGTTGAAACAACGTCAAATTCCAACGTCAAATTGACGTGTTAATCTGACGTCAACTGACGTTGATATTTAGTTGGATTTACGTTGTGTTGGTAAGTAACCAAAATCCAACGTCTGTTAGACGTATTTATCGCAACGTCATATTGACGTAGAATACTGATATGCTGTTGTCGGGTTTTGACAAAAACTCAATGTCTGTCCAACGTCATAATTCCAATGTCAAATTGACGTGTTTATCTAACGTCAACTGACGTTGATATTTAGTTGGATTTACGTTGTGTTGGTAAGTAACCAAAATCCAACGTCTGTTAGACGTATTCATCGCAACGTCACTTTGAGGTAGAATACTGATATGCTGTTGTCGGGGTTTTGACCAAAACTCAATGTCTGTCCAACGTCATAATTCCAACGTCAAATTGATGTGTTAATCTAATGTCAACTGACGTTGATATTTAGTTGGATTTACGTTGTGTTGGTAAGTAACCAAAATCCAACGTCTGTTAGACGTATTCATCGCAACGTCACTTTGAGGTAGAATACTGATATGCTGTTGTCGGGGTTTTGACCAAAACTCAATGTCTGTCCAAAGTTATAATTCCAACGTCAAATTGACGTGTTAATCTAATGTCAACTGACGTTGATATTTAGTTGGATTTACGTTGTGTTGGTAAGTAACCAAAATCCAACGTCTGTTAGACGTATTCATCGCAATGTCACTTTGAGGTAGAATACTGATATGCTGTTGTCGGGGTTTTGACCAAAACTCAATGTCTGTCCAACGTTATAATTCCAACGTCAAATTGACGTGTTAATCTAATGTCAACTGACGTTGATATTTAGTTGGATTTACGTTGTGTTGGTAAGTAACCAAAATCCAACGTCTGTTAGACGTATTCATCGCAACGTCACTTTGAGGTAGAATACTGATATGCTGTTGTCGGGGTTTTGACCAAAACTCAATGTCTGTACAACGTTATAATTCCAACGTCAAATTGACGTGTTAATCTAATGTCAACTGACGTTGATATTTAGTTGGATTTACGTTGTGTTGGTAAGTAACCAAAACCCAACGTCTGTTAGACGTATTTATTGCAACGTCACATCGACGTAGATACTGATATGCTGTTGTCAGGGTTTTGACCAAAACTCAATGTCTGTACAACGTTATAATGCCAACGTCACCACAATGTTTAAGCCTAACATCAATAGACGTTGATATTTGCGTTGTGTTGGTAAGTAACCAAAATCCAATGTCTGTTAGACGTATGTATCGCAACGTCACATTGCTGTGCAATACTGATATGCTGTTGGTGGGGTTTTGACCAAAAGTCAATGTCTGTCCAATGTTATAATTCCAACGTCAAATTGACGTGTTTATCTAACGTCAACTGACGTTGATATTTAGTTGGACTTACGTTGTGTTGGTAAGTAACCAAAATCCAACGTCTGTTAGACGTATTCATCGCAACGTCACTTTGAGGTAGAATACTGATATGCTGTTGTCGGGGTTTTGACCAAAACTCAATGTCTGTCCAACGTTATAATTCCAACGTCAAATTGACGTGTTAATCTAATGTCAACTGACGTTGATATTTAGTTGGATTTACGTTGTGTTGGTAAGTAACCAAAATCCAACGTCTGTTAGACGTATTCATCGCAATGTCACTTTGAGGTAGAATACTGATATGCTGTTGTAGGGGTTTTGACCAAAACTCAATGTCTGTCCAACGTTATAATTCCAACGTCAAATTGACGTGTTAATCTTATGTCAACTGACGTTGATATTTAGTTGGATTTACGTTGTGTTGGTAAGTAACCAAAATCCAACGTCTGTTAGACGTATTCATCGCAATGTCACTTTGAGGTAGAATACTGATATGCTGTTGTCGGGGTTTTGACCAAAACTCAATGTCTGTCCAACTTTATAATTCCAACGTCAAATTGACGTGTTAATCTAATGTCAACTGACGTTGATATTTAGTTGGATTTACGTTGTGTTGGTAAGTAACCAAAACCCAACGTCTGTTAGACGTATTTATCGCAACATCACATCGACGTAGAATACTGATATGCTGTTGTCAGGGTTTTGACCAAAACTCAATGTCTGTACAACGTTATAATGCCAACGTCACCACAATGTTTAAGCCTAACATGAATAGACGTTGATATTTAGTTGGATTTGCGTTGTGTTGGTAAGTAACCAAAATCCAACGTCTGTTAGACATCTTTATCGCAACGTCACATTGATGTAGTATACTGATATGCTGTTGTCGGGGTTTTGACCAAACCTCAATGTCTGTCTAACGTCAAATTCCAACATCAAATTGACGTGTTAATCTAAGCCTAACATCAACTGACGTTGATATTTAGTTGGATCTGCGCTGTGTTGGTAAGTAACCATAACGTTATCATGCCAACGTCCATACAACAATACAAAGTTTATTTGCCCGTGTGCATTAGGCAAGGCACCATTTATCAATTGTATCTAGCAATCTAGCTATGTATCCAAACGTATCAATGAGTTATATGGTCTGTTACTCATACCTGTGGATTTGAGAGGAGATACTTGTATTGTGTGCAATGTAAAAGATAGATTTAAAATGCGGTGTGGTGGGACTTGCGGTGTGTGGAGTGGTGTGGTTCCATGCCAATGGAAAAGGGGTTATGTTGCAGCCTGGTATGGCTTGGTATGGTGGATTGTACAGTCCGGGTAGGGAATGAGGTATTACCCCAGGTGAAAGGAGTTTAAGTATCCTGGGGTCTTGTTCACGAGTGAGGGGAGGATGGAGAGGGAGATCAGCCGGAGAATCGGAGCAGCAGGGGCGGTATTACAGTCGTTATACCGCACTGTTGTGACGAAAAGAGAGCTGAGCCAGAAGGCAAAGCTCTCTGTCTACCAAGCTATCTTCATCCCTACCCTCACCTATGGTCATGAAGTGTGGGTCATGACCGAAAGAACGAGGTCACGGATACAAGCGGCCGAAATGAGTTTTCTCTGGCGGGTGGCTGGCATCTCCCTTAGGGATAGGGTGAGAAGTTCAGTCACTCGGGAGAGACCCGGAGTAGAGCCGCTGCTCCTTCGCCTGGAAAGGAGCCAGCTGAGGTGGTTCGGGCATCTGGTTACGATGCCACTCGAGCGCCTCCCTAGGGAGGTCCTCGGGGCACATCCCACTGGGAGAAGACCCCAGGGCAGACCAAGGACCAGATGGAGGGATTACATCGACTCTCTGGCTTTGGATCGCCTCGGGATCCCCCAGGAGGAGGTCGCCAATGTTGCTTGGGACAGGGAAGTCTGGAGCTCCCTGGTGGAGCTGTTGCCCCCGCGACCCGACCTCGGATAAGCGGAAGAAGATGGATGGATGGTATGGCTTGCCCACAACCAGGTGGCTGGGACACAGAACTCACTAGGCCCTTTTCTAACCATCACCCAACATAGCTGAGCAGCCCAGAAAGGGATTTTTTTGAACAACAAATTTTGAGAAAATTCCAGGGCAGGCTAGTCCCAGGCAAACAAATAAAATCTGTACCAGACAGATGATGGCCTTGCTGGTGTATGACTCCCAGCTTGATTTCTGCCTCCAGCCCTGTACCAACACATCGTGCTGCACCTTGTGAGGCTGCGAGCTATAATATTATATGCATTGTGCATCATTAGATTGTATAACTAAAGGACGCATGTTACGCCTTGAAACAGGCATGGGTTTGAGAAGCTGTAAAGATGTATAGGCTATATGTGGCAACCATATCACACAATTTCTCTTATTGACCACTGCAGATTTATAGGAAAAATGTTTAGCCTGTCTTTGCAAACAACGCTACGGGTGGAAACAATGTAGCCAGTGTGTGATGAGATATCATTGTGTCATCAATCTCTGTGGCTAAACTTTCACATACTGCCCCTCATTGAGAGGCCGCGAGCTACAAACTATGAAACTATGAGTCTTATGCCATAATGTTACATAACATAGGCCATTTACAGGGTTTTCTTATTATAGGATGCCTAATGTATTACAATGTTTTAGCGCTTACATTATATATTGTAAAATGTATTATTGGAAACCGTTTTACTATTGTAAGTCACTCTGGATTAAGAGTGTCTGCTAAATGCCAAAATTGCAGGCAGGCAGGCAGGCAGGCAGGCAGGCAGGCAGGCAGGCAGGCAGGCAGGCAGGCAGGCAGGCAGGCAGGCAGGCAGGCAGGCAGGCAGGCAGGCAGGCAGGCAGGCAGGCAGGCAGGCAGGCAGGCAGGCAGGCAGGCAGGCAGACAGATAGAGGGGTGGATCTAGGCATGGACATGGGGAGGCAATGCCCCCCTAAATACCCAGTCTGCCCCCCCTCCCCCAAACACGATGGCATGCAAAACAACCCAAGATATTTCAAATTAAAGTGCTTATGTTTAAAATGATGTGAAACACTACTACTGCTACTAACTACAGCTGTGTCACCACTAAACCAACAGCATTTCATCATTGAAAACAGAAAACTCTCTGAGTCAGATCTTTAGCTTCATGCATGTTGCGTGTCTGTTGCAACTTCAAACTGATGTTATTATTGATGCTTTACTTGACTAATAAAAGTCCTGTGACCGAAAATGGTATGGGTGTGATTTCATCGCCTGTGGCGCAAAGCGACACAGGCGATGAAGCCGCCCCCATACCATTTTCTCTTGCCCCTCCAACATGTTCTCTTGCCGCCCCCAAATGGGGCATGTTACATCCACCCCTGGATGGATAGATAGATAGATAGATAGATAGATAGATAGATAGATAGATAGATAGATAGATAGATAGATAGATAGATAGATAGATAGATAGATAGGTGGATCTAGGCATGGACATGGGGAGACAATGCCCCCTAAATACCCAGTCTGCCCCCCCCCCCCCAAACACGATGGCATGCAAAACAACCAAGATATTTCAAATTAAAGTGCTTATGTTTAAAATCATGTGAAACACTACTACTACTGCTACTAACTACAATTTTGGCACCACTAAACCAACAGCATTTCATTATTGATAACAGAAAACTCTCTGAGTCAGACCTTTAGCTTTATGCATGCTGCGTGTCTGTTGCAACTTCAAACTGATGTTGTTATTGATGCTTTACTTGACTAATAAAAGTCCTGTAACTGAAAATGGTATGGGTGTGACTTCGATGAAGCCGCCATACCATTTTCTCTTGCCCCTCCAACTTGTTCTCTTGCCCCCCCCCCCCCCCCCCCCCAAATGGGACATGTTACATCCGCCCCTGGATGGATGGATGGATGGATGGATGGATGGATGGATGGATGGATAGATAGATAGATAGATAGATAGATAGATAGATAGATAGATAGATAGGAAAGAAAGAAAGAAAGAAAGAAAGAAAGAAAGAAAGAAAGAAAGAAAGAAAGAAAGAAAGAAAGAAAGAAAGAAAGAAAGAAAGAAAGAACATGAAAATACTGCTGTCATTTTTAAAAGTTTACACCGGTCCCTTTTATGGATGCAGGCTAATAAAATCCCTCAAAGTTCCAATTTAACATGAATGAATGAATGAATGAATGAATGAATGAATGAATGAATGAATGAATGAATGAATGAATGAAATTTTTATTAACAGAGATGAGAGTTACAGTACAAGTCAAGTACACACTGCTACAAAACTGATAACAGCTTGGAGAATTACAGTACAATTCAAGTACAACTATAGGCCTATCAAATCTGAAAAACTGATTGGACACACTAGTTAAGCGTACACTTGTTTACAATAGTGGCCAACTTGTTCATTTCATTGAGGCATTCAAATACCGTACATAGAAAACAACTACTTCAGTAAAATCAGAAGCAGCAAATCATGGAGGCAAAATCATAGTGGGGGTAAAAAAGGGAAAAGAGAAATGTACAATGAGGAGAGGCGGGGTGGGTGGGGGGATTTTATATATTAACATGATTGCTCTATTACAATATTATTCCAATTTATATTCAATACTTAAATGTTAGTTGCGTGCGTGTGCGCGCACGTGCATGCGCACGTGCACGTGCACGTTCAAACCCCGCCACTCTGATTGGCTGAGGAGTGCATCCTCCACCAATGAAGAGGCAGCATTTGAAATCAAAAGTGAAACTTAACCGACAGCTTGCATTGTGCTGCTGTGTTGAAATCAAAAGTGAAACTTAACCGACAGCTTGCATTGTGCTGCTGCTGCTGCTGCTGCTGCTGCTGCTGCTGCCATGGAATATACCGTCGCGTCGCCTTCAACCTCCCGTTTTTAGCAAAATCTACAACGAGGGTGTATCCAGAAAAGGTAAGATTCTCTGTTGTGTTTAATTGTAGTCCATTTGGTTTCATTTTTATGCTCTCATCATGTGAATTAGCCCAAGTCTACACAACTATAGAATGTAGAAGATAATGGTGATCATGATGATTTTCTATGTTTGACTGTTTTGTCTCTGAAATCTAGCCTCGTATACAAAAGCAAAAGAAATCTTTAGTTTTGCGACTGTGGCTAAAATGTAATCAAATGGTGCCTCAAATGCTGAATAAATAGTGGGCCCTGCTATGAAAAAGGTAGCTAGTAGTAGTTATGCAACAGGGGTTTTCAACAGGTGGTACGGGGACCACCAGTGGTCCCTGAGAGGGTTCCAGGTGGTCCCCAGGCTAAATGATGTTGAGAGTTGGTTAACCAGATGTAACTCTTTGAGAGTCGAAACCAAATGGACCCATTTGGTTTCATGTTTACATGCTGTGTGGCTAAAATATCAAATGGTGGTCCGTGGCTCAAATGCTTAATAAATAGTGGGCCCTGGTATGCAAAAGGTTGAAAACCACTAGCTAGCTAGTGGTAGTTATACAACAGGGGTTTTCAACAGGTGGTATGGGGACCACCAGTGGTCCCTGAGAGGGTTCCAGGTGGTCCCCAGGCTAAATGATGGAGACTTGGTTAACCAGATGTAACTTTTTGAGAGTCAAAACCAAATGGACCGCAAGGGTCCATTTGGTTTCATGTTTACACTCTGTGTGGCTAAAATATCAAATGGTGGTCCGTGGCTCAAATGCTGAATAAATAGTGGGCCCTGGTATGCAAAAGGTTGAAAACCACTAGCTAGTGCTAGCTACAACAGGGGTTTTCAACAGGTGGTGCGGGAACCACCAGTGGTCCCTGAGAGGGGGTTCCAGGTGGTCCCCAGGCTAAATGGAGAGTTGGTTAACCAGATGTAACTCTTTGAGAGTGTAGGCCTAAACATGGGACCAAATGGACCCAGGTCCATTTTGTTTCGTGGCTCAAATTCTCAATAGTGGACCCTGGGGTGCTGTAATGAACTGAATTGTTTGATGGGCGATTTGTACTGTCTGCTTGCAGTCAAACAGGAGCCAAAATGCATTATGTAAATATACCTTATTACATTAGAACTTAGCAATATCTGACATGTGAACCAATGTTCCCTAAAACACTTAATTTTATTTTTTAATGGAAAAAAGAGTGGGAAAAGTGGAAAATTAGCATGTCCGATTTAGTTTTTTGGTCTGGGTGGGGGGTTTATTTCATGCTAGGTACCAACTTCCAATACAAAATATCTCTCAAATGACCCAATGCACCATCCCTGAAATGGGCGTCATCATTTTTCAAAGTTTTTATTTTTAGGCCATTTATCCCATACCCTATGAGAGCTGGTATGAGAAATGTTGAAAACCACTGGTTTTGAGGGTTCACCAAGTGAACCCTCATTGTGTTAGACCTGTGGTTCTCAAAGTGTGTCTCTGGACCCCCAGGATCCTTGAGGGCCCAGGGGGTCAGCAATGAAATGATAATTTAGAAACAAATGGACCATTTCTAGTTCTGTAACTCTGGGAATATGTAAATAATTCAAATCGACCCTTACAGGTCCATCCTCCTATGACATTGTTTTTCCAATATAAATCAAGGGTCTCAGAAATATTAACGCCATTAAATGGAGGTCCATATACTAACGCATGTCAAACTCAGAACTGGTGAAATTAAAATGCTTGAGAATCTCTTATGGGGGGTCCAGGTCCTTGTTGTACTGTATATTTAATGGGGGTCTGCAAGGCCAATTGGTGCCAATTTGGTGGTCCTTGACATGAAAAACAAAAAACAAAAAACTGCCCACAGATATTTGGGTAATTGGAATAAAAAATGGAACCAGTGATATTAGCTGTTTTAATAGTGGAATAACACTGTAGGTTATTCCAGTAGTTGCATCTTTTTGTTTGCTGTTTGCATATTGATGGCCTGCTATAGTCCATCCACAAAGGCAAAAGGCAAAAACACTATTTGTTTAGTTTTCTTACAAATGTTACATTTTTTTCCTATGAAGAAAATAAATGGGGGATTCTGGAATCCCCCAATCCCACATCACCGTGGAGCTACAGTACAGAACATATACGTCCACCACATATACTGTACCTATCAACTTTGTAGTTTAAGGATCAACAATGTTATTGTAACATGCTGTCGACTAAATTCTTAATTTGTTTTGACCATGCGTGTCAACTAATTTCTTAATATTAGAATAATATTCTAGTCGACAGCATGGTAAAAACAAATTCTGTTTATGGGGGATTCTTATATATTATATGTATAAACTTTCCTGTTAAACTGTCATCTGTCTCCTCTCCATTCCCTCTCTGTACTATCATTGATTTTGGTCCACTGTACGTCGTACAGTATAATTAAAAGTATGTTAGTGAAATATGTTTTGTAACCGGAACTTCCCATATCCCTGCAGGTTGCTGCTGTCTTGCATAGAGTTGCACAGCCCTGCCCACTCATGACATCGCCCTGGTTCCAGAAACAGATTCCCCATTCATTTCTCATAGACTTTTCGAAAATGATTCATATAAAGACTACCCCACGGACAAAGCCAACCCGGGTCGTCACAAATCATGATGACACACATTCTTTTGGGACAATCAAATAATTTCTAAGATGAAAAAAACGAAACAAAATGTGTTGTATCCTGCCATTTTCTGCTTCTTGCTAAATAGATATTGCATGATAATATTGTGTTTGTTGTCATGATTTGTCACAACCCGAGTTGGCTTTGTTCGAGGCGCAATCGTGTTTTTATGAACCATTTTCAAAAAGTCTATGAGGAAAATGAATGAGGACTCCATTTCTGGAACCAATTGCGACATAATGAAAGGGGTGGGGCTGTGCAGCTCTATTTGAGGGACCAAGAAGGACGTGCTGACCAAAACAGGTATATTTCAACATAATATGGATTAACCATTGTCATTGTTTCAGTAAACTTACTGTTCTGGGTGAACCAGTGTTGTTCTTGTTGGCTATCTTTAAATTTAGACCCAGTCTTAGTCCAGTTATTAATGTTTAGTCACATTTGTATTTAGTCATGTTTATAGTTGACTAAAAGTACAAAAAAAGTCTCAATCTTAACCTTAACCTAAATTTATTTGTGTAGTTTTGGTCAACAAAAACTGTTTTGTCTAGTTTTTGGTACTTTTTTGGGCACTTTCTAAAATATTTCACATTTTCTGGCATCCTTTTGATGAAAAACACAATTTTAAGGAATACATTCCGTATGGAACATGTTTTAAATTAATCTGCAAATGTTTTGGAGTCATAACAAGTCTCAGAAATATTGATGATTTTTATAATTTATTGTGAGCATATAGAATGGATCATATATGGTGGAAGTCATTTAGAAAACAAAGCGACTTGTCTTCACTATAGTCTACTACAACTCTAGTCCACTCGTCCCTCCCTTGCATTTTTATTTGTTTGACGTAATTGTCATTATATTTAGTCCTAGTTTTAGTCGTAAGCCATTTACCATGAAAGGGAGTGGGTTTTTGCTCATTTGCCACTGCTTCAGGGTTGTGCCATGAAGCGAAAACACAGTTGTAACTTGCAAGGATCTTTAATTACAATCATCAATTGTTTCAGAATACACATATCCTTCCCCCACAACATATAGTCCCATTAACACAATTATTGCAGCCACATTCACAACACAACTCCAGCTCATCCAACTCTTCTTCATTGTGAGACATTGATCTGCGTTTAATTTGCATCACAACGCATCCACATATTTTGCAGTTTTTATTTAGTTTTCCTTGGTGGAAAAAAGGTAGCTGACGGACATGTTTTAGTTTACAGTCGACTAGAACAATAAGGTGAACTGCTAGTTTTTTCTTTTGATTTCTTTGAATAGTGACTTGGTCTTTTTCTCTCTTTCAGACCCAGGGCAGGTTAAAGAGCTTCACACTGTTTGCCCGGAGAGAGACATCGCAAGCAGGACATCTGTACCAGCAGGAGCAGTTTCCTGACAGCTAGTGGCTTCTGCATTTCATCTAACCAAGACATGGAATCACTGTTTGACTAACAAAAGGGCAGTGTGTGAACACAGTCGTCATGAAAAGGTCCCAGAAGAAAAGGCGATCAACGGAATTTGAAGTATGTTTTTTTTTTTTTTTTTTCTAACTTATGATCTGATCTCTACCCCTCTAAAAAGACGAGAGATTTAAAGACTTCATTCCTTCCTCTATCTTTAATGTGATTCACAGTGTTACATCACAGGTTTCTTTGAAGCAGCTGAATATCTGGATATTTTGATCTTCTATGGACATGTGTTCTGTTGCAATATTAGAACGGTGTTCTATAATCACTTCTTAAAGGAGAATTCCACACTCATCCGTCTACCTTGATTGCTGTGACATCATATAAATTATATTACACTTGTTTTTCGTCATAGATGCCCCATTTTCTACATTTTCCGCTTGAGGTCCCCGTCCCCATCCCACAGTTTGCATTAGTGCAGGTTGTCTTTATTCTATTGGGGCATTTTAGTAGCTCCAAACTATTTTTTTCACACACCATATTTCAATAGTATACTGATGCTCATGCATGAGTTTTACGTCACTTTGGGGAAGCCTTTACTTGCAATCCCAGAGATAATCTATTCCTCATCCTCTCCTCCCCTCCCTTCTTCCACTCTCCTCTCCAATCACTCTGTTTGAAACTTGTCTCACGGGTACCACCTGTTTTTTTAACATCATGTAGTGTCCCAATTATCTTGTAGTGTATGGATTGATGTGAGTGATGAGTGATCTGCGAAAAGAAATAAGTTTGGAGCTACTAAAATACCTGCATTAGAATAAAGACAACCTATAGCAATACAAACTCCAATAGAGGGAGGGGGCCTCAGGGTGTAGAAAATGACAGAAATCAAGGGCATTATGTATCATGTCACAGGAATCAAGGTAGATGGATGCCCAATGTGTTTTGGTGTGGAATTCTCCTTTAAGTTAAGCCATTTTCATTCTGTTGATGGGATCAATAGAACAGCTTGATCATGGAGACTTGCTCTTACATTGATCATCATGGTGTACCAAAATGCAAATGTTCACGGTCTTATTCACCTGGCAAATCTTTCAGGTCCTTTGAATATGCCATGTTTTTGTTTTGGCTCTATTCCAGTAGTAATCATTGATGTTTGTTAGAGTTGGCTTCTCTAGTTCTTTACAGAACTAGAGATATGGTTGCAACTAGCCTGACCATAGTCTGAATTGTCATTTCGTTTCACTTCATTATTCAGACTGAAGTCCCTCTCTACCGCAGCAGTTTATGGGATGGGCATTATCAAAGTGACAGTCTTCACGGTGATTGGTTCATACCAAACCATAAGAATATTGGGAAAGCAGATAATGTTGTCATTATTCTGCCGTTTATAAAACCTAAAACCTGACGCTTCCTTAAAGAATAATGAAGTGAAATGAAGTGAGTGACAAGGCTGTTGGTCAATCAGGTGCTTTGCTCGGATTTTCAACCGGCACAAAAGGCCCTAAAGGCAGGGAAGCCAGTCCTTGAATCACAAGCTAGTATTTTTAAGGTGCTGACTCAGGGCTGAGCCAGGCTAGGCCACAACCCCCTTTTTCTGAACAAACTCTAGCTGTGGTTGCTGTTGGAATATAGAGAAGTATTTTTTTTTTACTTGTTTTAGGTTGTTACTGTTAAACATAAATGCAGTTATCTATTCAGATATCCCTAATTAGGTCATTTGGGGGTTGTTGGTATGGCTTTGTATTTTAATCTTCATAGCCTCAGAAATATTGGCCAGAGATAATAATCCTCGACCTTAAATGTGGACAAAGTGGTCAGGTGGTTAAATGTTGTACAGGCAGATTAGGGGAAACCAAAAGGCAGAAACACGAAATGACATGCTTTTGAGCGTCCTTATACATGTTTATCTAGTCTATAGTGTAGCAATTATAGTGTTTGATAGTAGCAGGTATCTCTCAGGTAACACAAATGTATGTCACCCTGCAAGAGAAATCTTTACTAAAGAACTGGAGAGATATGGAGACCCTGTTACCGAACAAACACTGGTAAAGATTGCTGTCTGGATATACCATGTACTGTATGTAGTGGGCAGTTGAAATGTATTTCAACATTAATTTAAACATCTCTAATAAGTTCATGTTTTTGCCATAGTGTTTTAGGGATCTCATGTTCTTTAATGAGCTGGAGACAAATTCTTATTGAGAAAACACACAATGCCTATAATTATAAAGTAACTATTAAATGGACCAAATCACACCAAAGGCTCACCATGCAACTACTAAGGAGGGAGCCTTTGGTTTGATTTGGTCTATTTAATTCCATGCATTGAATCACTTGACGTGTGTCACCACGGGCATGCTTATTTTGCAAAAGGATATTTCACTTTTAACAAAATATAATTTTAATGCCACCTCAGTCTAATGTTAATAGAAAAGATTATACTGTAAGTTGGATGATTCAGTGGATTTTCATTTAATTATTTCAGTTATTCCTAATAATTACTTCAAAATAAAGGAAATTGATTAATGACAAAACACACTTGGGTATTTTTTATGAATCTCTCATTGTCACTCAAAATTGAGTTTTGTATACTGAAGACACTTAAATATATATTGTTTCAGAGTAAACATACAAATCAGCCTCAGTCCTAAATGGGTTAAAGAGAAAATGCTTTGTTATTTGTTAAGATTCTGTAAACGTATGTCTGCATGTATGAAATATATTTAATTTGTTAAAATGGTACTGTAAAGTGTAAAAATTTAATGTTTTAAACATTGAGTATTTATTTAGAGAATTGTAATTACTTACACTTTAAATTATTAAAGTGTCCCTTTTAGGTGTAAGTGCTTTGGGCGAGAACAGGACCAGCTGGCCTTAAAGGGGAATTTAACCCATTTTCATGTCATTGATGTCATACCTTCATTTCATGTCATACCTTCGAGGTGTTGGGTGGACATGATAAAAAAGGTTCCCCCATTCTGTGTGCCCAAGAAATGGAGGTCTGAAGAAAACCACTAATATGGTGAAACATCTTGATGATGTCATCAAGAAGGTTCACCCTGTTAGTGGTTTTATTTTCACTATGATTTCTTTAGACCATAACGGGTTCATTTGGTTCCATTTGTACACTCTCAGAAAAAAAATTAAAATGGGTGGAATTCCCCTTTAATGGCCAAACAGTGGTCCAGCCAAGCCGTGGTCCTTACTCCAAGGGCCAGACGTAGGGGCCAGTTGTGGATGCGCTGTTCTGGCCCAACACTGGAACGGAACAGTTTTCCGCAGCTGGCACATGTCCAGTCCTTTTCAGCAAAGTTTTGGTTCAAGACCTTTTGTTTTATAGCAAAGATGTGGAGGGGGGAACTTTTGCCGTGAGAATGTTCAGCCTACTATATGTTTTATGTTATGTTTTTCTGTACTGCGATTTAATAAACAGACTGACAGATTGACTGATTTTGGACATTATGTCAACCTAATTTAGGGTTTTGACCACAATGCTATTTCTTACTGCCACATAATAATGGATTATGATGCCTTGCCAATGTTGGAATATATGATTTTCAGTTTAACCAATTGTCAGATTTTGACCTCAAACCAATCTTGGTTTCAATGATGAAACCAATGATTGACTTTTTCAGCTAAAAGTATATAATGTTGGAAGTCAAACTATAATCAACGTCTACGTAACATCACAGGTTGACATCAAATTAACGTTGGGTTATGATGTCAGTCCAATGTTAGATTATGACGTCAATCAAATTTTCATTCAACTAAAATAACTAATATACAACGTTGGAAGTCTACCCAATAATCAACGTCTATATACCATCATAGATTGACGCCAAACCAACGTTGGATTATGATGTCAATACAACGTTAGATTATGACGTCAGTCAAACTTTCATTTACAACTAGAATACAACTACAATCCAACGTTGGAAGTCTACCCAATAATCAACGTCTACATAACATCATAGATTGACGCCAAACCAACGTTGGATTATGATGTCAATACAACGTTAGATTATGACGTCAATCAAACTTTCATATTCAACCAAAATACAACTAAAATCCAACGTTGGAAGTCTACCCAATAATCAACGTCTACATAACAACATAGATTGACGTCAAAACAACGTTGTATTATGATGTCAATACAACGTTAGATTAGGACGTCAATCAAACTTTCATATTCAACCAAAATACAACTAAAATCCAACGTTGGATGTCTACCCAATAATCAACGTCTATATAACATCATAGATTGACGTCAAAACAACGTTGGATTATGATGTCAATACAACGTTAGATTATGACGTCAATCAAACTTTCATATTCAACCAAAACCCAACCGTCATCCAACGTTAGAGTACAACGTCATCCTAACGTTGTGTAGACGTCTTGTGCCAGCTGGGTTGTTTGGCCTTACTAGGTGTTACATGATGATTTTCAGCCAATAGGTGACTCTGTTCAGCCGTAGAATTGGAGTCAACAGGAAGTGTGACATCTGTTGAAATCAAATAATAAGTTCTTATTCTCTTCCTCACAGCCAGAGCCTCAACCTGCTCCTTTACAACACAACCTGGACCCTTCTACTGTCTCACACACTGATGATTCACTATCATTAGTGGAGGTGAGAGATGCAAGCACATGCACATGCACACACACACACACACACACACACACACACACACACACACACACACACACACACACACACACACACACACACACACACACACACACACACACGCATGCACGCTATACTGGGTAAAGCGAGAACTAATCAGCTGTTGGAAAAAAAAAAAAAAAAAAAAAAAAACCTGCCTGCAGATTGGTCAGATAGCTCAATTGTACACCCATTTCCTACTCCAGAAAATTGCGGTAGCCAATTGAAACTCCACTGAGTCCAGATCCTCAACATCTTCAACATTTTCTGTCTGTGCCTTGATCTCCTATTTCGCCCCCCAAAAACTAATTTCACCTGTATATTTTTTTCTTGTATAACTGTGATGTGACTAAAAAAAGATGAGTCTGATTCTGAGTCTTATTCTACTACAGCAAGATGCCCAGCCTCCACAGACACAGGAGATCTGGTATCCAACCACCGATTCACTATACGACGATTCCTTGATATCGGTGAGGCTCCCTCTTAAACACACACTCAAATACACATGCACACACACACACGCACACGCACGCACGCACGCACGCACGCACGCACGCACACACACACACACACACACACACACACACACACACACACACACACACACACACACACACACACCACACACACACACACACACACACACACACACACACCCCAACACACCTTACGGGTCCATTTGGTAAGGGGGGGTTCCAAGGAAGATCTCCTGTAAAATGGTGCCCCATCAAGGGATTAAATTATCAACTATTTTTAAAGTAAGCATATATGTGTTTTAAATGTTCAACTCTAGTTATAGATCAGGGGTGGGCAATTATTTTTCCCAAGGGGCCAAATGAGATGCATAAAATATTTTGGAGAGCCAAGACTAAAGGCTGAACTATAGTCTGTGTGGTATTAATTTAATTTCAACATAAAAGTAAGAGTAAGACCAACCATTTTGACACCAGGGCCCTCAATTTATTCAGTATTTGAGCCACAGAGGACCAGCATTTGATGACATTTTAGCCCCACAGACCCCAATAATACTAAAGATTTATTTTGCTTTTGTCCACAATTCCAGGCTGGCTTTCAGAGAAAACTAAACAGTCCAACATACAGATCAAAATGACTTATCTCAAGACATTTATCTTCTACATTCTCTAGTTGTGTAGACTTGGGCTAATTCACATGATGAATATTTTAACTCTTCAAGACTCTGGTGGTCCCCGGACCACTGGTTGAAAACCACTGTACCCTTTCAGGGGCCGGTCGGAGTCAGCCAAAGGGCCACATTTGGCCCCCGGGCCGCATGATGCCCAGGTATGTTATAGGGGATAAGTATAATGTGTCTATCCAGATTAGTCTTATTAGCCTGGGATCCTTTTAAAGAATGTCTGGTGGTCACCCCCTCCCCTCATGGTTGTTCCCCTCCCCTCATGGCGCCCTAGGCAACTGCCTTGACTGCCTAATGGCAAAAACGCCCCTGCATGCATGCATGCACACCCACAGGCACATTCAGAGGTTCATTATGTATTCAGTGTTCATTTGCCAAGTGTGTGTCACATGTGCCGTTCAGCAGTTTTTAGCTGTCTTCATCCCTACCCTCACTTACTGTATGTTCTTGAAATGTGGGTCATGACCCACATTTCAAGGTTGGAAATACAACCTCGCCAACGCTCGCCCAACACGACGAAGGCGCAGAACACGACAAAATGTAGATTTCATTCTTTAATCCAACTATTAGTCCGAGCGCATCGTCTGATCAAGATCCCGCGGCGGACTTTCATTTGGGACAGAATGGGCGAATGGGACAATGTTTTTTTTGTCCCATTCGCACCCATTCAATCCAATGCATTCAGAAGCCTTTTCTGGGGATCTCCAATGTCGTTGCCGTGGCGCACGGGTGGATCGTCTATTGCTAGACGTCACTTCCTACCATTTTCTCCTGCCCCCCCAATTGGGAAATGTTACATCCGCCCCTGCCAGGAAAGGCAAATTAATAAATGACAGCCTGTTCACACTGTCCTGTTGGTCTCTTCCTCACAGCAAGATGTCCAACAGGAGACCTGGTATCCTACCACCGATTCAGTACTAGATGATTCCTTTTCAGTAAAGGTGAGTGCGTCTCTTTTAACCACTTTGTGTACTGAACGTGTTTTGGTGTTTCAGCTGTTGAAAAATAGCAGATCTACAAGCTCATATCGCGCCACCGAGTGGCGCGATATGAGCTTGTAGTTCTGCTATTTTTGAAAAATTGGGAAAATGTGCTGCAAATCTTTTAATACATTATTTGGGAAGCAAACATTTTTAACTCAAATCTTTGCTTCTGGGGGATCCCTAGAACAACATGTTTTTAGATGAGGTTCTGCAGCTAAATAATAGATATTTCTGGGGGTTCTTCCTATGAAATATGTCAAGCATCACTGACACAGAAAGAGATTTTTCCAGAAAAACTAGAATCTCGCGCCAGGGACTAGAATTCAGTGTCATGGACTAGAATCTATAGTGTCAGAAACTGGAATCTAACTTCAGAAACTACAGTCTACTGAGAGGAACTAGAATCTACCGTGGGGGACTAGAATCTGGCATGAGGAACTAGAATATGATCAGGACACAATGGGTTAACCCAAACACTGCCACATTTAGGACCCAGAGCCACCCGTTGACTGCCGCAACCTCTCATCCTTTTTGGACCTAATAATAAAAAGGAGAGAGAGAGGGTCGCACACGACAAGAGTGCATTTCAATGCTTTAATCTTAGACCAAGGACACACATGGATAGCCGAAGCGCTTGTCCTTGGGTCTAAGATTAAAGCGTTGAAATCCACTCCTGTCGTGTGCGCCCTTTTCTCTCTCTCTCTCTCCTTTTTATAACGCCTGCAGCGAGCTCAAAAAATACCAGAAAATACCAATGTTCCAATCGCTGGATAACCAGTCCGTCAAAAGATCGAGGTTTATTTGCATTTTGTGTTGTGTTAAAGGAGAATTCCACCCATTTTCAACATTTTTTTCTGAGAGTGCACAAATGCAACCAAATGAACCCTAACTGGTTCATTTGGTTCCATTTGTACGCTCTCAGAAAAAAAAGAAGCGTCTAAAGAAATCCATTAACATGGTGAAAATACATCTTGATGATGTCATCAAGGTGAATGGGGGAACCTTTTTTATCATGCCCATCCAACACCTCGAAGGTACATCAATGACATAGTAAAATGTTGAAAATGGGTGGACTTCCCCTTTAAAGGAGAATTCCACACCAAAATGCATTTGGCTTCAATCTGCCTTTGATCCCTGTGCTGTCATACAGTACATATTGAAATGTAGAGCAGGGGTCATCTATGACAGTGGTTTTAAGCCTTTTTGATACCAAGGCCCACTATTTATTCAGAATTTGAGTCACGAAGGACCACCATTTGATGACATTTTAACCCCACAGAACCCAAAACTAAAGTTTTATTTTGCTTTTGTTCACAATTCCAGGCTGGATTTGGTAATAAAAACAGTCCAACATACAGATCAAAATTCCCATTAATCTTCTACATTCTCTAGTTGTGTAGACTTGGGGCTAATTCACATGATGAATATGTTAACTCACCTGGTTACCCAACTGTCCATCATTTAGCCTGGGGACCACCTGGAAGTCTCTGAAGGACCACTGGTGGTCCCCCGACCACCTGTTGAAAACCACTGATCTATGGCAAAAATCAAGTAGGGTATATATGATGTCACAGCGATCGAGTTAGATTGGTGTTTTGGAGTGGAATACACCTTTAAGCGTGCACACACACACACACACACACACACACACACACACACACACACACACACACACACACACACACACACACACACACACATTAGTGGAATTGCCCTTTAGGACACGTGCATGCACGCTTGCATTTGCATGTGCATTTGCGTGCACCTACCCAATACACACAGACAACGCTATTAAAAGAAAGATTGTTTACAATACCTAATTGTATCCATAGTATCCAAGTAAATGACAAGACAAAAAAAAACATACGGTAGGCCTACTTTTAACCCCCAACATATTTTAGATGTGAGAAGTGGGGAACACCCCCCCCTCCCCCTCCAGTACACCCCTGCACACACACAGCGGCTCATTCACTGACCTTGTGTTGTTCTTTCCCACAGAAAGATCAAGCCCCTGAATCCCAGCCTAGCTCTGATCCTGTGCAGGACCAGGATCACTCCTTCATGATGTGGGTGAGTCAGTCTGTCTGTCTGTTGGCGTTTTTCCACATCAATCAATGACGTTCAGTGATTGAAACAACTCGAGTCAAAGTCAAATAAAAGTTCCAAAACCAGAGCTCTCCGTCGTGGATAACTGGAATATGACCTAACAATGTATGGAAAGCCCACAGGAATTAAGAAAACAATTCAATTCAATTCAATTCAAATGGCTCTATTGGCAACCTACGTTTGCATTGCCAAAGTACAACAATGTATGAATACAAAAGTTAAGTTAAAAATATGGAGATTGTAGTCTTGGAAAACACATTTCTATATACTTAGATCAATGGATGTAGAGTGTAAGAGTACAATACAATGTTTATTCTTCAGGGTGGTTGTGTTCCATTTGATATGTTTCTTTTATCGCAGCACATCATGAATCTTACTGCTGTGTTTGTACATTGTTGTACTTCACCCAGCAGATATGGGACACTCAGGGGCGTTTTGCCATTAGGCAGACTAGGCAGTTGACTAGGGCGTCATGAGGGGAGGGGGGCAAGGGAGGGGGCGACCACCAGTTTTCAAAATAGTAAAAAAGGAATAAGGGGTTTGGGATAAGGGGTAAGGGATTTAGGGCTCCATTTTCGTCACCGCTAAACCCCTTATCCCTTAACTTCTTTGCCTTTTTAAACTATTAAAAAAGAACATTTTTCAATAGTTTAAATGGCCAGTCTACAAGCTTACAATGTGTCAATAGATTGGCACATTGAACTATTCCAAAAAGTTTTTTCAAAATAGTAAAAAAATGATAAGGGGTTTAGGATAAGGGGTTTAGATGGTAACGAAAATGGAGCCCTTAGCATGTGATGAAGATGGCAGCCATAATATGTTACTTGTAGTTAGTTAAAAATACCGGTAGTTCATAATTTTATCCCTTGGGCGGCACCGTTTTACAGGAGATTTTCCCTGGAGTCCCCCCCCCCCCCCCTCACCAAGAACTAGGGCTCCAAATTGCTTAGAAATGCCACTGATGACACTATATGTCGCAGGATGCGCTCCAACCAGCCAGAGAACAAAAGACAGGCTACACGGGTTTAGCGGTCACGCTGTTAAAGTGGAATTTGACTTCTTTTACTCAAAGTGCCTCCATGCAAAAACAAACAAACAAACAAACAAAAAAACAAAACCTTTTTGACGACTTTTTAAAAGGGCTGAGCTGTTGCTACTGCTAGCCAAGTACTTAGCCAAGTATGAGTTAGGGGATTTACAAACGATCAGTAACAAATCGCACATTCTAGTTCATTTTCAACCGGTGTTTTGTGTTCATAAAACGATGTACCATAAAAGAGCGTGTGAGGCCGGGCGTTATTGCGTGGTGTCCAGTGTTGTTTATTGCGTGCGTGCTCGCCACGCCGGCGATTTATTTTTTCTCGCTGCGCGATTCTGTTCTGTCAGCACTGAGTGGAAGTACGGTGGAATCGCTGCGATAATGTGTGCGTTTCAGATTCACCGTCTGTAACGCCCTTAATGTAAGTCATGGGTGTCAAACTCTGGCCCACGGGCCAAATTCGGCCCGCCGTGTAATTTCATTTGACCCTTCAGACATTACCAAATTAAAGGGGAAGACCACCCATTTTTAACATTTTCATAATATACCTTAGAGATGTTGTGTGGACATGATAAAAAAAGTTCCCCAATTCTGTATTTCCTAAAAATGCAGGTCTGAAAAGAACTCATTAACATGGTGAAATACATCTGATGACATCTCCAAGATGTATTTCACCATGTTAATGTTTTTTTTTTTTTTCAGACCCATTTTTCCTGAGAGGGTACAAATAGAACCAGATGGACCCGCTAGGGTCCATTTGGTTCACATTTGTACCCTCTCAGGAAAATTTTGAATATGAGTGGAAAATGGGTGGAATTCCCCTTTGTTCGTTCAAATTTGGCCCGCGGCTTTGTTCAGTTTTAAATTTTGGCCCACTCTGTATCTCAATCAATCAATCAATCAATCAATCAATCAATCAATCAATCAATCAATCAATCAATCAATCAATCAATCAATCAATCAAAACTTTATTTGTATAGCACATTTCATACAACAAGTGCAACACAATGTGCTTCACAGAAAACATGAAATCAGGAAAAGAAAGACAGGGAAACTATGATGAGCATATGCAATATGACAATTAACAGGCAAAAGCAATGCTAAAAAGATAAGTTTTAAGGTTTCTTTTAAAAGTTTCTGTGGATTCACACAGCCGAAGGTTGGCCGGCAGGCTGTTCCAGTTTACTGGGCCATAAAAGCTAAACGCTGCTTCACCGTACTTTTTGGTTTTGGGTTTTTCCCTGGGGATTTCTAAGAGCCCTGTGTCAGAGGATCTGAGGGCTCGCCCAGGCAAGGCACATATCTAGGAAGCATATTCATTAAGTAAGCAGGTGCATTTTCGTGCATAGATTTAAAAATAAGTAGGAGGACTTTAAAATTGATTCGGTATGACACTGGTAACCAATGGAGTGAGCGTAGGATTGGAGTAATATGTTCTCTCCGTCTGGTCTTAGTCAGTACACGCGCTGCAGCATTTTGTACTAATTGAAGTCGTTCAATTTCTTTTTTGGGAATACCAGTTAGGAGGGCGTTACAATAGTCAAGCCTGCTAGTAATGAAGGCGTGCATTAATTTTTCTGTGTCTGACTGCGAGAGGAAGCCACGGACTCTAACAATATTCCTTAGGTGGTAGAAGGACACTTTGGTGATGTTACTAATATGGGCCTTAAAATTTAAGTTTGAGTCAATTATGACGCCGAGATTTTTTACCTGGTCTTTGGTGTTGAAAGAGTGTGTTTTTAGTTTAGCGGAGATAATTTCCCTTTGAGGGTCATCGCCGATAACTATTATTTCGGACTATTAACGCATCTGAGTTTGACACCCCTGGTGTAAGTGAACATTGTGACTACTAACGTGTTCCTATTCATCCTGTAGAACTAATACAGTGAATCCACAGTATATTCACAGATTTGAGGGGAAAGCAGTGTGTTCTCCAACCAGCCCTAATTACAGTCTCCACACTCACTGTACACCCTGTCATGTTAACTAATAATTGGCTTTCAGCGCACAAATGTGCTGCTTACCCCCACACGCACGCACGCACGCACGCACGCACACACACGTGCGGGCAGGCATGCACACACACAGGCGCAAACACACACACACACACACACACACACACACACACACACACCACACACACACACACACACACACACACACACACACACACACACACCACACACACACACACAGTTTTGAAAAAAATGGACACAAAGAATCATGAGAGCATAATTATGCTCTATCCATTTTAACCCCCCAACACACACACACACACACACACACACACACACACACACACACACACACACACACACACACACACACACACCACACACACACACAACACACACACACACACACACAGTATCCATGGATGTGTGTTTGTATTAATATTCACAGAGAACTGAGGCTAGAACGAAGCATTTTAAATCACACGCATCCAAAGTCACACACGCATTTGAGCATGTGTGTCTGCGTGCGTGTGTGCATGCGTGCATGCATGTGTGTGTATTATATAATCATAACAATTTGTATGCAGCGGTCTGTGCAATAGTATATGTTATTCTGCTTGTGTGTGTGTGTGTGTGCGTGCGTGCGTGCGTGTGTGCGTGCGTGCGTGCGTGCGTGCGTGCGTGTGTGCGTGCGTGTGTGTGTGTGTGTGCACACATGTACATTATGGATATCGTCTGATGTGTAATATTTCATTCTGTCGCTGCTTTGGAGCAGAACACAGAGAGAGATCTGAAAAGATAACAATTAGCAGCTTATCTGAACATGTACACATTAGGCTACTGTACGATGTATACATTTTGATTCAATTTGTCATCACATTGAATTAAAAATAGATTAAACCATGAAAACCTTTTAATTTTATTAATTATGGTCATGTTGAAAAGCCCTTCCCAATAATTAAGTTATGGGGAAAAATAAGTATAGTTGTTGTTTAGTGAGTTAAGGATTTTAGATGGAATTTTTTACCATTCTTCCTTACTTCACTTCTTGCTTGGTTGACTTAAGTTGTTCAACATTTCGGGGGCTCGAATGTCATTTGCACTTCATAGTGCGCCATACACTTTCAATTGGTGATGGTCTAGACTGCAGGCAGGTCAGTCTGGTAGCCGCACTCTTTTACTGTGAAGTCTCGCTATTGTAATGCATGCAGAATGCGCGGCTTGGCATTGACTTGGTTCAATAATCAGGGATGTTGAAAAAGACGTTGCTTGGATGGCAGTATGTGTTCCGAACTTGCTCCAAAACATGGATGTGCCTTTCAGCATTGATGGTGGCTGTCATAGATGTGTAAGCTGCCCATGCCATGGCCACTAACACACCCCCATACCATCACAGATGCTGGCTTTTGTATCTTTGCGCTGGTAACAATCTGGATAGTCTTTTCCCACTTTTTGCCAGGAGGACATGACATAACATAACATCCATAATACAAGTTGAAATGTGAACTCATCAGACCACAGCACACTTCCACTTTATGTCTGACTCTCCGACTGTCTTTGTGGGGATGAAATGTCCTCACATCAGGGGCGGATGTATCATTTTTCTAATTAAGGGGGGGGGGGGCAGAAGAAAATGATAAGGGGGCTTCATCAAGCCGCCCCCATACCATTTTCAATAGTGTTTCAAATACTTTTAAATATAAGCACTGAAATATCTTGGGTTGTTTTGCATGCCATCATGTTTGGTGGGGCAGACTGGGCATTCTGAATACGGTAAATAGTGGGCCCTGGTATGGAAAAAAAGGGTTGAAAACCCCCAGGTTTCCTGCATCGTGTGACGGATGGCAGTGTGACAGATGCTGTGTGAATTCAGCTCCACTAAACGGCACCTGGAGTAGAACCTGCTGGTGTACCTGGAGCCGTGCGGTCCCAGCGCGGGGCAGGTGCTCCGTAAACACGCTCTGCTCTCAGCATATGGACACGTCTGTGTGTGTGTGTGTGTGTGTGGTGTGTGTGTGTGTGTGTGTGTGTGTGTGTGTGTGTGTGTGTGTGTGTGGTGTGTGTGTGTGTGTTTGTGTGTCAGGGCCGGATGTAACGTGTCCCATTTGGGGGGGGGGGGGGGGGGGGGCAAGAGAACATGTTGGAGGGGCAAGAATTAAAATGGTATGGGTGCGCCCGTGGCGCGGGCGATGAAGCCGCACCCATACCATTTTCAGTTACAGGACTTTTATTAGTCAAGTAAAGCATCAATAATAACATCAGTTGTTGTTGAAGTTGCAACAGACACGCAGCATGCATAAAGCTAAAGGTCTGACTCAGAGAGTTTTCTGTTTTCAATGATGAAATGCTGTTGGTTTAGTGGCGCCACAGCTGTAGTTAGTTAGTAGCAGTAGTAGTGTTTCAAATCATTTTAAATAGAAGCACTTTAATTTGAAATATCTTGGGTTGTTTTGCATGGCATCGTGTTTGGTGGGGCAGACTGGGTATTTAGGGGCGGCATTGCCCCCCCCATGCCCATGCCTAGATCCGCCCCCCCCCCCCCCCCGTGTGTGTGTTGTTGTGTGTGTGTGTGTGTGTGTGTGTGTGTGTGTGTGTGGTGTCCTTTATGACAAGCACAAACAGAGCATGGTAGAGCACAGATGTTCCTCATCCAGGCCTGCTGTGTGTGGATTATAAGTAAGTGACATGTCTCCCCAGGGACCACCACAGGGCGGATCTAGGCATGGGCATGGGGGAGGGTGGGGGGGGGGGGGGGGGGCAAATACCAGTCTGCCCCACCAAACACGATGGCATGCAAAACAACCCAAGATATTTCAAATTAAAGTGCTTATATTTAAAATGTTGTGAAACACTACTACTGCTACTAACTAACTACAGCTGTGTCACCACTAAACCAACAGCATTTCATCATTGAAAACAGAAAACTCTCTGAGTCAGACCTTTAGCTTTATGCATGCTGCGTGTCTGTTGCAACTTCAACAACAACTGATCTTATTATTGATGCTTTACTTGACTAATAAAAGTCCTGTAACCGAAAATGGTATGGGTGAAGCCGCCCCCATACCATTTTCTCCTGACCCCCCCCCCCCCCCATTTAGGAAATGTTATATCCGCCCCTGGACCACCACGTTCCGTACGCAGCATTGTGTGTGTGTGTGTGTGTGTGTGTGTGTGTGTGCGTGTGTGCATGTGTGCGTGCGTGTGTTCCACACACTGATTGAACATAACTACCAGTAAGCACACTGACTCAATAACTATGCTATAAATTTTGAAAACTGTAAATGAAATTCCACAGTACTCTCACGTATTAGGAGGACAATATCAGCCACCAGAAAAAAATATGTTTTTGAAAGAAAGTTGTTTTTGAATAATCTGTCATGGTTAAAATGTGTTGCTAAATGAGTTTTAAGTTATAATTGGGTTTGTATAGGAAGGAGGCGGATAAACTTAAAATGAACATCAAATATGTAAATAGTGAATGCAGTAACTTATAAACTGTCTGGTGTGTTGACGTGAGACTGAGTAGAAAATAAAATGACCAAAAGTGTTTTTTTTCCCGTATGTGTTAACATTGTTAAAACACTTTTACTGCCATTGACGTGCCTGCTGGCCAAAATGCCAAATCTAATGCTGATCCTCTGTGTGCACAACAACGACAGGACACTCCGGTCCACATGCAGTCCAGATTGTTTGGCGCGGGGAAGGTCCCCGCCACCGTTTCCAGCCCGGCGAAGGACCCTGACACGTTTCCCAGTACGGTGAAGGAGCTCCCCGACGTCCCCGCCACGGTGTCCAGCGTGGGGAGAGACACGGCCAGACTGTTCAGCCATCATAGTGTATGTAATGTAGTTATGTAGCACAATCTAGTTTAGTGAACGTTTTGTGAAGATTTTTGTAACCATGTTTTTTTCTGTTCTATGAACCCTATAGATTTGCGCAGTGACGTCACCGCTTCAAGTGTTTTCCCCATTTATTTTTTCCTCATAGACTTTTCTAAAATAATTTAGATAAAGACGATTACAACGCGGACAAAGCCAACTCGGGTCGTGACAAAATCATGCCACATAATCTTTTGGGACGATCAAATAATTTCTATTTTTTTCTACCAAAGATTGTGTGTCATCACGATGATTTGTCACGACCCGAGTTGGCTGTGTCTGCAGCGAAATCGTCTTTATATAAATTCCTTTCGAAAAGTCTATGAAAAAAATGACAAATCTAATGCTTAATCATTCCTTAATCATTTTAAGGAATGATTACATTTTAATTATTGCCTTATATGGGAGGTTATGGATAAATATTGTCTGGGCAAATTTTTTTAAAAATGCAAACAACTTTTTTTCTTGTCCCATAGCGTTCATAGAACAGAAAAAACATGGTTTACGCAAATCTTCACAAAACGTTCACTTAAAGGGGAATTTCACCCATTTTCAAAATTTTCCTGACAGGGTACAAATGGAACCAAATGTACCCGCTAGGGTCCATTTGGTTCACATTTGTATCCTCTCAGGAAAATTTTGAAAGGGTCTGAAGTGTCTGAAAGAAAAATCAATAACATGGTGAAATACAACCTGATGAAGTCATCAAGCTGTGTTCCACCATGTTAATGATTTTTTTTTTCAGACCTCCATTTCTAGGAAACACAGAATGGAGGAAACCTTTCATCATGTCCACACAACATCACTTAAGGGGCTTACAGACGGTGACTAATAAATCGTGCATTCTAGTTCATTTTCAATGGGACCGGCGTTTTGTGCTCAGAAAACGACCTGCGATAAAGAGAGCGTGTAACGCCGGTCGTTTATCACACAGCGTCCAGTGATTTGTGTTGCTGTGTTGCTCGTTTCATGCCTGATACACCTAGCAATGTTTTGAGCAACATCAACAAGCCACGTCAACTGTCAACGTTGACTTTTCACCTTTCTATAGAAAATGATCAACTCCTGGTTGTTCAGAAAAGTCAGATCATTAGCGCCCTCTACAGGTCAACATTTCGGAATCCTCCAATCACAGCCCTCCTTGGCGTCACCTGATCCTTTCTCCTAGACTCCCACAGATAAACTTTTTCTGAAACCATGGCTGCTGCTGCTGCTGCTGCTGCTGCTGCGGTGGTAAAAAACAAGGATTTCGTAACTTTTATTCCGCTAAATGAACATTTTGAGTTGGGTGACAGTTGGGTGAAAATGATTCAATGCAAACTAAGGCTTCTTTTTTTTCTGAGAGTGTACAAATGGAACCAATTTGGTTCACATTTCTACACTCTCAGGAAAAAATGAAAATGGTTGAATTCCCCTTTTAATGTTGCCTGTTGCCGTGTGTCTCATCATGTTGCCCGTTGATGTTGACATTGCTAGTTGATATTGCTCGTGTATCAGGGCCTTTAGGTATATTAATGACATAGTCAAATGTTGAAAATGGGTGGAATTCCCCCTTAAATGCACAATGACATATACTGTACTATCATAAGGTGATCGCCACGGCGCCCAGTAGCACCGGAAACGACGCAGTCATGTTGGAGCTCGGCGGTGCCATGTTGGATGCCGGTGCCGACGGGAACGTGGTGGTGGAGAAGGGCGAGCCGGTCGCAGCACCGGTCGCAGCAGCAGCACCGGTCGCAGCAGCAGCAGCAGCAACAGTGACAACGTTTGTCCCGGCAGAGGTGGTGGTGGCGTTCACGGCGGAGGATCTGGACCGCACGGTGGCTCATTTCGATACGGTGGAACAGCTGCTGAGGTCCCTCAACCCTGACACCTGGAAGACAGATCTGCAGAACATCTACTCACAGACACACATCCACTACCGCTCCAGAGCTTACCTGCTGTCTGGGAGGCACAACAAAGGTTAGTAACTCCGTTATAACAGTGGTTTTCAACCTTTTTCTTACCAGGGCCCACCATTTACTCAGCATTTGAGCCACGGAGGACCACCATTGGAGGACATTTTAGCCCCGCGGACCCCAAAACTAAAGATTTACTTTTCTTTTGTCCATGGCTGTTAATCTTCATTTCATCATTGAAAACAGGAAACTCTCCGAGTCAGACCTTTAGCTTTATGCATGCTGCGTGTCTGTTGCAACTTCAACAACAACTGATGTTATTATTGATGCTTTACTTGACTAATAAAAGTCCTGTAACTGAAAATGGTATGGGTGCGGCTTCATCCCCATACCACTTTCTCCTGCCCCTCCAACGTGTTCTCTTGCTCTCCCAAATGGGACATGTTACATCCCCCCCTGGAGAGGGAAAGAGGCATTTGAGGTTTTCCATGTTCACAGATGCAAGAGAGGCAAAAGAATTATATTATACGCATTATACGCATCTAGCAGACACAATAAGTAACCGTACATTTTAACTGCAGGCGGTGGACAAACAACGTCAGCCGACATCCATTATTTGTTTATGAGAGTCGCCGATTCCGGCGATAACAGCAGAACGGTCGAAAAAATGGGCGGGGCAACGTCGGCCGAGAAGATGAGAATTGCTGAGCTTTTCGGCCAAATTGCCCAAGCATGGCCCGGGGATAGCCAATCAGACTCAATCGCTGCTTCTTTCCCCATCAACCCCGAACCATTCGGTGCAGTTTGGTTCCTAGTTCCGCCCCACTTCCTCCTCCACCATCCTTTTTTTCGGTGCACCAAAGCATCGTCGTTTACGGTACTCATTTTGCATGCCATTCGAAGGGAGAATATATATTAATGACCGCTCACTTGTTGATGTTGGCCGATGTCGCTTGTCCATCGTCTCCTGTTAAAATGTACATGACAAACCGGTGATTTATTTCCTAATATTATTAGGAAACAAATCACTGGTTCGAAGGGTGTAAAAGACATCATCAAAAGTAAAGGAAAAACACTCAGCAGACTTGACTCAGTTTTTCCTTTACTTACAAGTAAAGGAAGATTTTTCCTTTACTTTTGATGATGCAACAGTCTGCGTTGAGAGACTAGTTTGAGAAAGAGTATTGTGTAGTTGTTCATCAGACACAAGATGAGTACGATTTGGGAATATTAAAACACAGTGTACCACAGTGTGTGTGTGTGTGTGTGTGTGTGTGTGTGTGTGTGTGTGTGTGTGGTGTGTGTGTGTGTGTGTGTGTGTGTGTGTGTGTGTGTGTGTGTGTAAGGTGTGCGCCAGCCTTGTGACTCTCTCTCTCTTTAGAGATGTAATTCTGTTTTGTCGAGTCTGTATATACGCGTGTTTTACTTTATTCTTCTAGCAAAGTTATGTTATGTCCTGTTGAAATAATATGAAAAGAGGTAGAAGGAAAAAACTAATCCAATTCAAAATATGAGGGTAGGGGCAAAAAAGATATTTCAATATATATGATAATGGAGTTTTGTCTGCCGTTCTTATGCGGAGAAAACAACCTTCGCAGAGCGTAGTTTATATCCCGGCAGCAGGGGCGGATGTAACATTTCCCAATAGGGGGGGCAGGAGGAATGGTATGGGTGTGGCGTCATCGCCCGTGGTGCGAAGCCACACGGGCGATGAAGTCGCATCCATACCAATAGCCTATTTAAGATTGGTAGAGCGTCCAACCTACGATGCCAGTAATGAATCGCTCTGTGCTCGATATATACAATCCTCGCGCGCCGTCCTACCCTCTCCTACGACGGCAGAACGCAGCTTTTGGCGTCGTGTTACAACATGGACCAGAGCTACGCTGTAGAGGAGCGTCACCATGGAAACCAGAGACGCCAGTGGAAGAGGTGGATCCAGCCGGCGTCGCCTGCTTTCTGAACTATGTTGGGCTTCTGTTGCAACTGCGACGGACCACGCCTACTGCTCTCGTCGTGTCCAAGGCCTAGAGACGGAAACTTAAATTCCCTATTTTCGGTTACAGGACTTTTTTTTAGTCAAGTAAAGCATCAATAATAACATCAGTTGTTGTTGAAGTTGCAACAGACACGCAGCATGCATAAAGCTAAAGGTCTGACTCAGAGAGTTTTCTGTTTTCAATGATGAAATGCTGTTGGTTTAGTGGTGACACAGCTGTAGTTAGTTAGTAGCAGTAGTAGTGTTTCAAATCATTTTAAATATAAGCACTTTAATTTGAAATATCTTGGGTTGTTTTGCATGCCGTCGTGTGTGGTGGGGCAGACTGGTCATTTAGGGGGGCATTGCCCCCCCATGCCCATGCCTAGATCCGCCCCTGCCCGTCCCGGCAGTCATTTCTGCTGAGTGGGGAGTGATGGGGTGAAATCGCCTCCGTCGGTATGGAACCCTCGTATGTTTGAAAAAACGCTTACTTTCCACGAAAACGGAAAGCACCTGCGCTGCTCCAATGAGGTTATTATTTAGCCGCGAATCTCCTACTCTCCATCCGTAAAATGGGTGTAATAAACAGCCCACAGAGGCTCACTTTCACATCAGCGTGCCTCACAGCAGGCGTGAGCGTGCAAAACCAGCGTGTTTTAGAGATACGAGGTTTTATACACCACGTACGTAGCCACGGTAATCCACTTCCCTCCGCGCTGAGCAGAGGTACAATACAGACATTGGGTGCAACTCTCAATCGCTGTGGTGTAGCAGGTATGGTGTAAGTCTTCTTATTGGCTGCATGGCAGCAAATCAGGTCTGGGGCCTTGGGGTAGGCCGAAAGCCTATACCACCAGCCCTGGGCCTGAGCTTACCAAATAATTACCCAGAATAATTAAAACCTGCAAGTAAAAAGGTCCAGAAGTCACCTGACCCCCCAATTAAAATGTTATTGTACTCGCCGGCTTTGTTCATCATGAGTTGAAGCTCTTGATGACTGGTTTTAA
>CM076974.1:30748861-30758861 GCA_039105355.1 Benthosema pterotum
AGTTTCTGACACTACATTCTAGTTTCTGACAGTACATTCTAGTTTCTGACACTAGACTCTAGCTTCTGACACTAGATTCTAGTTTCTGACAGTACATTCTAGTTTCTGATACTAGATTCTAGTTTCTGACAATAGGCTCTAGTTTCTGACACTAGTCTAGTTTTTTTTACGCTACATTCTAGTTTGTGACAGTATTTCCAGTTTTTCTGAAAAAACTATGTCCCTGTGTCAGTAATGCTCAACATATTTCATGCCAAGGGCCACAAGAATTATCTAGATTTGTCTGTGGACCCCCATCTGAAAAATGTTGTCCTAGGGATCCCCCAGGAAGCAAAGATTTGAGTTAAAAATGTTTGCTTCTGAAATAACATATTCAAACATTTGCATCACATTTTCACAATTTCTCAAAAGTATCAGATCTAGTGGCGCGCTATGAGCTTGTAGGTCTGATATTTTTAAATAGCTAAAGTATAGTGCTTGGAACACCAAAGAGCTTTACAGTACAGAACTGAAAGGGTTAACAGTTATTTAATCGTGTGAAACTCTAAAAAGACGGTGCATTTTCCTGTCAGAGATGGTTATACATTCATATTATAGGGCACTGCAGCGGCCGCCCCTTCACCGGTCCCACAAGAGAATTCATTTTCCCTCACACGCTTTTCAGAAAAAAAAAAAAAGATTTATATAAAGATGAATACGCCGCGGATCAAGACAACTTGGGTTGTGACAAATCATGACAATGTTATGGACCAATGGAACAGTTTTTTAAAGTAAAACTAAACAAAAAAGTGTTGTATCCTGCTGTTTTGTCTTCTCATTAATTACTTGTTCAGTCCAGTATATTCTGTCTTTGTTTTCATGGTGACAAATCATGACAACAAACACAATATGCTGGACCCGAGTTGGCTTCGTCTGCAGAGTAATCGTCTTTATATAATAATACGATGGTTTTTGAAAAGACGATGCGGAAAATCAACGGAATCAGGCGCTCTGTCATCACTGCGGAGCTCTATATGAGACATTAGCATTTCATCATCGTCATCATCATAACCTTTATTTAAATTCGGAAATACAATTGAGAGCGTTAACGATGTATGGTTGAATGTGTGGTCTGTCACTAGTGAAGTAGCAGCAATTTTATTCAAATGTAATTAGATTAAGATGAGGTACTTCCGGACTATGAGGTGCGCTGGATTATAAGGCGCACCTTCAATGAATGGCCTGTTTTAGAACTGTTTCCATATATAAGGCGCACCTGATTATAAGGCGCACAGAATAGAAGCTACTGCAGTCAATATAGAATAGAAGCTTCTGCAGTTAACATAGAATATAAGCTACTGCAGTCAACATAGAATAGAAGCTACTGCAGTCAACATAGAATAGAAGCTACTGCAGTCACCATAGAATAGAAGCTACTGCAGTCAACATAGAATAGAAGCTACTGCAGTCACCATAGAATAGAAGCTACTGCAGTCACCATAGAATAGAAGCTACTGCAGTCAACATAGAATAGAAGCTACTGCAGTCGACATAGAATAGAAGCTACTGCAGTCAACATAGAATAGAAGCTACTGCAGTCAACATAGAATAGAAGCTACTGCAGTCACCATAGAATAGAAGCTACTGCAGTCAACATAGAATAGAAGCTACTGCAGTCACCATAGAATAGAAGCTACTGCAGTCAACATAGAATAGAAGCTACTGCAGTCAACATAGAATAGAAGCTACTGCAGTCACCATAGAATAGAAGCTACTGCAGTCGACATAGAATAGAAGCTACTGCAGTCACCATAGAATAGAAGCTACTGCAATCAAATGATCCATATATAAGGCGCACTGGATTATGAGGCGCACTGTTGTTTTTTGAGAAAATTGAAGGCTTTTAAGTGTGCCTTATAGTCCAGAAAATACGGTAACAGTCTCTCTCTCTCTCTCTCTCTCTCTCTCTCTCTCTCATTGTTCAACATACTCTCTCACACAGGGATAAACCTGAATGTAACCCTGGATCCATAAATCAATTGAAACCCTGTATAGAATCAAGGTTTCTATGGTCAATAGAGCTGGTAGATGTGGAATAGAAGCCCCCCCCCCCCCTCCCCCCAGACCCTGTATCTTTAGAAGGTTATACTGTTTTTGAACAATTGCTATTGATTATCAATGGCATTTCACTTTCCCTGTGACACACATCGTCACACATTGTTGCAGCTTAATTCTTCAGTGTTTTTCAACGTCAAGCTAAATGGGCAACAAAGACTGTCCACTCTGTACTCTGTATTTTCGATATCCATTTTTGTTACATTGTCCAAGTTCTGATATCTCGATTTCGATTTGATTTAGATTAATTGCGAAGCCCTAGTGACCATCAGAACTGAGCCCCAGACAGTAGATACTCCTGCTCTCGTTCTCTCGTTCTCTCGTTCTCTCTCTCTCTCTCTCTCTCTCTCTCCTCTCTCTCTCTCTCTCCCCCTCTCTCTCTCTCTCTCTCTCTCTCTCTCTCTCTCTCTCTCTCTCTCTCTCTCTCCTCTCTCTCTCTTCCCTCTCTCCCTCTCTCTCTGTCTCTCTCTGTCTCTCTCTGTCTCTCTCTCTCTCTCTCTCTCTCTCTCTCTCTAATCTCTCTCTCTCCTCTCCCTCCCTCTCTCTCTCTCTCTCCCTCTCTCCCTCTCTCTCTCTCTCTCTCCTCTCTCTCTCTCTCTCTCTCTCCACATTTCATCATCTAAGCTCAGGTGGATTTGGACGTGAACGCCACCGCAATGTAAAGTACAATTTCCTCTAATCCTTTCCTACAATGATCCCCTGCTACGGTTGTAACTGTAAGTCCTGCTTGTGCCAGTGCAAACACAAACTTTGTCCTACACAATCAAAACAATGAATTGACCATTGTGAGTACAATATTTGCACAGTGTTTGTTCAAACATGTCGTTTTTATGTGGACACACCGATCACTACATTAAAGGGGTATTATTATTGAAAAATAAATAAATAATTGAAAACTGTAAATGAAATTTCACGGCCCTCTCACGTATCAGGAGGACAATATCAGTCATCTGAAAAAATTATGGGTTGTTTTCAAATAATCTGTCAAGGGTTAAAATGGAGTTTTAAGTTATAATGGGTTTGTATAGGAAGGAGGTGGATGCGCTAAAATGGACATCAAATATCTAAATACTGAATGGAGTAACATATAAACTGTCTGGAGTTTTTTTTTTTTTTTTTTTTTTTTTTAGTGAAATACCTGGAAATGCCTGGTTTGCCTGGTGGGTGGTGGAGGGTAGGAACAGATTACATGTAACAGCCACACTAAGGGAATTAACTATTGTAACCAATAAACACAACGAAAGACAGAGAGAAAAGTAATTCCAAAAATGTAATTCTAATGGGGAATGACTTAGCTGTGAAGAATAGCAGCTCCTCTTGTCAGCCACGCATGCAGTGATCATAGGAGGGATAGGATAGATTGTGAGCAGTGATGAGCCTTCATTGGACTGGCTCCATGAAGTGAATGGAGTTTGTGCAACTCTGCCTCTGCACGCCGAGTCTCGAATTCCACCCAAACACAAACCCACATACTTCCTCACTTCCTTCTAGGGAGGTGCTAAAAAAATAATGAATAAAAAATCGACCGACATTGGGCCTCGACATGTCGAAATGCTAAGCGAAATGTGTCGATTAACCCTATGAAGGCTGCAGACGTTAAAAGCGTAATTTATTCATTTTGAGATGCCAGCTGCAAACGTAATAAACGTAATTCTGTTTTTTTTGGTGCTTAGGCTAGAGGGGACCCTAAGCTAGCTTGTCACAAAGATCCATGTAGCTGTCATCATGGGTTTGCTCAAAATTTATCATATAGCCCACTACAGTACAAAAAAGTTACCCAAAATAGAGAGAGATCTATCTGTCTTTTAAACACTAGTGCTGAAACACGATCGTCTGGCCTCAGTGGACTGTGGCAAGCATCGTTCAGCATTACACACCTCCCTTGCTTTGTATCAGAATGTCCTGGATGCTAATCACTTCTCAAGCCAACAGAGAAAACAAAACAACACAGCGGACCCCCCGGGGACCCCCCAGGGACCCCCCGGGGACCCCCCCCCCCAATACAGGGACCCCCCCCCCCCAACACAGGGACCCCCCCCCCCCCCACAACACCTCCACAATAACATAACAAAGCCAAGCCAACAAAGAAAACAAAACAACACAGTGGACCCCCCCCCCCCCCACAGCACAGGGACCCCCACAAACTGAGGGACCCTCCACAACACCTCCACAATACGATAACAAAACGTCATAAGAGCACAATATACGCTGGTGGTGGGGGCTTAGTTGCATGTTTCCCGGAAAGCCTCACGATCGCCAAAACACAAATAAAATGTAGGCTAGATTTTTTCTTTGCACATCACATCAAATAGAAAAAAACAACAACTTGTTTTTGTCTACGGAGGTATAGGCAAGGCAAAACAAGCACTCAGAGTTGATAAACAACGCCCAAGAATCACAGAAAACCAAAACAACCATCGCATATAAAATGGGGTGTTCTTTTCTCACCGTTCTGCAGTCCTGTTGTCCAGACAAAGCGATCCGTTTGTTTGTCCATGTTTGAACACCATGCCAGGGTAAAGCAACTCCGTGGTGTGGTGTGTGTGTGGGGTGGTGGTGGTTTTTTCCCAAAAAAAAAACCACAGCCTGGTTCGTGCTCCTCTGTCTCGGCCACTCGATCATCATCATCCACTACTTCAGCTGGGGTCCGGGGACCACCAGTGGTCCCCGAGAGGGTTCTAGGTGGTCCCCAGACTAAATGATGTAAAGTTGGCTAACCAGCAGGTGTAACTCTTTGAGAGCGTAAACCAAATGGATCCTTGCGCGTAAAGCACCTCCGTGGTGGTGGTGGGTGGTGGTGGAGGAGACATGAATTTCCCAGAAAAGAACCACAGCCTGGTCCCGGCCGCTCGATCATCATCACCACTTCTACAGCTGGGGTCCGGGGACCACCAGTGGTCCTTGAGAGAGTTCCAGGTGGTCCCCAGACTAAATCATGTAAAGTTGGCTAAACAGGTGTAACTCTTTGAGAGTGTAAACATGAAACCGAATGGATCCTTGCGGGTCCATTTGGTTTCATTTTTACGCTCTCAAGAGTTAAAATATTCATCATCTGAATCAGCCCAAATCTACACGACTAGAAATCTAGGTTTGCCCTGTTATGTTTCCGAAATGCAGGCTAGAATTGTAGATAAAAAACAGAGAGTTTTGGGTCTGTGGGACTAAAATGTCATCAGATGGTGGTCCGTGGCTCAAATGCCGAATAAATGGTGGTCCCTGGTATCAAAAAGGTGGTACTACAGCGATTCCATTTTGCGCGGCCCGTTCCTTTGTTCCACTTCCAAACAAAAAAAACAACTGCGTAGTGATCTGGCTTCGTCTTCCCCAATGTGTCCATTCAACTATCCATTTTGAGGGAAGTGTTGCCAACTCCAAAATGCACTAGTGGCACTTCCAAAATGCATGCGCTAGAGCAGTGTTTTTAGCCCACTCACCAGTAAAAAAGCACTAGATTTTCCTCCATGAGTTTTTCAATAATTTTGGCGCTAGGGGGGTCTGGAAAAAATAACTAAATATAGTGACAAATGTGCCAAGTTGGCAACACTGCGAAGAGAAATGATGCGACATTGTGACATTTAGCAGGGATATTCAGGGGTCAAAAAAGTTTTGTCCCCATTCAATAGAAGTCTATGTAGAAGAGCCACCATTGGACTGGCCCCTTGAAGTGAACAGACAATAGGTTTGAATGGCAATTCAAGTTTATAGACTAGATTCTAGAGCAGGGGTTTTCAACCGGTGGTCCGGGGACCACCAGTGGTCCCTGAGAGGGTTCCAGGTGGTCCCCAGCTAAATTGTTTACCCAGATGTAACTCTTGAGAATGTAAAAATGAAACCAAATGGACCCTGAAACCAAATGGACCCTGGCGGGTCCATTTGGTTTCATTTTTACACCCTCAAGAGTTAAAGTATTCATCATGTGAATTACAGTAGTCCTAATCTATACAATCATGGACAGAAGCAAAGGAAATCTTTAGTTTGGGGGGGCTGTGGGCTAAAATGTCCTCAAATGGTGGTCCGTGGCTCCAAATGCTGAATAAATGGTGGGCCCTGGGATGAAAAAGGTTTGAAAACCCCTGTTCTAGAGGCAATTGGTGCATGTACTGGGATATAAAAAGATACATTTTATATAAAAATATTATTTTCCCAAACCATGGTGTATGCAACTCAAAGCATGGAGCATGATGATGATGATGATGATGATTCCTGGCTTGATACTGTATACATGTCACAACTTTTTTGTGGGACCTGAAAAAAGCCTTTTTTAGTCAGTGCATGGAGTATTGTAAGCCCCCCCAAAGACGAATGCACCATGCTATAAACATAATTCTTTTTTCAGAGTAAACTGGACACATGCAGCTTTCAAATGAGCAATAGTTTGAAGCTGTAGACATGTCACAACATTTTTGTGGGACCTGAAAGTGCAGTGAAATTGGCATTGAAAACACATCCTTTAGTCAGAGTCAGAGCATGACGTATTGTAAGCCCCCCAAAAAATGAATGCAAAATGCTATAAACAAAATTTCTTTTTCAGAGTAAACTGGACACATGCAGCTCTTGAATGAGCTATAGTTTGATACTGTAGAAATATCACAGCATTTTTTGTGGGACCTGAAATAGTAGCGAAAATCGCCTTGGCAATCACCTTTTTTAGTCAGTGCATGGTGTATTGTAAGCCCCCCCAAAGACGAATGCAACATGGTATAAACATGATTCCTTTTTCAGAGTAAAGTAGACAGATGCAGCTTTCAAATAAGGTATTGTGTGATAATGTAGACCATTCCCACAGTGTCCTATGGGCAGAGAAAGAAAAAAAAAACTAAAGACAGCTGTATGACCTCTCAGCAGGGCATTTTCTGGTCTAACCAACCAGGTATTAGAATGCTCATAAGTAAATAACGGTACATGCTAGAGTGATAATTTTTTCTTCTGTGTAAACTGGAGACCTGTACCTTTCAAATGAGACATTTTGTTAAGTTTTGGTCATATCACACATTATTCTATAGATATTCAAATATTTAGATTATGTATTGATTGAGATGGCCTGATAAGGTAATTAAATAATTAGGGCGTGGCCATCAAGGGGTTAACATCCCTACTTCCTTCCTTCCCTCCTCAGTGGATCTGGACCGTCTGTACGACGATGTGAAGCGCTACAGCTGCACTCCCAGGAACTACTCTGTCAACCTGCGCGAGGAGCTGCGCGCCACGGCCGCCGTCTTCTTCCCGCGCTGCCTGCTGGTCAAACGCTGCGGCGGGAACTGCGGCTGCGGCACCCAGAACTGGAACGACGGCTGCACCTGCCAGGCCGCCAAGGTGTCCGTCAAACTGCACGAGGTAATAGAACAGAAAAGATGACCGCAACAGTGCCGGTCACCCATTTCAGGGGCGTTTTTGCCATTAGGCAGTTGCCTGGGCCCCAATGCGGGGACAAGGGGAGGGAGGGGCTCACCGGGGTGACCACCAGACATGTTTTAAAAGGATCCCAGGCTAATAAGCCTCATATGGATAAATACATTATACTTGTCCTCTATAACAAGAATTCAACATTTAAAACACGTAATATGTTCTTTAGTTTAAAAATAGTTCATATTGATATCCCTTGTGGGGCGCCATTTTGCCATTTTACTGTGCCTGTCATAGGTGTGACATCACAGGAGATTTCCCCTGGAGCCTGGGGCGCCAAATTGCTTAGAAACACCACTGACCCATTTGGTCCATTCTTTAATCCATCTTTTAAATCTGTATTGTTCGCCGATCCTCGTCTTGTTGCGTTTCATTTGGGACAAATGATGTCAAACACAATATTTTGGGTCAAAATAATTAGTAACTTCTTCTTACTACGTAATTGACTGGTGCACAACATTGTGTTTATTGTCATGATCTGTCACCACTCCAGTTGGCTTTGTCCGCGACCGTCCGTCTTTATATGAATCGTTTTTGAAAAGTGTGTGAGGCAAACAGGGGTGGATTGGCACATAGTTTCCCACCGGGACAATTTTGCCTTTGCCAGGCCACCCTGGGGGGGCAGCTGGTTAACCAGATGTAACTCTTTGAGAGCGTAAGAATTTTTACACCCTCAAGAGTTAAAATATTCATCATGTGAATTAGCCCAACTTAGTCAACACAACTAGAGAATGTAGAAGATTAATGGTCATTTTGATCTGTATGTTCCAGGCGAGCATCTAGCGCATTCTGGAAGTGCCACTAGTGCATTTTGGATCTTGTCCAGGCCACTAGGTGGCGCAGGCCACCGGGAAAACACACTGTACTCCAGATGGCCAATCCGCCCCTGGAGGCAAATGAAGAAGAAATTTATTTCTGTGCCCAGTGTCGTTCTGAAAGGGGGGCGGGACTGCGGCGCTCTTATCTAGTGTGAGGAAAAATGCCATCCTAATGCGGTGCTGTTCTGTTCTCAAACACAGAGTGATATAAACACACATAACATATGTGTGTGGTGTGTGTGTGTGTGTGTGTGTGTGTGTTGTGTGTGTGTGTGTGTGTGTGTGTGTGTGGTGCGTGTGCGTGTGCGTGTGTGTGTGTGTGTTGTAGAAGCACACATTACGCCTTAGCAGGCCACGTGGCGCGTGATTGCCAGGGAACATTAATCGTGAGCGTCTGGGGCTTTCAAGCAGAAAATCATTTCAGCGTCATCCCTTCATCGCGGAGCCATTTCTGTATTTCTAACCCATTTGGACAGTGCAATTGGCACCGCAGTGAAATCTACAGGACGGAAACTGTTGGAGCCAATTCCTCTGAGATATTACACCCCCAGCCTCTAGGCCTGGGGAACGATTCATGACTCAGTGTCTCAGCCAGGGGCGGATCTAGGCATGGGCATGGGGAGTGGGGGGGGGGTGGGGGGGCAATGCCCCCTAATTGCCCCCCCTAAATGCCCCCCTAAATGCCCCCCTAAATGCCCTGACTGCCCCAACAAACATGATGACAAAAAGCTACTAACAAACTACAGCTGTGTCACCACTAAACCAACAGCATTTCATCATTGAAAACAGAAAACTGTCTGAGTCAGACCTTTAGCTTATGCATGCTGCGTGTCTGTTGCAACTAACAACAACTGATGTTATTATTGATGCTTTACTTGACTAATAAAAGTCCTGGAACTGAAAATGGTATGGGTGCGGCTTCATCGCCCGTGGCGCGAAGCGTCACGGGCGATGAAGCCGCACCCATAACATTTTCTCCTGCCCCCCCAATTGGGAAATGTTAGATCCGCCCCTGGTCTCAGCGAGAATGCAGCTTGCTAAAAAATGTCTTTTTATTTTTGCAAACAAAGGCAAATGTCGGCTCTTTACTCGCTAAGCTAAGGAATCCACTTATTTTGTAAACCAGACACATTTATAATATTTTTCTGCTGTGTTTGAATCTGCAGCGCTGTGTGTTTTTTCTTCGCTTGTACTTTTGTGCGTTTGTTTACTTTTTTTAACCCCCCCTGAAGACGAAATGGCTTAACCCATCTTGTTCTGTCTAGATTCTAGTTTCTGACACTACATTCTAGTTTCTGACACTAGATTCCAGTTTCTGACACTAGATTCTAGTTTCTGACACTAGATTCTAGTTTCTGACACTAGATTCTAGTTTCTGACACTAGATTCCAGTTTCTGACACTAGATTCTAGTTTCTGACACTAGATTCTAGTTCTCGTCGCTAGTTTCTAGCCTTTGACGCTGTATTCTTGGTTTGGAATCTAGGATCTAGACTAGTTTCTGATGCTAGCTTCTAGTTCTGGACACTAGATCCTAGTTTTTGACTTCAGATTCTAGCTCCCAAAGCTACAGTATATTCTAGTTTCTGACTCTCTCTCTCTCTCTCTCTCTCTCTCTCTCTCTCTCTCTCTCTCTCTCTCTCTCTCTCTCTCTCCTCTCTCTCTCTCTCTCTGTCTCTCTGTCTC
>CM076974.1:30761361-30766361 GCA_039105355.1 Benthosema pterotum
TTTCTATACAACATAGAACAGCACAGGGAGCTGTCTGTGGTGCTGAAATGTTTCTATAGCGCATCCGCCTCCTTCCTATACAAACCCATTATAACTTAAAACTCCATTTTAACCATGACAGGTTGTTCGAAAACAACCCATCGTTTTTATGGTGACTGATAGTGTCCACCTAATACGTGAGAGGGCCGTGGAATTTCATTTACAGTTTACATTTATTTTTTTAAATATAGTTTTATTTCAAAGTAGAAGTACGTATTATGCAGAAGGTCCTATACTTCACCGTATTTCACAAGTTGAAACATAGTTCCAAAATGTGGCCTACAGTGTATTTTTCGAACAGCGGAACAAGCTGACGAGCCGATTAAAGCTTGTAGATTGGTTCCTTTGAATAGCCAAAGAATACAGAAGAATATGAATGAATAGACCTATGAATCTAAACCATACCTGGGCATCATGCGGCCCGGGGGCCAAATGCGGCCCTTTGGCTGACTCTGACCGGCCCCTGAAAGGGTACTGTGGTTTTCAACCAGTGGTCCGGGGACCACCAGTGGTCCTTGAGAGAGTTCCAATTAAATATGGAAAGTTGGTTAACCAGATGTAACTCTTGGAGAGCGTAAACATGAAACCATGTTTACGCCCTCAAGAGTTAAAATATTCATGTGAATCAGCCCAAGTCTACACAACTAGAGAATGTAGAAGATTAATTGTCATTTATGATCTGTATGTTTTGACTGTTTGGTTTCCCCAAATCCAGCCTGGAATTGTGGACAAAAGCAAAATAAATCTTTAGTATTATTGGGGTCTGTGGGGCTAAAATGTCATCAAATGCTGGTCCTCTGTGGCTCAAATACTGAATAAATAGAGGGCCCTGGTGTCAAAATGGTAGGTCTTACTCTTACCTTTATGTTGAAATTAAATTAATACCACACAGACTATAGTTCAGCCTTTAGTCTTGGCTCCTCCACAGTATTTTATGCATCTCATTTGGCTGCTTGGAAAAAAAATAATTGCCCAGCCCTGATCTAAAGAGATGTAAATAACTACTATAAGGTTGTGAAATATCTACATTGGAGTAAAAACATTAAAAACTAACGTTTGCTTCAGACAAGTAAAAGTGTCTAAAGAACTTGGGTAAATAGTACACTTAAGTCCACTCTGCCCCTGTGGAACACTTCAAAGCAGACTGGATAAGAGCAGCATTGATTGCAGGCATTCCACGGTGCTGCTGCTCGCATTCCAATACCAGAACGGAACGGAATTCTGCTTACGAGGATAAAAGTGTGAACCCTCTGACCCCCCAAACAATAGAGGAGAGAGAGAGGAAGAAAGGAAAGAGTTCACACTGTGGAGGAGGAATTAAACATCACAGTCTAGTGCCAAACACTGAGGGGAGAACTTTAGAACAGTGGGTTTTCAACCTTCTTCATACCACCAGGGCCCACCATTTATTCGGCGTTTGAGCCACGGACGACTACCATTTGAGGACATTTTAGCTCCACAGACCCCAAAACTAAAGAGTTATTTTGATTTTTATATTTGTCCACAATTCCAGGCTGGATTTTGGGAGACAAAACAGGCAAATTAACCTACAGATCCAAGTGACCATTAATTAATCTTCTACATTCACTAGTTGTCTAGACTTGTGGCTAATTAAGATGATGAATATTTTAACTCTTGAGAGTGTAAAAATTAAACCAAATGGACCCGCCAGGGTCCATTTGGTTTCATTTTTACATTCTCAAGAGTTACATCTGGTTAACCAACTCAGCTGGGGACCACCTGGGACTCTCTCAAGGACCACTGGCGGTCCCCAGACCACTGGTTGAAAACCCCCTGCTTTAGAAGCCTCTTCTGGTCTAGAATCGCTCATGTTATCCTACCAGTTCACATCGCTCCACCTCATAGATGTAAGGCAGGGGTTTTCAACCTTTTTGATTACATTTTCACACCAAAGACCACCATTTGATTACATTTTCACACCAAAGACCTAAAATTAAAGAATTCTTCTAAAGAATTCTTTTGGTTTTGTCCACTTCCAGGCTGTATTTTGCCAACAAAACAGTGTAGACTTCTTAATTAAGTGGTGCTGATTCAGATGATTAATAGTTTAACTCTTGAGAGTGTAAAAATGAAACCAAATGGACCCGCAAGGGTCCATTTGGTTTCATTTTTACGCTCTCAAGAGTTACATCTGGTTAACCAACTTTCCATCATTTAGCCTGGGGACCACCTGGAACCTTCTCAGGGACCACTGGTGGTCCCCGGACCACCTGTTGAAAACCCCTGATGTAAGGATATAGTAACTGCTAGGGCATTAACTAAATATTCGACTATTCGATTAGCAAATCGCTATTCGACTATTAATTTACTATTCCTTATTCGCTAATAATCATTTTTAAAATATATTTTTATTTCTTCTACAGCAGACATCATGGTGGTGTGCTGTGGTGTTGGGACTGATTGTTGGCTGATTGCTTATTTTTCATGTCATTCTGTAACTGAGTTACAGTAGTGTAATATGCAGGCACTGTTTCAATAAGAAGCCCAGAATCACATGTTTTTATTGGATGAAAACAAATATAGACTACTATAGTATAGTACTATAGACTAGTCGAATATTATTCAACTACCAAAGTATTCGATTCGACTACCAAAAACATGTTTGATTAATGCCTTAGTAGCCTCGACACCCAGGCTTTCATTTTCATTCGCGTTGCGCGAAAACGGAAAGCCTGGACTAACGCACGTTGGAAAGTGGCCTTCAAGTGGGTGTCAACCTTCCGGGGTGGGCGTCGCTCTAAATGATGTGACGTAGAACAGCAGTGGACGGGCGTGGGAGGGGCCGGGGATGACGACACGTTAGTGAGATCAAATCAGAGCGCAGCACTTCCGGCGTGTGGATCCCACGACACCCCCGCCCCCCAAGGCCAAAATCATTGAGGGCTAGACCAGGCTAATGCCTTAGTAGCCTGGTCTAGCCCTCAATGATGACTATTTTTAAACTAAAGAACATATTACCTGTGTTTTACATTTTCAATTCTAGCTAGGCCAGGGGTCAGCAACCCAAAATGTTGAAAGAGCCATTTTCGACCCAAAATTAATGTGGGTCGAATTTGGTTCCATTTGCATACTCTCAGAAAAAAAAGGTCCTCAAAGAAAAATCATTAACATGGTGAAACACAACCTTTCTTCAGAAATGGAGTTTCTAAAGTTTTACAGAACTCTATTTCTAGTCCACACAACATCTCTCTCTAAGGTATATTAATGACATATTAAACTGAGTAAACCTTTGAAAATGGGTGGTTCAGATTGAAAGCTCCACCTCTGATAACTGCTGGGCTTTTTTTGACATGGCCAAGTGCTACTTTAACTGGCAACTGTCAGACAGTGCAACGCGTTTTGGGTGACTGAAATGTTTATATTATTTTGGTGTGGATCACCCCAGTGTGTGTATGTAATAATGCTACAGCCACTGAGCCACTAGGGCTGTGTTCTAGAGCCGCATGCGGCTCCTGAGCCGCAGGTTGCTGACCCCTGAGCTAGGCTATAGAGGATAAAATGTATTTATTCATATGAGGCTTATTAGCCTGGGATCCTTTTAAAGCATGTCTTTTGGTCGCCCTCTCTCCCTGCCCCCTCTTCTCTTGGCGCCCTAGGCAACTGCCTAGCCTGCCTAATGGCAAAAACACCCTGTGCACGTGTGCGTGCGCATGCATGCGTGCGTTGAGTAAGACATGGTGGTGCACACAGAGAGCCGCACAGCGTTGTAAACTCATCCTAATCAGCCACTTACAGAGCACCAGAGAGGGCGATAAAACCAGACCACAAAGATCCCAAACACCTTGGACCGCCGAGCTCCTCTTGTCCTGTCCAGAACCTTTATTATTCAGCAACAATTCAGCCTTGTAAAGCCTGTTGCCAGCAGGAGCGGATGTAACATGTCCCATTTGGGGGGGCAAGAGAACATGTTGGAGGGGCAAGAGAAAATGGTATGGGGACGGCTTCATCGCCCGTGACGCTTCGTGCCACGGGCGATGAATCCGCACCCATACCATTTTCGGTTACAGGACTTTTATTAGTCAAGTAAAGCATCAATAATAACATCAGTTGTTGTTGAAGTTGCAATAGACACGCAGCATGCATAAAGCTAAAGGTCTGACTCAGAGAGTTTTCTGTTTTCAATGATGAAATGCTGTTGGTTTAGTGGTGACACAGCTGTAGTTAGTTATAGCAGTAGTAGTGTTTCACATCATTTTAAATATAAGCACTTTAATTTGAAATATCTTGCGTTGTTTTGCATGGCATCGTGTTTGGGGGGGCAGACTGGGCATTTAGGGGGGCATTGCCCCCCCCCCCATGCCCATGCCTAGATCCGCCCCTGGTTGCCAGGCAGCTTTATGGGAGCGGTATACTGAGAGTAATGTTGTGTGAGACAACACGGTTCGCTGGAAATGACTCCGATCCTCGGAACCAGACCAAGCGACAGTGTTTCTGTCAGGAAGGAGGGGAGATATAGTCTTATACCAGGGCTTTTCAACAGGTGGTCCAGGGACCACCAGTTGAAAAACCATTCCTTCATTGAAAACAGAAAACTCTCTAAGTCAGACCTTTAGCTTTATGCATGCTGTCTGTTGCAACTTCAACAACTGATTTTATTATTTATGCTTTACTTGACTAATAAAAGTCCTGTAACTGAAAATTGTATGGGTGCGGCTTCATCACCCGTGACGCTTCGCGCCACGGGTGATGAAGCCGCACCCATACAATTTTCTCCTGCCCCCCCAATTTGGAAAAGTTACATCCGCCCCCACAACAACTGATTATTATTGATGCTTTACTTGCCTCATATACAGTAAGTCCTGTACAAGATATAAACATAGATTGGTGACAGACCCCCCCATCCCCCCCCCCCCCCCCCCCCCCATTAGGACATGCTACATCCGTGCCTGTGGTGGACCCCCAGGTTCTACAAACAGTGTTGATTGTAGAATGGTTTATTC
>CM076974.1:30768861-30819020 GCA_039105355.1 Benthosema pterotum
ATCTACGTCTCACTACGTCGCTTACCGTCGCTGGTTTGAGACCAGCGACGGTATACCGGCGGCGGTATATTCCATTTAGAACAGACCAAAATAAGGGACGGACCAACCCGGAACCGGAAATGTGTCGCCAACTAACTTGTCCGACGGGAAACATGGACCGAAATATGAAATATGACTTTTAGATGAAAATCGCTGGCACTGGCGACCTCAAAAAATATGAAAAAGGGCTGGCAATGGTGTGTTAATTGGTTAAATTATTATTATTTTTTTTCATTAAACTGATTAAGCATTTAACACAATTAACTCATATGCACACTGACTCAACCCACTGAGAATTTTCTCATTGAAAAAAAAAAAAAAAAATGGGTAGAAAGCATTTTTACCGAGTCCTATAGATGCGTGTCTCAGTGTAACCAGAGCAATAGAGTACAGCTCGAGAGATCTACAGTACAAGCATTGGGGGCTTGTAGATCACCTATTTGGTTAAATACTTAAGAAATAAACAAATCTTTTTTTCCCAGATTCTTTTTATTTTATTTTTTTTTAATGTTCAAATCCTGTAAAGGAACACAAGCATATTTTGGACATACAGTAGTTCGAATGGTGATTAAATCATGATTAAATTCATTTTTGAAGCTGTGATTAAGGTGATTAAAAGTTTTAAGTTTTAATCATTCAGAATGCCCTTATCATGTACATTAGTGAGGTCCTCTTATATGAAGATATGCTGAAAAGTGGTGAAGTGGTCCTTTAGAATTTCTCCTACATCCACTGCACAGAGGATTATTCCAGCCATATTCCACGTACATAAGCTACAGGATACGTTTCAACACATTCCAGCCATTCCACATATTTTATTTTTGTCCTTGAAACAAAAACAAAGTCCACCCACAGAGAGGAGAGTTGTGATCCTGTCTAGTGAAGGTTTTTCTTTTGTTTGTTTGATTGTGTGTATTATTATTTGTTTGTTTTCTGTATTCAGTTAAGTTATCCATAGTTAATACCGTCATGCTTTATTCAATAATTTATTGTCTTTCTCTGTTGTTGTTTTTTTGATCAAATGTTTTGATAAATAAAGCATTTCTAGCATCACAGTCTCCTGTGACAGTGTGATTTGTCTTTGTCAAGTTTGTTGCTGTTGGAATGGATACTGTATATACAGTGCATAGGGCCGGATCTAGAGGGGGGCAGGGGTGGGCAGAGCCCACCCAAACGTGCATCCTGCCCACCCAATGAAAGGTAATATCAGTGGTTTTCAACCAGTGGTCCGGGGACCACCAGTGGACCTTGAGTGAGTTCCAGGTGGTCCCCAGGCTAAATGGTGGAAAGTTGCTTAACCAAATGTACCTCTTTGAGAGTGTAAAAATGAAACCAAATGGACCCTTGCGGGTCCATTTGGTTTCATTTTGGTTTCATTTTCACACTCTCAAGGCTTGTCTGCCCAGTCTGCCATACCAAACACGATGGCATGCAAAACAACGCAAGATATTTCAGTGCTTACTGTATATTTAAAATGGTTTGAAACACTACTACTGCTACTAACTAACTACAGCTGTGTCACCACTAAACCAACAGCATTTCATCATTGAAAACAGAAAACTCTCTGAGTCAGACCTTTAGCTTTATGCATGCTGCGTGTCTGTTGCAACTTCAACAACAACTGATGTTATTATTGATGCTTTACTTGACTAATAAAAGTCCTGTAAACGAAAATGCTATGGGTGCGGCTTCATCGCCCGTGTGGCGCCATCATGGCCACCCACACTCTCTCATGATACAAGGCCATTATTTTGCCACTAATTTATTTAAGGCTGTTTAAAATCACAAGTTATTGGGATGAAATCATTGTTGTTGATTAATCTTATTAAAATTTGTAAGGCAATTAACTCATGTGCACACTGACTCAACCCACTCCCCCCCCTCCTCCCGGGTAGTGACGGGGGCGGGGGGAGGGGATTGGGGTTGGTGGGAGGGGAAAGGGGGTGGGGGTTGTGCCGTAACCAATGGCAGCTCTCCTCCCCACCCCCCCACCCTCCACTCCCCTCTCCCAAGATGGCAGCTCCGTTCGGGAAATAATAGTAATAAAACAAAACGTTTTATTTCTTGAAATCTACAGCTCTACAGCATGCCGTTACTTTCCACAGAGTAACGGGACACGTGTAAGTTTCATTTCTCTATTTTATATGTTGCATTTGAGCACGCTAAGAGTTACTTTGAAGCCGAAACGGCCAAACTATTTCAAAGAAATGCACACCCGACATCTTGGACTCTTGTAGAGTGATATAGTCAGAATCGCAAACACCTCTCTACAGCAAGGGTTTCCAACAGGTGGTCCGGGGACCACCAGTGGTCCTTGAGAAGGTTCCAGGTGGTCCCCAGCTAAGTTGTTTAACCAGATGTAACTCTTGAGAACGTAAAAATGAAACCAAATGGACCCTGGCGGGTCCATTTGGTTTCATTTCTACACTCTCAAGAGTTAAAATATTCATCATGTGAATTAGTCCTAATCTACAAAACTAGAGGATTAATGGTCAAGGACAGAAGCAAAGGAAATCTTTAGTTTGGGGGGTCTGTGGGGCTAAAATGTCCTCAAATGGTGGTCCGTGGCTCAAATGATGAAGAAATGGTGGGCCCTGGGATGAAAAAGGTTGAAAACCCCTCTCTACAGGACTCCAAATCTTGGGCTAGCACCGTACATTAGTGAGCAGTGTTGGGAATATTACTTTACCTTGTTAACATATTACTTATTAATTATTACCTTCATTTTAAAGCAATATATTATATTACATTATTACTGTCTGAGCAAGTGTAATATATTAATATTACTATTACATATTGCTTTAAAAAAACTTTTTACAAAATATATAATTAAATATTTAGTGTCACTATTAATCAAATATTGCGTAGGCCAGTGGCATACCTACAATAAAGCAAGCACACTGGACAAATCCATATGGAATCAACTTGAAAAAATGTCACTCCTGAATAAATAATTTAATGACAAATGACGGAAAATAAGTAACTATTTAACCTCTGCAGTTGTCAAGATAATTAAACAAAACATTTCCAACAAGACAGATTGACAGAAAGTAATATTGAAAGTAATGCAGTAATGCAGAAAGAAAAGTATAATATAATAGATTGTTTTTGTTATGTAATATATTTATTTTACAAGTTACTGCATTTTGGTAATATATTATGTAATATATGTAGGGGAGCGCCGGGGCGAACGGCGCGGAGGGACGGTTGCAAGTCGGACCATTTAGCATAGAACACCGGAAGTAAACTCATTTCCGGCGACGGTATCTTTTTTCTCGTCGGCCAAAACCCCTGGAGACGAATTTTTATTCACTTCCATCAAGAAACCACGGAGATACAGCGTTTTGTTTGTTTTCCAGCCATGTAAGTAACTTTTATCCCGTTTGAGTATTTTCCGTTTGCACGGCTGTGGGTATTTGGTGCCGACTGTTTATGGATCGTATCTGTTAGGCTAACCTGTTGGCTATCGCTCAGTGAAGTTTCCATTGAAAAACATTCATTAGCTTTTGTGCTAGAGAGCTAAATGTAGGGGAAGGCAGGGGAGGGACGGATGGCGCAGGCAGGGGAGGGACAAACGGCGCATGGCGCATGGCGCAGCGTAAAGGCTAATATATGTTGCCGTTGTCTGCTGGAGATGCCCAGGATTAGGTTGAGAAAGCCCTCCAGAGGCAGTTACCACCCTGATGCCTTTTCCCCAGCATATCAGACAGTCTTATATCTACAGTATACGGCTGGTCTGTCCGTGGGGCGTCTCAGAAAGAACACTGAGGGATGATGTTAAGTGCTGGCCATTATGCATCAGCTGAATGAATGAATGCAATGTTTATTTGTCTAACAGAGATGAGTTACAGTTATCATGCATATTTTTTTTATTGATGTATACTTGGAACCTATTCATGTTTGATTTCTATGTCCTGACTGTAAAGCACTTTGAACAGCAATCCTGTATGAAAGGTGCTATATAAATAAAGTTTATATATTATTATTATAATTATTACATTATAGGTCAAGGCTGTGGGGATTATAGCTCAGTGAAACAGCATAGTGGACCTATGTTAGGGTTGGTCTTAGTGTGAACTAGTAGGCATATGTACTGTATATAGCTTGATATAATATGCTGTTCCACTGAGTTTATCATGCATTATGACCATCACTTATGAATTGGCCTACATTTTGCCAATAGCAATTTTAAAAGTTACAGGCCTATTGGGTCAGGTTCATAAAAATGTTAAGTAGGCCTATTCCATTACTGCCTTATGGTCCAAGTGAAGTAGGCTTTTGATGTTTCTATTTCAGTTTTGGCAACTAATGCAAATACAGTTATCTAATAATCTAGATTCATAGATAGCCCATAGCATTTGATTATCACTGACATTGAGCCTACTTTTAATTCCTCTTTGATGTTCTCAGGTTCGAAGGAGGATGACTGGTTTCCCTCGGCCCATCAGCCTTTCCCGGGCCACCAGTTTCAATCACGTCAACGTCGACAAGTTCTTCTAGAACCTCTCCAAGGTAGGGATATCAAGATGTGATTGCCCTATTGGCCTGAATATAAGACAGGTGTAGGAGCCAAACATGACTTGTATAGCTTAGATATATGTCACACGGGGTTGGTGAGGTGAGCACCACATTGGGCTTCATTCGTTGGTTGAAGTGCCTCTGTGGGTGGCCACTGTAGGCTACAAAGTGCTGGTCATTCCCAGCGCACTCAAAGGCTGCTTTGGTTCTTGGAGGCAGGGTGAGCTGGGAGACTACATAATTTGTTGACCGCAAAAACTTAAGCACTTTGCACTTGGATAATTTGGTTCATATTCGTATTAACTCACTGTAGACTTTGCGCATATTTATTGCAATCGTATTTATTGAATTGACAAATGATTGTAATGATTGCACTGACTACAGTACTGACTACAGTAAACAGTTTAAACGTATTTCCTTGTTTGAATCGTTTTCATCATTGGTGTTTTAGGCTGTTGTATTGCTAGCTTGTTTTACTCCCAGGCCTGCTGACATGAGTAATTTATTGGAGGTTATTTTCAGCCACAACAGCAGGGTTAAAAAATGGAGTAGTCTTATATTTGGGGACTATTATTTGACATTCAATGTTCTTTTCACACAAATGAGTCTTGGAAAAATGGTGGTTTCTTTTGATCGTCATCAACATTATAAAAAATATTTCAATGTAGCCTAATGTGTCTTTTCTTTTTGGTTGATGGAAAAGGTTCCAGACAAGGTCATCGCTATCAGAGGGAGGACCTCGGTCACCATGGCGTTGCCTGTAAACGTCCAAGCAAACGGATCCCACCCCACTTTGTTTTCCCCTGGAAAAACTACAAGCTGCATTGACTGCTGCAGTGGCTCAGGATGGATGCAGGAGAGACTTGTTGGCCTATAGGTCAATTTAAAATAAAAATAAAAAAGCACTTGAAACCCATTTAATGTAAAGGTGCCTATTATGTAACATTTATATGAATAAAAATGCATAAAATGTTTATGTCAGAGGAGTTCGTTTGGACCTCAATTTGTCTCTGTAAATGATTTAGCTTGTTTAGTTTGTTAGCATATAAGCCGAGTGTGAGTTTGTCAGTCCATTACCTATGTCTGTTGTTGGTAGAGAACTAAGCTCATAACAGTCATTCTCCTAATCCAGCCCAACAGTCTAATAGTGTTAATAAGCAGTTTAATTATCCATTTCCTGTGGATCCCTCCCAATAGCCCTTGGTGGTCCCTGGACCTCATGTTGAGAACACAGACAACTGGCATTAATGTAACGGGTAACACCCATGGAAGACCAGTGGTCCTTGAGAGGATTCCATTCCAAGTGGTCCCCAGGCTAAATGATTTCAAGTTGGTTAACCAGATGTAACTCTAAAAGTATAAAAATGAAACCAAATGGACCCTCATGGGTCCATTTGGATTCATGTTTGCACTCTCTAGAGTGAAAATATTCATGTGAATTAGCCCAAGTTTACACAACTAGAGAATGTTGAAGATTAATGTTCATTTTCATCTATGTGTTTGACTGTTTAGTTTCCCAAATACAGTCTGGAAATTGGCAAAATAAATCAAAGTGTTTGGGGTCTGTGGGGCTAAAATGTCATCAAATGGTGGTCCGTGGCCCAAATTCTGAATATATAGTGGGCCCTGATATGGAAAAGATTGAAAAACACTAATAGATTAATGAAACAAATTGGCTCCAGCTTGGCCTGAACATGGAGAGGACATGCATGATGCAAACTACACAAGGGTAAGGATCAGAGTAATTTCAGGCAATGTTGGTATTAACATGATAAACTTATTTGAAAATAGAGATGAAAATTGTCTCAGATGATTTACTAATGCCTCAATCTTGATAATTATGTTTAATTCAACTATGCGGGACGGTTGGCGCACCCTGGGGGGCGAACGGCGCGCCGCGCGCCGATCGTCCCCCATGGCTGCGCCGTTCGACCCGCCAGACCTGAAATGTGGGAATATGCGCGAGGTCACTTCATTTGGCGATAGCACCCGATTCGTTTCACCAAAATGGAAAAAAACGCCCGATATTGTTAGAAGACAAGTATATCTTGTTCACAAAAAAGTATGGTTACTTAAGATTAATTTACCGCGGTGCAGGGAGGGAATTAGAAAAATGTGCGTCAACCGACCCGGTTCTCCCCTAGTCCATGTCCCAACACCGTTAGTGAGAACCTGTTATAGAAAGATACGTTGTGGTGAAGTGTTCCTTCCTAGTGTTGGACTAACTGTTCTAACTTTCCACGACTGAACGCTTCCGGCCTTGAACCTCGAACAATTCCACCCCCGCTGTGAGTGTCACCAATCACCAAGGAAACTGAGGAATCATTTGAAATGGAAGAGAAAACACACGCATGCTAGCACACATGTGTGCACGCAGATGCACACGTGCGCGCAGACACACACATGCACACGCTCACGCTTGCAGGCCATGTTTATGGCCTACAATGACGGCGCGTGCATGTGGGGGCGGGGTTATGAAGCGCGTACATGCACGGCACGTGCACACACGTGCGTGTGTTCACGTGCCTACATGTGTGCACGAGACAGTGACTGCTCACGGATATGAAAAAATACATTCTTCATCAACGTATGAAAAAACAGGTCAGATTAACTGCTATTGGCTTTTATTGGTGAAATGAATGTAAAAATGAAACCAAATGGACCCTTATGGGTCCATTTGGTTTCATTTTTACACTCTCAAGAGTTAAAATTCATCATCGTAACTAGCCCAGGTCTACACAACTAGAGAATGTAGATTAGAAGATTAATGGTCATTTTGATATGTGTATGTCATGATATATGTGTATGTGTATGTTGTGTATGTTAATTTGCCCGTTTTGTTTCCCAAATCCAGCCTGGAATTGTGGATAGCTAGAAAGCAGTGAAAGACACAGAGGCAGAGTGCAATGACTGCCTTCAAGACAAATTTATCTTGTGTTGTGTTATAGCGCACTAAGTTGCACACTTGCCCGATCGGGCAATCAGGTAGCAGTCTTCACTTGCCCCACCATTTTTTTTTTACTTGCCCCGGGCAAGCGGGCAAGTGTTAGTGTCAAGCCCTGTGCTAGTATGACAAAACAAACTGTTCTGTCGTAGCAAAACTAAAAGGTTTGTTTTAGATTGTAGAATGTGCCATATATATCACAACGTTGACAAAGTCATGTTGGAATTTGAAAAGACCGTATGGTGAAACAACGTTAATAGTTAAGTAATTATAGTTTTCCAAGCAGGCAGGTGGTGTGCAGTGGCCTGGTGTGCAGTGGCCTGGTGGTGTGCAGCTGTGGTGGTGTGCAGTGGCCTGGTGGTGTGCAGTAGGCAGGTGGTGTGCAGTATCCTGGTGTGCAGTGGCCTGGTGGTGTGCAGCAGGCAGGTGGTGTGCAGTATCCTGGTGTGCAGTGGCCTGGTGGTGTGCAGTAGGCAGGTGGTGTGCAGTGGCCTGGTGGTGTGCAGTAGGCAGGTGGTGTGCAGTAGGCAGGTGGTGTGCAGTGGCCTGGTGGTGTGCAGTAGGCAGGTGGTGTGCAGTAGGCAGGTGGTGTGCAGTGGCCTGGTGGTGTGCAGTAGGCAGGTGGTGTGCAGTAGGCAGGTGGTGTGCAGTGGCCTGGTGGTGTGCAGTAGGCAGGTGGTGTGCAGTGGCCTGGTGGTGTGCAGCATCCTGGTGGTGTGCAGTATCCTGGTGTGCAGCTGTGGTTTGGATGAAATGTTTTAAAGCCAAACAGCAGAAATTATTCATTATTGAAAATGTAACTCTCGTCCCTTCTGTTGCCATGGGAACCAGACAACCAGTACAGTAAATGTAAGGAGAGTTTGCGTGCGTGCGTGCGTGTGTGTGTGTGTGTGTGTGTGTGTGCGCGCGCGGACGATGGAGTGTTTGAGGAGACTCGCTCCTCTGCTCTGTCCTCCCAAGTTCTCCACACCCTCTGTGTGTGTGTGTGTGTGTGTGTGTGTGTGTGTGTGTGTGTGTGTGTGTGTGTGTGTGTGTGTGTGTGTGTGTGTGTGTGTGTGTGCGTGCGTGCGTTTGTGTGTGTGTGTGTGTGTGTGTGTGTGTGTGTGTGTGTGTGTGTGTGTGTGTGTGTGTGTGTGTGTGTGTGTGTGTGTGTGTGTGTGTGTGTGTGTGTGTGTGTGTGTGCATGTGTGTGTTTTTGTGTATGCGTAGCGTTATGTGATGACGGTGGCCCTAGTGATGGTTTTACTGTCTTTTTATATTTGCGATCAAAAACAGTCGCAGTGGAGGAAGAAAAGCTGCAGCCAATCCATGATGTAATTCTATACCCTGCATGGTGGACACTCCCTTTACTGCTGATTAGACTGGACACAGACAGAGAGAGAGAGGCAGGGGCCGATCTAGGCATGGGCATTGGGGGGCAATGCCCCCCTAAATGACCAGTCTGCTCCAGCAAACACGATGGCATCCAAGACAACCTAAGATATTTCAAATTAAAGTGCCTATATATATTTGAAATGATCAGAAACACTACTACTAACTAACTACAGCTGTGGCACCACTAAACCAACAGCATTTCATCACTGAAAACAGAAAACTCTCTGAGTCAGACCTTTAGCTTTATGCATGCTGCGTGTCTGTTGCAACTTCAACAACAACTGATGTTATTGTCTCCACCAGTGAACCAAATGGACCCTAGTGGGTCCATTTGGTTCCATTTGTACCCTCTCAGGAAAAATGGGTCTGAAAGAAAAATCGTTAACATGGTGAAATACATCTTGATGATGTCATCAGATGTATTTCAGAATGTTAATGATGTTTTCAGGCCTCCATTTTTAGGAAATACAGAATTGTTTTTTTTTTTTTTTATCATGACCACACATGATTAATTTGATAATGTCTCAAGGGCCAAATGAAATTACACAGCGGGCCAAATTCGGCCCGCGGGCCAGAGTTTGACACCCATGCTCTACTCTAGACTTATTGTAAATCAAGTAATGCATGATGTTTGACAATAATTTAACCTTTGAGTTAAATTATTAGGCCATTATTCATTAGAATGAATGACCATAAATAATTATACCATTCCCTGACCGGGAATCGAACCCGGGCCACGGCGGTGAGAGCGCCGGATCCTAACCACTAGACCATCAGGGAGGTGGATGCTCCTTCAGACTGCTATGGATCAAGGCTGTTGGCAGGACAGTGTTTTGTCTCCTGGGGAGGGTCTATTTGTATTCATTTTACACTCTCACAGAGTTAAAGTGGGCGTGTCATCCCCCTTAGGAGATAACAAATGCTATTTGTAATGCTAATTTTGATTGTGACGTCACACAGCAGGCGTAACTTTCCCCACTGTCTGCTATGCCAGGCGTGGATTTTCAGATATTAGTATCTTAAGCCTTTATCGGCCGATCTGCCCATCCCTAATGGGTATATTTAAAATGTTTCATAAAAAATACTTCTTATCGCAGTTTATCGAAGTAGGCTACAGCAACACGTGGTAAATCGGGGTCCCTCTTTTATAATATTTTATCATGACTTCATAAAAAAAAAATGATTAAGGTTTAAATTCTATACCTGACAACCTCAGCACGAAAAAACAAAAATATCTCAAACTAAAACTCAAACTGAAACTAAACTAATACTAGCTAAAACCATGTACTTAAAAAAACAAAAAAACAAAAGAAATAAAACTGAATTAGAGGAAAAAAAAACATCAAAATGAACTTAAAGGAGAATTCCCGCCCAAAGTTTTTTTTTTTTTTTTTTTTTTTTTTTTTTTTTTTTTTTTATCTTTATTTGCAGTTATTGTTTTTGAAAAAAGTGGTCCAGGTGTTATTTTGTGAAAACACTCCTTTATGGCTGTTTCCCCTACCCCACAATAAACTTATAATCGGGCCAATGGGCGTTGTGCAAGTTCACCTATATACATCACTCCAAAATGCAATTTTTTGCTATATATTGTGTCTCCACCAAGTGAGTAGTGAGTTAACACTCACACTTTCACTTTCACTTTTGGTTCAGCAGTGATCCAGCTGTCTCAAAAGCTGGGGGTGTGGCACATGGTTTATGGCTGAACCACTGCTGAAACAAAAGTGAAAGTGTGAGTGTTAACACGCTACTGACATGGTGGAGACACAATATATAGCAAAATTATAAGCTTATTTTGGGGTAAGGGAAACAGCCATAAAGGAGTGTTTTCACAAAATAACACCTGGACCACTTTTTTCAAAAAAAAAAATAAAAAAAAAAAAAAAATAACTGCAAATAAAGATGAAAAAAATAAAATAAAATAAAAGAATTTGGGCCGGAATTCCCAAAGAATTCCCAAACTATTATGACTCATGCACGCTCACCAGGGGCAGATCTAGGCATGGGCATAGGGGGGCAATGCACCCCTATGCCCATGCTTACTTTGCCTAATGAAAGTCCTGTAACCAAAAATGGTATGAGGTGCGACTTCATCCCCCGATTCCTCCGATGAAGCCGCCCCCATACCATTTTCTGTTGCCCCCCCCCCCCCCCCCCCCCCCCCCCCCCCCCCATTGGGAAATGTTACATCCGTCCCTGATGCTCCATTGCACGTACACGCCATCTTTCTGAACTCGTCATGTATTCCTGCCGTCCGTCCGTCCGTCCGTCCACATCTCTATGTGTCCCACGTCTCCGTCGTTCACACACTACATTATGGAACAGCTTTCATTTAGTTATGAATATTAGATCAACCCTATGCTGAATAATGGAGGGAGCGTAGCGTAGGCAGGGCAGCCAGGTGCAGCTAGCAGGGGCGGATGTAAAATGTCCCATTTGGGGGGGCAAGAGAACATGTAGGAGGGGCAAGAGAAAATGGCCCCCATGAAGTCGAAATTTCCGGTTACAGGACTTTTATTAGGCAAGTAAAGCATCAATAATAACATCAGTTGTTGTTGAAGTTGCAACAGACACGCAGCATGCATAAAGCTAAAGGTCTGACTCAGAGAGTTTTCTGGTTTCAATGATGAAATGCTGTTGGTTTAGTGGTGACACAGCTGTAGTTAGTTAGTAGCAGTAGTAGTGTTTCAAATCATTTTAAATATAAGCACTTTAATTTGAAATATCTTGGGTTGTTTTGCATGGCATCGTGTTTAGGGGGGCAGGCTGGGTATTTGGGGGGGGGGGGCATTGCCCCCTCCATGCCCATGCCTAGATCCGCCCCTGGCAGCTAGCGCTCCACACACACCATGAAAGAACAGGGCCAACCCAGCGCTTTGGAAATATAGCGCAATAAAAATGACATTCACACGTCCCAAAGTATTCCATTAAATAAATGATTGTCTCAGGAGTGCATGAGACGGAGAGAGAGAGAGAGAGAGAGAGAGGGGAATGGCAAATGTACAACTTCGTGCATGTCCTCCTCACTGGCACAGACAAGTGTAAGGAAGAAAGAACTGACTTTGGGAAAAGGTTTCGTTTAGTGTGTGCAGTGGCGTTTCTGAGCAATTTGGAGCCCTATAGGCAAGCGAGTGTGTCACAATGCATGCAGTCCGTTTTTACACACACATTTGGCTACTTTACAGCAATAATTTTGGTCAATATACTTGCCTCCTGCAACCCTAAACATAGCCTCCAGCACGTCTCCACACTGACAAAGCCACACAGGGCTTAAAACAAGGCGGCCAGCCGGACACGCTGATCGATGATTTTTCTGGGTTTTTGTCTTATCAGTGCAATCGTTTCAGTCTGCTCCCAGACAACATGCCTGGTTGACAAGATCAACTAATAAGCAGCATCCTGGGAATTAGCCTACCGCTTGATAACAGTCGAAGTGGGTGGCTCTCTCTGGACAAAATACACGCACACAATGAGCTCTTCGCTAAACCCCACCCTTTGCGGCGGGGTTTAGTCGGTTACATGCCTGCATTCCGACATGGCTCCATTCCGACATGCCTCCATTCCGACATGGCTCCATTCCGACATGCCTCCATTCCGACATGGCTCCATTCCGACATGCCTCCATACTGACATGCCTCCATTCCGACATGCCTCCATACCGACATGCCTCCATACCGACATGGCTCCATTCCGACATGCCTCCATACCGACATGGCTCCATTCCGACATGGCTCCATTCCGACATGCCTCCATACCGACATGGCTCCATTCCGACATGCCTCCATACCGACATGGCTCCATTCCGACATGCCTCCATACCGACATGCCTCCATTCCGACATGCCTCCATACCGACATGGCTCCATTCCGACATGCCTCCATTCCGACATGCCTCCATACCGACATGGCTCCATTCCGACATGCCTCCATACCGACATGGCTCCATTCCGACATGCCTCCATACCGACATGGCTCCATTCCGACATGCCTCCATTCCAACATGCCTCCATTCCGACATGGCTCCATTCCGACATGGCTCTATTCCTACATGTCCGCACACTGGACTGAAGCTCCAAGTTAAAGGTGTTTATTTCACCATAGAGACGATCGTCTATCGTCTCTATGGTGAAATCTATGGTCTCTATTTCTTCCAAGTTTGTTTTTCGGCCCAGCACCTGGTATTTACCGGTAGTTAGTTTTTTTGGATGTGCGTGCCCTATTCTTTGTACTATTCCTACATGTCCCTATTGCGACATGTCTCCATTCAGACATGTCTCCATTCAATGACAAAAAAGATAATGGTTGCCATTCCAACACATAATGCTTGTCGGAATGGTGCTACCTCTTCTGTCGGAGTGGCAGTACTTATATTATTTGAAAACATGTCGCCACTCCGACAATTGGACGTCAATGTAGGAGTGGCGCGATGTCGGAATAGAGCGGTGCAACCGGTTTGGTCGCTGTCCAATGCCAGTCCAAATACTTTAGCAACTGTTGCTATGCAGGTCAAGCTTTCCTGGTCAAGCTTCCCAATTCTAACATGCCTATTGGAATGGACAAGGCCAGATTGGGGAGGGGCTTAGTGAAGAGCGTCTTCCCGAGGAAGACGTCGGTCAATTTGACATATGGATCGAGTGTGTGTGACAGAAACTGTGGGACCGGTAGCGAACCAAAGCTTTTACATTGTGATAACAATAGTTTGGTTAAGCGCACTAAAATTCATTCTTGCAGACAGGGTCTTTTATACTGCTGCTTTCCATGCGTGTGTACTGCTGCTTTTATGCGTGTGTACACATAGCTGAGTCAGCCATTTTATAATATTCCACAGACAAAAATAGTTGTCTGGTATGAATAAGAACGGAGAAATAAACACTCAGACATTCCGGACGGGGTGAATTGTGTAGTCGTGGAACAATGTCAGCAGGGGCGGATTGGCACATATTTTCCCACCGGGACAATTTTGCCAGATGCCAATTTTAACCAGATGTAACTCTTTGAGAGCGTAAAAATGAAACCAAATGGACCCTTGCGCAGGTCCATTTGGTTTCATTTTTACACCCTCAAGAGTTAAAATATTCATCATGTGAATTAGCCCAACTTAGTCTACACAACTAGAGAATGTAGAAGATTAATGGTCATTTTGATCTGTATGTTCCAGGCGAGCATTTAGCGCATTCTAGTGCATTTTGGAAGTGCCACTAGTGCATTTTGGATCTTGGCAGTTGCCAACACTGCCTCCAGCACACAGAAGTGAACGGGAATGGCAACTCTCCTACTTGAAGGCTCTGGTGTAGGACACCTTTTCTTTTTTGAAGGATAGAAACACTAGTTTGCCTGGCCTGGGCCTGGCGCCCTGCCCTGCCCTGGACTTAAAAAAAAAAGAAAAAAAAAAGAAAAATCTGTCCAGGCCACCGGGAAAACTCCCTGTACTCCAGATGGCCAATCCGCCCCTGAATGTCAGGGATGGAGGTTATCATGTCTGGACATTCTCTGCCGGTTCGGGAGCACAGAGGAAGTGTGCACGTGTCTGTGTGTGTGCGCGTGTGTTGTGTTTGCGTGTGCGTTGTCGTGTGTGTGTGAAGTGTGCGTGTGCATGCGAGGGGGTTGGCACTTTGGCAAGCATGTCTGTCTGCCTGCATTAATATCTTCAATTGTGCCTGTCTGTATGTGAAACCCAAGGTGTTTGTGAATGTGAATTATAGCCCTGTGGTCACAGACAGACAGGCAGATAGGCAGGCAGGCAGATAGGCAGGCAGGCAGGCAGGCAGGCAGGCAGGCAGGCAGGCAGGCAGGCAGGCAGGCAGGCAGGCAGGCAGGCAGGCAGGCAGGCAGGCAGGCAGGCAGGCAGGCAGGCAGGCAGGCAGACAGGCAGGCAGGCAGGCAGGCAGGCAGGCGGGCAGGCGGGCAGGCGGGCAGGCGGGCAGGCGGGCAGGCGGGCAGGCAGGCAGATAGGCAGGCGGGCAGGCAGACAGGCAGGCAGGCAGGCAGGCAGGCAGACAGGCAGGCAGGCAGGCAGGCAGGCAGGCAGGCAGACGGACAGACGGACAGACGGAGAGACAAAACTGAGGGCTCCATTTTCGTTACCATCTAAAACCCCTTATCATTTTTTTTTTTACTATTTTGATTTTTTTTTTAATAACATGCCAATCTATTGACACATTGTGAAAATGTTTTAATAGTTTAAAAAGGCAAAGAAGTTAAGGGATAAGGGGTTTAGCGGGTGGAGCCCTGAGAGTTATAGTTCAGTGGTTTTCAACCTTTTTCATACCCTCTATGACGGGTTTTCAACAGGTGGTCCAGGGACCACCAGTGGTCCCTGAGAGGGTTCCAGGTGGTCCCCAGCTAAGTTGGTTAACCAGATGTAACTCTTGAGAATGTAAAAATGAAACCAAATGGACCCTTGCGGGTCCATTTGGTTTCATGTTTACACTCTCAAGAGTTAAAATATTCATCATCTGAATTAGCCCCAAGTCTACACAACTAGAAGATGGACAAAGGCAAAAGAAATCTTTAGTTTTGGGGTCTGTGGAGCTAAAATGTCCTCAAGTGGTGGTCCGTGGCTCAAATTCTGAAAAAAGGGTGGTCCCTGGCATCAAAAAGGTTGAAAACCCCTGCTCTATGATGCCAGGGCCGGATGTAACATTTCCCAATTAAAGTGCTTAATTATAAGCACTTAAATTTGAAATATCTTTGAAATTTGGATTGTTTGCATGCCTCCATGTTTGGTGGGGCAGTAAGGGCATTTAGGGGGACATTGCCCCCCCCATGCCCATGCCTAGATCCGCCCCAGTTTGATGCTGAGTGAGTTTAGTCTCTAGGACTCGGACCCAAAACTTAAGAGTTTCAAGTTTGTGTCCACAATTTAGGAGAGTAACATGCAAAACATTGGTCAAAATAACAATTCATTTTCTAAATTGTGGACAGTCTTGAAATTTAAGTAATTCAAATGTTTATGTGACGCTGCTGGTCACATTTATGTTAATTTTGAAGATGTTTGTTACGGTACAAGAAGAGAGTTTCTCTGGTGTAACTTTCCTGTTGTTGCCACCACCAGGGGGCAGGGTGGCGCCTCGCGTTGTAGACTCCAGAGCCATAGAGTATAGAAAGAGTTACGACAACTCCGTTCATTTTACGGGGTCAGTCCAATGACGGCTCTTCTTCATAGACTTCTATTGAGAATGGGGACAACAAATAGTGACAAGTCCTGGACCTGGAGTAGGCACACATGCAGTGGACTCGGGCAACAGCCCAGCTTTAATGATGTTAAATCCCTGTCCATTTATTTTAGATACACAACATAAACACGACAGCCTACATAGTCTTTATCCATTAGGCTACTAAACTGTCTACAACTGTTGTCATGTTGCACATACCCTAAAATGGCTCTTATTTGCGCCGCCCTCATTGAAAACAATGCATTTCCAACTCCAGTGTGTCCCTATTCAGGCTGCATGAACAGCGGCTACAGCACTTTGTTTGACCCCTCAATGTCGCAACTCTTCTACTCTATGTCTCTGAGAGACTCACGAGTTGAACCAGTGTTGCCAACTTGGCACATTTGTCGCACATGTAGCTTTTTTCCACACACCCCCAGCGCCAAAAATAATTATATATATAAAAAAAAAAAACCCTGGTGGAAAATAGAGTATTTCTTGCTGGTGTTTTTTTTTTTGCTTGAGATCGTGAAATGAAACCAGATGAACCAGTTTGGTTTCATTCGACGCTTTCAAGTGTTTAATTATATTACCAACATTTTGCCAGTTATCTCTCCTAAATTAGTCTGAGAGACTAAACTCAACATCAAATGGTGGTCCTCCGTGGTTAAAATGCAGAATAAATAGTGGGCCCTGCTGGTATGAAAATGAAAACCACTGCACTAGTGCAGTGGTTTTCATTTTCCTTCGCAAGGACCACCAGTGGTCCTTGTGAAGGTTCCAGGTGGTCCACAGGCTAAATAATGGAAAGTTGGTTAACCAGATGTACTGTAACTCTTGAGAATGTAAAAATGAAACCAAATGGACCCTTGCGGGTCCATTTGCTTTCATTTTTACACTCTCAAGAGTTAAAATATTCATCAGAAGTCTACACTGTTTTGTTTGCAAAATCGAGCCTGGAATTGTTCGGACAAAACAAAAATAATTCTTTAGTTTTAGATCTTTAGGGTGAAAATTAATGTCATCAAATGGTGGTCCGTGGCTCAAATGCTGAATAAATGGTGGTCCCTGGTGTCAAAAAGGTTGAAACCCCCAAGGAGGATTGATCCAGGAGATGCCGCGAAGACACCTATGGGGGAGTCCACATTGGTTCATGGGAGGAAACAGACATGCTCAGTACATTCCAGGAAGTTTGACGCTTGCAAACCATGCATGCCATTGGTCTCTTGGATGGTTTGACTTCCTGATCTGTACTGAGCATGTCTGTTTCCTCCCATGAACCAATGTGGACTCCCCCGTGGGTGCCTTTGCGTCATCTCCTGGATCAATTCTCCTTGGAAACCCCCTGCTCTAGCGCATTCTAGTGCATTTTGAAAATGCCGCTACTGCATTTTGGATTTTGTCAGTTGGCAACACTGACTGAAGCACTTCTTCCTCATTCTGCATGAAGAGGCTGAACGGAGAACAGCGTCGCCAACCTGTCTGTGTTCATTTACCCTGTTTTAACCGGTCTGTACACCCCGACACACTCTCAAAACTGCACACAGCTGATTCTTAACTTTATACTTCACTTTTGAGATGGTTTTGAGTCAGACTAAAGCATGTTGTTTTGAGCTGTTTGTGGCCAATATTACTGTGTGTTGTTGCATGCTGTCGCACTGAAAAGTTACGGTTAGTCTAGCTATGTGGGTTCACTTTTATATTGTGGTTTTCAACCTTTTCTATATAAGGACCCACTATTTAAAATGACTAATGACATTAATCTTCTACATTCTCTAGTTGTGTAGACCAGGGGTTTCCAACCTTTTTCATCCCAGGGTCCACATATATTCAGCATTTGAGCCACGGACCACCAATTGAGGATATTTTTTTAGACCCACAGACCCCCTAATCTACAGATTTCTTTAGCTTTTGTCCACACCCAGCAAACACGCGCAAGTGGGCCCCACATGGGTTTTGATATGGGCTTCTGGGCCTGGGTTCCGAGTGGGCCCTGCACCCAGGTTCCACTAATGTCCCACCCGTGTCAGCCCATATGGGCTAACACGGGTTTCTGACTGGGTATGAGGTGGTACCCAAATGGGCAATTATATGTGGGAACCATGTGGTCTCTACCTGGGTTTGCCTATATAGGTTAGCACTGGGATATGAGTGGGCGTTAAATGGGTTCCAGCTGGGCAAAATATATGGGACCCATGTAGGCCACCCATTATGGGCTCCAAGTGGGCCCTGCACCCAGGTTCCACTAATGTCCCACCTGTGTTAGCCCATTGGGCCAACACGGGTTTCTGACTGGGTATGAGGTGGTACGCCCACCTAAGACGCAGTCAGAAACCCACGTAAGCCCAGATGAGCTAACACAGGCCTAGTCTGGTCCCTGTCTTGGATCGGAGTCTTGGGTGTGCCACCTGTGTTCCTATGAGCTTGAACTTGCATCTGAATGGGCTTCAAGTCCAAATTCAGGACCGATGTACAGTAGATCCAAATTGAAGTTGGTCCTGAAGGGATGTAAACTTGTTAGCTATAATTGACATGAACCAGCTGTGTAAATACTGCAAACAAAACTTAAAATGTAAAAGGCATCAACAGTTTACTTTAGCCAGTTTACGTTTTACCTGGGTGAAAATACAGACAATATCTTTGACAAAATAAAAAGATGGAATTTGTTCGTAAGATTGCATTTAATTTCCACAAAAAGATTATCAAAATTAGCATTGCATAACAAAGTGCATAACAAAATTTAAAACTTTCACATTTTTTGTAAACAGCCTAGTGCAGAACACATTACTTTCAGAACCTCAAAAAAAAAAAAAAAAAAAAAAAAAAAAGTGCAGACAATTTTAGAACACTCAATCGAGAACTTTCGAGGAAGCAGCTTGTCTTGGGGGGGGGGGGGGGGGACTACACTTAGAGAACCACGGATCCACGGAGAACCACGGATCTATTGCAGAACACACAAGTCTGAATACTTTCAGACTCGGAAACTTTTAGAACTTTCGGGGGAAGCAGCAGTCTCGGGGGAAAACAAAACAAAAAACAGCATTTTCAACTTAAAGGGATAGTTCAGAAATACTGTCCATTAATATAGTGGTGTCAACTGTATTCATTTATTGTCAGAGTCCCATGGTGGGAGTTCTGCTCCGTTTTTGGTCAATATCAAGACCATTGACAGGTAGAGAGAGCAGAGAGAGTGTAAAGAGAGAGTCGAGAGTGTAGAGAGTGACCCCAGTAAGACCGACAAAATGAACAGAAGTACCTGATATTATACCAAAACCAGAGCGGAACTCCCACCACAGGACTTTGGACATCCATTAATTAATGCATGCAATCCATTAATGCAGTTGACACCACTATATCAATGATATTATTCATACAAATAAAGTTAAAAAATCTGAACTATCCCTTTAAGATGAAGTGCCATATTGGGCAGGCTACTGTACCACAGTGTCCACAGTGTCCACAGCCACATTGTCTTCAGCTGTGTCACGCGCTCTGCGCGCCCTGTTGTTCCCACCTCGGACCGGGCCCCTGTGAACCACTTCCCAAGAGCCAGCTCTGCTGTCCTCAGGTTCACGTCCTGGGTGGCGTTGTTGTTCTTTAGTCCCGCTAAAAGAAATGACAAAAAGACATTTTAGTAGCTGGCTCAACCAAGTACTCCATGAAATGGACAGTGTGTAGAACCAGACAGCAATAGTAACTTCTACATTAGTGATGAATCGTTGCTGAACAGAAAGGGACGATGGACAAAATTAGTCATTTTAACAGTTTTCTCAAAAATCTTATATTTCCAAAAGTGCAAATGTGTTTTCTTGTAGAATAACAAAGTTGCATGTCAGAGCATGTTATTATAGTAAAATTGAACAAAAATACCAAACACTGACATTGCTGGTATCCATTTAAATTTGTTGTGAGTATAAGAACGAAGGAAGGTTTCAAGTATTTTTTATAATGAGAAATTAAAAAGACAAATTTACCATAGAAGACATCAAAAAGGGCCAGGTCTCGAAACTTCTTCTTCTTTCCATTACGCCCAAAGAGGTTGAACTGGCGAGACAACTGGTGGCTCAGCAGGAAGCTCATTATCCTCCTAACTGCATCGTCCAGCGTCGTCCCTCCAACATCCGCAACCATGGCAACCTGAGTATGATTAGAGTCACAGGAAGTACGAAGAATGAACACCAATTCTGTCTGTGTGTGTTATGCTGGAAACATGAACCAATTTAAAAGTAGCAAAGAACTAGAACTTCACTGTCAAGAGCAAACTTGTACTACTTGTAAATGAGCAAAGCGAGTGAGCAGCATGATGTGTAGTTAGAGTGACAGGAAGGAGGTAAAATGACTGAGGAAAGAAACAGCATTCAGTCATTACCTCCCGTTGACAGGTAGGGAGAGTAGAGACGTGTGTGTGTGTGGGGGGGGGGGGGGGGGGGGGGGGGGGCTTATTTTAACTTACAACTGCCGCCCTGAACTCTGAGTTGCACAGCTTCGTGTTCATGGACTGGAGCTCTTCCTCTGTCTGAAGCGGAAGGTTTGCACCCTCTGGCAGCTCCATCAGAGACACATCCTCTTTTTTCCTCAGCAGGGTGTTCAGCATTTTTGTATGCATCTTCTGTGTTAGCTTTACGTCTTCTATGAGCTTCAGCAAGTGGGTGAACATCTGACGTTGTCCACCATGTGGCTGTGAAGCTGCAGTAGGGGTTGTAGTAGGCTCACTGGGGCTGGATGCACCTGCGTCACTCGAGATTGGGGTTCCACTGTGGCGGCTTGTTGGAGGCCCCGTGGAACGGCTCACTGGAGTTGCGAGGAGGACGCTCTGACTCAATTCTGGGGTTCTAGTAGGCTGGCTCTGGCTGGATGTACTTGCGTCACTCGAGAATGGGATTCCACCGTTGCGGCTTGTTGGAGGCCCCATGGAACGGCTCACTGGAGTTGGGGGGAGGACACTCTGGCTCAATGCTGGGGTTCTAGTAGGCTGGCTCTGCCTGGATCTACTTGCGTCACTCGAGATTGGGATTCCACCGTTGCGGCTTGTTGGAGGCCCCATGGAACGGCTCACTGGAGTTGCGGGGAGGACGCTCTGACTCAATTCTGGACTGGGTGATCCTGTGGAACTTGGTCTTCCTGGATATAAATGTACATTTAAACATTTTAACGTCTCATACCATCATTGTTTTTCTTTTGTTTACATACTGTTCTGCTTAGACTGTTTACATACTTTCGGTGCTCGTACGATCCGGTGACCTGTGACTCTTCTGCTTTTTGGCGGGTGGGTGGCTCTGGGATGGCCTCAGGTTGGGAGGAGGTGATGGAGGAATCATATCCTCATCAGCCGTTTCAGAATCGCTCGATGTGGAATCCATCAACCTTTGCGGTGGCCTACAGTCAGTTAAGAACACACACGCAAACAAAAATGTAAACAAACATTAGTTCTCAACACAGGGTCTAGGTCAATGTCTTTATCATCATGCTAGTATGCTGTCTTCGTCAGTTTAGTATGTTATAGTTTTCTTACAAACTAAGGAACTATGGTCAAACTATTTTGTGCACTTAAATGGTTAGCAGGTAGTGAATTGGTCGTAGGCCTAATTTATTGGTATTCACATACTCAACTTTTTTTTTTTTAAATAGTGTCTACTCATGATTTAAACTGTTGGTGTGTCAACTTTAGAATTCCTACTTTATCTAGTGTAAACTCTAAACCAGTGGTTTTCAATCTTTTTCAAGCCTACTATTTGTTCTCCACAATTAAGGGGAGATAACTGGCAAAACAATGGGTCAAAATAACAGTTCTACATTTTCTAATTGTATACATTCTTTAAAAAAATTAGTAAAGATATACCGGTAATTTAAATCTTGAGAGTCTTGAGAGTTTCATTTTACACTCAAGAGTTACAGACCATTAGGGTCATATAAGGGTCCATTTGGTCCAACTGTCCAACATTTAGCTGGAATACTCTCAGGGACCATTGGTGGTCTGGTTGAAAACCACTGCTGTAAACAACTAGCCTCTCTCTCTCTCTATTCAATGCAGTTAAAGTGAAATAAAAACTAAAATGTTACAGAGTTAGTGTAACACTGGGATGCATGCACGGACACACGTATTGTCTGTGTGCCAATAAAGGCGATTACCTTTTCACCCGCTTTGGGGGCATTTCTGCGTCACTCTGTAGATCCGATGAAGCCTCCGCCTGCTGCAGCATCCTGCGAGTCTTGTCATACACGCCTTTACAAAAACAACACAAAAACATGGGAAGGAAACATTAAATGTCTACATGTGAGTGTTAACACATTTCATCCTACTATAAAATGTAATGTAAAAAACAATATGGACAACAATGCATCCCCTAATCTTTTTGTTACATGGCATTGCGAGGCCCATTTTCTCAAGTCCTCTTCAAAGCTGACAGCCACTTCAACATCACTAAATTCTCTGACTGTGTCAGAACTATCCGGGGTGCCAGGATTGCTGCTTGGAGTTACAAGAACATTGTCCACAATCTGAGTCCGGGCATATAGTCACTATCAGAATGACTTTCAAGCCCATATTGATCAACGTCATTCACGTAGAAACTCCCCCTAATCTCACTGGTGTTTTCGCCAAACTCTTATGTAAACAGCCGAAATCTGAAAACAGACGGGAGTCTACATAAGTTTACTGTTCTGTTTATATTTTAAGTGATAGGGCAATTTGATGTGCTATGCTTTGTACCTCGTTTGGTTGGCTGTCTGGATGGGAGGGACAGAATTCAGGAACGCAGGTTGTAAGGCAGGGACCCCTTCACAAGAGACAGAGGGAGATTAGACAACCAAACTGCTTGTGTGTCTATAAGTTTAGATCAAAGGTGCTTCACCATGATTTTAAAATTCAAATGTATCATAAATGTTGCCTTTTGATAGCTTTTATACACTCTGTAGCCTAAACAACCACTCATGATTATTTGTCATAGTTTCTCGGGGTGCTATTAGCCATATGCATTAGAATATGCATGATCTGCCTGGTTTCAGTTGGTTTCATTGGCACGGTGGATTCCCTAATAGTATACTAAAAGCTGACAGCTGAGAGTAAGAACACTGTTTGTGACATTACACAATTGGATTCCAGGCAAGAACCCACAACCACAGTTGAACCGGGACCCCACCCTGAAAAGCACCTGTACTAGTGAAGTGTAGTTCAGTTGAGATATTACATTTAGTGCAGTGGTTTTCAACCAGAGGTTTGGGGACCACCAGTGGTCCTTGAGAGAGTTCCAGGTGGTTCCCAGATAAATAATTGAAAGTTGGCTAACCAGACGTAAATTTGGCTAACCAGATACAGATGAAACCAAATACAGATGAAACCATGTTTACACTCTTAAAGAGTTAAAATAAGGTATTCATCATTTGAATTAGCTGAAGTCTACACAATTACAAAATGGTGGTGCGCGCCTCAAATGCTGGATATATAGTGGGACCTGTTATGAAAATGGTTGAAAACCACCAATTTAGTGTATTCAAATATTGTGAAAACAGTCTTAACAAATGGTCAATTTAATGTCACCTGGGGACCCCCACATTTGTCCCATTTTATGTCATAACAGTTTTATAAGGTTCCAACATATATTTATATGATGGTATACAAAAAGGGCTATTCATATTAATACATGTGGCTCTCGGTCAATAGTGTGCATGATGTGCTAGTTAGCTTCAGTTCCATTAAAATAAACAGGGTTGACTAGCTTTGTTAGCCAACTAGCTTCGCAATTTCTCATTTTTTCCTGATACAAGATTTGCGGCATTGAGGCAGGGCCGGATTTAGCCAGCCCTACTGGGGTGGGCTGGAAGAATGGCAGGGTGGCAGGGTTTCAATCGTTTTGTCACCAGGGCCCACTATTAATTCGGCACTTGAGCACAAGGACCACCATTTGGGAACATTTTAGCCCCACAGACCCAAAACTAAAGATTTTTTTTTTTTTTGCTTTTGTCCACCAGGACTTGACACTAACACTTGCCCGCTTGCCCGGGGCAAGTAAAAAAAAAGTGAAGACTGCTACCTGGTTGCCCGATCGGGCAAGTGTGCACTATAACACAACACAAGATAAATTTGTCTTTGAAGGCAGTCATTGCACTCTGCCTTAGTGTCTTTCTCTGCTTTCTAGCTATCTCTACCCATCTCTCTCCCAGGTTCATTTGGTTCCAAACTATCATTTTGCTGGGGCCAGGGACCACTGAGTCTGTGACCACTATGGGCTAATTAAGATGATGAATTTTAACTCGTGAGAGTGTGAAAATGAAACCAAATGGACCCGCAAGGGTCCATTTGGTTTCATTTTTACGTTCTCAAGAGTTACATCTGGTTAACCAACTTAGCTGGCGACCACCTGGAACCCTCTCATAGAAAGCACCCAAGTAGGAAGTAAACTTAAATGCAAAATTTACAATATATTTTTGGGGGGCAAGTGACCATGACCTGAGGGCAAGTAGAACCTGACTTTCACTTGCCCGATGGGCAAGTGCCTCTGAGACAGGGGTGGGCAGTTATTTTTCCCAAGGGGCCAAATGAGAAAAATATTGTCGAGGGCCAAGACTAAAGGCTGAACTAAAGTCTGCATAATATTAATTCAATTTCAAGATAAAAGTAAGAGTCATTTTGACACCAGGTCCCACTATTTATTCAGCATTTGAGTCACGGACCATTTGATGACATTTTAGCCCCACAGACTCCAAAACTAAAGATTTATTTTGCTTTTGTCCACAATTCCAGGCTGGACATTCTCTAGTTGCATAGACTTTGGGCTGATTCATATGACGAATATTTTAACTCTTGAGAGCGTAAAAATGAAACCAAATGGACCCGCAAGGGTCCATTTGGTTTCATTTTTATGCTAATTTTATGCTAATTAAAATGATGTGAACCACTACTACTGCTACTAACTAACTACAGCTGTGTCACCACTAAACCAACAGCATTTCATCATTGAAAACAGAAAACTCTCTGAGTCAGACCTTTAGCTTTATGCATGCTGCGTGTCTGTTGCAACTTCAACAACAACTGATGGTATTATTGATGCTTTACTTCACTAATAAAAGTCCTGTGACCGAAAATGGTATGGGAGTGGCTTCATCTCCCGTGGCGCGAAGCGACACGGGTGATGTTTGCGAAATCAAGACAGGAATTGTGGACAAAACCAAAATAATTCTTTAGTTTTAGGTCTTTGGGGTGAAAATGTAATCAAATGGCAGTCCGTGGCTCAAATGCTGAATAAATGGTGGTCCCTGGAGTCAAAAGGGTTGAAAAGCCTTGTGATAAAGGATCATCATCATCATTATGTATTGTAAAGACTAATTGCTATACATGTATGTTTTGAGTGAACAATCGTTGCAGGCTGCATTCTATATTCCCTGATGCAGCAGACTTTCGTCATGTTTTTTTTTCTCCATTATTTGAAATCTCAGCTACGTTTTCTCAAGACCACTGAAAACCCCTGGTCTATACAAAATTATAGTTATATCGTAAAGCCCTACTGTTGTTGTCTAGGTAGGAAAAACAAATACTACTAATAAAATAAAATTTCGTCCCCCTCCTTCTAAACATGAAACGGCTGGCTGTAGGTTACGTGTAAGTTAGTGCAGCTAAACATCATGAAATAAGATCCTTACCGGTAAACATATTGCCTCCTCTTCTGAACACCTATTCCAGTTTTGACTAGATGTTGTAGTCCTTCCATAGACGAGCTCCAGGCGGCCACGGACAGCAAAAGCGCGGGCGTCCCTCTCGTGGTTCTCTCAGTGTTTTAATAGTCCATCCGCCGCCCAACATCAAACAAAACTCCCAAACACAATGCCCAAATGATAATACACTCTATGCCACACTCCCGCACCGAGTCACCAACCGAAAGTCAACTGTCAAGTGGTAGAAAACCCGAATCAAATTTAAATTTGAAATCAAGTCTCTGCAGTTAGCCTACAGCGCGTGCAGAGCCTTCTTCCACTAGAAAGCGCTGTCGCGTGCTACGCGCCTGGACTGTGATTGGCCAGCAGCAGTCAGCTGACTTGCATTCAGCCAACTGCTGCCCGTGTTGATTCAAAGGCGGTTTCTATCAAGCCATTATTATTTACTATTATTTATAGGTTATGTATGGTTTATGTGACCATGCGTTAGAACTGGGCATGCATGTCTGGGTACTACATGGGGTTATGTGTGGGCTAAGTGGGCATGGGTTGGAAGTAAGCCGCCACATATAGTGTGGAGTCAGTCAGTCATGACAGAATGGCATTGTATAAAATAACCCAGAGGTTCCCAAACATTTTCATGTCAAGGACCCCCAAAATTACACCAACCATTTGAAAAGACATGCTATGAAACCTGCACGCTCCCCACCCCGTACGGCTCTTGTGATTCTAAACCAGGGGTTTTCAACCTTTTACCAGGGCCCACTATTTATTCAGCATTTGAGCCACAGACCACCATTTGAGGACAGTTTAGCTCCAAAGACCCCAAAACTAAAGATTTATTTTGATTGTGTACACAGTATGGATTTGGGAAACAAAACAGTCAAACACAGACCAAAACGACCATTAAAGGTAGGGGAAGTGATTTCACTTTTGTCAGATATCACCCAAAAAATATTTTTTTTCTGTTAAAATGCTCTATTATAAGGTGTGGAAACCACATATGGAGTTTCCCCTCCCCCACGTTAGCAGAGGAGCTAATAAAAGTTCCCCAGGTCACCACAATTCTCCTCCAATCAGGAGAGAGCAGCAGGTTCACATAGTGTAGCTACTTTTGGGGGCCCGTAGTGCACCAGGCTGGTACTACACCATGAATTTCAAATCACTTCCCCTACCTTTAATCTTCTAGAAGTAGTGTAAAAATGAAACCAAATGGACCCTTGTGTCCATTTGGTTTCATGTTTACACTCTCAAGAGAGCAACTTAGCTGGGTACCACCTGGAACCATCTCAAGGACCCACAGGTTGTCAATCGCTGGTTGAAAACCACTGTTCTAAACCCGTTTCATTTCAAGGCTACATGATGATTAATACAAAGAAAACGGAGGAGGTTGTCATTGACCCCAGGTCCATCAGTGATCACACTGTACTGAGCGTCAATAACAACAACATCAAACAGGTCCCCTCTTATAAATACCTTGGTGTGCATATTGACGAGGACATGAGCTGGCGGACGCATGTTACTTCTTGTTGCGCTAAGATACATCAGTGCTTACACTTTCTTCGTAGACTCAGATTGAGTCAGTTTGAATATTACTTGATCTTTTACAGGGCAAGCATAGAGTCAATCCTGAGATATGGGATAGCTAACTGGTTTGGTAACCTAACTGTCAAACATAAATCTCAGATTGAGAGACTTATTACGATGGCTGGAAAGATCATGGGCTTGTCTAGCCCCCGATCACCCCAAAAGCCATCTTTGATCAAGCTATACTTAGACAGGCTCAAAGCATTGTCTCTGACCCATTACATGTTCTCAACTTCGAGTATGTGACAATGCGAACAGGCAGGAGATATAGAGCTCCACCGTTGATAAAGTATAACAGGTATAGACGCTCTTTTGTACCTCTCTCTATTAAGCTCCTCAATGGCGAGAGCATTTAGCCCTACCGTGGTCTATGTGTGTAACTGCATTGTCTTATGTCTACTGTTATGTGTCTGTTTGTAACTGTATACAGCCCTGGTCTCTGACCCCAAGACAAATCTCTCCCACGGGAGACTAATAAAGCGAACCTTGAACCTTGAAGGTCCCCCGTGACAGTTTCACATGCATCACAGACCCACCATTCAATGGCATTTCTATTTCTGAGACCCCATGTCATATATTTGTAACATCAATGTCAAAACCAAATGGACCTTTTGTACACTATCGAATTACATGGGCTTGTTTTTCAACGGAAGATGTGGCTTGATTCTCTCACATGAGATGGCAATACTAATCTGCTCCTCATCTCCTCCTGCTCCATGGATAACACCACGCTAAAAACGCCACTGGAAACAACACCTTTTCTTCAGTTTCAGATATATGTCTGTATTTGCTAGAACTCCTGTTTCTATTTTTTCTGTGTAAACGTTTAAACTTGTTGCGCAGCCAGCCATTGTTGTCCAGCCATTGTTGGCTCCCTCATTTTCTGATTTCTAGTTTCTTCCTCATACTCTGTGTCAATGAGAGCAATTCCAGACTCAAATTGCATGGAGGAAGGAGGGAAATCTCAGTGACTGACTCCACGCCATTTGACGCTGTGGCTCGCCAGAGTAATTAGAAATGGGCACCCTTGTCTGAGTGCTATAGGTTATGTGTGGGCTATGTGGGCATGGGTGAGAACTAAGATTGGGCAATAATGATTTTTTTTCAATCGCCAATCATCAGTGCAAGACCTGGTCCAAGAAGGGCATTAATAAACTCAGAGATCTGTTTGTAGGTCGTACCTTGATGGCCTTCACTCAGTTGCAGTGGCAGATACTTACAAATTAGACATTTTATAACAGAAGATATATATGGCATATATGGTATATATATCCACATGGCTGAGGGAAGTAGGGGTGCTGAGGGGGCTTGAGCACCCCCTTTTTCAGACACAGCCCCCCTTGGACAGGAAGAGGAAAATACTAGTTATTTTAATCAAAACAGATTCCTGTTAATAGGCCTTATACACATGCTCTATTGCTGTATCAGAGGCCAAGGTACCTGTGTCAGTTAGCTCATGCATGTGGAGAGGGAAGGTAAAAGCCACTTTTCCGTGTGTAAATGCATGAATATGTGCATGCACAATGCACATTCACACACATTTTGTGTGTGCGCGCATCTTGCAGCACCCCATAGTGAACGTCCAGCACCCCCTACTGTAAATATCTTCCCGCGGCCATGTATATCCATTGTCTCTGGTCTTGTGTGAAACTGCAGAGCTATTGGCATGATATTGTTGCAGAACTCTCGATTATTTTTGGAATAATATTCTTTCGTTTTGGATTAAGGATGCAGCTCCGTCAAAGAAATCCTGCCATAACATTACACTGGACTGTATTCCTTGTGAATACTTCACGTTTATGTTACATTCTAAATTAGACACTTTTTTTTCTTACAAAATTTGGGATCCCTATTTAAACTATATCGGACCTACACTGTCTGCTGCAGTACTTAAAGGTTTTTCCTACCAACCTCAGGCTTCTTGTGGACCTGCATCCTTGCCGCTCTCGGTCTCTCTTTCTCCATAATACTCTCTGTACCTTTGATGGCCGTTCTGTCGAGTTGCCTCTATGTATCTTCCTTGTGATGAGAAGCTACCCTGCCAATACATGCCATGCTGATACATGTCCTTACTATGTCGCTCCACATCTGTCATTTTGATAATTCGGTACCTGAGCTTTTTGTTTTGTTTCCTTTTTTTTATTTTTTACTTTTTTGTATTTTTGTTTGCTTTTGTTTTTGTTCATATTTTTGAAAAATTAATAAAGATACTTTATTAAGCCAATCATCGGGGCAAAATTTGCCAAAATGGTCACGCTGCTCGCGCATCACAAAATTAAGAGCAAAAGTTCTGACATGATGTGTTTAGAACTCCACCTCCCATCTCTTAATGTTTTTTGCAATGCGTTGTGAGCTTGGAAATTTGTAGCACGACACGACTGTCTGGACTCAGTGCTGTGCCGTTTACAGCATGCCCTTGATGCTAAAGCCAGAGCCATTTAAAAGAAGAATTGCCACATTGAGGGGGCAGAACAAGGATATAGGCCTACTGTATACACAATACAGTATGTATATTAATCAGACTTTAACTGATTAATTGAGAATAATTACTTACAGAAACAATTATGCAATAAAAAAAACTTTAATATTAATCCAGAGGGTAGATTTATGACAAAAGTATCTCAAATAACATTCCTCTCCATGGCTGCTCTGTCATCACACTCCTCCACCCTCTGCTTCTGTGTATGAGATCTCCCCCTTTCTGCCCTCACCTGCTTCACCTTTACCTCCTTTGTGTACCTTATACACTTTGCGGAATCAGTGCTGTCCTTCACAATGCAAACACTTTGCTTTTTCCTCCTGCTCTATACATTCTTCTTTACATGACTCCTTCCCACATTGCTTCTTTCTCGTGCATACGTTGCGGCATGCCTGTACTCATAGAAGCAGTCGCACATTAGCGGTGCTGGTTCAGCTTCATGAAAAAGCTCTAAATCCACTGACAGTGATATGTTACTTATCACTCTTTTCTTTCTTTGTTCCAAATCTAGGGCAAATTAGGCCCGAGCCCGACCCTAAAATGTCGGGCCTGGTCAGGTTGGGGCAGAGTTTGAGAACTCTAGCGTGTTGTAAACGGTAAAGCACTGACTGCAAACAGTCAGTCGCATCTGTGTTCTCAACATGTAGGCCTATGAACCTTTATACACATAAACAGTGCAAACAGTGTGAGCAGCGCGACCAACTGTAAAGTAAAGTCTAAGGAAATTGGACCCATTCATCATCCATTGGCGATTTTTGCCCCGATGATTAGCCCACTTAGCCCACACATAACCTATATAGGACCTAGACATGAATGCCCAGTTCTAACCCATGCTCACTTTGCCCATTCATAATCTATATTGGACCCAGACATGGATGCCCAGTTCTAACCCATGCCCGCTTAGCCCATACATAACCTATAAAGGACCCAGACATGGATGCCCAGCTCTAACCCATGCCCGCTTAGCCCATACATAACCTATAAAGGACCCAGACATGGATGCCCAGTTCTAACCCATGCCCACATAGCCCATACATAACCTATATAAGACCCATACATGGGCGCCCACTTCTAACCCACGCCCATGTGGCCCATATGTAACCCAAAAGGGACCCATAAATGTGTGCCCAGTTCTAGCCCATGCCCACTTAGCCCATACATAACCTATATAGGGCCCAGACCTGAGTGCCCAGTTCTAACCCAGGCCCACTTAGCCCATCTATATCCCACAAGGGACCTACCCAATTTGCCCAGTTCTAACCCATGCCCACTTTGCCTACATAGTACCTACATGGAACCCAGTATAATTGCCCAGGTCCAGCCCATGCCCACCTCTAACCCAGACAGCCCATACGTTCCCCATATGGGGCCCACTTGTGCGTGTTTGCTGGGCAATACCAGGATGGAAAAACATACAGGCCAAAATGACCATTAATCTTCTATTTGTGTAGATTTGGGCTAATTAAAAATGATGTTTCTTTTAACTCTTGAGAGTCTAAAAATGAAACCAAATGGACCCGCAAGGGTCCATATGGTTTCATATTTACATTCTCAAGAGTTTCACCTGGTTAACCAACTTAGCTGGGGACCACCTGGAACCCTCTCAAGGACCACTGGTGGTCCCCGGACCACCTGTTGAAAACCCCTGGTTTATGAGATATTAAATATATTATCAGATATTAAAGGGACACTAAAACTATTCAGTCTGATAGCGATATTAAAGGGACACTCCGCAGTCTGATAAAGACATTAAAGGGACCCTCCGCATATTGTTGGTGTTATGTGAAAAGAAAAAGACTATTGTAACTATGTTTATTGATTCATTGATTGAACCTAAAAGACATAGAAAATAAGTATAATTAAAATTATTCTTTCACTTACCTTTGCCTAGAACAGTGGGTTTTCAACCAAATGGACCCTGGACCCTCACGGGTCCATTTGGTTTCATTTTACCTTCTCAAGAGTTAAGTTATATTTTAACATTTGAATGACTTCATTTTCAATAGTCTACACAATTAGTACATGCAGAAGCGTTGTTATTTTGACCAACGTTTTGCCAGCTATCTCTCCTAAAAACTTGAAAACCCTTAGTTTTGTTTCCGAGAGACTAAACTCAACATCAAGTGCTGGTCCTCCATGGCTAAAATGCAGTATAAATAGTGGGTAATGGTATCAAAAAGGTTGAAAACCACTGGCCTAGAACAACCACTAGTCTCATTTTGCGATTTAAGCGCTGCTTTAGTATGGAACAGAGATAATAATGATGATTGATGATGGGAGGAAATCAGTGAAGCGCCAACAAAATATAGTCCTGTCAACAGCTGTGAGTCTGCTGTAGCAATCACCTCCCTGATGGTCTAGTGGTTAGGATCCGGCGCTCTCACCGCCGTGGCCCGGGTTCGATTCCCGGTCAGGGAATGGTGGCTTTATGTGTCTCTTGCTAAATAGCTAGAGGGTTGCCCGTACGCCTCATGAATGACATTCTTTCCGCCAGAGCCGTGCAGACATGCCTTTTTAAACATGCCGATAAGAAATTAAATTATTAATTTAAGCCTTTGTTAAATAGAATACTTAATTTGTCATTATTAAAGCATTAGTCATTACTAAGCATTGTAATGCACACTGATAATCTAATCGTTTATGTGCTTAACCATTCTGTTATCAGTTTTTTTTTTTTTTGTAAAGTCAATCAGGACCATGCAAATATTCAAAAAACTCCTTGGAGAATACGGGCATCGATCCCGCTACCTCTCGCATGCTAAGCGAGCGCTCTACCATTTGAGCTAATTCCCCTTGTGCTGCAAGTAGTTGAGATCACAGCTGAGCTGTGTGAAGTCGTCACCCCACCCAATTGTGGGGGAGTTTAACTACCCCCGAGGGAGCAGTTAGGACCCTTATTTAAGGAAACTTTAACCTACTGGTTATCAGGATAGCCTTTCCAATGATTCAGGTTATGCAGCCCTAACACCCAAAAGGAATTATTACAGACTCCAATCAAATTGATAGGTTTGTATACTTCACAGTACATTTGTACACTCAAAAGTAAGACGCTTTCTTGTGCAGGAAGCGCGCACAGCTCATCACCTGTCCTAACTCTAATCCTAAGCCTAATCGTAAATTTAGTAAAACTATACCCAACCATAACCCTAAAACTATGCCAAAACTGAAACTATGCCCAAACCTGAGCTTAACCTGGAGGGTGGACTAAATAATTGTAAGCTTTAAATGTGAATTGTTATAAGACTACAACATAAAGTTGGTGAATGCATTTATTCTTTGTCTTGTACAGTACTTAAACAATACAATAAATAGAATTGTATGTTACAAAACACTGAAGTCCTTAAAACAACTTAAACCCTATACCCCAGTAAAACTGTGCCTAAACCTAACCCCTTCCTCAGTAAAACTGTGTCCAAACCTGAACTTAACCTCAGTAAAACTATGTCCAAACCTAAACCTAACCTCAGTAAAAATATGCCTAAACTAATAACCAATGATTATTCTTTGTGTGAGTAAAGTTCCAAAATCCTGAGCTCCTACACTCAATCACTGACTGACTCACTTATGATCCATGGGAAGTATTTTCTACCATTAAAGCTAATTCCTCCTAAACTTTGGTGTGATTCTACAGAACAGAGTCGTCACTCAGCAAGCATAGATAAAACCTGTGGAGATGCCGGGGATTGAACCCGGGGCCTCATACATGCAAAGCATGCGCTCTACCACTGAGCTACATCCCCGTCCCTGCATCCTCTCACATTTGTGTCTCTTTTATCTCTACATAAAGAGATATTTACCTACAAATGCGCACAAAGGCCTAGATTTTCTTAACCGCTAAACCCCTTATCTCTTAACTTCTTTGCCCTTTCAAACTATTAAAAAAACACATTTTTCAAGCTTATTTACAGCTTTGTACAAATGTAATAAAACTGTAAATGAGCTAAAGACGTTTTTATTGAAAAAAAGAAAAGAAATACCCTCCTTTGCCAAAACAAGAAATCTTAAGTGTGATTAATTCAATTTTAATCCAGAATTAAAAATGTATTTACCGCTGCAAACGTTTAAAAGGCTCCTTGGAGAATGCGGGCATCGATCCCGCTACCTCTCGCATGCTAAGCGAGCGCTCTACCATTTGAGCTAATTCCCCTTGTGCTGCAAGGGGTTCGGAGCTGAGCTGTTTGAAGTACTCACCCGTTCCAATGGTGGGGGCCGGGTGTTTAACTATCCCAAGGAGCAGTTAGGGACAGTGTTGGGACATGTGCACTATGTAACTTAATATATTACATAATATATTACCAAAATTCAGTACCTTGTAATATAATTATCTCTCTATATAATTCAAGCAAGCGTGTCTGTCTGTACACTTCCTGTGCAACTCTACTGTGTCATTTGTCTCCATTTGCGTAACGCCACGGCGCACAAACAGCCTCACTGAACCTCGAGTCACACAGCCCTGTCATCCAGCACCAATATACGCGCCTCATAAGCACCAAACATTATGCCCATCATTTTAATTTTAATACATTTGTGTCAAAAAAGAATCTTCGCGCACATGACGTGTCACCGGATACAGATAAAAAAAACATCACGTGTCACGGAGACACATTTATTGTGGTCACAGTTTGCCGTGTCACCTCCCCTCTTACGGGTACAGCCATTGGCGCTGGGTACAGTGCTCTCTGCTCTCGCTGTTTCGCCTTCCAGGCGACTGCCGACTGATCCACACAGGCAACGTTCTCTCGCCACGGCGCGGTGTTGCCGCTGTTCCGCCTACTAGGCGACTGTACTCTCGCCACGTACTCTCGCCACGACGCGGTGACATACACGCTACTACGGTCCGGGTCGCATACAACTTCTTTCTACTACCACTACACTGCAACGTCTGGATATTAACGCGCGGCAGCCCACAGCATCCAGTCCTCTCCAAAGTTATGATTCAAACGCCACATTTACGCGTGTGCGTCTGTGTACGTGCGACGGTCCGGGTCGTCTACAACTTGGTCTCTGGGGGGTCCCCCAAACTTGCAAACCCACAGGAACACGGCAGGCGTGCTGGAACACACCTTACAATTAATATTCATATTCATTGTAATGGCCTTCACGGTTTATTGCAATTCCATTCAGCAGAGAGGTTTCAACAGGTGGTCCAGGGACACCCTGACACGATTCCAGGTGGTCCACATACAGCTAAATGCTAAATGGTCACCTGATAACCAAATGGACCCTTATACATTTGTAACTCTTCAAATAGTTCAAATGAAACCAAATGGACCCTTATGGGGTCCATTAGGTTTTTATTTTACACTCTCAAGAGTCAACATCTGAGTGACTTCATTTTCAACAATTATAAAATGTAGAATAATTTTTATTTTGACCAACATTTTGCCAGTTTATCTAAATTGTGGACAAAATCTGAAAATCCTTGATTGTGGGTCTGACAGATTAAATTCAACATCAAATGGTGGTCCTCCGAGGCTACAATCCTCCTGACTAAATAGTGTTTATAACATAAAGTTCTATCCAGCTTTCCAACATCAACAAGTCCCAATCAATGTCATCTAGGCCTATACATCCAGATCATATATTACACAACGGGTATAGGACTAGTATTACATAACAGTAAAACAATCTAATATATTACACTTTTCTTTCTGCATTACTTCCAATATTACTTTCTGTCAATCTGTCAAATTGAAAATGTTCTTGTGAAATTATCTTGACAACTGCAGAAGTTAAATAATTACTTATTTTCTATAATTTGTCATCAAACTATTTATTCAGGAGTGACTTTTTTCAAGTTGATTTCATATGGATTTGGCCAGATAGCCAAGTGCGCTTGCTTTATTGTAGGTATGCCACTGGCCTACGCAATATTTGATTAATAACGACACTAAATATTTAATTATACATTTTGTAAAAAAACAAACAAACAAACAAACAAACAAAAAATGGTTTTTACTGGTTTTCAAGATACCCAGATACCCAGATAGCAAAATTAATTGATTCAACGTTGGATTTTGGTCAGATAACCAAAATCCAATGTTGAATCAATGCATTTTGCTATCTGGGTAGCCTTTCCAACTATTTAGTTCATGCAGCCTTACCCTCAAAAAGGAAGCACAGGACCCAATGAAATTGATTGATTGGTCAGTGTGGTGATATTTACATACTTCACAGTACATTTGTATACAGAGATCATAACTGCTCTAACTAACTAACTAACTAACTAACTAACTAACTAACTAACTAACTAACTAACTAACTAACTAACTAACTAACTAACTAACTAACTAACTAAACTATACCAAACCTAAGCTTAACCTGAAGGGCTACCGTATTTTCCGGATTATAAGGCGCACTTAAAAGCCTTTAATTTTCTCAAAAATCCACAGTGCGCCTTATAATCCAGTGCGCCTTATATATGGATTGTTTGACTGCAAGGGCTTCTATTCTGTGTTAACTGTAGTAGCTTCTATTCTCTGTGCCTTATAATCCAGTGCGCCTTATTTATGAAAACCGTTTTAAAAGGTGCGTCTTATAGTGTGGAAAATACGTAAATACATTTTAGACTACAACATAATTGCCTAGACTCATCTTCAACTAAATTGGCAAACGCAAACATTCTTTTTCTTGGACAAAACACTTAAGTCCTTAAACCAACCTAACTGATTTTTTTATGAAACATTTTAAATATACCCATTAGGGATGAGCAGATCGGCCGATAAAGGCTTAAGAAACTAACTATCTGAAAATCCATTTGTGGAATAGAAGACAATGGGAAAGTTATGCCTGCTGTGTGACGTCACTATCAAGATTAGCATTGCAAATAGCATTACACAGTCTGTGAGAGTGTAAAATGAATACAAAGGGACCCTCCCTGGTATATGAAACACTCTTCTGCCAACAGCCTTGATCCATAGCAGTCTGAAGGGGCATCTACCTCCCTGATGGTCTAGTGGTTAGGATCCGGCGCTCTCACCGCCGTGGCCCGGGTTCGATTCCCGGTCAGGGAATGGTAACTTTATGTGTCTCTGCTGCTAAATAGCTAGAGGACTGCCTGTAACCTCATGACTAACAGTCTTTCCTCCAGAGCCACAGAGGCGTCCCTTTGGCATTTTCTTTACCCCTTATTGCTAGTTAACTAATTAGTTAATAATTAATTCATCATTAGTAAACCATTATTTGTGCATTGCATGCTAATCATTAGCTAACACGCTTATAAGAAATTATTTACCATTCATTAACCATTCATTAAATATACTCAAGTTGTCATTAGAAAAGCATTATTCATTCATTACTAAGTATTGTATTGAACACTGATAATCTAATGCTTAACCATTCTGTTCTAATGGTTTTTCTAAAGTCAATCAGGACCATGCAAACGTTTAAAAGGCTCCTTGGAGAATGCGGGCATCGATCCCGCTACCTCTCGCTTGCGCCTACTGTCTTCCACTTTGTTCGCCAAAGTAAGCCCAAAGTAAGCCCACTTCAGCCAATCACGTCTCTCCCTCAGGCAAAGTAAGCCCAAAGTAAGCCCACTTCAGCCAATCACGTCTCCCCCTGTGGGCTTACTTTTGACCAATCGTGTGTCTTCCCCCGGAGTTTACATTTTGACCGGCCGGTCTCGCTGAGGCACTGCTAGCATTCTGATCATCCGTCGTTGGTGTAAGACGTAAGTACTGCTTGTACTCCGTTGTTGAACGTAAACTTCTAAGATAAATAAATAAATAAAGAGTAAAAGGTGTCGTTAGTGTAAAATGTACGGTTAAAAATATCAAGTGAACGGTTAGAAATTGCGCCTGTTTCGCGATAATTGTGTGTGAAAATTGCACTTGTTGTATTGACAGCGGGAGAAATTGCAGGAGGGGATGTTGAAATATTGACATTTCTACACCTGTGTTTAAAAACCTAGTTAGGCAGAGGTAAACGAAGTAGTTGAAATAAATTGCATGCAGGTACAAGTAAAACGGAGTTGTAAAACGTAGCCTATGTCGGTGTTTTTCAACCGGTGTGCGGTGGCACACTAGTGTGCCGTGATTGATTGTCAGGTGTGCCGTGGAAAATTGTCAAATCTCATTTAGAACCGTACAATACGAGAAACATTATTTTCATCGTGAGAATATAACTGTCTGGATATAATCCAGTTATTACCTTATTAGGCTAGGCCATAGGGCTAACATAGCCTACGGAGCTGTCTAGCCTAATCTCTCCACAAAGATATTTATCATACATCCAAGTTTGACACATTTTTAAACAGGCTTAAATTTCATAAGCAGACAGATCATATGTTCATTTTAGAATGGTGGTGTGCTGTGGGATTTTTGCGGTGTCAGAAGCATGCCGTGGGTTAAAAAAGGTTGACACTGACTATTACATGTAATAGGCTAGCATACAACGGTAAGTTAATGGCAGTTACTGTAGGCACAGGTCTGCCCGATGTTATTTAGCAATGCCATAAGGCCAAATTACTGTATACTATATGTAGTGATCCCGCTAGTATGTAATACTGCCGCTCGTATGCAGTATTCCCGCTCGTATGCAGTATTCCCGCTCGCTTGTAGTATTCCCGCTCACATGTAGTATTCCCAAATGCAGTATTCCCGCTCTCATATAGTATTCCCGCTCGCATGTAGTAGGCTACTCGCGCTTGTATTTAGTAGGCCTTTAGTACTGTATGCATGTAGCATGCATATACTGTGTGTATTCATGTAATAGCTACTCATATGGACAGATACACTGTGTGTATGTTTTAAAGTTAGCCTGATGACATTTTTCATGGTCCTGGGAGGACTTTATCAAGTGCAGACATTAAAAGGTTGTCCCTTGTCTACATACATTTCAGAGTACTAGAGGTAACAGTCTTTTTCTTGTTTTCATTCAGATCATGTATGCATACCCAGTTTTTCGCCGCCAGTCAGCCACTTCGACCAGGCTGCTGATGGCTCCCTCAGAGGAGGCAAAGTGCCTTGGAAAAACCAAGCCTGGAAGGGCCAAACCCAAGCAGGACGTCCTGGCAGAGGCCAGTACCTATGTCAGTGACCATGGTGGAGACCCAGCTGACAGGTTTGTGGTACTGGCTCACTGCCAGCTGCAGTTTGGCATGTTCCAGGGCCAGAGGTTTAGATGGCTGCTGGAGAACAGTCTCGGCTATGCACTGTATTTAGTGCATAGCATTTCCAAGGAAACGGCACAGGCAAATCCTCTGTCTGAGAACAAACAGCTCTTCCTGGAGTATATGCTTCTCAGATCAGAGAGGTGATGGCGGAAGTGGAAAAGTTCAGCCGTAAGCAGGAGATGCAGTCAAAAGCCCGGGACACTGGAGACCAGGGCTTTTTAATGGTGGAGTTTGGGGACTTCAAGGGTCGCTCCATGAGGGAGGTGTATGAGGACCAGAGCCAGAAGGCCCAGGCCCTCATAAAATACCTTGAGACTGCTGATGCCCGGCCTAACACCAACATGGCCGTTTTCAAGGCGTATGTCTTAAAGAGACGCACTGCAGCCTCCACCTCCTCTGCTTGTCCTCCATCAGCCTCCACCTCCTCTGCTCGTCCTCCTGCAGCCTCCACCTCCTCTGCTCGTCCTCCTGCAGCCTCCACCTCCTCTGCTCGTCCTCCTGCAGCCTCCACCTCCTCTGCTCGTCCTCCTGCAGCCTCCACCTCCTCTGCTCGTCCTCCTGCAGCCTGTGGAACTCTGAAAGCTCTGCTAGCTCGTGGGAAAAACTTGTCGCCTTCGCAGATGGCGAAAAAGATCTTGTCGCCTGCTAAACTTTGTGAGTACGAATGTGAATTTTGAATTCTCACAGCAGTCGTACATGTATAGCTTGTTGTATAGTTTCCACTTTTTTGCAGCTCCAGCTCCACAGTTGCACGGACCCCCACCTCCAAAACCCCGCCAGCTTTTCCCTTCTGGTAATTATGCACCATCCTCCATACATTTGTGTCTGTGTATTGTTAGTAGTAGGCCTCACACTTTTAACATTTCCTCTCCAGACTCCTCTGAGATTGATGACGAGGAAATGCTGTCTGCTGCAGCGCAATATGAGGAACAGCTAGACACAGGTGTGGCATGTGACACAAATGCAAATATTGTGATAAAGTTTCACAACAACAAAACAAAGTATCATTTTGTAGAAGATTTCTTTCTAAATATATTTTTATTCCCAATACAGCACCATACCACATCAACCAGGATGCAAACTTTAAAGATATACAAAGGTTTCTGTGTATTTTTTTGTGTTTTTGCTTCTCTGATTTTTAACACCATTTTTCATGATTCCACTGCATGCTCCTGTCATTCACACTCCCTCCGAGCTGGTGGAATGATGGACAGATGTTGTTCTAATGATTAGAATAGTAGTTAATACTCTGTGTGTTCCTGTTTCATGTCTGTGGGCATCATTAACACCTCTGAATTAATTTTGAAAAATCTTCCTTGTGCGTACACTGGGTTCATTACCTCTAACACTTGTAGTATCTATTCAGCTTCTTTCTGTAGTATTTCTGCACTGTGGCAGTTTGTGCGTTGCATTTCTGGCATATAACTATCAAACAACATTCAACTTATTATTATTTTTTTTTTTTGGCCGCCTGATTGCTTCATTTCTCCTTTGTCAGCTCCTGCAACCACTGTGCAGCGTGAGGCCTGTGCCAATCCTCCTCCGGCGGCTCTTCATCAACCGCCTGCTGAGCTCCCCCCTCACTGGAAGGATCAGCTTCCACCGTACCAGCACGAGTGGATCCGGCACACCTTATTCAAGGCCAACCCGCGTACCGGCAAGCCAGAGCTAGTGTCCCAGCTCAAACTTAGCCTGGGTTCAGCCACAGGCCCCGCCCACTCAGCTGGGTTCTGTGGTCTGGTGTTGTGATGAAGAGTTTCGATTTATCTCGTCCGGAAAAACGGCTCGGCCAATGAGCTGGAGTTGGAGGCGGGTCTAAAAAAAATAGCCAATCAACACCGAGGATCATCTAACTGCCACAACAGAACAGTTTCCCATAAAAAAACAGCACACATCCATTCAGTTTCATTGTAACTAAAGTTTCATTGTAACTAGAGTTTCATTGTAAATAGTTTCATTGTAAATAGAGTTTCATTCTTTAATACTGCATTTAGTTATAAATAGTGAAAATGTCTGACGCCAACTGCACTGCTAGTCAGTTAACTGCTAGTTAACTGTTGTTGTTGACTGCAAACAACGTCTCCAGTGATTGGTCGAGGGAAAATCAAGGGCCCGCCTCCTTGTAAATCGGTTACAATGGGGCCAATGTCAGACTCTTGAGCCATGGCTCAGAGTCTGACACTCAGGCTATCCTCAGCCCCCCCTCATTCACACCCAGCCTCCTGCATCACCCGACCTCTTCTTCTGTCGTCCACTGTTCCTGTGGATGCCCTTGAAGATGTGGTTGTTTCCCCTGGTCTGTGTACGTCCAGCCTGCAGCAAACACAGACTTAACGGCTGCGGGCCTGTATCGTACAGTCCGAAAGGTGCTGGATATTGATGGATGGTACGACCTCGCCACTGAGTATCTGGAGTGCAAGCGCTGCTCCAAAAAGTATCCAGCATGGTCTGAAGACATCTTGAACCAGCTGGATATGGGTCACCGCAGCCAGTTTCCAGCTCTGCTCACTTACAGGTAATTTATAATTAATATTCAACCATTATTAGGTCCTTTTATTTGTGTTATTTTTTTAGACATTACACTCCTTCCTTTCCTTAGATACTCTTGTGGAATCCGGGTCCTGAGGATGATGAGGGAGAGGACAATGGGCAACAGTGTGACCCAGCTGTTCAAGAAGCTGCAGGAACAACACAGCGAGGCGTGGATGCAGCATGTCCTGCAGTACTTCACAGCGTGTGAACCCTTCACAAGGTCCACTGTTGTTCACTCCTCTGGCTTCGCTGAGCCTCCCTCCTTGCCTTCTCTTCCCAAGCCCAAGTGGCTGCTCACCGTTTACGCCAGGGATGTGCTTGGACGGCTGCAGGAAGTGAAGGCTAAGATCACCTCCATCTTTGGTTCAGTCCTCAAAATGGACTCCACCAAAAAGGTATCACAGCCCTGTTCATGTCCAGAATTTTTAGTTCATATATATAATAGATAGGGCTAGAGTCTTTAATGACATTATTCCAGACATTATACTAATGTCATTATACACGCAATCACTTACTCATAACAATAAAATAAAGTACACACAGGACACTAAGACATCAAACATGTTGAAGCCTCAGATATCACCATCATCATCATCACGGAGTACAGTAGCAGCATCAGAGAAACAGATTTCAACGTTGCACTTTATATTTCATAATAATGAACAGTTTTTAAACCTTGTCTTATCTGAATAGGTCACCAAGAAACTTGCAGGTGCTGCTGCGGGTACGGCTGCCTGGTGCACCAATGTCGGGAATGAGTACGGACAAGTAGCCTACTTGTCTCCGTTATGACAGCTGGTGAGGGACAGGCACTGGACCCCATGGCAGCTGGTTTGGTGAGGCGGTACAGGGAGGCAGGTGAAGCGCCACCCAAAATCTTGTATGTGGACAGAGACTGCTGCAGTCAGCATGGCCCTTGTCGGGTGAAGGCCATGTTTGCAGGGTGGGATGAGCTTCAGGTTCGCCTTGACATCTGGCATTTCATGCGCCGGTTTGCTGCAGGGGTCACGACTGAGGCTCACCCCCTGTATGGCATCTTCATGGCACGCCTGTCCTCATGCATTTTCGAGTGGGATCCGGAGGATGTTGCCGCTCTTCGCCGTGCCAAGGAGGGTGAGCTGGCAGCAAAGAGAGTGGGCCAAATACCAGAGGAGGCGGTGAACACACGAATCACCCGGAGGGAGTTGGCGCTTCACTGCAGGAGGAGGACCAGAGGGGTGGAGGAGACACACAGACTGATCTCTTCATTGATCAGTCTGTTTGACAGCCCGAGTGGGAAGGACACTCTGGGTGTCCCTCTGCTGGACCACGACCGGATCCAGCAGATATGGAAGGAGCAGCAGAAGCACCTGAGCTGCATCCAAGACCCGGAGGACTTCCCGCTCTACATCAAGACGGGCACCTTGAAAAAGGGCGGTGTGGAGCTGTCCTGCTACAGGTGTGCCCGTGGATCTACCTCCCTGGAGTCCTTCCACCTCCACCTAAATAGGTTCATTCCAGGTATTGAATACGTTTGTGCTACTAGCTTAATCTAACCAATTTTTTCTCAGCGTGGTTTTATTTTTTAACATAATTTTATTAGGTGTTATAATAATAATGATAACAATAATGATAAATTTATTTGTGTAGTTACAAAGTGCTTCATGTGGAGAGATAAAAACGTGTCTGCCCAAAACAGACATGCACAAATGTGACATGCCTCTTTGTGTATTTAACCTTCAGGAACCAGTGCCAGTGATGCGCATTTCCAGGCGTATCTTCTGGAAGGGCTGATGCGCTGGAATGATGACCGCATGGAGGACGCCGTAAAGGGAGCACCTTCCATCCGGTCTTACGGCAGTGCTCTTAGAGAGGCGGTGGACCAGCTCAGCCAGAGGGTGCTAGGGAGGCGCTGGGATGAGCGCTATCGCGCCCCTGGAGCGTTCACAGGCAAGAAATTATCACCCAGTCAACATGAAAAAGAATGCCTTCATTTTTTCTTTAATAATACTATGTATGAATCAATTTAACCTTTTAAGTATTAAGTATATATATATATATATTTTTTTTTTCAGGTGAATTGCTGGGCATGGAGTATCTCTACAGTCAGACTGGCAGTACACTGACACTCCAGGACCCAGAGGAGGAGGACAGGCTGGTGGAGGGAGTGAGTGATGAGGACTTTGAAGATGAGGGCTTTGAAGAAGACAGCATGGAGGACATGACAGTTCCTGTGCTGCATGAGGATGACCCCTGCCGTGCTCTGCAGAGCAAGCCCTCATCATTGATGACAAGTCCTCTTGCCTCTCCTGTGCCCTCTCCACCTCCGGCCTCTCCACCTTCTGCGCCCGCTCCACCTCCGGCCTCTCCACCTTCTGTGCCCGCTCCACCTCCGGCCTCTCCACCTCAGGCCCCTGGATCATCTGATGACGTGTCGTCTAAAGAGGCTCCGGTAAGACACTTTTATGAGTATTTCAATCAAATCTCAACAACATTATTTCACATATAATCACTATTTATTACTTCATTTATCAGGGAGCAGTCATTGGACCGGATGGGATCGCTGGCTGGGACAAGGTACAGGACCTCGCAGCTTACCTGGTGGATCTCTGTGAGGCTTCTTACCTCACAGAGCCACAGGTGACTCACATCATCCAGCTGTGGAGGGCTCTACCTGATGCTGACAAGCAGCGCATCAACTACCAGCCTCGCCATCAGCCACGTCTGACGACTGGCCGCTTTAAGGCTCCAAAGCGGTCTGGGGTCACGCCTGGTGTGGAAAGTGTCAAGCGCTGCTTGATAGGCCATCCTGGAGGACCAGCTCAGTGGCCCAGCACCAGCCGCTTGGTGGAGGCCATGTGCATGCGGCTGTGTAGTTTGCACAGGTCTCCAACCAAGAAGGCTGGAGTTTCCACCCCCCGCTGGATGAAGATCCTAACGGCATACCACCACGTCCGGGATCTGGTGCTCAATGCGCCCAGGGTGATGACGGAGACCACGCTCCAGCTCTTTGAGCTGAACCAGAGGACACTCATTCAGTGGTAGGTCATGCACTACCTCAAATTTATTAGTTTTCTAAGACAGTGATTCTCAACATTTTTTCAGTGGTGTACCCCTCCTTAATTGAAACTCCTTAATTGAAAATTGCTACTTTTTTAATACAATTTTTTAAAAATCTCAAGTACCCCTGGAAAGCCTTTAAATACCCCCAGGGGTCGACTACTACTTGAGAACCACTGATCTAACACAAATGATTTTCTCTCAGGTTTCAAAGGAGGCAGAAAAATCAGGAATTGAGTGTCCTCTCCCAGGGAATGGCTATGGCAGTTGCGATTCCTGTGGCACCAGACCAGCTGCCTGCCCCGAAGGAGAAAATGGAGGTCCTGCCTTCGACATCTGGCCCACAGCACCAGTTTGTTCTCCCTCCGAATCTGCAGGGACAGGCTCCTGTTCTGCGGCCAGGCCGACGGCCCGCTGCTGCCACCAGTGAGCGTCCCATCATGCCCACACCCACAGCACCAGCTAGCGCACAGCCTGTGACAGCTCATTTAGGGCCTGTGCTCCTCAACCCTGACAACACGCTGTCACTGGTACTAACAGTTCCCGGTGCCTCAACATCCAGTGCAGGCCCAGCTCCACTCGGTCCGGCACCTGCTGCTCCACTCTCCCGCTTCACTCAGAGGAACCGGCGGCGGCGCGCCCTCGAGGAGGAGAGTGGAGTGCAGAAAAGAAAATATGTTAGAGGAGTAACGTACAATACGTGTAGCCATTGTGGACAACCCAAAACCAAAGACTTTGGGCATAGTCGCCATGGCAATGCCACATTTTGCCCACGTGCCTCACAAGGCAAATCTCTGGAGGAGTGGTTACAAGAACAGAGAGATGCCAAATAATGTATATAAATAATTTGTATATATTGTAATTATTTTATATATTGTATATATTTTCTATAGCCTTCACATTTTTGCAAATATTTAGTTACATCTTTTCAGGGGACAACACCATTTTCAGTCAGCTGTACAGCTTGTATAACAGTAAAGATTTACTGCCAACACACGGCCGCTAATGTCTAAATAGTTGCCACACAAGTGAGTACACCTCTCAGTGAACATGTCCACTCTGTGCTCTAAGTGTTAATATTTAGTGTGACCACATTATTATCTACAATAGCGCTGCCTCCACCCTCCTGCATGGAGGTCACCAGAGCTGCCCAGGTTGCTGCTGGAGTCCTCTTCCTCTCCTCCACGATGACCTCACAGAGCTGGTGGACATTGGACGCCTTGCTTTCTTCCACCGTCCTCTGCAGGAGGCTGCACAGCTGCTCCACTGGGTTTAGGTCTGGAGACACTCATCACCTTCAGCCTCAGCTTCCTCAGCGAGGCAGCTGTCATCCTGGAGGTGTGTTTGAGGACGTCATCATGCCCTGCGGCCCAGTTTCCAAAGGTAGGGGACGTGCACTCATTCAGACTGTCACCGTAGGCTACATGTTGGAGTTCATGTTTCCCCCCAGACCATGATGCCATGCTTCACTGTAGGCAACACACCACTGCCTTTGTACTCCTCACCAGGTACCGCCACACAGGCCATCTGAGCCGAAGAGTTTATTTTTACTAGTTTAGTAAAAAGAAGGCCAACTCTGTGGTAGGTGGGGGGCTGGAGAACCTGGAGGTGGTGGCAGAGAAGAGGATGGCAGCAAGCTGCTGTCCATCCTGGACAACCCCTCCCACCCCCTCTTCCAGGAGCTCAGCCTGAGGAGAAGTGTCTTCAGTCAGAGACTTACCCTCCCCCAAATTAGGACTGAGAGGTTTGGTGGCTCTTTTGTGCCAGCTGCCATTAAAGTATTAAATAGGAATAGAAGATGCTAAGATGTTTGGGCACTTTATCCTTGCAGTTAATTTTAACAATGCTATGCACTTTGTTCTGCTGTGTACTATACACACTGTAGCAGGCATGTAGTATGTAGTTTTTAATTTATTTATGATATGATGAGGTGACTTTTATATAGTTTTATAGTTTTATGTTTTCTTTTTAGGATATTTGAGCGTGTGTTTTCATGCTTTTATGTCTGTTTCTTACTGTCTGGGCTTCTGTGAGAATCATGAATTTCCTCTGAGGGATTAATAAAGTCTATCGTATCGTATCGTAAAAAGATAGCTTTTTTTATTACTTCAGCTATTTTAATAATACTGTACAAAGGCAGTGGTGTGTTGCCTACAGTGAAGCATGGCATCATGGTCTGGGGGGAAACATGAACTCCAACATGTAGCCTACAGTGACAGTCTGAATCAGAGCATGTCCTCTGCCTTTGGAAACTGGGCCGCAGGGCATGATGACTGCCTCACTGAGGAAGCTGAGGCTGAAGGTGATGAGTGTCTCCAGACCCAAACCCAGTGGAGCAGCTGTGCAGCCTCCTGCAGAGGAAGGTGGAGGAAAGCAACACGTCCACCAGCTCTGTGACGTCATCGTGGAGGAGAGGAAGAGGACCCCAGCAGCAACCTGCATGGGCAGCTCTGGTGACCTTCATGTAGGAGGGTGGAGGCAGCGCTATTGTAGATAATAATGTGGTCACACTAAATATTAACACTTAGAGCACAGAGTGGACATGTTCACTAAGAGGTGTACTCACTTGTGTGGCAACTATTTAGACATTAACGGCCGTGTGTTGACAAATCTTTACTGTTATACAAGCTGTACACCTGACTAAAGTTTCATTTCTATGGTGTTCTCCCCTGAAAAGTAATAAAATGCATGAGGGCTGTACTTTTGTTAGATATTGTATATATTTTTTCCTGGATTGTGTGTTTGTGTTCATTTCAATATTTGTTCATTTTAGATCTTGTGTTCATTTACATTAAATCTGATTGTTTCAACATTTGACTCAGTCTGTGCATCATCAAAAATGTCTGTATTGTCCCTCAGGCTCATTTTCATTATCATGCTATTAACAGAAATAGAAATAAACAATACAAGTCTTTAAGTAAGTAAGTAAACTTTATTTCTCTAGCACTTTTCACAGAAAGTGTTCACAAAGTGCTACATGGTAAAATCAGAAGAATTCATAGTATAAAACGATAAAAAAGACAGTGGAAAACAGGTACATATGAGGATAAGAGACATAAAAGCCACACCTAACCAAAGGCCTGTAGAAACAGCAGCCTAGATCATTTTTAAAAGGCTGAATAGAATTTAAATGGGGGGGGCATTAGGGGGCATGTGATCTTAAAACCAAAGCAATATTCTTTGCACACAACACAAATTGAGAAGAATTAATACAATAACATGAAATTATAATGGTTTTTAAATCAGGAGGGGTACGTCTTCAGTAATACATGGGCTATTGTGATCTTGCGAGATCCCGGACATCCCAAAGACTTTTGGCTTGGTCGCCGGGAATCTCGCAAGACCACAACGTTGTCATGGCGACAGACAAACAAATGAGGGAGTAGATATTTGAGAAAGCACAGCACCACTCAAATAAAATAACATACTTATATTTCAATAAATAAAGTTGCAAGGATAAACATTTACATAATAAATCACGGTGCTGTTACTCTCCCCTCCCCCTTTTCTTTTTTGTCTAGCATGTATTATATTGTATGTCACGTATGTTATAGTTTTATATGGACCACCACCTCAATAAAGATTATTATTATTATCATTATTATTATTATTATTATTATACCGCAATTGACGCCGTTGCCATTGACAACGGACACAGCGGTATTTCTGGCAGCTGCTACATTGTCACCGCCGCGCACAGGACACTCACAGTGGAACAAAAAATGATACAAACTAGTTACAACTGTAACAGCCCTGCTACAAGGCTTGAGGTCACTTCAGTGCGCTGCTCCACGGCGGAAATGTCTTAGGTAGTGTGTGTTGTACCGGTGCTACAATGTCCAGTTCCGGTTGTGTTACTTGTCCGGTGGAGCGCCGGTTCGAATCCAGCTCATGGGGGGGGTGAGTCGGTTAAATACACCCAGAAATATCAAGTGCATATAGAGGCTGGGGAAAACATCTTTGATAGTTCACAACACGACGTAGTTTCCCGCATTTTTCGCATTTTCCTTTGCGTGAGGGGGGCTCAAAAATCAGCCCCCTGCCTATGCTAAGCGAGCGCTCTACCATTTGAGCTAATTCCCCTTGTGCTGCAAGTGGTTCAGATCACAGCTGAGCTGTTTGAAGGTACTCACCCCACCCAATCCAACGTTCCAATGGTGGGGGGTGTTTAACTACTAAGGAGCAGTTAGGGGCCTTACTCAGGGAAACTTTAACCTACTGGTTATCAGGTTTTCCAATGATTCAGGTTATGCAGCCCTACCCCCCAAAAAGGAAGGACAGTACCCAATCAAATTGATAGGTCTGTGTGGTGACATTTAAATACTTCACCGTACATTTGTGCACTCAAAAAAAAAACACTTTATTGTGCGTAGTGTACAGAGCTCATAACTGCTCTAACTAACCTTAGTAAAACTATACCTAAACCTAAACCTGAAGCCTAAAACTATGCCCAAAGTCACTGAAACTAAAAAAAAGCCCAAACCTAAGCTTAACCTGAAGGGTGCAGGGGCGTTATCCTGCGTCCGTGCTCATGGGGGCTGAAAAAAAAAAAAAAACACAACCAGCCCCGCCTCCCTGCGACCCCCCCCCCCCAACAACAACAACAACAACAACAACTCCTCTATGTTAATTATGTGTTAGCCTCGACACCCAGGCTTTCATTTTCGTTCGCCTTGCGCGAAAACGGAAAGCCTGGACGAACGCACGTTGGAAAGTGGCCTTCAAGTGGGAGTGAACCTTCCGGGGTGGGCGTGGCTCTAAATGATGTGACGTAGAACAGCAGTGGACGGGCGCGGGAGGGGGAGGGGCCGGGGATGACGACACGTTGGTGAGATCAAATCAGATCAGCTCGATCTGCCGTGTGGATCCCACGGCACCCCACCCCCCCCCAAGGCCAAAATCATTGAGGGTTAGGCCAGGCTAGGGCATGTATGCTCAATTTCTTCACCTCATCCTTGTGTGTATCAGAGCAAGGTGATTAAGTCCCACCTACCCTCACAAAAGCCTGATTAGCATATGATGGCCCTGTTGCCTATAGGTGACACTCAATACACATCAGACAATAGGCAAGTCTCCACCCCCGAAACTTAAGTCTCAATGGTGTAATATGGGAAAATCCATTCCTGGCATAGAAGACAGTGGGGAAAGTTACGCCTGCTGTGTTACATCACATCAAGATTAGCATTACAAATAGCATTTGTTATCTTCTAAGGGAGATGACACGTCCATGTTAACTCTTTGAGAGTGTAAAATGAATACAAATAGACCCTCCCTGGTCGACAGAACACTGTCCTGCCAACAGCCAACAGCCAACAGCCTTGATCCACAGCAGTCTGAAGGGGCATCCACCTCCCTGATGGTCTAGTGGTTAGGATCCGGCGCTCTCACCGCCGTGGCCCGGGTTCGATTCCCGGTCAGGGAATGGTAACTTTATGTGTCTCTCTTGCTGAATAGCTAGAGGACTGCACATACGCTTCATCACTAGCCCCTAGCATTCTTTCTGCCAGAGGCACACAGGCTTGCCTTTGGCAAAATTGTACCCCTCATCGCCAGTTAACCATGAATTCTTGATTAATCATTACTAATCATTAGCAAACTCGCTTATGAGAAATCATTAAGCATTTGTTAAATAGAATATACTTAAGGTGGTATTTCACTTTCAAAAACCCTTTTGGTCCTTTTATGGTGTTCTTAGTCAGTCTCATGTGAACCCACCAGACAGTTATAGACAGTC
>CM076974.1:30819520-30862064 GCA_039105355.1 Benthosema pterotum
GAAAATGCATTTTTAAAGACATTTAGAAGATTAAAACACTTCCCTTGGGGGTCTTTAATTTTTTTTTTATATATTGGCTTAGATATTTTACATTTTAGGAGTGAGCCCAGTATCTCTGATGTCATCGACACTACTTCTAATAAGGACAGGACGCCAAGACATGACTTCCTGTCCTCATGGGAGGAAACAGACATGCGCAGTACAGACCAGGAAGTTTGACGCTTGGCAAACCATCCAAGAGACCAATGGCATGCAGTGTTGCCAACTTCGGCAATTGTAACTCTTTGAGAGCGTAAAAATGAAACCAAATGGACCCTTACGGGTCCATTTGGTTTCATTTTTACGCTCTCAAGAGTTAAAATATTCATCATGTGAATTATCCCAACTTCCCAAGTCAGCACAGCTAGAGAATGTAGAAGATTAATGGTCATTTAATGGTCATATTCCCTTCCAGGCAAGCATCTAGCGCATTCTAGTGCATTTTGGAAGTGCCACTAGTGCATTTTGGATTTTGGCAGTTGGCAACACTAATGGCATGCATGGTTTGCAAGAGTCAAACTTCCTGGAATGCACTGCGCATGTCTGTTTCCTCCCATGAGGACAGGAAGTCATGTCTTGGCGTCCTGTCCTTATTAGATAGTCATTGGACTACATCAAGGAAGTTCTTAAAAAGGAAGTGGCACCTGCCTGAACTGCGCCATGACACTTTCATGGGAGTGAGAATCTCACAACAGAACAATGCATATCACAGTTTGTTTTTGTTTTTTTTTTAATTTCTACTTGCTCTTTGATTTCCACAGAGTGTACAGCACATGATTTCATTTTAGGATCTCAACAGCAGCAGGCATATTTTCTGTGACAGAGGTCTCGCAAGGAAACGGCAGACAGACTTGCGATATTTAGTACATTCAGACACTATTTTCCCGAAGTGATTACTTTACGAAAGGTAGAAAAAGAAAACCGATATGCAGATCCCAATTCAAGACGGTGCTGGACCAACAAAACAATCAACTGAATAAAACAAAGAAATGTCCGCACACAATATTCATCTGCCCCACGTCTTTATTTCAACCTAACAACGTTGAGTATCGTGTGTGGACATTTCTTTATTCAGGTCTGTCTCACTTATTCTGGAACAGTATATTAACATATTAGTATGTTCAGGAGCTGCTCACTGAGCTCTCCATTGCATTCCACCAAACTTGCAGGTGTATTTTCACTCCCACGGTGCGATGAATGTGCCGTCCGGAATTGCATGATAGTGAAAATTCTGTTTTTTTTTTTTTTTTTTTCTTTTTTTGTCACTACCTGCTTATGCCAAATACCTTGAACTACATATTGTCTCAGTAAGACAGCCATCCCCATCCCAAATTTGAGAATTGTAGTCAATTCTGATGTTGATGATATTGGAGACACTGGGCTCACTGCTAACATAACATAAAATATTGAAATGCACTATCACAGACATAAAGACTCCCGGGTGCTTTAAATATGTCATTAATACGTACATGACAACCCACACGCACGGGCACACAAACATGGATTGGATAGTGCCCAATAGTGCTGGGACAATTAATCGATTAATCACGATGACGTCATAGGCGATTACACATCGATGTGCAGCTGCTAAAAATCGATTATTATAATTATTATTTTTAGCGGAGCAAAAAAGCGGACCTAATGTACGAGTGCGCTCCAGTTCCATACCGGACGATTAGAGTGGCGCACCCACCGCTCGCCCTCTATACTTTCGCTTTCAGCTATCAAAACAAAGAAGTCGCCATCGCGGAGGGAAAGAGAAAAAATATCTCAGAAATGGAACGCTATGGATTGTACGAGGTTGATTGGACACGAGAACTCGAGAAAGCTCACAGCGTCGACCATCTCGGAAATCTGGCCGAGACGTGACGCGCTGACGCTGTAGTTGCTCCATAAGTGCGCAACACGGCCTGGACTCCGTTGCTCTGTACGACCCACGATCGAATTTGGATGTTAATTCTTTAAGATAAAACTTCCGACGGACTTCGTAATTCCAGTTGCCTTTTCTGCATGCATGGGCAGCTGTGTCCGCACGATGGTTGTCTTGTCTGTCAGTCAGTGGGCAACAACTTAAACACGTTGTGAGTTGTGTCGAGTTCCAGTGTCCTCTCAACATCGTCCCAAATCCGAAACTAAAGCAGTGCTTCCGAAAATGGGTCCGAGGACCCCCTGGGTCCTTGAGACTAGTGTACAAATGATAACCAGGAGTATGTACATAACGGGTCCATTTGGTTCAATTTTTTGCACAGAGTTAAATTAACATTGATTTTAAAATAAAAAATGGGGTCCCATAGATAGCAATTCCATTAAATGGGGTTCTATAGACAAATGCATGTGAAGAGTTGAGAATCATGACTTGCAAAGAAAGTACTACTACTCTGTTATGGGTGTTACTTGCATATCTTTTCAAATAGGGCCCGTCGGCTAAATTAGTATCAATTTGGGGGTCCTTGGTATAAAAAACATGTGGGTACATCCACTGCTTTAAACCAAATGCTCAAACCATGCAGCATAGTCTCAAACTGAACCCAAGCTTCCTTAATGAGACAAAACTAAATCCCTGAATAATAAAAAAATAAGTCACCTTCCAAGCCAGAATATAGAATAAAATTAGACATAGAATCGAAAATGTATTTTATTTGGTAATGTTGACATCTTATGTCATTCATATATATTTTAATACAGATCTCAGAAAGCTGCCTAAAGTTTCTTAGAGTTTCATGAGAAGTAGCCTAGATGGCCTGGGTGTTCACTTAAACTCTTTATTGCCATACTCTATTTGGTCGCGGACCCCCATGTGAAAATATTCTATGGACCTTTGGAAGAAGAAGCAAAGATTTGAGTTAAATATGTGCACTATGAAAATTATATATGTTCTTAATGAATAGAACACACTTTGTTTATTAGTTACACAGTGACTTAGTGATTAATAGTGAGTAATTAATCATGATTAATCGGAATTAATCGAAATCGTTACATTGCCCAATTAATCGGGATTAATACTTATTGTGACCCTCAGAATCGATATGTAATCGCATCGCGATTCCCACCACTAGTGTCCAAACTATGAAAATTGAATTATAATATAGAATGAATCTTGTTTAGAGGGTGTACAACTACAACATTACAGCAGTGCAAATAGACAGCACTAAAGACACAAGGGGATGGGGAGAACATCAATTTAAGTCAATCTAATCACACACCAGAGTGGGACAGGACAAGATATTTTTTCTTTCTTTCCCTGACCACTTTGTGGTATTTTGTGAGGGGAAAAAAGTCCTTATTGGCTGTTTTTCCTACCTCACCATAAGCTGTTTTGGTTCAGCAGTGGTTCAGCTGTCTCACAAGGTGGGTGTTTATGGTGCACAGTTTATGGCTGTAGTGAAAGTGTGAGTCTCGGCACACTACTAACATGGTGGTGAGACAATATATAGCAAAAAATGGTGTTTTGGAGCGATAGAATTTGAACAAACCATAGTCCCATTCTTAGCTTATGTTTGGGCAGGGGAAACAGCCAATAACATATAGTCATAATAGTTTCTTCACAAAATAGCAACTGGACGACTTTTTTGTGGAAATAAAGAAAGCCTTCTGGGGTGGAATTCTCCTTTAAATGACTCAACCGATAAGTCAAAATGGAGACAACAAATCAATGTTTTTTTTCCCCCCCTTAGACTTGTGTGTGTCTGCAGAGGAGGTTCATGTTAAACAGAAGTGGAGCTCCAGTTCAACACGGACATTACGGGTAGTAAAGAATGTACATGATGATGCGAACAGAGAAACAGAGCCTGTACACAGCACCTCGACTGAACACACGGAAACAGAAGCTGATGTAGAGGACTATGGAACAGACCAGCTCGCCTCTTCAGACAGTTCTGAATCTGACGGCGATGACTGGGCAGATACCAGGGAAGGTCAGTTAGCTTTGAACTTGCTGAAATGGCAATGTACAGTGTGTGGCAAAGGCTTTAGTCGAAAGGACTATCTAAAAGGACACATGATGATGCACTCAGGGGAAACACCGTTTATATGTGTGGTGTGTGGCCAAAACTTTACTCGACTGGCTCATCTAAAAAGCCATGCAACGCTTCACAGAGGGGAAGAAAACTACCAAGACCTGACGGCTGTCACCATGAAAACTTACACATGGAACCAAACCTTCCATTGCTCATATTGTGGGAAAATCTTTCATCATGAGGAAAATCTGAAGAGACACACAGTTATTCATACAGAGGGAAAACCTTTTACTTGTGAAGTGTGTGGAAAAGGCTTATTTACAATGCATGCGCTACAAAGGCACACAGTGATTCATACAAGAGAAAAGTCATTTACTTGTGGGGTGTGTGGCAAAGGATTTATTCAAATGCGCCATCTAAAAAGGCATGAAATGATTCATAGAGCGGAAAAGCCCTGTCAAGACCTGAACACACAGAATAAAAGATTTCTCTGTTCATATTGTGGCAAAATGGTCAAGTGTCTGAAGAGCCACACACTGATCCACACAGGGGGAAAGTCCTTTACTTGTGAAGTATGTGGAAAAGGCTTCTTTCAAATGAATGTTCTTAAAAAACACATAATGATTCATAAATTAGAAAAATCTTCACGTTGTACAATTTGTGGCAAAATTGTTAGGTGGTTGAAACCACACATGAGGATGCATTCAAGGGGAAAGCCCTTTAGTTGTATTGTTTGCGGCAAACACTTTCATTTTAAGTCCTATCTAAAAAAACACATGATGACGCATACAGGTGAAAGACCATTTACCTGTGAAATTTGTGGCAAAGGCTTCAGTGGCAATATGAAGTTTCACGTGAGGACTCATACAGGCGAAAAGCCATTTACTTGTACAGTTTGTGGCAAATGCTTCAGATGTACTGGAGATAAAAAAAGACACATGCTTATTCATACAGGTGAGAGGCCATTTACTTGTAAAGTTTGTGGCAAAGGCTTCAACCGTCCGACACATCTAAAAACACACATGAGGACTCATACACGTGAAAAACCTGTTACTTGTACAGCAGGTGGTAAAGGCTGTAGTCAAAACAGTGATCTAACAAACATGTGAGACCCATGAAGTTTGGAAGAACTAGTTTCAGTTTGTGGAAAATGTTTTGCATTTAAATATGTCCATGACTTTGTTATAGCCCATAAGTCTTTGTGCTTGGCTTGTGTGTGCAAGACAAGCATGATGACTCTGTGAAGTGAAGCACGAGTGTGTGTGCTTTTGGTTATGGCCCCCACCAGTGCCTTGGTTTGTTTACATCATTTTCAAGCGACAGCAAAAGCCTATAAATGGTATGTGATGCCATGTGAGTCCACACAATACAATACATACAGACATAATTTTACACAATAACACACGAGTCATGCCTTGTAACAAATGGTTTTACAAAACTGTATGTTGTGCATTTTATAGTGACAAAGCCAGCCCCATACATGGCATGGTCACTTTCATTCATCAATAAGCAGAATCAATAAGGGTCAGGCGCCCCTCACTTCAAACAAGTGTGATTTTCAAGTCAGTGGATACCAATTCATTAAACATGACATTATGAAAATTACTTGGCTCAGTGTTTTTACATTTCCTGTAGACTGCAATTGATGAAAGCTTCACAAGCTCACTCTTTGTATTTACTGGCAATTGTAAAGAGGAAACAATAATGCTCATTCATTTTTGTTTGGTGGTTAAGTGAGCATGCTACAGACTAACATTAACATTCCATTACATTTTATATTTTAATATAAAATGTAATGGAATGTTACATTTTATAGCAAAGCAGGACCCAGTGACTGTTAACAGCTTAAAGGTAGGGTACGTGATTTGAAATCCATTGTGTAGTACCAGCCTGGTGCACTAGGGGCCACACGAGCAGCAGGTTCACATAGCTACACTATGTGAACCTGCTGCTCGATCCTGATTGGAGGAGAATTCACCCTCCACCTGGGGAACTTTTATTAGCTCCTCTGCTAACGTGGGGGAGGGGGAAACTCCATATATGGTCTGCACACCTTATAATAGAGCATTTTAACAGAAAAGAATATTTTTTGGGTGATATCTGACAGAAGTGAAATCACTTCCCCTACCTTTAAAAGGAATCCTGGCCCAAGAGACAATATGGATAATACGTCATACTTTTAACACACAGCTCTTTACTTTAAAAACAGGTCATGTTTGTATCCCAAGGGAGGCCAGGTCATGTTTGTATCCCAAACAATACAGGCAAACAACAACAGATTCTAATCACCATTACACATTCTCTAATTGTGTAGACTGGGGACCAGTCTGGGGAGCACCACCTCGGAACCCTCTCAAGGTGCTGGCAAGGCAGTCAGGATTACATCCTTGGGGGATCCATGAGGGCGGAAGGTTTTATTGCTGAAATTACAACAGATGATAGTCCTATTAAATACCAAGAAAGTGGAGTATATCACACCACATCTTTAATCTTAAAGAATTTATATAAAATACTGCTTGTCTGTAAAAATAAACACATTTATGATCTACATGAAATCGCCCAGGCCGTTCAGGTCATAAACCAACCAGCTCCTGTGATTTCACTCAGGTCCCAGTGATTGACAGACACATCTGAATTCACATGACTAAAATGGTTTACCAGGCCAGGAAAGGCTGCTAGAACATAGGAGATTAAGGGCCACACACCCATAAAACAGTGTGCCACTAACTTAACTAAAACCTGCTTCCTCTTTTTGATCTGTTTTGTTATTTTTATTGTACTAGGACCTTACCCGTTGTGAATATATGAACACCAAATGATGTACAGTGTAAAGTGAACTAATAGATCATAACAGTGTGGGTAGTGAATTAATAGATTATAGCAATGATCATGTACATTTGTGCTTGCTTTAATGTAATTGTGACTCTGAGTATACTTGATCATGGGGGAATGGGAAAACAATTGTGGCAAAGTAAGGGTGCCCAGGAACGTGTTGATGAATCTGATTGTACTTTTGTTGCATTAAAGTAGCTTTCTGTGGACAGTCATCATGAAGCCACTGGCAAAGGGGACGTAATAACTGTACACACACACACACACACACACACACACACACACACACACACACACACACACACACACACACACACACACACACACACACACACACAGACATCGCTAAAGTTGCTGTGGAAGTAAACATCATATTGTGAATACAGCGGTCGGTGAGCTATTGGAGAAGCTGCTGTACCAGACCGAGCGCGCAGCACTGAGAGTTACACAATACAATGTATTCAGATGTTATACACTGCCAACGATTTACATGTGGTCAAGCAACTTTCCATCATTTAGCCTGGGGACCACCTGGAATCCTCTCAAGGACCATGCGGACCTCTCTAGGTCGTCCTAGGACCACTGGTTGAAAACCACTGTTTTAAGCCATTACGCACGCAGATAATCAAGGCTATGTTTTTTTTTTTTTTCTTGATTGAGCAGGCAATGCGAGGCGTTGAGGGGGGGTCGGCGATTCGTTGTAGTCATCACGCTCATGTCTCACTCGTGTCCATGCGCTTATATTCCCAGCAATGATATTCCATGTTGGGTCGGTGGCCTAGCTGTGACGTATGTAATGATAGGGGGCGGGTCGCTTCCCGCATAATAAAGCTAATGGGAAAATTGTCATGCACAAATAAATTCATTATTAATCAAGGATGTGTTCATTTGGAAAAAGGGCTTCGTTACTCTCTTCATAATATTATGGCGAATGGCTGTGTGAAAAGTTACAGCGATTGGTGGTGCCATCGCAGAGTTACAGAGTTATGTGTTTCAGACATTCGGACAGACATCTCCTTATTCATAGTATGGAATATTGTCTTTCCTTTGCTTGTTGAACATTGAAAACACAGTACAAATGTGTAATAGATTCGTAGTGTGTGTGTGTGTGTGTGTGGGGGGGGGGGGGGGTGTTTGGGGGTATAATACATCAGAGAAACAACTGTCAACTTACCATTTGGGACATGGTGCCCAGTGGACAAGGGCCTGTTTCTTTCCCTTAAAAAGAAGGAGGATTTTACTCCCAGGTTCTAAAATCATGTCAGCATACCACAAAATGTACTGTAATTCTAATATTCAATATCAGAGCTCAAATCAAACATAATTGTACATGTTACCAATAATTGGACGATGTGTAATTATGCAACATTGTAACGGTTTGATCGATCAATTGATTGATCGACAGATTGATAGATATATCTTTATTGTCATTGTAACAAGTATAACAAAATTAAACGTGCCAATCACATACTAACCTTTTTGGTTCTGCTTTTTCTGTCCACTGACAAAATCGTATAGGGCTTGTCGGAATTGTGAATAATCTGTAAACACTATGCACACAAGAAGCAAGAGACCTTAGTAAGAATCTTCCTTAGTCTTAGTCCTTAGTAGGAATCGCCAATGTTATTATTATTATTATTTTTAAGTATTTAAGTATTTTTTTAAGTATTTCACAAATACTTAAAAAACAAATATTAGCTGCTTTTCTTTCTTTTTCTATCAGTCAGCTTTATGCGTGTAGACTCAGGTGTCCACTAAAACAGACACTACACAGAGGAAACCCTATAACCTAAAACAGCAGCCTTTACATGTGCAGTGTTTCCAAAAAGTAAACCTTTGCTAACTCTGATACTGGGGTTAGACAGCAGCATACTAGAATTCTGAGACTCATACAGTTGACACAAAACTTGGGTACATCAGGGTTTTCATCCACTACTCATTTAACATTGTGAGGAGTCCAAGATTCTGGTAAAGGGACTTAACAAAAATAATTGAATGACAGGAACCAGTCAACTAGTCATTCATACCATGATCCCCACCATCTTCACCAGACCTCCTTGCTGTAATCTCCACCACAGGCCAGCCTGCATGGACGAAAAGAAAAGGATGGAAATGGGAATTAGGGCCTTTTTTTCCTCAAACACGCCACTCAAAACTATTAGTGTGGTTTGATATGTAAAAAAAACAGCTCCCGTAGGATTTTTGTGCTAAAATTGATTTTTTTGCAGGTCTTGGTTCTATAGGGTCCAAACTATGGAAAAATGAGGTGAATGAATGTGAATGAATGAATGAATGAATGATTTTTTTATTAACAGAGATGAGAGTTACAGTACAAGTCAAGTACACACTGCTACAAAACTGATAACAGCTTGGAGAATTACAGTACAATTCAAGTACAACTACATCAAATCTGAAAAAGCTGATTGGACACACTAGTTAAGCATACACTTGTTTACAATAGTGGCCAACTTGTTCATTTCATTAAGGCATTCAAATACATACAAAACAACTACTTCAGTAAAATCAGAAGCAGCAAATCATGGAGGCAAAATCATAGTGGGGGTAAAAAAGGGAAAAGAGAAATGTACAATGAGGAGAGGGCGGGGTGGGTGGGGGGATTTTATATACATTTTAGTTTTACAGAGGCCAGTTTAGAATTGCAGCCATCTGTAGGTGCCCTTTGAGAGCGGTTTTGAAGGAGTCAAGGGATTCACATGCCTTTATGACTGTTGGTAGGGCATTCCACATTTTGGTGGCATATGAGCGGAAGGAATTAAGTCCCTTGTTTGTGCCAAATCTGGGTTGGACATGGTTAGTAGCACTCCCTCTGGTGTTGTGGGAGTGTACCTGTGTACCTGTGGTGCAAATTTTCCCGCCCCCCGACCCATTTCTGGGGGGGTCATCTATTTGGGACCTCCCAGAACAGTATGCTCGCCAGTTAATGTCCAATTGTCACAATATTAGAATTGTTTTATATATTTTAAATCATTCTGAGATGTTTTCTTAAACTTCTAAAGTGGTCAGAAGAATGTTTTCTGACTTTTGGTAGGGGTGTTTCCTCACTTGGGACCTCCCGGACTGACCATTTTAATGAGATAATTACCATATTTGACTAAATATGTGAATTAACTAAATAATTTTGTGAAATACAAAAATATACATTGCATAAATGGATTCTACAGGAAAAAATACATAAGGATCAACCGAGAAAAAATTGGTATAGCATTTTATGAATTTATTATTAAGTGACGAAGCAGTCCACGAAGTGGACTTGGTCACTTCATTGTTATTGACTGCTTTTCTCCTTCTTCTCCTTCTTCTTCTTCCGCCAAAAATAGCTGTTCTGGCTGAACCGTGCAGTCGGTTTTCGCGAAAATTGGTAATCTGGTAGAGGGTGATGCCAAACGGTGATGATGCGAAGCCTGTGACCACTGGTCAAATGGTGGCGCTATAGCACTCAACTGAAATTGCAAACTTTAAACACTCATAACTCATGAACTGCTTAAATCTCAGAAATGTAACTTATATTCCCTTATGCGTCTGCTTATGCCGAACAACTTTTGTATTCTGACTTTTGACCTCTGACCTTTGGGTGAACCGCCATCTTTAATTATATGTAAAACAGTTAAAATGCATCTCCTCCTACAATCTTTGATCAAAATGCATAACAATGACCTACACATGAACTTTGGAGCCATACAAACATGGAATGGGTTTTTTTAGTGAAAAAAATGATGTTTTTACGAGCCAATGAAAATTGCCCGTTTGTCCCTTTTTGACTGTCCCTATTCGGCCAAGTTGTTACTAGTGGCAGTTCACAGCTCAGCTCACCATTCACTCAGAGCTCAATCATTCACTCCGTCACACACCAGGTTGCAATCACACACACCACACCCCCAGTATAAAGCCAGCACTCTGTCTCAGTCAGTGAGGTGCACATCACTGGCTGGGGACTGGTCTGTATGCTCTCCTTCTCTCAAACATTTTCCCAAACATTGCAATATAAAGCATTATACTAACATAGATTAACATCCTTTTAGACCTACATACAAACCCCACTGGTGAATGTACTGAGCATGAATGAGCTGTGAATCTGAACCGAATTGGTGAGTTTTGTTTTGGAAACATTTGTTTTTTTTTATCCGTTTTTGGCATTGTTCGTTTGGATTTGATGGTATAATATTGACATTATTTGTGAATGCTGATTTGATTTGTTTTGTTATTTGAACTTGTAGATCAGTTAGTTTATTGTTTTATTGTAGATGTTTAATTTGGCCTTTTTGTGTTCAGGCCAGGTTTTTTCCAGTTAACTCTTCGACCGTCTGATCATGGTGACGATGAAAGTGAAGACAATGGCGAGCTAACCCAAAACAAACCTACTGTTCTGTTTCTGTCCTAACCGGACGGTAGAACCCTCCTTGCCCAAACACACACTCTGACTACTGACTACACACACACTGACTCTCAATGACACTGATCCCGGATGAACTTTGGACAATTGACTAAACACTGACTTGGGTCGAATCTATGTTGGTTTAATTTAATTAATTTGCATTTGTTTATTTGTTTGTTTTTGGATTTCATTTTCTTTTCATTAATTCAATAATAATTTAATTAAGCATAATTTACAGTGTCCTGTGTTCTTTATGGTTCATTATAATTTCCTTCTAAAAACTACCTACTTCTGTCGCAGTACTGGTCCAAAAACATATTCTCATAAACTATATGCTACATATGTGTAACCCAGGGTAAAACTCAATGTAATGGTAATGGCACCAACTCAGTGGCCTTGTGGTTAGAGTGTCCGCCCTGAGACTGGGAGGCTGGGGTACGATTCCCGGCCGGCCCATACCCCGACATTCTAGAATTCCAGTAGTAACCTACCCAATCAATTGAATCGGTAGATTATCACTTCACCTAACAGTCTAATGGTTAAAACATTGGTCTTGCAACATGGCGGCCTGGGTTCGATTGACGTATAAGGGATTAACTTATTGAACAAAGTGGCTGCTAAACAACTGTTAACTAGTGTCCAATCACATTTTTTTCAATTTCTTCTAGTTGTACTTGAATTGTACTGTAATTCTCCAAGCTTATTGTGGCTTATTGTGCTTGTCATACTGCCATACTGTTAACAACAATGAAGGAAAATTATTCAGTCTGGATAGTTCAGTCAGTAGAGCGCCAGACTTCGGAACAGAATGTTGTGGTTTCAAGTCCGACGACTGACAATCCAAAGCGCGAGTCTGTCAGTCTTCAAAAACCCTACCCTGCTCTCACAATTAGCTGATGTATTTCTCAAGTTCAGGCTCCCATGTTACTGTGGCTTGCGTGTATTGTTCTGACTCCTTATTGCTGCTTGCTTGGTCACGTCTTATCGCTGCTTGCAGCTATATTTATTATTATTTTTTATATACACAAGTACTTTAATTGACACATGTGATGCATATAACAGGGAAAATTATATAACTATAAACTATTCAATAAAATGCTTTTTACAAAGCTTTTCACAGTTGATCCCTATATTTTCCTGCAGAATTTATTTCTGCAATGCACATTTTTGTATTGTGTATAATTAATTAGATAATTAGCATATTTTACACATCATGGACGGAAATAACAGGGAAACCCCTATAACAAAATGATGAAAGGCTCTATCAAACTTTTCTTAGTTGATCATTATATTTTGCCATGTAAAATCCATGCAATCCTGCATGAGCCCGCCAGCCCGACACTTTTTCTAAACGAAAAAACAAGAGAGAGAGAGAGAGAGAGAGAGAGAGAGAGAGAGAGAGAGAGAATGCATGTAGTTGAGTCTACCACGGCCCTCACTTCGGCCCGCCCCCCACGTGGCTCTCCCTTTGCCACGTGTCAGCTACGGGTTTCCATAGCAACCAGTAAACACACAGAGAGACGGAGACACACACACACACACACACGTGGTGCAGCGCAGCTCGCCGCTGCGCACCGCGCGGCGTCGCAAAATGTATAATTTTATGAGAAATATCTTATAATTTGACAGGCCCGGCCCGGCCCTAAGCCCGACAAATACATAACCATTTCGACTCGGTCCGAGTTGATCCTTATACATGCATAAGGATCAACTGTGAAAAGCTTTGTAAAAAAGCATTTTATTAAAGTACTCGTGCATAAAAAAATATGATAATGAATTTTTTCCCTATAGAATCCATTTCTGCAATGTATATTTTGTATTTCACATAATTATTTAGTTAATTAGTTAGTTAATTAATTAATTAAATGAAGCATACAAAGTCTGGTGCTCTTGCTGCAAAAGAAGGAGTCCCTCTGTGTGCTTCTTAGACATTTTCTAGCTCTTTATACAGATGGCACAGGCAAAAACTCTCCTATTTAGGCCAAAACAAAGTAGCCCCAGGGACCTGTTTCCTACGTAACAGTGCTGTCAGAAGTAGGATTTGAACCCACGCCTCCATTCGGAGACCAGAAACCCCTTAACCTGGAAGGTTTGTCACCTTGAGTCTGGCGCCTTAGACCACTCGGCCATCCTGACAAGCATGTAAGGTGCAGGTTCAAATCCATGTCTTGTCTCCCACTGTAATCCCATTGCAATAACTAAGGTAGTAATAATACAACACCTACAGTATGTAAAGAAATCATCATCATTCATTCACGCATGGCCTTTTGTTGGAGATAAAGATGTGGGCTCCTTGGAGAATGCGGGCATTGATCCCGCTACCTCTCGCATGCTAAGCGAGCGCTCTACCATTTGAGCTAATTCCCCTTGTGCTGCAGGGGGGTTGAGTTCAGAGTTAGCCTGTCCATTTCCAAGTAGCTTTCGACCTGATGTGAAAAGTTTTTCCGAGCTAGTGTAATACTGTAGTAATACGCCATTTGTGGTTGCATAACTGTGTGGACTGTAGCCTCGTTGGCGCAGTAGGCAGCGCGTCAGTCTCATAATCTGAAGGTCGTGAGTTCGAGCCTCACACGGGCAGCAGTTTTACACAGGACGGGAAACAGACAATGGCTGCAATGTCAAAGAGCTGATGCTGTTGTGCTGTGTCCACGCGGACACAAGTTGTCAATGAGGCATACAAAGTCTGGTGCTCTTGCTGCAAAAGAAAGAGTCCCTCTGTGTTCTTAGACATTTTCTAGCTCTTTACACAGATGGCACAGGCAAAAACTCTCCTATTTAGGCCAAAACAAGCAGTCCTACTGCTTCCTACGTAACAGTACTGTCAGAAGTGGGATTTGAACCCACGCCTCCATTCGGAGACCAGAAAGCCCTTAACCTGGAAGGTTTGTCACCTTGAGTCTGGCGCCTTAGACCACTCGGCCATCCTGACAAGCGTGTACGCTGCAGGTTCAAATCCATGTCTTGTCTCCCAATGTAATCCCATTGCAATAACTAAGGTAGTAATAATACAACACCTACAGTATGTAAAGAAATCATCATCATTCATGCATGGCCATTTGTTGGAGATAAAGACTTGGGCTCCTTGGAGAATGCGGGCATCGATCCCGCTACCTCTCGCATGCTAAGCGAGCGCTCTATACCATTTGAGCTAATTCCCCTTGTGCTGCAGAGGAGTTGAGTTCAGAGTTAGCCTGTCCATTTCCAAGTAGCTTTCGACCTGATATGAAAAGTTTTTCCGAGCTAGTGTAATACTGTAGTAATACGCCATTTGTGGTTGCATAACTGTGTAGACTGTAGCCTCGTTGGCGCAGTAGGCAGCGCGTCCGTCTCATAATCTGAAGGTCGTGAGTTCGAGCCTCACACGGGCAGCAGTTTTACACAGGACGGGAAACAGACAATGGCTGCAATGTCAAAGAGCTGTTGCTGTGTCCACGCGGACACAAGTTGTCAATGAAGCATACAAAGTCTGGTGCTCTTGCTGCAAAAGAAGGAGTCCCTCTGTGTGCTTCTTAGACATTTTCTAGCTCTTTATACAGATGGCACAGGCAAAAACTAGCCCCAGGGACCTGTTTCCTACGTAACAGTGCTGTCAGAAGTGGGATTTGAACCCACGCCTCCATTCGGAGACCAGAAACCCCTTAACCTGGAAGGTTTGTCACCTTGAGTCTGGCGCCTTAGACCACTCGGCCATCCTGACAAGCATGTAAGGTGCAGGTTCAAATCCATGTCTTGTCTCCCAATGCAATCCCATTGCAATAACTAAGGTAGTAATAATACAACACCTACAGTATGTAAAGAAATCATCATCATTCACGCACGCATGGCCTTTTGTTGGAGATAAAGATGTGGGCTCCTTGGAGAATGCGGGCATCGATCCCGCTACCTCTCGCATGCTAAGCGAGCGCTCTACTTACATTTGAGCTAATTCCCCTTGTGCTGCAGGGGTTGAGTTCAGAGTTAGCCTGTCCATTTCCAAGTAGCTTTCGACCTGATGTGAAGTTTTTCCCGAGCTAGTGTAATACTGTAGTAATACGCCATTTGTGGTTGCTTAACTGTGTAGACTGTAGCCTCGTTGGCGCAGTAGGCAGCGCGTCAGTCTCATAATCTGAAGGTCGTGAGTTCGAGCCTCACACGGGGCAGCAGTTTTACACAGGACGGGAAACAGACAATGGCTGCAATGTCAAAGAGCTGTTGCTGTGTCCACGCGGACACAAGTTGTCAATGAAGCATACAAAGTCTGGTGCTCTTGCTGCAAAAGAAGGAGTCCCTCTGTGTGCTTCTTAGACATTTTCTAGCTCTTTATACAGATGGCACAGGCAAAAACTCTCCTATTTATGCCAAAACAAAGTAGCCCCAGGGACCTGTTTCCTACGTAACAGTGCTGTCAGAAGTGGGATTTGAACCCACGCCTCCATTCGGAGACCAGAAACCCCTTAACCTGGAAGTTTGTCACCTTGAGTCTGGCGCCTTAGACCACTCGGCCATCCTGACAAGCATGTAAGGTGCAGGTTCAAATCCATGTCTTGTCTCCCAATGCAATCCCATTGCAATAACTAAGGTAGTAATAATACAACACATCACGTATGTAAAAGAATCTACAGTAAATCATCATCATTCACGCACGCATGGCCTTTTGTTGGAGATAAAGATGTGGGCTCCTTGGAGAATGCGGGCATCGATCCCGCTACCTCTCGCTTGCGCTTACTGTCTTCCACTTTGTTCGCCAAAGTAAGCCAAAGTAAGCCCAAAGTAAGCCCACTTCAGCCAATCACGTCTCTCCCTCAGGCAAAGTAAGCCCAAAGTAAGCCCATTCAGCCAATCACGTCTCCCCCTGTGGGCTTACTTTTGACCAATCGTGTGTCTTCTGCAGCAGCAGCAGCCCGGCGGAGCAGGATGATGGTCGTGGGTCTCCTTTTCGGGTGACAGACAACTGCTCCCAAGTGAGTTCGCTCCCGGACAACTGCTCCCAGGTGGTTCAGACAACTGCTCCCACCCGATTATATTTCACGTATTATCATATATATGCACTGCCCCCTGATTATATTTCACGTATTATCATACACTGTGTTCCAACTTATTATGCAAATCATGTTTTTGTTTGATTTTCCAACATAATTGATGCAAATGATGATCAGCATAATTTTCAAGTCATTAGCTGTCAATTTATATTTCAAATGTTATTGAACAAACCTCCTAATGAAAACAGAATTTAAAAAATAAATTAAAAACTTGGAACAGTGCGTTTCGCAGTGTTCCAAATTATTATGCACATCATAGTTTCAAGACATTTTCTTGTTTGTAAAGAACTGAAAATAGTAATTTGTTGAATTCATAGCAATAAGGAGGTCATATGTACTGGGAAAATAAGCTATTTCAATCCAAAACATGTTAACAGGTCCAGTTACATGTTAACATGGGACCCCTTGTTTGATAGCAGCTTGCGTCCATAAAACTTGTGAGTTTATGGAGAGTTTCTGCTTGAATGTCTTTGCAGGATGTCAGAACAGCCTCCCAGAGTTGCTGTTTGGATGTAAACTGCCTCCCACCATCATACTGCACATTTTTCAAAACAGTCTTGTTCAGTGATGAGTGCCGTGCAACCCTGGATGGTCCAGATGGATGGAGTAGTGGATGGTTGGTGCATGGCCAGTTTGGCCACCATGTCCCAACAAGGCTGCGACGTCAGCAAGAGAGTGACGGAGTCATATTTTGGGCCGGAGTCCTAGGGAAAGACCTGGTCGGCCCCTTTACATCTTTCGCTCGAGGATGCTCCAGACATTCTCAATAGGATTGAGGTCAGGGGGGGTGGGGTGGGGGCCACACCATGATTTTTTTCCCCCTTTTATGCCCATAGCAGCCAATGAAGCTGAGGTATTCCTTGCAGCATGAGATGGTGCATTGTCGTGCTTGAAGATGATTTTGTTTCAGAAAGCATGATTCTTCCATTTTGTACCGTGGAAGAAAGTGGTCAGTCAGAAACTCATCATACTTTGCAGAAGTCATTTTCACACCTTCGGGGACCCTAAAGGGGCCAACCAGATCTTTCCCTAGGATTCCGTCCCAAAACATGACTCCGCCACCTCCTTGCTGATGTCGCAGCCTTGTTGGACGGCACTCATCAGTGAACAAGACTGTTTGAAAATTGGTCTTCGTGTACAGTATGAGGTTGGGAGGCAGTTTACATCCAAACAGCAACTCTGGGAGGCTGTTCTGACATCCTGCAAAGACATTCAAGCAGAAACTCTTCATAAACTCACAAGTTTTATGGACGCAAGCTGCTATCAAACAAGGGTCCCCCATGTTAACATGTAATTGGACCTGTTAACATGTTTTGGATTGAAATAGCTTTTGTTTCCCAGTACATATGACCTCCTTATTGCTATGAATTCAACAAATTACTATTTTCAGTTCTTTACAAACTAGAAAATGTCTTGAAACTATGATGTGCATAATAATCTGGAACAGTGCGAAACGCACTGTTCCAAGTTTTTAATTTAATTTTTTTTTAAATTCTGTTTTCATTAGGAGGTTTTTCAATAACATTTGAAATATAAATTGACAGCTAATGACTTGAAAATTATGCTGATCATCATTTGCATCAAATATGTTGGAAAATCAAACAAAAACATGATTTGCATAATAAGTTGGAACACAGTGTATATATACACTGCCCCCTGATTATATTTCACGTATCATTTGCACACGTATTATTTCTTAACACTCCACGTATCATTTGCACATGTATTATTTCTTAACACCACTCCACGTATCATTTGCACACGTATTATTTCTTAACACCACTCCAGTAAGAATAACACTACTGGATGTTGGTCGCTCTTTTGTACACGCATAAATGGTCGGGAGTTATAGAATCTTATAGAAATGGCCAAATGGTCCGGAGTTTTCGTTAGCTCTGCGGTACACCAGCGGATTTTTAGCAAGGATTTTTAGCAAGGATTTCCCTTCCGGTGATGTTAATAGTTAATAGTGTTAATAGTCATACTGTAGGTGTGTTTGAAACAATATGTCACAAATTATATGTCAAATACACACGTACGTAACAAAAAACTAACATAAAAAAGATAACTAGCTCCGTTATATGTCGGTGGGATCCGTAGTCTGGCTAGTGGGAGCGGGCCGACCTGGGAGCGTACCGCGTTGGGAGCAGTTGTCTGGGAATCTCCTTTTCGCTATTTATCGTGGCTTTCAAACAAATCAAGGTATTTGAAATGCCTTTGTCATGGCTGTCTGTCTTTATGTTTTATTTGGACGTTGAGGCGCATATTGCCCGGCTATTGTGCTGCTGCTGCTGCTGCTGCTGCTGCTGCTGCTGCTGGAACATGAACGGCAACAGAGGTAGGCAAATAAATGCACTTTCTTTGTCATAGAACCACAGATAAACTCCACGACTTGTCAAATGGGAGGTTTTTGTGCTTATACTGTGGTGGTGACTTGGTGAATACAGTGGATTTGTATTTAGATCGGTCGGCGAGGTTGGATATTTGCCGTTCTAGCCGCTCGGAGCTATAGGCTAAGCGATCATTATGCTAACCGCCATCCTAGCTTTAGCAAGGGACCGCTGCGACATTAAGGGGTCAGGAACTGACGAATGCAGACGAACAATGTCCCCATTCTAAACAGAAGTATATGTAGAGAGCCGCCATTGGGCTCGCCCCATAAAGTGAACGGCGATGTCGTAACGTGTCAGTGTTTATAGTAGTGCTATAGGCTACACGAAGGCTCCTTACAGATGATGATCCATGCCAACAACGATCACACTTTATTGTTCATTTTGTAATAGTTTGAAGCTGTTGAAGCTCCGTTTTTATGGACTGTAATGTTATTATGATCACCATCATCATTTTTACGTGTATTTAAAGTGTATTCATGTAAGGCATGGTGAATATGGCTCATCACATTGGCAGTGGTGCTTTCTGTTTACAGAAACGGGGTTCGAGTCCCTGCGGTGTGTGCTTAATGTTTCACAATTTGTCCTGCATGTTTACATATGTCAGTTAGCAATCTGTTTATTCATTTGTATCGTAATAAACGTACACTTTGTTAGTAAACACCGCTCCGGTGGTTTGCCAGTTCCCGCGAGAGAACAAAGCACTAGGTGCATGTAAACAGGCCCAAGCCAAGTGGTTTATAATAAGCGGACATGGCAACACATGGAACAGCACATGGCTAATTTGCATACACAGGGCAGCTATTCAGCTATACTGCTAATGTCTATTTTCTAATAAATACTGCAGTGTACACAAAATCTAAGATGTTTCCCATGTAAGTGACTTAAAGGGGAATTCCACCCATTTTCAACATTTTACTATGTTGTTAATATACCTTAGAGATGTTGTGAGCACATTATAAAAAAAGTTCCCCCCATTGTTTCCTAGAAATGGAGGTCTGATAAAATGATTAACATGCTGTAACACAGTTTGATGACATCATTGAGAAGAATTAATACAATAACATGAAATTATAATGGTTTTTAAATCAGGAGGGGTACGTCTTCAGTAATACATGGGCTATTGTGATCTTGCGAGATCCCGGACATCCCAAAGACTTTTGGCTTGGTCGCCGGGAATCTCGCAAGACCACAACGTTGTCATGGCGACAGACAAACAAATGAGGGAGTAGATATTTGAGAAAGCACAGCACCACTCAAATAAAATAACATACTTATATTTCAATAAATAAAGTTGCAAGGATAAACATTTACATAATAAATCACGGTGCTGTTACTGTACATACCCTCTCCCCCCCCCTTTTGTTTTTGTCTAGCATGTATTATATTGTATGTCACGTATGTTATAGTTTTATATGGACCACCACCTCAATAAAGATTATTATTATTATCATTATTATTATTATTATACCGCAATTGACGCCGTTGCCATTGACAACGGACACAGCGGTATTTCTGGCAGCATGCTACATTGTCACCGCCGAGCACAGGACACTCACAGTGGAACAAAAAATGATACAAACTAGTTACAACTGTAACAGCCCTGCTACAAGGCTTGAGGTCACTTCAGTGCGCTGCTCCGCGGCGGAAATGTCTTAGGTAGTGTGTGTTGTACCGGTGCTACAATGTCCAGCTCCGGTTGTGTTACTTGTCCGGTGGAGCGCCGGTTCGAATCCAGCTCATGGGGGGGTGAGTCGGTTAAATACACCCAGAAATATCAAGTGCATATAGAGGCTGGGGAAAACATCTTTGATAGTTCACAACACGACGTAGTTTCCCGTATTTTTCGCATTTTCCTTTGCGTGAGGGGGGCTCAAAAATCAGCCCCCTGCCTTTGCGCAGCGAGCGCTCTACCATTTGAGCTAATTCCCCTTGTGCTGCAGGGGGGTTGAGTTCAGAGTTAGCCTGTCCATTTCCAAGTAGCTTTCGACCTGATGTGAAAAGTTTTTCCGAGCTAGTGTAATACTGTAGTAATACGCCATTTATGGTTGCTTAACTGTGTAGACTGTAGCCTCGTTGGCGCAGTAGGCAGCGCGTCAGTCTCATAATCTGAAGGTCGTGAGTTCGAGCCTCACACGGGGCAGCAGTTTTACACAGGACGGGAAAAAGACAATGGCTGCAATGTCAAAGAGCTGATGCTGTTGTGCTGTGTCCACGCGGACACAAGTTGTCAATGAGGCATACAAAGTCTGGTGCTCTTGCTGCAAAAGAAAGAGTCCCTCTGTGTTCTTAGACATTTTCTAGCTCTTTACACAGATGGCACAGGCAAAAACTCTCCTATTTAGGCCAAAACAAGCAGTCCTACTGCTTCCTACGTAACAGTACTGTCAGAAGTGGGATTTGAACCCACGCCTCCATTCGGAGACCAGAAACCCCTTAACCTGGAAGGTTTGTCACCTTGAGTCTGGCGCCTTAGACCACTCGGCCATCCTGACAAGCGTGTACGCTGCAGGTTCAAATCCATGTCTTGTCTCCCAATGTAATCCCATTGCAATAACTAAGGTAGTAATAATACAACACCTACAGTATGTAAAGAAATCATCATCATTCATGCATGGCCATTTGTTGGAGATAAAGACTTGGGCTGCAGAGGAGTTGAGTTCAGAGTTAGCCTGTCCATTTCCAAGTAGCTTTCGACCTGATATGAAAAGTTTTTCCGAGCTAGTGTAATACTGTAGTAATACGCCATTTGTGGTTGCATAACTGTGTAGACTGTAGCCTCGTTGGCGCAGTAGGCAGCGCGTCCGTCTCATAATCTGAAGGTTGTGAGTTCGAGCCTCACATGGGGCAGCAGTTTTACACAGGACGGGAAACAGACAATGGCTGCAATGTCAAAGAGCTGTTGCTGTGTCCACGCGGACACAAGTTGTCAATGAAGCATACAAAGTCTGGTGCTCTTGCTGCAAAAGAAGGAGTCCCTCTGTGTGCTTCTTAGACATTTTCTAGCTCTTATTCAGATGGACAGGCAAAAATACAGGCAGGCAAAACTAGCCCCAGGGACCTGTTTCCTACGTTACAGTGCTGTCAGAAGTGGGATTTAAACCCACGCCTCCATTCGGAGACCAGAAACCCCTTAACCTGGAAGTTTGTCACCTTGAGTCTGGCGCCTTAGACCACTCGGCCATCCTGACAAGCATGTAAGGTGCAGGTTCAAATCCATGTCTTGTCTCCCAATGCAATCCCATTGCAATAACTAAGGTAGTAATAATACAACACCTACAGTATGTAAAGAAATCATCATCATTCACGCACGCATGGCCTTTTGTTGGAGATAAAGATGTGGGCTCCTTGGAGAATGCGGGCATCGATCCCGCTACCTCTCGCATGCTAAGCGAGCGCTCTACCATTTGAGCTAATTCCCCTTGTGCTGCAGGGGGGTTGAGTTCAGAGTTAGCCTGTCCATTTCCAAGTAGCTTTTGACCTGATGTGAAAAGTTTTTCCGAGCTAGTGTAATACTGTAGTAATACGCCATTTGTGGTTGCTTAACTGTGTAGACTGTAGCCTCGTTGGCGCAGTAGGCAGCGCGTCAGTCTCATAATCTGAAGGTCGTGAGTTCGAGCCTCACACGGGGCAGCAGTTTTACACAGGACGGGAAACAGACAATGGCTGCAATGTCAAAGAGCTGTTGCTGTGTCCACGCGGACACAAGTTGTCAATGAAGCATACAAAGTCTGGTGCTCTTGCTGCAAAAGAAGGAGTCCCGCTGTGTGCTTCTTAGACATTTTCTAGCTCTTTATACAGATGGCACAGGCAAAAACTCTCCTATTTAGGCCAAAACAAAGTAGCCCCAGGGACCTGTTTCCTACGTAACAGTGCTGTCAGAAGTGGGATTTGAACCCACGCCTCCATTCGGAGACCAGAAACCCCTTAACCTGGAAGGTTTGTCACCTTGAGTCTGGCGCCTTAGACCACTCGGCCATCCTGACAAGCATGTAAGGTGCAGGTTCAAATCCATGTCTTGTCTCCCAATGCAATCCCATTGCAATAACTAAGGTAGTAATAATACAACACCTACAGTATGTAAAGAAATCATCATCATTCACGCACGCATGGCCTTTTGTTGGAGATAAAGATGTGGGCTCCTTGGAGAATGCGGGCATCGATCCCGCTACCTCTCGCATGCTAAGCGAGCGCTCTACCATTTGAGCTAATTCCCCTTGTGCTGCAGGGGGGTTGAGTTCAGAGTTAGCCTGTCCATTTCCAAGTAGCTTTCGACCTGATGTGAAAAGTTTTTCCGAGCTAGTGTAATACTGTAGTAATACGCCATTTATGGTTGCTTAACTGTGTAGACTGTAGCCTCGTTGGCGCAGTAGGCAGCGCGTCAGTCTCATAATCTGAAGGTCGTGAGTTCGAGCCTCACACGGGGCAGCAGTTTTACACAGGACGGGAAACAGACAATGGCTGCAATGTCAAAGAGCTGTTGCTGTGTCCACGCGGACACAAGTTGTCAATGAAGCATACAAAGTCTGGTGCTCTTGCTGCAAAAGAAGGAGTCCCGCTGTGTGCTTCTTAGACATTTTCTAGCTCTTTATACAGATGGCACAGGCAAAAACTCTCCTATTTAGGCCAAACAAAAGTAGCCCCAGGGACCTGTTTCCTACGTAACAGTGCTGTCAGAAGTGGGATTTGAACCCACGCCTCCATTCGGATACCAGAAACCCCTTAACCTGGAAGGTTTGTCACCTTGAGTCTGGCGCCTTAGACCACTACACTCGGCCATCCTGACAAGCATGTAAGGTGCAGGTTCAAATCCATGTCTTGTCTCCCAATGCAATCCCATTGCAATAACTAAGGTAGTAATAATACAACACCTACAGTATGTAAAGAAATCATCATCATTCACGCACGCATGGCCTTTTGTTGGAGATAAAGATGTGGGCTCCTTGGAGAATGCGGGCATCGATCCCGCTACCTCTCGCATGCTAAGCGAGCGCTCTACCATTTGAGCTAATTCCCCTTGTGCTGCAGGGGGGTTGAGTTCAGAGTTAGCCTGTCCATTTCCAAGTAGCTTTCGACCTGATGTGAAAAGTTTTTCCGAGCTAGTGTAATACTGTAGTAATACGCCATTTATGGTTGCTAACTGTGTAGACTGTAGCCTCGTTGGCGCAGTAGGCAGCGCGTCAGTCTCATAATCTGAAGGTCGTGAGTTCGAGCCTCACACGGGGCAGCAGTTTTTACACAGGACGGGAAACAAACAGACAATGGCTGCAATGTCAAAGAGCTGATGCTGTTGTGCTGTGTCCACGCGGACACAAGTTGTCAATGAGGCATACAAAGTCTGGTGCTCTTGCTGCAAAAGAAAGAGTCCCTCTGTGTTCTTAGACATTTTCTAGCTCTTTACACAGATGGCACAGGCAAAAACTCTCCTATTTAGGCCAAAACAAGCAGTCCCACCTACGCTTCCTACGTAACAGTACTGTCCAAAGTGGGATTTGAACCCATGCCTCCATTCGGAGACCAGAAACCCCTTAACCTGGAAGGTTTGTCACCTTGAGTCTGGCGCCTTAGACCACTCGGCCATCCTGACAAGCATGTAAGGTGCAAGTTCAAATCCATGTATTGTCTCCCAATGCAATCCCATTGCAATAACTAAGGTAGTAATAATACAACACCTACAGTATGTAAAGAAATCATCATCCATTCACGCATGGCCTTTTGTTGGAGATAAAGATGTGGGCTCCTTGGAGAATGCGGGCATCGATCCCGCTACCTCTCGCATGCTAAGCGAGCGCTCTACCATTTGAGCTAATTCCCCTTGTGCTGCAGGGGGGTTGAGTTCAGAGTTAGCCTGTCCATTTCCAAGTAGCTTTCGACCTGATGTGAAAAGTTTTTCCGATCTAGTGTAATACTGTAGTAATACGACATTTGTGGTTGCATAACTGTGTAGACTGTGGCCTCGTTGGCGCAGTAGGCAGCGTGTCAGTCTCATAATCTGAAGGTCGTGAGTTCGAGCCTCACACGGGGCAGCAGTTTTACACAGGACGGGAAACAGACAATGGCTGCAATGTCAAAGAGCTGATGCTGTTGTGCTGTGTCCACGCGGACACAAGTTGTCAATGAGGCATACAAAGTCTGGTGCTCTTGCTGCAAAAGAAAGAGTCCCTCTGTGTTCTTAGACATTTTCTAGCTCTTTACACAGATGGCACAGGCAAAAACTCTCCTATTTAGGCCAAAACAAGCAGTCCTACTGCTTCCTACGTAACAGTACTGTCCAAAGTGGGATTTGAACCCATGCCTCCATTCGGAGACCAGAAACCCCTTAACCTGGAAGGTTTGTCACCTTGAGTCTGGCGCCTTAGACCACTCGGCCATCCTGACAAGCATCTAAGGTGCAGGTTCAAATCCATGTATTGTCTCCCAATGCAATCCCATTGCAATAACTAAGGTAGTAATAATACAACACCTACAGTATGTAAAGAAATCATCATCCATTCACGCATGGCCTTTTGTTGGAGATAAAGATGTGGGCTCCTTGGAGAATGCGGGCATCGATCCCGCTACCTCTCGCATGCTAAGCGAGCGCTCTACCATTTGAGCTAATTCCCCTTGTGCTGCAGGGGTTGAGTTCAGAGTTAGCCTGTCCATTTCCAAGTAGCTTTCGACCTGATGTGAAAAGTTTTTCCGATCTAGTGTAATACTGTAGTAATACGCCATTTGTGGTTGCATAACTGTGTAGACTGTAGCCTCGTTGGCGCAGTAGGCAGCGTGTCAGTCTCATAATCTGAAGGTCGTGAGTTCGAGCCTCACACGGGGCAGCAGTTTTACACAGGACGGGAAACAGACAATGGCTGCAATGTCAAAGAGCTGATGCTGTTGTGCTGTGTCCACGCGGACACAAGTTGTCAATGAGGCATACAAAGTCTGGTGCTCTTGCTGCAAAAGAAAGAGTCCCTCTGTGTTCTTAGACATTTTCTAGCTCTTTACACAGATGCCACAGGCAAAAACTCTCCTATTTAGGCCAAAACAAGCAGTCCTACTGCTTCCTACGTAACAGTACTGTCAGAAGTGGGATTTAAACCCACGCCTCCATTCGGAGACCAGAAACCCCTTAACCTGGAAGGTTTGTCACCTTGAGTCTGGCGCCTTAGACCACTCGGCCATCCTGACAAGCATGTAAGGTGCAGGTTCAAATCCATGTCTTGTCTCCCAATGTAATCCCATTGCAATAACTAAGGTAGTAATAATACAACACCTACAGTATGTAAAGAAATCATCATCATTCATTCAGGCATGGCCTTTTGTTGGAGATAAAGATGTGGGCTCCTTGGAGAATGCGGGCATCGATCCCGCTACCTCTCGCATGCTAAGCGAGCGCTCTACCATTTGAGCTAATTCCCCTTGTGCTGCAGGGGGGTTGAGTTCAGAGTTAGCCTGTCCATTTCCAAGTAGCTTTCGACCTGATGTGAAAAGTTTTCACGAGCTAGTGTAATACTGTAGTAATGCGCCATTTGTGGTTGCATAACTGTGTGGACTGTAACCTCGTTGGCGCAGTAGGCAGCGCGTCAGTCTCATAATCTAAAGGTCGTGAGTTCGAGCCTCACACGGGGCAGCAGTTTTACACAGGACGGGAAACAGACAATGGCTGCAATGTCAAAGAGCTGATGCTGTGTCCACGCGGACACAAGTTGTCAATGAAGCATACAAAGTCTGGTGCTCTTGCTGCAAAAGAAGGAGTCCCTCTGTGTGCTTCTTAGACATTTTCTAGCTCTTTATACAGATGGCACAGGCAAAAACTCTCCTATTTAGGCCAAAACAAAGTAGCCCCAGGGACCTGTTTCCTACGTAACAGTGCTGTCAGAAGTAGGATTTGAACCCACGCCTCCATTCGGAGACCAGAAACCCCTTAACCTGGAAGGTTTGTCACCTTGAGTCTGGCGCCTTAGACCACTCGGCCATCCTGACAAGCATGTAAGGTGCAGGTTCAAATCCATGTCTTGTCTCCCAATGTAATCCCATTGCAATAACTAAGGTAGTAATAATACAACACCTACAGTATGTAAAGAAATCATCATCATTCATTCACGCATGGCCTTTTGTTGGAGATAAAGATGTGGGCTCCTTGGAGAATGCGGGCATCGATCCCGCTACCTCTCGCATGCTAAGCGAGAGCTCTACCATTTGAGCTAATTCCCCTTGTGCTGCAGAGGAGTTGAGTTCAGAGTTAGCCTGTCCATTTCCATGTAGCTTTTGACCTGATGTGAAAAGTTTTCACGAGCTAGTGTAATACTGTAGTAATGCGCCATTTGTGGTTGCATAACTGTGTAGACTGTAGCCTCGTTAGCGCAGTAGGCAGCGCGTCAGTCTCATAATGTGAAGGTCGTGAGTTCGAGCCTCACGCGGGGCAGCAGTTTTACACAGGACGGGAAACAGACAATGGCTGCAATGTCAAAGAGCTGATGCTGTGTCCACGCGGACACAAGTTGTCAATGAAGCATACAAAGTCTGGTGCTCTTGCTGCAAAAGAAGGAGTCCCTCTGTGTGCTTCTTAGACATTTTCTAGCTCTTTATACAGATGGCACAGGCAAAAACTCTCCTATTTAGGCCAAAACAAAGTAGCCCCAGGGACCTGTTTCCTACGTAACAGTGCTGTTAGAAGTAGGATTTGAACCCACGCCTCCATTCGGAGACCAGAAACCCCTTAACCTGGAAGGTTTGTCACCTTGAGTCTGGCGCCTTAGACCACTCGGCCATCCTGACAAGCATGTAAGGTGCAGGTTCAAATCCATGTCTTGTCTCCCAATGTAATCCCATTGCAATAACTAAGGTAGTAATAATACAACACCTACAGTATGTAAAGAAATCATCATCATCATTCATGCCATGGCCTTTTGTTGGACATAAAGACTGGGCTCCTTGGAGAATGCGGGCATCGATCCCGCTACCTCTCGCATGCTAAGCGAGCGCTCTACCATTTGAGCTAATTCCCCTTGTGCTGCAGAGGAGTTGAGTTCAGAGTTAGCCTGTCCATTTCCATGTAGCTTTCGACCTGATGTGAAAAGTTTTCACGAGCTAGTGTAATACTGTAGTAATGCGCCATTTGTGGTTGCATAACTGTGTAGACTGTAGCCTCGTTGGCGCAGTAGGCAGCGCGTCAGTCAGCATCTATAATCTGAAGGTCGTGAGTTCGAGCCTCACACGGGCAGCAGTTTTACACAGGACGGGAAACAGACAATGGCTGCAATGTCAAAGAGCTGATGCTCTGTCCACGCGGACACAAGTTGTCAATGAAGCATACAAAGTCTGGTGCTCTTGCTGCAAAAGAAGGAGTCCCTCTGTGTGCTTCTTAGACATTTTCTAGCTCTTTATACAGATGGCACAGGCAAAAACTCTCCTATTTAGGCCAAAACAAACTAGCCCCAGGACCTGTTTCCTACGTAACAGTGCTGTCAGAAGTGGGATTTGAACCCACGCCTCCATTCGGAGACCAGAAACCCCTTAACCTGGAAGGTTTGTCACCTTGAGTCTGGCGCCTTAGACCACTCGGCCATCCTGACAAGCGTGTAAGGAGCAGGTTCAAATCCATGTCTTGTCTCCCAATGTAATCCCATTGCAATAACTAAGGTAGTAATAATACAAAACCTACAGTATGTAAAGAAATCATCAATCATTCATGCATGGCCTTTTGTTGGAGATAAAGATGTGGGCTCCTTGGAGAATGCGGGCATCGATCCCGCTACCTCTCGCATGCTAAGCGAGCGCTCTACCATTTGAGCTAATTCCCCTTGTGCTGCAGAGGAGTTGAGTTCAGAGTTAGCCTGTCCATTTCCATGTAGCTTTCGACCTGATGTGAACAGTTTTCACGAGCTAGTGTAATACTGTAGTAATGCGCCATTTGTGGTTGCATAACTGTGTAGACTGTAGCCTCGTTGGCGCAGTAGGCAGCGCGTCAGTCTCATAATCTGAAGGTCGTGAGTTCGAGCCTCACACGGGCAGCAGTTTTACACAGGACGGGAAACAGACAATAGCTGCAATGTCAAAGAGCTGATGCTGTTGTGCTGTGTCCACGCGGACACAAGTTGTCAATGAAGCATACAAAGTCTGGTGCTCTTGCTGCAAAAGAAAGAGTCCCTCTGTGTTCTTCTTAGACATTTTCTAGGTCTTTACACAGATGGCACAGACAAAAACTCTCCTATTTATGCCAAAACAAAGGAGTCCCAGGGACCTGCTCCGTACGTAACAGTGCTGTCAGAAGTGGGATTTGAACCCACGCCTCCACTCGGAGACCAGAAACCCCTTAACCTGGAAGGTTTGTCACCTTGAGTCTGGCGCTTAGACCACTCGGCCATCCTGACAAGCTTGTACGCTGCAGGTTCAAATCCATGTCTTGTCTCCCAATGTAATCCCATTGCAATAACTAGGTAGTAATAATACAACACCTACAGTATGTAAAGAATCATCATCATTCATGCATGGCCATTTGTTGGAGATAAAGACTTGGGCTCCTTGGAGAATGCGGGCATCGATCCCGCTACCTCTCGCATGCTAAGCGAGCGCTCTACCATTTGAGCTAATTCCCCTTGTGCTGCAGAGGAGTTGAGTTCAGAGTTAGCCTGTCCATTTCCATGTAGCTTTCGACCTGATGTGAAAAGTTTTCACGAGCTAGTGTAATACTGTAGTAATGCGCCATTTGTGGTTGCATAACTGTGTAGACTGTAGCCTCGTTGGCGCAGTAGGCAGCGCGTCAGTCTCATAATCTGAAGGTCGTGAGTTCGAGCCTCACACGGGGCAGCAGTTTTACACAGGACGGGAAACAGACAATGGCTGCAATGTCAAAGAGCTGATGCTCTGTCCACGCGGACACAAGTTGTCAATGAAGCATACAAAGTCTGGTGCTCTTGCTGCAAAAGAAGGAGTCCCTCTGTGTGCTTCTTAGACATTTTCTAGCTCTTTATACAGATGGCACAGGCAAAAACTCTCCTATTTAGGCCAAAACAAACTAGCCCCAGGGACCTGTTTCCTACGTAACAGTGCTGTCAGAAGTGGGATTTGAACCCACGCCTCCATTCGGAGACCAGAAACCCCTTAACCTGGAAGGTTTGTCACCTTGAGTCTGGCGCCTTAGACCACTCGGCCATCCTGACAAGCGTGTAAGGAGCAGGTTCAAATCCATGTCTTGTCTCCCAATGTAATCCCATTGCAATAACTAAGGTAGTAATAATACAAAACCTACAGTATGTAAAGAAATCATCAATCATTCATGCATGGCCTTTTGTTGGAGATAAAGATGTGGGCTCCTTGGAGAATGCGGGCATCGATCCCGCTACCTCTCGCATGCTAAGCGAGCGCTCTACCATTTGAGCTAATTCCCCTTGTGCTGCAGAGGAGTTGAGTTCAGAGTTAGCCTGTCCATTTCCATGTAGCTTTCGACCTGATGTGAACAGTTTTCACGAGCTAGTGTAATACTGTAGTAATGCGCCATTTGTGGTTGCATAACTGTGTAGACTGTAGCCTCGTTGGCGCAGTAGGCAGCGCGTCAGTCTCATAATCTGAAGGTCGTGAGTTCGAGCCTCACACGGGCAGCAGTTTTACACAGGACGGGAAACAGACAATAGCTGCAATGTCAAAGAGCTGATGCTGTTGTGCTGTGTCCACGCGGACACAAGTTGTCAATGAAGCATACAAAGTCTGGTGCTCTTGCTGCAAAAGAAAGAGTCCCTCTGTGTTCTTCTTAGACATTTTCTAGGTCTTTACACAGATGGCACAGACAAAAACTCTCCTATTTATGCCAAAACAAAGGAGTCCCAGGACCTGCTCCGTACGTAACAGTGCTGTCAGAAGTGGGATTTGAACCCACGCCTCCACTCGGAGACCAGAAACCCCTTAACCTGGAAGGTTTGTCACCTTGAGTCTGGCGCCTTAGACCACTCGGCCATCCTGACAAGCGTGTACGCTGCAGGTTCAAATCCATGTCTTGTCTCCCAATGTAATCCCATTGCAATAACTAAGGTAGTAATAATACAACACCTACAGTATGTAAAGAAATCATCATCATTCATGCATGGCCATTTGTTGGAGATAAAGACTTGGGCTCCTTGGAGAATGCGGGCATCGATCCCGCTACCTCTCGCATGCTAAGCGAGCGCTCTACCACCATTTGAGCTAATTCCCCTTGTGCTGCAGAGGAGTTGAGTTCAGAGTTAGCCTGTCCATTTCCATGTAGCTTTCGACCTGATGAAAAGTTTTTCACGAGCTAGTGTAATACTGTAGTAATGCGCCATTTGTGGTTGCATAACTGTGTAGACTGTAGCCTCGTTGGCGCAGTAGGCAGCGCGTCAGTCTCATAATCTGAAGGTCGTGAGTTCGAGCCTCACACGGGGCAGCAGTTTTACACAGGACGGGAAACAGACAATGGCTGCAATGTCAAAGAGCTGATGCTCTGTCCACGCGGACACAAGTTGTCAATGAAGCATACAAAGTCTGGTGCTCTTGCTGCAAAAGAAGGAGTCCCTCTGTGTGCTTCTTAGACATTTTCTAGCTCTTTATACAGATGGCACAGGCAAAAACTCTCCTATTTAGGCCAAAACAAACTAGCCCCAGGGACCTGTTTCCTACGTAACAGTGCTGTCAGAAGTGGGATTTGAACCCACGCCTCCATTCGGAGACCAGAAACCCCTTAACCTGGAAGGTTTGTCACCTTGAGTCTGGCGCCTTAGACCACTCGGCCATCCTGACAAGCGTGTAAGGAGCAGGTTCAAATCCATGTCTTGTCTCCCAATGTAATCCCATTGCAATAACTAAGGTAGTAATAATACAAAACCTACAGTATGTAAAGAAATCATCAATCATTCATGCATGGCCTTTTGTTGGAGATAAAGATGTGGGCTCCTTGGAGAATGCGGGCATCGATCCCGCTACCTCTCGCATGCTAAGCGAGCGCTCTACCATTTGAGCTAATTCCCCTTGTGCTGCAGAGGAGTTGAGTTCAGAGTTAGCCTGTCCATTTCCATGTAGCTTTCGACCTGATGTGAACAGTTTTCACGAGCTAGTGTAATACTGTAGTAATGCGCCATTTGTGGTTGCATAACTGTGTAGACTGTAGCCTCGTTGGCGCAGTAGGCAGCGCGTCAGTCTCATAATCTGAAGGTCGTGAGTTCGAGCCTCACACGGGGCAGCAGTTTTACACAGGACGGGAAACAGACAATAGCTGCAATGTCAAAGAGCTGATGCTGTTGTGCTGTGTCCACGCGGACACAAGTTGTCAATGAAGCATACAAAGTCTGGTGCTCTTGCTGCAAAAGAAAGAGTCCCTCTGTGTTCTTCTTAGACATTTTCTAGGTCTTTACACAGATGGCACAGGCAAAAACTCTCCTATTTATGCCAAAACAAAGGAGTCCCAGGGACCTGCTCCGTACGTAACAGTGCTGTCAGAAGTGGGATTTGAACCCACGCCTCCACTCGGAGACCAGAAACCCCTTAACCTGGAAGGTTTGTCACCTTGAGTCTGGCGCCTTAGACCACTCGGCCATCCTGACAAGCGTGTACGCTGCAGGTTCAAATCCATGTCTTGTCTCCCAATGTAATCCCATTGCAATAACTAAGGTAGTAATAATACAACACCTACAGTATGTAAAGAAATCATCATCATTCATGCATGGCCATTTGTTGGAGATAAAGACTTGGGCTCCTTGGAGAATGCGGGCATCGATCCCGCTACCTCTCGCATGCTAAGCGAGCGCTCTACCATTTGAGCTAATTCCCCTTGTGCTGCAGAGGAGTTGAGTTCAGAGTTAGCCTGTCCATTTCCATGTAGCTTTCGACCTGATGTGAAAAGTTTTCACGAGCTAGTGTAATACTGTAGTAATGCGCCATTTGTGGTTGCATAACTGTGTAGACTGTAGCCTCGTTGGCGCAGTAGGCAGCGCGTCAGTCTCATAATCTGAAGGTCGTGAGTTCGAGCCTCACACGGGGCAGCAGTTTTACACAGGACGGGAAACAGACAATGGCTGCAATGTCAAAGAGCTGATGCTGTTGTGCTGTGTCCACGCGGACACAAGTTGTCAATGAAGCATACAAAGTCTGGTGCTCTTGCTGCAAAAGAAAGAGTCCCTCTGTGTGCTTCTTAGAGATTTTCTAGCTCTTTATACAGATGGCACAGGCAAAAACTCTCCTATTTAGGCCAAAACAAACTAGCCCCAGGGACCTGTTTCCTACGTAACAGTGCTGTCAGAAGTGGGATTTGAACCCACGCCTCCATTCGGAGACCAGAAACCCCTTAACCTGGAAGGTTTGTCACCTTGAGTCTGGCGCCTTAGACCACTCGGCCATCCTGACAAGCGTGTAAGGAGCAGGTTCAAATCCATGTCTTGTCTCCCAATGTAATCCCATTGCAATAACTAAGGTAGTAATAATACAAAACCTACAGTATGTAAAGAAATCATCAATCATTCATGCATGGCCTTTTGTTGGAGATAAAGATGTGGGCTCCTTGGAGAATGCGGGCATCGATCCGCTACCTCTCGCATGCTAAGCGAGCGCTCTACTACCATTTGAGCTAATTCCCCTTGTGCTGCAGAGGAGTTGAGTTCAGAGTTAGCCTGTCCATTTCCATGTAGCTTTCGACCTGATGTGAACAGTTTTCACGAGCTAGTGTAATACTGTAGTAATGCGCCATTTGTGGTTGCATAACTGTGTAGACTGTAGCCTCGTTGGCGCAGTAGGCAGCGCGTCAGTCTCATAATCTGAAGGTCGTGAGTTCGAGCCTCACACGGGGCAGCAGTTTTACACAGGACGGGAAACAGACAATGGCTGCAATGTCAAAGAGCTGATGCTGTTCCACGCGGACACAAGTTGTCAATGAAGCATACAAAGTCTGGTGCTCTTGCTGCAAAAGAAGGAGTCCCTCTGTGTGCTTCTTAGACATTTTCTAGCTCTTTATACAGATGGCACAGGCAAAAACTCTCCTATTTAGGCCAAAACAAAGTAGCCCCAGGGACCTGTTTCCTACGTAACAGTGCTGTCAGAAGTGGGATTTGAACCCACGCCTCCATTCGGAGACCAGAAACCCTTAACCTGGAAGGTTTGTCACCTTGAGTCTGGCGCCTTAGACCACTCGGCCATCCTGACAAGCGTGTAAGGTGCAGGTTCAAATCCATGTCTTGTCTCCCAATGTAATCCCATTGCAATAACTAAGGTAGTAATAATACAACACCTACAGTATGTAAAGAAATCATCAATCATTCATGCATGGCCTTTTGTTGGAGATAAAGATGTGGGCTCCTTGGAGAATGCGGGCATCGATCCCGCTACCTCTCGCATGCTAAGCGAGCGCTCTACCATTTGAGCTAATTCCCCTTGTGCTGCAGAGGAGTTGAGTTCAGAGTTAGCCTGTCCATTTCCATGTAGCTTTCGACCTGATGTGAAAAGTTTTCACGAGCTAGTGTAATACTGTAGTAATGCGCCATTTGTGGTTGCATAACTGTGTAGACTGTAGCCTCGTTGGCGCAGTAGGCAGCGCGTCAGTCTCATAATCTGAAGGTCGTGAGTTCGAGCCTCACACGGGGCAGCAGTTTTACACAGGACGGGAAACAGACAATGGCTGCAATGTCAAAGAGCTGATGCTGTGTCCACGCGGACACAAGTTGTCAATGAAGCATACAAAGTCTGGTGCTCTTGCTGCAAAAGAAAGAGTCCCTCTGTGTGCTTCTTAGACATTTTCTAGCTCTTTATACAGATGGCACAGGCAAAAACTCTCCTATTTAGGCCAAAACAAAGTAGCCCCAGGGACCTGTTTCCTACGTAACAGTGCTGTCAGAAGTGGGATTTGAACCCACGCCTCCATTCGGAGACCAGAAACCCCTTAACCTGGAAGGTTTGTCACCTTGAGTCTGGCGCCTTAGACCACTCGGCCATCCTGACAAGCGTGTAAGGTGCAGGTTCAAATCCATGTCTTGTCTCCCAATGTAATCCCATTGCAATAACTAAGGTAGTAATAATACAACACCTACAGTATGTAAAGAAATCATCATCATTCATTCACGCATGGCCTTTTGTTGGAGATAAAGACTTGGGCTCCTTGGAGAATGCGGGCATCGATCCCGCTACCTCTCGCATGCTAAGCGAGCGCTCTACCATTTGAGCTAATTCCCCTTGTGCTGCAGAGGAGTTGAGTTCAGAGTTAGCCTGTCCATTTCCATGTAGCTTTCGACCTGATGTGAAAAGTTTTCACGAGCTAGTGTAATACTGTAGTAATGCGCCATTTGTGGTTGCATAACTGTGTAGACTGTAGCCTCGTTGGCGCAGTAGGCAGCGCGTCAGTCTCATAATCTGAAGGTCGTGAGTTCGAGCCTCACACGGGGCAGCAGTTTTACACAGGACGGGAAACAGACAATGGCTGCAATGTCAAAGAGCTGATGCTCTGTCCACGCGGACACAAGTTGTCAATGAAGCATACAAAGTCTGGTGCTCTTGCTGCAAAAGAAGGAGTCCCTCTGTGTGCTTCTTAGACATTTTCTAGCTCTTTATACAGATGGCACAGGCAAAAACTCTCCTATTTAGGCCAAAACAAACTAGCCCCAGGACCTGTTTCCTACGTAACAGTGCTGTCAGAAGTGGGATTTGAACCCACGCCTCCATTCGGAGACCAGAACCCCTTAACCTGGAAGGTTTGTCACCTTGAGTCTGGCGCCTTAGACCACTCGGCCATCCTGACAAGCGTGTAAGGAGCAGGTTCAAATCCATGTCTTGTCTCCCAATGTAATCCCATTGCAATAACTAAGGTAGTAATAATACAAAACCTACAGTATGTAAAGAAATCATCAATCATTCATGCATGGCCTTTGTTGGAGATAAAGATGTGGGCTCCTTGGAGAATGCGGGCATCGATCCCGCTACCTCTCGCATGCTAAGCGAGCGCTCTACCATTTGAGCTAATTCCCCTTGTGCTGCAGAGGAGTTGAGTTCAGAGTTAGCCTGTCCATTTCCATGTAGCTTTCGACCTGATGTGAACAGTTTTCACGAGCTAGTGTAATACTGTAGTAATGCGCCATTTGTGGTTGCATAACTGTGTAGACTGTAGCCTCGTTGGCGCAGTAGGCAGCGCGTCAGTCTCATAATCTGAAGGTCGTGAGTTCGAGCCTCACACGGGGCAGCAGTTTTACACAGGACGGGAAACAGACAATAGCTGCAATGTCAAAGAGCTGATGCTGTTGTGCTGTGTCCACGCGGACACAAGTTGTCAATGAAGCATACAAAGTCTGGTGCTCTTGCTGCAAAAGAAAGAGTCCCTCTGTGTTCTTCTTAGACATTTTCTAGGTCTTTACACAGATGGCACAGACAAAAACTCTCCTATTTATGCCAAAACAAAGGAGTCCAGGGACCTGCTCCGTACGTAACAGTGCTGTCAGAAGTGGATTTGAACCCACGCCTCCACTCGGAGACCAGAAACCCCTTAACCTGGAAGGTTTGTCACCTTGAGTCTGGCGCCTTAGACCACTCGGCCATCCTGACAAGCTTGTACGCTGCAGGTTCAAATCCATGTCTTGTCTCCCAATGTAATCCCATTGCAATAACTGAGGTAGTAATAATACAACACCTACAGTATGTAAAGAAATCATCATCATTCATGCATGGCCATTTGTTGGAGATAAAGACTTGGGCTCCTTGGAGAATGCGGGCATCGATCCCGCTACCTCTCGCATGCTAAGCGAGCGCTCTACCATTTGAGCTAATTCCCCTTGTGCTGCAGAGGAGTTGAGTTCAGAGTTAGCCTGTCCATTTCCATGTAGCTTTCGACCTGATGTGAAAAGTTTTCACGAGCTAGTGTAATACTGTAGTAATGCGCCATTTGTGGTTGCATAACTGTGTAGACTGTAGCCTCGTTGGCGCAGTAGGCAGCGCGTCAGTCTCATAATCTGAAGGTCGTGAGTTCGAGCCTCACACGGGGCAGCAGTTTTACACAGGACGGGAAACAGACAATGGCTGCAATGTCAAAGAGCTGATGCTCTGTCCACGCGGACACAAGTTGTCAATGAAGCATACAAAGTCTGGTGCTCTTGCTGCAAAAGAAGAGTCCCTCTGTGTGCTTCTTAGACATTTTCTAGCTCTTTATACAGATGGCACAGGCAAAAACTCTCCTATTTAGGCCAAAACAAACTAGCCCCAGGGACCTGTTTCCTACGTAACAGTGCTGTCAGAAGTGGGATTTGAACCCACGCCTCCATTCGGAGACCAGAAACCCCTTAACCTGGAAGGTTTGTCACCTTGAGTCTGGCGCCTTAGACCACTCGGCCATCCTGACAAGCGTGTAAGGAGCAGGTTCAAATCCATGTCTTGTCTCCCAATGTAATCCCATTGCAATAACTAAGGTAGTAATAATACAAACCTACAGTATGTAAAGAAATCATCAATCATTCATGCATGGCCTTTTGTTGGAGATAAAGATGTGGGCTCCTTGGAGAATGCGGGCATCGATCCCGCTACCTCTCGCATGCTAAGCGAGCGCTCTACCATTTGAGCTAATTCCCCTTGTGCTGCAGAGGAGTTGAGTTCAGAGTTAGCCTGTCCATTTCCATGTAGCTTTCGACCTGATGTGAAAAGTTTTCACGAGCTAGTGTAATACTGTAGTAATGCGCCATTTGTGGTTGCATAACTGTGTAGACTGTAGCCTCGTTGGCGCAGTAGGCAGCGCGTCAGTCTCATAATCTGAAGGTCGTGAGTTCGAGCCTCACACGGGGCAGCAGTTTTACACAGGACGGGAACAGACAATAGCTGCAATGTCAAAGAGCTGATGCTGTTGTGCTGTGTCCACGCGGACACAAGTTGTCAATGAAGCATACAAAGTCTGGTGCTCTTGCTGCAAAAGAAAGAGTCCCTCTGTGTTCTTCTTAGACATTTTCTAGGTCTTTACACAGATGGTACAGCAAAAACTCTCCTATTTATGCCAAAACAAAGGAGTCCCAGGGACCTGCTCCGTACGTAACAGTGCTGTCAGAAGTGGGATTTGAACCCACGCCTCCACTCGGAGACCAGAAACCCCTTAACCTGGAAGGTTTGTCACCTTGAGTCTGGCGCCTTAGACCACTCGGCCATCCTGACAAGCGTGTACGCTGCAGGTTCAAATCCATGTCTTGTCTCCCAATGTAATCCCATTGCAATAACTAAGGTAGTAATAATACAACACCTACAGTATGTAAAGAAATCATCATCATTCATGCATGGCCATTTGTTTGGAGATAAAGACTTGGGCTCCTTGGAGAATGCGGGCATCGATCCCGCTACCTCTCGCATGCTAAGCGAGCGCTCTACCATTTGAGCTAATTCCCCTTGTGCTGCAGAGGAGTTGAGTTCAGAGTTAGCCTGTCCATTTCCATGTAGCTTTCGACCTGATGTGAAAAGTTTTCACGAGCTAGTGTAATACTGTAGTAATGCGCCATTTGTGGTTGCATAACTGTGTAGACTGTAGCCTCGTTGGCGCAGTAGGCAGCGCGTCAGTCTCATAATCTGAAGGTCGTGAGTTCGAGCCTCACACGGGGCAGCAGTTTTACACAGGACGGGAAACAGACAATGGCTGCAATGTCAAAGAGCTGATGCTCTGTCCACGCGACACAAGTTGTCAATGAAGCATACAAAGTCTGGTGCTCTTGCTGCAAAAGAAGAGTCCCTCTGTGTGCTTCTTAGACATTTTCTAGCTCATTATACAGATGGCACAGGCAAAAACTCTCCTATTTAGGCCAAAACAAACTAGCCCCAGGGACCTGTTTCCTACGTAACAGTGCTGTCAGAAGTGGGATTTGAACCCACGCCTCCATTCGGAGACCAGAAACCCCTTAACCTGGAAGGTTTGTCACCTTGAGTCTGGCGCCTTAGACCACTCGGCCATCCTGACAAGCGTGTAAGGAGCAGGTTCAAATCCATGTCTTGTCTCCCAATGTAATCCCATTGCAATAACTAAGGTAGTAATAATACAAAACCTACAGTATGTAAAGAAATCATCAATCATTCATGCATGGCCTTTTGTTGGAGATAAAGATGTGGGCTCCTTGGAGAATGCGGGCATCGATCCCGCTACCTCTCGCATGCTAAGCGAGCGCTCTACCATTTGAGCTAATTCCCCTTGTGCTGCAGAGGAGTTGAGTTCAGAGTTAGCCTGTCCATTTCCATGTAGCTTTCGACCTGATGTGAACAGTTTTCACGAGCTAGTGTAATACTGTAGTAATGCGCCATTTGTGGTTGCATAACTGTGTAGACTGTAGCCTCGTTGGCGCAGTAGGCAGCGCGTCAGTCTCATAATCTGAAGGTCGTGAGTTCGAGCCTCACACGGGGCAGCAGTTTTACACAGGACGGAAACAGACAATAGCTGCAATGTCAAAGAGCTGATGCTGTTGTGCTGTGTCCACGCGGACACAAGTTGTCAATGAAGCATACAAAGTCTGGTGCTCTTGCTGCAAAAGAAAGAGTCCCTCTGTGTTCTTCTTAGACATTTTCTAGTCTTTACACAGATGGCACAGGCAAAAACTCTCCTATTTATGCCAAAACAAAGGAGTCCCAGGGACCTGCTCCGTACGTAACAGTGCTGTCAGAAGTGGGATTTGAACCCACGCCTCCACTCGGAGACCAGAAAACCCTTAACCTGGAAGGTTTGTCACCTTGAGTCTGGCGCCTTAGACCACTCGGCCATCCTGACAAGCGTGTACGCTGCAGGTTCAAATCCATGTCTTGTCTCCCAATGTAATCCCATTGCAATAACTAAGGTAGTAATAATACAACACCTACAGTATGTAAAGAAATCATCATCATTCATGCATGGCCATTTGTTGGAGATAAAGACTTGGGCTCCTTGGAGAATGCGGGCATCGATCCCGCTACCTCTCGCATGCTAAGCGAGCGCTCTACCATTTGAGCTAATTCCCCTTGTGCTGCAGAGGAGTTGAGTTCAGAGTTAGCCTGTCCATTTCCATGTAGCTTTCGACCTGATGTGAAAAGTTTTTCACGAGCTAGTGTAATACTGTAGTAATGCGCCATTTGTGGTTGCATAACTGTGTAGACTGTAGCCTCGTTGGCGCAGTAGGCAGCGCGTCAGTCTCATAATCTGAAGGTCGTGAGTTCGAGCCTCACACGGGGCAGCAGTTTTACACAGGACGGGAAACAGACAATGGCTGCAATGTCAAAGAGCTGATGCTGTTGTGCTGTGTCCACGCGGACACAAGTTGTCAATGAAGCATACAAAGTCTGGTGCTCTTGCTGCAAAAGAAAGAGTCCCTCTGTGTGCTTCTTAGACATTTTCTAGCTCTTTATACAGATGGCACAGGCAAAAACTCTCCTATTTAGGCCAAAACAAACTACCCCAGGGACCTGTTTCCTACGTAACAGTGCTGTCAGAAGTGGGATTTGAACCCACGCCTCCATTCGGAGACCAGAAACCCCTTAACCTGGAAGGTTTGTCACCTTGAGTCTGGCGCCTTAGACCACTCGGCCATCCTGACAAGCGTGTAAGGAGCAGGTTCAAATCCATGTCTTGTCTCCCAATGTAATCCCATTGCAATAACTAAGGTAGTAATAATACAAAACCTACAGTATGTAAAGAAATCATCAATCATTCATGCATGGCCTTTTGTTGGAGATAAAGATGTGGGCTCCTTGGAGAATGCGGGCATCGATCCCGCTACCTCTCGCATGCTAAGCGAGCGCTCTACCATTTGAGCTAATTCCCCTTGTGCTGCAGAGGAGTTGAGTTCAGAGTTAGCCTGTCCATTTCCATGTAGCTTTCGACCTGATGTGAACAGTTTTCACGAGCTAGTGTAATACTGTAGTAATGCGCCATTTGTGGTTGCATAACTGTGTAGACTGTAGCCTCGTGGCGCAGTAGGCAGCGCGTCAGTCTCATAATCTGAAGGTCGTGAGTTCGAGCCTCACACGGGGCAGCAGTTTTACACAGGACGGGAAACAGACAATAGCTGCAATGTCAAAGAGCTGATGCTGTTGTGCTGTGTCCACGCGGACACAAGTTGTCAATGAAGCATACAAAGTCTGGTGCTCTTGCTGCAAAAGAAAGAGTCCCTCTGTGTGCTTCTTAGACATTTTCTAGCCTTTATACAGATGGCACAGGCAAAAACTCTCCTATTTAGGCCAAAACAAACTAGCCCCAGGGACCTGTTTCCTACGTAACAGTGCTGTCAGAAGTGGGATTTGAACCCACGCCTCCACTCGGAGACCAGAAACCCCTTAACCTGGAAGGTTTGTCACCTTGAGTCTGGCGCCTTAGACCACTCGGCCATCCTGACAAGCGTGTACGCTGCAGGTTCAAATCCATGTCTTGTCTCCCAATGTAATCCCATTGCAATAACTAAGGTAGTAATAATACAACACCTACAGTATGTAAAGAAATCATCATCATTCATGCATGGCCATTTGTTGGAGATAAAGACGTGGGCTCCTTGGAGAATGCGGGCATCGATCCCGCTACCTCTCGCATGCTAAGCGAGCGCTCTACCATTTGAGCTAATTCCCCTTGTGCTGCAGAGGAGTTGAGTTCAGAGTTAGCCTGTCCATTTCCATTAGCTTTCGACCTGATGTGAAAAGTTTTTCACGAGCTAGTGTAATACTGTAGTAATGCGCCATTTGTGGTTGCATAACTGTGTAGACTGTAGCCTCGTTGGCGCAGTAGGCAGCGCGTCAGTCTCATAATCTGAAGGTCGTGAGTTCGAGCCTCACACGGGCAGCAGTTTACACAGGACGGGAAACAGACAATGGCTGCAATGTCAAAGAGCTGATGCTGTTGTGCTGTGTCCACGCGGACACAAGTTGTCAATGAAGCATACAAAGTCTGGTGCTCTTGCTGCAAAAGAAAGAGTCCCTCTGTGTGCTTCTTAGAGATTTTCTAGCTCTTTATACAGATGGCACAGGCAAAAATCTCTCCTATTTAGCCAAAACAAACTAACTAGCCCCAGGGACCTGTTTCCTACGTAACAGTGCTGTCAGAAGTGGGATTTGAACCCACGCCTCCATTCGGAGACCAGAAACCCCTTAACCTGGAAGGTTTGTCACCTTGAGTCTGGCGCCTTAGACCACTCGGCCATCCTGACAAGCGTGTAAGGAGCAGGTTCAAATCCATGTCTTGTCTCCCAATGTAATCCCATTGCAATAACTAAGGTAGTAATAAAACAAAACCTACAGTATGTAAAGAAATCATCAATCATTCATGCATGGCCCTTTGTTGAGATAAAGATGTGGGCTCCTTGGAGAATGCGGGCATCGATCCCGCTACCTCTCGCATGCTAAGCGAGCGCTCTACCATTTGAGCTAATTCCCCTTGTGCTGCAGAGGAGTTGAGTTCAGAGTTAGCCTGTCCATTTCCCTGTAGCTTCGACCTGATGTGAAAGTTTTTCACGAGCTAGTGAAATACTGTAGTAATGCACCATTTGTGGTTGCATAACTGTGTAGACTGTAGCCTCGTTGGCGCAGTAGGCAGCGTGTCAGTCTCATAATCTGAAGGTCGTGAGTTCGAGCCTCACACGGGGCAGCAGTTTTACACAGGACGGGAAACAGACAATGGCTGCAATGTCAAAGAGCTGATGCTGTTGTGCTGTGTCCACGCGGACACAAGTTGTCAATGAAGCATACAAAGTCTGGTGCTCTTGCTGCAAAAGAAAGAGTCCCTCTGTGTGCTTCTTAGAGATTTTCTACCTCTTTATCCACCTTTTTCCCCGCCAAAGTGATGGGGAAAAAGTTGTGTGTGCGACCCATCCGGTGGGAGTGCCGTGGGAAGTAGCGTCACAGTGTTTACATGCTCCATGGGCGGACACTCTTGTCGCATGGCATCCCACTGTTCCACCCACATTCACAATATGGAGTAAATACCACATAGCCGTTGCAATATTGATAGAGTTTAAGTAAATAACAGTTTGCAGATTGGGTATAATT